>JACBWW010000003.1:57927220-58157146 GCA_020086605.1 Lanius collurio
GAGGTCATGGACTCCAGCACCTGAGGTGGCTCTGAGCCAGCAGCACACTGCAGCTTCCATCAGAAAGGGCCAGCTCTGGGCAACATGCTTTGGGATTGCCACCAACACAGAGTTATCAGGATGGAAAACAATCCCAAAGTGTGGTGTTGCTGTCCTTTTGTGCTCCTGGAACAGCATGTTACATGAAATGGAAAAACTATATAGAGAAAAATTTTATTGTTTTCCAGTAATTTCCACAAACTCTTACCATTCTTTATTTGGTCATTCTACAGCTCTCACCCATCCCTAGATTATCATGCAGAAGGAAAATGGGATGAAACTGAAAGATAACAAAGCCCTGGCAAGACTCCAACCACGATTAGACATTTTGATGAGTAATGAGCATGACCAGAGTTTTAGCAGTAAATATTTAATGTTATTTTTGAAATGAATTCTCAAGAAAGATGTAAGCTCTCATGATTTGAGAGGCATTAGCTAACCTCTAATTACAGAGGGAAGGGGAGGAATGGAAACTTTTCTGAGATAAGGGATAACCTAACTGCTTGTTGCAGGGTTTCTTGGAACACCCTTGGTCTGCCCTGCTCTGGTCATTGTCAAAATCCTGGGCTAGAAGGCTTGCAGGTCTGAGGGACCTTAGCAGCTCCTAAATTCCTAGAAAAGCAATTGTAACATATACTTTGCTCTCTACAAACATTTGATTTTCTACAGTAATTATAGAAATATATTATTATCTAAACCCAGATGTTTTCTCACAGGCAAAACATTACCATAGCTACCTTTTTTTTCTCTCCCAGGAACTGCAATTAATAGCTTGTCCATTACAAATATCTGAGTTTTATATATGCACATATATATATATATATACACACAAATATACAACTTAGTTGCTGCAAACTATATTAAAGTGTTTTTCTAGCATATAAGAGAGGTAGAATGAGAAAACAGCTTCCCATTGAAGGAGACCCCAGCCTTAACACTTTTACAGGTCAACTGTATAAAGCAATAAGGAAAGACCACAGGATTGATATACAATATGATCTATTCAATTCTCTGAAACTTTATTAATGTGCAGTCTGCTTTATTCTCTTTCCTCCATACAGTGTTGGATCCGTTTATTGTTCTGGGCTTTTTTTTTTTCCAACTCATTTTCACCACTCATTTTGTAATGGCTAAAGCCAGAGCTCTGCAACCTTGTCTGGGTCCCTCAACACAAATGCCTCACATCACTGTGTGCCCAGGTTACAGCCCCTTCTGCTTTCAGTCTGCCAAGGCAGGAACGTGGGGAGTGCTATATTGTGGAAGCAGTTGGGTTTTGGTGTTATACAAAGAAGGGCCAAAAAGTATTCCTTGCAGCTGTCAAGGCTGATCATGGTTCTCAGATCCACAACCCCAACACAGAATGGTTTCAATCCTGCCCAAACGTGTGCTCTTTTGCTGTAGCAGGTCACCAAAGGAATTTAATTGTAAACCATAAACTTCTGTCTACACCATCTAGCAATTTCCTGGCTATTATAGGCTCAAGCCCACCAATATTACCAACACCCCTAGGCCCTCCCCACCCCTGGAGAAGGTGCAAGCTGAGGAATGCCACAGGTGTGCAGAGAGGCGGCCAGAGAGCTTGTGAATTCCCCATCGCTGGAGGTGTTCAAGACCAGGCTGCACAGGGTTATGTTCAACAGAGCAGCCTGGTCTAGTAGGAGGAGCAGGGGGGCTGAACTAGATCCCTTCCAACCCAAACAATTCTGTGGTTCTGTGATAAAGCAGCACACAGGGCAGGCACCAGAACAGATGTGCTGGAGCAGCCAGTGCTGGTCCAGTCACGGCAGCATTTTGGACTAGTAACAGCCCCCATGTGCTGCAGGCTGTGCCAGATTTACAGCTGCTGTCTCACCAAGGGTTGAGTGTGTTCTCTCTGCAAGAAGGAGGTACAGAAATACCTGAGCTGTGCAAGTCAGGCAGCACCAATACAGAGAGCAGAGAGCCTCAGCAGAGATGCCCAGTCAAATGTGCCTGATGGGGCTCCTTTTGGGGCCCTGCTGAGCCACAGCTGAACTGAAGGAGAAGAGGAGCAGACAGGTTTCTTTAGGATCTGCCAAGTCCATGGAGCTGATCAAAGCATGGCAACCAAAGCTCTCCAAGCAGCGCCTTGACCAACAGGCAAGGGGTACAGTAGCAGCACTGACACACCATGGTGTGCCACTATCTCCAAAGCAGTGGTGCCAGCCCACTGGGGCTGTGCACACCCCCTCACCAGCTGGAATGCTGGGACCAACAGCCTGACTTTGGTACAGACCATGCAACACAACACACTCCCATTGCAGCACTTGCACAGCCCGAGCCAGTCTAATGAGCTTCTCTGGTGGCTGCATTCAGACAGCAAAATAAAAAGTGAAAGGAGGGTGATTCCTGTGGGACTCGGCAAATCTAGCAACAGCAACCCTGGGTAGCTCATTTGGTATTGCTGTTCACTATGCAAGACTCCCTATGAAAAATTCACATTATTTTTATGCATCTTCCTGAAAAATTACTCCTCTGTGAGATGGCATCTAATGGTCAACAGAACTAATAGACACTGATGGGGTGGGAAGCAGCATTTGCTCTGCATCCTGATTGGTTTTGATCTTCCAGTGATGCCACTAAAGAGTTACAAGCCCTTCCTCCTGGCCCAAATCCAACTCTCGTGCTTGAAACCTGAGGTTCAGCAAGCAAGCACTGACGTTGTTTGTCTGCTGAGAAATGGGCATTTCTGGCAACAAGATGTTGATTAGAAGAGGTGACAGAACTGCTGAGTGGCCAGATCACTCCTGAAGAAGAAATACAGTTCCATTAGCATCTCCAGAAACTCACGCAATGTATATTTATCTGCTTTCCCCATTTACAGCCTGCCTGGTGCCTATCAGCATATCTGTTATCCTTGCACAAAAATCTCCTTAAAAAGGGTGTCTCAGATCTCATCAGTGACTTGGTCACACAGACATTGAGGTCCAGAGCCCTGCTCCCTGATGCTCAGGCATTGCATGGTTTATAAAAGCATCAGGATGTGTCTGAAGTGGGGCTCAGGGTGTCTGCTGTCCCTGCCACTCCTCGGTGAGTCCCCAAAACCCAGCAGCCTTGGCCCCAGCAGCCCTCCTCCATCTCCAACGCCTTGCCGAGGAGGAAGCGGCGCAGACTGACCGAATTCCGATCCCCTTACACAGCCCCTCCGAGTCACTCTCTGGATGTCTCAGCACAGCCTTGGCCGCTTGCACAGACCCAAAAATGAAGAGAAGATTCAGAGAGCCAGACTCTTCCTTTACAGGAGAAATTGAGTGTGGGATGTTGTCAGCCTCAGGCTAATCACACCCCAGAAATTTAGCTGCATTGGATGTAGTCTCAAGCTGTGGCTGTTGTTATTGACATTATTTAAAACACAAAACAAACAAAACAAAAACACCAAACAGTTTTGGGGAATAAGAATCCAGCAAAAGCCCCAGTCCAGGGGTAGGAGGGAGATGTAGCAGGCTAAAGAAATCCCTGCAGTGCCCAGTATCAGCTCCTCCCTTACCTGCAGCAAAGGTTTAATTGTAACTTTACAGTGCTGAAAAAAGCAGCACGGAAGGTGATGAGAGATATACACACACAGATGCACAGAGCACTTCATAGTAATAGCTTGAAATGCTGATCTAGGTTCAGACCACAGAAATTTCCCATGGTCTGATGTCCAGCTTTCCTAGACTCCAGAACAAATCTATCCCCAGAGCAGATAGGGTGGGCTTGGTCTTCCTTCGGATTGTTCTTTTAAGGCTTTCCAGATCCAAGCTCCAGATGAGCCATCCCTGTGCTGGGGAGCGTTTGGGGCTGCAGAGATCAGGACCCAGACCTGAAGGGTAAATATGAGTCCAAAGCATGGGAGGGACCATGAAGTGGCCACATATAGAGCAACTTCTGTCTGGAGGGAAGCAGCTGATGAACTGTGAACAGCATCATTCCTAAAGCCTCACTGACAAGAGACAGCTCTCCCTGCTATAGGTGAAGAGGGACAGATGCTGAAGATGGTGGTGCCTGTGAGGCTGAATGTCCTTCAGCTAAGCAACTGGCTGAAACTCTCCTACTCTGCTTCCTGAGCAAGAGCGTCCCATGACAAGGACCTAAACAGAGACTTCTATAACAAAACCCACTCTGTAAAAACTAATTAAAATGTTTAATTAGCTTTTGATTAGCAGCATATTTCAAAATCCTTTAGAGACTTGCAGATCAGCAGAGGCACAACTTTGGAGTCTAGGACCACTCTGTCTCAAAACGCATTCCCTCCTCGAGAGCAGACACACAATTACGCTCCTGCTTCAATCGCTCCTCATTTGCAAAGCCAGAGCATGAAGCAAGTTGTGTTAATGTGTCAAAATGGGGAGAGAAATAAAGAGAGCAATGAGTCTTTGAAGGGAACAGTAATATTGCAGTAATGTATAGGAGGGCGAGTTTGCGGGTGGGACAGTTGCTCTCAAAGAACAGCGGCGCTCAGCCAGTAAATAGGGCTTGTTTGAGAAGAGCATCACTGCCATCTTCAGGACGGCTGCTTTCTCTTTTCTCAACATGCAGCAGCTATTCTGGGAGCGGTTTTAGGTTTATACAATACAAAAGAAAGCTTTCTGCAACTCCAGCCAAAGTTATATTTTCAGTTATTATTGATGCTCTGTAGAGGATGCTTTGGTTCAATGCTTTCCAGCTTCTGGATTTTGACACCTTGAACTGCCTATGCAGAAACACCTCATAAACACAATTTCCAGTGCAAACTTCAAGATGAAAAAGACCTGTCAGTCAGTCTGGGTCACTTCACTGCGGTAAAATTTCCTAATGGACACCTCTTGCCCTTTATTCAATCCAGATTAAATGTCTCCAAGGAGTCACCCCCTTCCACTTCTCTTGCAAGATGTTTACGTTAGCATAAGAGAAGCATTATGAAACTCCTTGTGACATCAGCCAACTTTCCTTCCAGTGGCATTAAATCATCATTCTTCTAGCCAGAACAGTCAGTCAGCTGCCACACACGGAAACTATCTCTAGCCTGGGCCTCCAAGTGGTATTTCACTCTCAGGCACTACAAATCATTTCAAAGATGTACGGTACTGAATGTAGAGCCTATCACCTTAAAAACAACAGTAGGGGTACTAAAGATGATAAAAGCAACTGCTTTAAAGCCAGCAAGAGCACAGTCAGGATGGTCACATTATTTAAGCTCACATGTTCCAATAATGCACTCCCACACTGTGTTTAATCACACCAATGCTGATCAGGGGTCACACAGCTGGTTATGGGGACATCAGTTTTATACTGCAACATCTTATCTCCCTCCACCCTGCACTTGGACACATCTCATGTGCCCCTTCACATGATGGGTGTGTTTCCAGCCCACTGGATGAGCTGGATGTGTGCACATGCTCTTTTCCCAAGCCTGGACACTGGCCTGTCATTTCAAGCATCACTTTGACACAATAGGCACATGTGAAATCACACAATGAAGGAATATGGGGAGCCAGGACAAAATAAGCAGCTCATTTGTTTCCTTGCTGCATCCAAGGAAGGGATGGGTCAGGCCACAGATCAGGCCAGATACATGCTCTTGCCAGACCAGCTCTGACTTGGGGTTGTCTTAGACTCCCATGACCACAAAGGCCACCTCTGTTACTTGCAGCAGGAGCTCTCCCTGCTTCTGAGGATGGGGACAAGAGTAACACACCCTGAATGGCAAGGAAGGGGAGAATGCACAGAAACATTCCTCTGGAGACCTTGGGATCGACAGGAACTTGCCACCTCTAACGAGGGAACCCCACAGCAGGAACCAGGATAGGGCACAGCACTCCTGCATCTCAATCATTGTGGTCACCAGGTGCTTGTAACGCCCCAGCTGCTGGACACCCCTGATCCCTGCAGTGCTGCCCCTGGGACAGGGCTCAAGCATGAGCAGGGAAGGCAGGGCCCAAGGGCAGGAGCCTGCAGGGGGTAGCAGACTGCTGCAGCTCACAGCACACAGACAAATACACCTCCTGAATTTCTCCAACTCCTCGTGCACAAACTGAGGTCTCAGGAGCCATCCTAAGACCTGTCCTCAATAATTTCTTAGAAGCACATGGAAGATAACTAACAGCACCAACACACTTCCATGTATAAGACAGGTAAGATGAATACTTTCAAAAGGAAGACAAAGGGTCTTGGGTGTAGCTGTGAAACACAGACATGACTGAGCATGGCAACCGAGGGAAGCCTGCAAGTAAGCGTGGCCCTGGGAGCTCCAGGACCACTCACATACAAGGGCAACCTCGGGAAGCATGTTCATGACACACCAAGTCCATGTATCCTGTTACCAGCTGCACTCAAGCATTTCCTGGGGAAATAATTACAGCAGTGAATCCACATAATAAAACATCCAAGGGTTCCAATGATTCAGCAGCATCAGCTTTATCTGACATCTCTCTGCAGCATGCACTATCCTTGTATACATTCAGAAAGAGCAGTGTTTAAACTAGCAGATCCCCTTGAGAAAGCTCAATTCTACCACTTGGCCAAGTCTTGTAATTTGTAACACACCTGCAGTAGCTTGATAACTTCACCACTGGCCCACAGAACCCCACAAAGGCCGGCTTCTCACTACTGTAGCTGTGACAGAGGCCACAGCATTGCACAGATGTAAGAGACCAGCTGATACCTGGTTAGATTTGCTCACCAGGTACAGCCCTTTGCTGCAACCTTGGCAAAAGAGGTAACCCTGTCCAGGCATCTTTATCACAGTGATAAAACTGAGGGATGAGACCAGCCTGAAAGGGTCATTAGCACAGGGGGAAGCAGATCACTGGCCAGATCCAGAGCACCAAGCTGGTTGCAATAGTCCAGCTGTGTGACAGCAATTCATTACAAAATTCATATGCAAACTGACACTACGAACTTTATACTGGGATTGCTTTAGTCCTTGCTCCACTACCCCCAAGCAGCTACTATTGATCTGCCAGCAGGCATTATACTGGGCTTGGGAGAAGGGCTCAAAAAACCTTCCTCAGGCTGGTAAAAACACCAAAAGGGAAAGAAAGGGCAAATAGCTTGGTAGTTTATATAAAAGAAGCTGCTTCACAGAGTTATTTCTCAAGATTTTGAGAAATAAGCAACACCATCACCACAGCCAAAAAAGGCACCCTCAAGGATGCCTCCTGCATCCAACAGGACTTGTGACTACAAGTTGTGGCACCAGGGAACACCACAGTGAACTTCCTATTGACACACTCCTCAAACCCCACAACTAACTATAAACTCACAGCAACTGCCTTAACTGCTCCTTGTTAGTTATTTCACAAGTCTAAGTCTTTGCAGGGACAGAAAGACAACACCAAACTTAAGAAACCCAAAGAAATGAAAGATGAGCAGCCCTCTAGTGAAGCAGCAGTCTGAAGAGCAATCACATCCCTGCTGCAAGACATACTGGCATTGGCCTTGCAAGCCAGGAGAAAGCAGCCAGAGGATAATTCATCCAGAATGAGATGCTTGCACAGGAATGTTTCAAGTCCACATGCAACAAGGCCATTGCAGGGTCTTCCTCTCCAGATCTGCTCCAATCATAGTAAAACTACCTGGAAATAGGCAGCATTTCCAGCAAAGTGAAATCCTAATGTGGTTTATAAACAGAAGATATGGACAGGAAAAAACACTTTTTTAGGAGACATTTTTTTAAAGACATTTCCATAATTTGAAGTGAAATTTAAGGAACAAAAATCAACATCACTCAAGCAGGCTGGTACAAGAGAATTGCAGAACCATTCCAGAGCTGGAGGGCAGCACACACTGTCAGCCATGCAGCCTCCTTGCTGTCTGTGACACACATCAGACACACCATTGTAGATGTTTCCCCCAGAGACCCATCTGTGCCTGGAATCTCAGGCTCACAAGAAGGGAGCAATAGTGTTTACACTCAGAGACACAGCACCACAAGGAGAAGACATTTCACCCACAACAGCTACAGGCTGGTTACACCAGCTCACAGCCCAGGGAGGGTGGCTAATTTGAGCACAGCATTTATTTTAACCATTGAGTGCCACCCAGCCCAGCCCCCCAAATTACAGGCTATCACACACAACAGGGTGGAGCCATCCAAACTGTGCAGATTTCCCCCCAAAACTAACACAGAGGCTGTTTAGTGGCCAATACTTAGTGCTGGGTGGGCCTGCCAGTTGCTCTCCTGTCCCCCAGCACAGATAAAATGAGGTGAGCAAGGAACAAGCACCAAAGCTTGAGCAGGAACACACATCAGTTTCAGCTCAAAACTGCTAACAGCTGATGCTGGTGCATTGGAAGAGCCTGTTTTCTTGGAAAGCTCATGAGTGGAGAAGCTTGTGGATCTGTGGGCCAGCAAACTCCAAGGCAAGCCAGCTCTAATCTCCCATCCGAGCTGTGTGCCCAGAGAAACTGCAAAACACAAATGCCAGAGGAAAAAAAAAGGAAATTATTCTCAGACCACAAGAACAACAATGTTTAGAAGTAAAGATGCTGTCAGGGCAGCAGAAAGGAAGATCTGTCCAAAACGGTTGACTGAAGAAATTGTGTTATTTTAGTCAGCAGCCACTGAAGCAAGACAAAGAAGGAATCTGCTGTAAGGCTGGTTCTGCCATAACAGCACTCAGGCCTGCTTTACTGTTTCAAGTGTTTTTCAACAAGAGCAGAAGTAAAAAAAAACCTGTCAGGTACATAAGCTGTGCTTGAAACCCATTTTCTGTAAATTAGGTTTCCTTTAGAAAGCTTTACTTCCAAAAAATAACACTAGACAGGAACATGATTTGCTCCTCCTGGGATTATTACTCCTTAACTGTATTTGCAGCAACAAGGTCGACACTAAAATATTTTTTCTTGCCTCAGGGTGATGAACTGATGAGGACAGTTTCCCTCTCAGATCCCTGCAGAAGGGTCAGTGGCATACAGTTTGTAACAATCACAATTCTGAAGAAATTTTTTTTTTTCCTTTTTAAAGACCCCAAACAAATCCAGTTTTGTTTTTTATCAGCTTCATTTTATCAGCTTGTGATATTGCCAAAAGGACTACAGTATTATTATACAAAAGCAAGAGTATTTTATTCCTGTGGCCTGCAAAGCACATGGGTTGGTTTCTCTGTGGCAGAGACATTGGCTAAGCATCTTTGGCAGGAAAGAAAAAATGTATTGCCCTGTCTAACAGAGATGGACATACAGCTACCCACAATACACATCCAAACCTCCTCCAAAGTCTTCAAGTGTCAAGATTTACAATTTTGCAGATCTCTTCTTTCCAAAACAAACAAACAAAAGATAAAAAGGAAAGCATTTCTTGATGGTGCAGAAGGGGTACCCATAGGAAATCCAGCATGGTCACACTGATACATTCTACCTGGAGCCAGCATGCAAAGCTACAAAACATTACTTGTCCACCAAATAGAGCTAAGGGGCTCACACTTGCCTGCAGGTTTCAAGTCTCCTTTCCAGAACGCTGACAACTCATGTTAGATATAATCACAACAGCACCAAACACACCAGGAGCACTAATCTTTGTCCATCAGGGCAAAACATGCCATTTTCCAGTTTTCTAGTCATTCTCAATTCTTGTTTACACAGAATACCACCATGGCTAAAGCTTGAAGGGACCACAGTGGGGTCATCTGGTCCAACCTCCCTGGTCAAGCAGGGTCATCCCAGAGCACATGTCATAGGATCATGTCCAGATAGTTCTTGGATATCTCCAGTGAGAATACACCACACCACCCTCTTTGGGCAATCTGTTCCAGTGCTCAGTCACACACACAGGAAATAAGTTCTACCTCATGTCCAGGTGGAACTTCCTGGGCATCGGTTTCTGCCCACTGCCTCTTGTTCCATTGCTGGGCACCACTGAGCAGAGCCTGGTCCACCCTCTGACACCTCCCTACAGATTCTGATAGACCTTGATGAGGTCCCCTCTCCATCATCTCTTTTTGAGGCTGAACAGGCCCAGCTCCCTCAGCCTTTCCTCATAAGAGAGGTGCTCCAGTCCCTGTGCTGGACCCACTTCAGGAGCTCCACATCTGCCTTGTCCTGAGGAGCCCAGAAGAGAGCACAGCACTCCAGGTGAGGCCTCCCCAGGGCTGAGCAGAGGGGCAGGATCACCTCCCTGACCTGCTGGCAAGGCTCCTCCCGATGCACCCCAGGACACCATGGGCCTTCTTGGCCCCCAGAGCACTGCTGACTTACGGACAGCTGCTCTCCCCCAGCTCCTTCTCCACAGAGCTGCCTTCCAGCAGGTCAGCCCCAGCCTGTGCTGTTCCCCCCCAGGTGCAGGACCCTGCATTTGCCTTTGCTGAATTTCAGACAGTTCCTCTCTTCCCATCTCTCCAAACTGCCAAGGTCCTTCAGAAGGGCTCTGTTTTCCCCTTCAATACTTTCCCTTCCAAAAGAGCTTTTATTTCTTCACCAATCTGTGTAAGGCTTGTTGCTATAAATTGTTACCCAAAGAAGAAACTTTATTTAGTATGCTGTGATTATTCAGATTTTACACATACAAATACCTAGACCCACAAGAGCACATACCAGTTCAGAGCAAGGGGAACTCATCTCCCCATGCCTGGTATGGAAAGAGCCCAGTGTCATTTCTGATGGCTGCACTGAGGAGCTTCTTCAGCAATGTCCACTGGGATCCATATGAATTGCACCAAGTTCCTCACCACAAGCCCTATCTGAGTAATAATTCTGGAGACAAGGAAGCAGCATAGAGTGGAGAGAAAGAACCCTAAAACACACTAGGCTTAAATCAGTGGATTAGACAACTGGTTACTGGTAATGAAACAGCAGAGTTTTCACTATATAAAATTTATAAATTTATTTTTTTGTAAAAATCCAAAGGGCACGAAGACATCTCACTCAAAATACTGGTAAATCAAACCACACTTAGAAAAATGAAAGCTGATTTTATTATCTTATCCACAGCCAATCATTTGACATGAACATGCATACGTAATTTTGCTACGCACACACCACAGTTTAACGTTAGTTATTAAAGGTTAAACATACAACATACATCCTTACAAAAATGAGTCAAAATGCAAACGTAACTTTTAAACAAAACAGTTTTTACTCATTTAAAAAAACTTTTGTGTTGGGTACCATTTTGTACAAACACAGTTAATTTAAACAAATCTGCTTTTAGTTTCCTCATGGTTGCACATGAAAATAAGCTGCAATAGAAAATGAAGTCATCAAGGGATTTTTAAATAGCAGAAGTAGGCAGTCTTGCCATGCAGAAGAAGCAATATTAAATATTAGTTTTTCAAAAAAAGAAAAAAACCACAAGTTTAAAAATATTTAGTTCAAGTCACAAATCTTTCCCCAGTACAGAGAAATCCAAATGCAACGCATAATTAGCTGCCACTTAGGATGGCTATTCTGAAAAGTAGAAATACTTTCCAGAATTGATAATTTTCATTGATTTGGCACAGAAAAGAAGTCTGAGCTTACTTAGGTACAAGAAAGTGATTAAAAAAAAAAGGTAAACAGGAAGAGAGAAAATATAAAGCAAGAATGAACGAGATAGTAGTTGCAATCACTAAAAAAAAAAATCTGTGCATCTCAGTCATTGCAGAATACTGTCTACAGCAGGTGCGAATTCCAGGTAATTGTTATTGCAACATGGATTTAATTTGCTTGGAGGTAGTCTCATCATTCAAATGCTTTGTTGTGTACCTAAACACAGAAATAAAGTCAAGATGAGCATAAATGCTATTGTCCTTTGGCTTACAAATGTTTAATTTCTTTCTTGGTGGCTGAACCTGACTATACCAGAGCACAACCCTCAGCCATGGATCATCACCCACTCCATGGTCACTGAGAACACAAATCAGACATTCTGATAAGAAAATGCTATTATCAATCAGAATCATAACCCAGCAGCCCTGCACCAAGGGGAGCTCAAAAAAAGCTGCAGCTGGACACTGGCTTTCACAGTAAATTCACAGCAGCACTTGTAATTATCCATCAGACCAACACTGAGGGCTCTGCCCACAGGAAACACCTTCAAATAAAACAGCTTCAGAAATTCTTCTTCAAAATAAAACAGCTTCAGAAATTCTTCTTCAAAACTTCCAGTTACCAAACCTTTCTAAGATCCCTCAAAGACAAAGGACTTAATCACTTTTCAGCCTAATTTCCTATTTAGTTCAGTGACTGTGCTGCTAAAACTACAGAGCATACACGTGCTTATTTCAGCTCCTTCCCCTTTCAAAATTCTTTAGGACAATAGCACATTTTTAAATCACTAGAAAAAAACTTAGCTATCTCTATTTTTAAAAGATATCCTCATTGCAGGCTTTTTATATGATTAATTTCCCTGATCTTCCTTCCTAACTTATCTAAAAGCAAATAAAATTTATTTTGTAATTTAAATTTAACATGTTAAATTAGCACTTTAATTGTTATCCACAGCTGCAGTACTATTTCACTTGCTCACCTGATAAATATATAATGACTTTTTAGTTTGGAAGTTAAGAACACTGTAGATTTCAACATTTTTTGGTAATTTATACTTGCAACAAACATGCAGCTTAAGGTTTTCTGAAATCCTGAGAAGTTTTTGCATTTGGTATTCTGCCCATGTGGAAAAGCTGAACATGATTACAATACTCAGACGAATTTGAAATTACAAAGAGCTGAGCTCCCTCCAAAACCCATACCACCTTCCATTTGCTTTTGAAACATATTATCTGTCTCTTGGGAAAACAAGAGAACCTCTTGCTCCTCCAGAATCAAAGGCTTTGGACTTAATTTGTCATGATGACATCTTGAACCTGTTGCCATCACACAAGCACACAGCAGCTCACCTCTGCCTCTTTTCCTAACAATTCCAAATGTGGTTTAGGAAAGATTTAAATATCCTACCCAGATGAGCAATCAAATGTACAGAACCAGGACTGTTACAGCATTCATGCACAGAAAGGGTTGGAGCAGGGAAAGAACAGCTTGAGAGCAGGGATTGGATTTACACTGCTAACCATGAAATTAATTGTGGTTGGGTAATTAACCAAAAGTTAATGTCTTGGCTCAGTGCAGTGATAACCCAAACTACACCTTCCAGGTACTTTCATGGTGTCAACAATGATGGGAAAAAATGAGGTAGTAGTAAAGAGTGGTGATCATTGCAGCTGCAATCACAATAAACTAGTCAGAAAATAAATTACAATGCAGCAAAATTTTCCCTCTGGAAGCCTGTGTTTTAACTGATCACCATCTCAAAGACTTATCATGTACATGAAGTTCAGAGATGAACATGACTTTAGCATGGAAATAATCACATAAATTTTCAAATTAGGCATGAATTTTTTTTTTTTTATTTTAACGAATAATCTGAAACAAATTTGCAAAAGAACCCACCTACAATACCACATTATTTCACTATTAACCACATCAAAGCATCATAACACAAAAAAATAAAAAGAGAGCAAATGAGTTTAAAACAGTTTCACTACAGATAAGGAAAATAAATCACAACTGGACACTTTCAGGCAAGACAAACTAAAGTTTCCACATTCCAAGCAAGTGCATGAGTAACAACACCCAGTTACAGTTATTTGTTACCAAAGGAATGATACTTTTCCAAGTAAGGACAAAAACAAAGACTTCATCTGCCTATTGCATTTTGGCACTTTCTGCCACTCCTCCAATGCTGGACACCCACTCAAAAAACATGTTACTGACTATAGATACAGCTTTATTGACCCAAATTAGCAGATTTTAGATTAATATACTGCATTATTAGTTTTTCTTTACTTCTCCAATTAACATAGCAAATTCCTGTCTCATCTATTCTACAGCAAAACACAGACTTGTGCCTTAAGTACTTTCTGTAAAGGAAATATTTCTAGTTACTTACCACACCATACTGACTCATTCTTAACCTGCATGCATAGAAAAAGTTATCTTAGAATGAACAATTGCAAGCTCACAACCCGATTTAAAACCCAGAGGCTTCTTCATACATCCTTGTCTCAAGACACACTGGAAGAAAAGCCTGCAATAATCACATTCACCTTTCATAGTAAGAGTCACTGAATACTTTTCTGTAAAGAAAATTCCCTGAACAATTCATGAAAACTCACATGAAAACATTAAAAAAAAACCCCACAAGAAACAAAAAGGAGTACCTGAGAGCATTTAGAAGGCCTTCTACACTGTTAGGAGGCTGGTCTTTAAGAACTTTGATGCATCCTTTCATCTAGGAGTTAAAAAAATTAGTTTTTTCCATGCTAATATCTTCTGAGTTTACAAGAATGTTTTGTATTCAGTTTGTCAAAGATCAAAAAGAAGTATTTTAAAATAGCAGCAGTGTAAAGACATTTTCTGGGTATTAGAAAATAATTAAGCTTTCAATATTACACTTTCCTATGACAGACTGGCTTAGCTACTTAAAAAGCTGCATCAGTGCACCCTCAGCAACTTTGCTGGTGACACCCAGCTGTGTGGTGTGACTGACACTCTGCAGGGAAGGGATGGCATCCAGAGGGATCTGGACAGGCTGAGAAACTCATGAGGCTGAACGAGTCCAAGTGCAAGGTCCTGCACCTGGGTCAGGGCATCCCAGCACAAATATAGGCTGGGTGGAGACTGCATTGGGAGCAACCCTGAGGAGAAGGACTTGGGGGTACTGGTGGTTGGGAAGTTCTACATGACCTGGAAATGTGCTCTGGCAGCCCAGAAAGCAAATGTGTCACGGGCTGCAGCAAAAGAAATGTGGCCAGCAGGGTGAGGGAGGAGATTCTTCACCTCTGCACTGCTCTTGTAAGACCCCACCTGGACCCAGCTCTGGTGTCCCCAGTATAAGTGACATGGACCTGCCAGGGTAAGTCCAGAGGAGGGTGATGAAGATGATCAGAGGGCTGGAGCACCTCTCCTGTGAGGAAAGGCTGAGAGAATTGTGGCTGTTCAGCCTGGGGAAGAGAAAGCTCTGGGGAGACCACAGAGCACCTTCCAGTACATAAAGGGGGCTACAAGAGAGCTGGAAAGAGACATTTTACAAGGGCATGGAGTGATAAGATGAGGGAGACTGACTTTAACCATGTGGCTGCCACATCCCTGGAAGTGTTTAAGGCCAGGTTGGACAGGGCCTTAAGCAACCTGGTCCAGTGGAAGGTGTCCCTGCCCATGGCAGGGGGGCTGGAACTGGATGATCTTAAGGTCCCTTTCAACACACACCATTCTATGACAACTTCAGACAATGAAACTTTCATGTCAAACTCTGCTTTATCAACGCTAAAAAAATGAAACCACGAGCAAAAATATATGTTTATCATAAATCCACTAAGAATTATTACATTCAGCCATTACATTTCTGATCTGGATCTTTCAACACAAGCACTGTCTACAAGTATTCATAGACACTACCTGAATTACATAAAAACCAGATTTTTCATGACCCACTTACACGTCCAAAGGCCTAGTTTGTATTTCTCACTATTTAAAGATATATTTTTGCTCACAGCTACCCGTTTAGCAGCAACCCAGTGTATATATCTGATACCAGGACCTGCAAGACAGAAAAGGAGCCTACACAGAATTTAAATACTCAGGAGATTATTTAGCAACAGTAAACTTACATCAATTTTTGAAGTTTTGGCAAAAGCGCCCACCGGATGCACGTGGTCATAGAGTATGATGACACCCACCATTACCCTCAGACAGAACGATACTGTTTCCTCATTTGTAAACCTGCTTCTATATTCACTGTAATTCAAAACTACAGGTTATTATCCATGAAATGCAAGATAAAAGTACATACTAGTAACACCCAAAATAAGATTAATGACAAAAATTCTACTACAAATCCCCAGAGGAAAAAAAATAAATAACCCAACCAAATCCATGAACCCCAAACTTTTGAAAATTTTCTTTATTCCTTTCAATAACCTGCCAAAAGCCAGATGACTGCTTAGAAAGTTACCTGAAGATTAATAAAAACCCTCAAACCTAAAATAGGATCCTGCTGCTATACCATTTGGATTTTTTCAGAGACAAAAAACATTAAAACAATACATACTAACTTTGTTTCCAATGCTTCCTACACTTCTCCCAGCCACCTTCTAAAAAACACCCATACTTCTGACTTAGTAAAAAAAAGGCAGGCTAATGGACAACATTTAAATACTTTTTTTAATGGAACAGTCCCTTCCTAAGCAGGGTAGGCATATAAATGCTTGGAGCTTTTAATGCACTCCAAAACAAATGTCCTGTGGTATTTAGACAGAAACTTGTTGAAAAAGACATAGCTCATGCCCAAATAATTTTACCAATAGAAAACTATTTGAAGAAACAGATTAAAAAAAGCCAAAAAAATCAAAGTTCAGTCTGACTTCGGCCATACTCCCAGTGCCTCTCAAATGTACAACAGACAACTTACTGCCTTCATGACTAGAAGTTGTCTCTTAATTCCCCTGAGAGGAGCGCTGTCATTTTGTTAGAGCCATCAGCCGGGCCAGCCCGCAAGGACGAACCATCCCCTGCCTTGCCCACAGCCCCTCTTTCAGGAGGCCCTAGGCAATCATGCTCAAATAGTCTATTTCTGTGAATTATACATGAGAAAACCACTTATAAAGAGTGCCAAGAGGTTGTCTAGCTTCCACAGCCATGCTATTTTTAAATATTGATGTGTTCAGAAAAGTAGACTGCATGATTTGCGTGGCTGGCAAAATGAGACAAGGTGGTTTCACGTGAAGGTGAACAACTAGGCTGGTAAAAAAGAAACACCATCAGTCCTAATTACCCCAATTATATTTCCTTCACCTCATGCATCACAACTCAGGTCTGAAACACAGAGATGACTCATACCCAACCCAAGCACTGTTTGTACTCACGGGGTTTCCAGCATGACCCTGCACACACTTGCCATGGTGCTTAAGCAATCTGTTGTATTCTCGATCGGTAAATTTTTATTCTGCAAAAGAAGGTTAACAGTTTCCAATACAATTACTGTGAAACATTATACTACAAAACCTACAAACCAGTTATCTGCTGGCATGGCAATGTGGGCAATTACAAACATCGACACAACTATGGCAAGTCAGGTAGTCTTGCATTTTTTTTTTTTTTTTTTAATGTTATCATATAGATTAGCATTTTACAGAGGAAAGGCTACCACACAGGCTTTGCCTGCTTGTTTGTAGTCAAAAAACTACACCATTAACATGGTTGACTTTTGGGAAGTTTTGAAGGAATCATCTAACCTACTCCTAACAAAGACAAAAATTTCTACAGCCAAATATATTAATCTGCTGCAATAGTAAAAACTTAGAATTGTTGCAGATGAATATCATAAAGAAATATAAAATAAGAGGACAATTTTCTTAAGGCATTTCAAGCATAAAACAGAACTCAGGGAAGAAAACCATTAAAAGATAAATGTAACTTTGTATTAATTATGTAATGTACAATTATTTTTTACTAAGAAATAGTGTGCATTTTTTGCATGTAAGCTAAAAATCGTCACAGTTACCAGAGGGCAAGCACAATACTTGTAGTGACCAGGTAGTCAAAGATAAATAGGGATGGCTCAAAATGTTGAAATACTTTTCCAGTTCAGGTTCCTCCTCCCTTCTGCAATAATGTAGTATACTTAACTTTACACAGTGTAACAAGAGTGTCTTGGGAAGGAGAAAAGGAAGCTACATTTCAATTCCATTCCCTTTCAAGCACAGAGAATCAAGCTGTTTCCCTTTCAATTTTCTGAAATTTCTGCTCTAAATCATCACCGCAATGCAGGCAAAATACTTACCTGTCCCACCTCCCTCTCTGAGGTAAGCCATCACTACTGATGTGACACTATCCATTAACTTTTGGCAACGCACACTCAAAGTGCCTGGCTGGAGTCCCTAACCCTACAGCATCTGGGAAGGACACGTTACATTTCTTGAGGCTTCAAACCCCGAGTTTTATTTCTAGATGCCAGATTAGGTCAGGTGGAAACTGTGTTCCCCATTATGTCTGGCCCTGCAGTGCTCTGAAGCACATTATCCAAGCCATAATTTATACTCTTACCTCTGACACAAACTTTGTTGTGGCATCACTTAAGGTTTTCAACATTGGCGTCGCTTCAGCGTAAAATAAAGACATTCTGTTTGCCAACTCATTATTTACTTCATTTTCTCCCTCTGCCTAAAAAACAGAAGAAAAGATTTAGCTGTTCTGCGTATGGAGAAGAGAGGTAGTAGCAGAAGATTACATTTCATCTCATCCAAGGGTTACCTACTGGGACATTGTTAATCCTCATGCGGCTCAGAGTCCTTCTATAGTAGCTGAAGTCATTCTGTATAGCAGGATTTGTCATCTATGTAGATACAGAAGCAAGAGAGTTGTGACAAATTAAAAAAAAAAATTAGAACAAGTTCTTGTAAAATATAATATACCCAACAAGAAAATATTCAACTTCCTGAAGCAAAAAGGCCTGTGACATGTTGGGAACTGGGAAGCACAACATAAAGCTTTCTGGTTTCCCAGATTCAGAACAAGCTCTAACAAGAACAAGAAAAGGGGCAGTCTTCTAAACAGAAGCTGGAAATTAGTACGTTGAAAAAAATTGCTTTGCTAATTTGACTCCAAAGACCAGACCAGCAAATTAATTATCATTGCAGCTTAGTTCTTTGCACATTAGCAAGAAAATAACTGGACTATGGATGCAGACAAGCTAAAAGCAGCAGCATTATCCCAAGAGATATGCCAAATTTGAGTGAAGAAACATGATTAATATAAACTGAAATACAAGTGCCTAAAGCTAAAATGATATTTCATCTGCTTTCCAGTTTAATCTAACTCTAGGTCACGAGAGCAAGCCAAGCATATTGGATATTTGAGTACCCACTGCACATTCTGTTCCAGACCAGAACACAACCCGGATTGCTTCACTAAACAGACCTGGCTTCTTTTTCCGGCCTTTCTGATTACAAGCTCTTACCTTGAGCTCATCAAATCGGAGTGTAAAGTGAAGAATTTCTGCAAATTGCTTAGCAAGAGCCTGCTCTCGCTCCAGGTGCTGTGTTGGGGAATAGGGAGTGCTCGTCAGGGCTCCCAGCAGGCCTCGCAGCCCTGCCTCTGCAATGACAGCAGACAACTCTGCAATAAACAACTGCACCTGCTTCTTGTATCAATATTGGCTCATATTCTGCATGCTAGACTTAAAACATATGTCTGCCAAAATACATGGTGATTAATAATAAAGAGGCTTGACTGATTGCTTATCTATGTGTCACTGCTGTCATATTTACTTACAAATTGCTGTACAGATCAGGTCTCAGCAGCACTGACAGCCATCAAAAAACCTTCTTGAAAAGTTTTACTCAAGCTTTGTCTGCAATACTTGTGTAAAACACATTTCAATAACCTGTGTTAGCAGACTTCAGCCTTTATGAGAAGACAGAATTCAAGAGGCACTTAACTAAGCACAAGTCACATGTTATTCAAGATAAACTTATAATGCAACTTCTTGTTCATCTTATTGAGAAAAATACCTCACCCACTTAAAAAAGCAGAACTTACTTGCACAAAGTTTCCATGTGTTAAACACATTTTTACAAGCTATGCTAATAAATTTGATTTAAAATGAGATAACAACAGAAAGCTGGTGAAAAAACAAGTATAATAGGTTTTATCAGTTTTAGCCACCACATCAGTGAGTTTCAAAAGAGGCATGAAGCACCATCTCAAGTATTGCATCTGTATGAACCAAGACCAGGCATTTCCCTAGATCAAATTATTTCTGGTGCTTAGGGAGGAATAATACAGTCTCTTTTAAATGCTCTTGGTAAAAACACTGACAGAATGAATTCCTTATTATTTAGCCCATTCATTTCCAGTCAGTCAGTCACTGCTTTCCAGAGTTACTAAAGGAGTACAGGAAGAATAACAAGTATGCTCTCAATCTCTCCTCTCAGGTATCCACTGAAGTAAGTTTGCTGTCATCCAATCCAGTGTATGGGAGGAATCTATACAATATGAGCTTTTTCCACTAAGGAATTGGCCTAGATGTGATCACATCTGAATATGCCAAATATACTAATTAATGAAGACAAAACCCCCTTTTATTTAACATATTTCCACTTACCTAGTCTTTGAGAAAATTCATAGAATTTCTTTAGTTTGCCTACTAGTGGAACAACTGCACCCCATGCCTTCTCTTGCAGCTTCTCATCATTAGGATGCTGTATTGCCTTAAATTAGAAAAAGAGAGAAGAAAAGTATGCTGAGATTGGGAATAACTGATGCACTGCTGACAAAACAGCCCCAAACAACAAAACACAAAAACCCAAAACACCTATGCAGAACAACTGTTTGAAGAGCTAATAATTAAAAATCTACCTACTAGGAAGTTTTCAGTTGAGAGACAAGCATGTACTAACCCATGTCTGTTCCAAAAAGGTCTAAATAATTGTGTTGAAAGTAAGCATCCTGAACAGGAAAACAGCTTGGAGAGAGTATAAAGAAATGGTTAAATCAAGTTACTCAGATAAGAAAATTTACATAACCAGATCTAGTTAATTTAAATTAACAACTTCATTGTGGTTACTCCAAGCAAAAAAAATTAGTGATCAAAGCCTCATCCTAATGTTGGTGTCTACCACTACTTCCCAAATTTGCAAAGAAAAAAACTGCTGTGAAATTCAGGCTAAATATTACAGTAGGAACATTAAAGCATAATCAGCAACATAAAGCATCACCAGGACATAATGTATACCACAGCTTTCAGGGATGTATTTATAGACTTTGTCTTTACAGTAAACTTCACAGACACAGAATACCTTAAATTCAACCTCTCCAACTAGCAACTGAAAACATACTAAGAAAACTCAAATAAAATGCTCATAACTCTCCTGCAGCATTTTCACTGTAAAGTTCTTAATTCCAAAAACTACTTCAGTCAACCCTGGGCTGTGGCTTGCAGCACACGCCTCTCTGGTCACAGAAAGTTTCCTTCCTGCCATGTCTACCTCCTCTCAGAGGAGTCTCTCTCCTTTCTCCCTGGGATCTGCAGGCACACATTCCTGCCTGATCCTACAGCCTGTCCCTGAACACACTCCTTCCTTGAAGAACAAGTAAGCTATCTTCCTCCTAAGGGTTTTGTGTGACACAGCTATCCTTCTTAAACCATCTTATGAATTCCTTGAAGAGAAAAGCTCTCAAAGCTGAATGGTTATTAGTACCTCTATTCATGTGGAGTGAGCAGACACTCCCCCTATCTAATACTATTTTTTAAGAGTATGTTACAGTGAGTAACTCCTTCCTTCAGGAGCAAAGCAGCCCCCACTGCTGCATGTGAGGAAGAAAGAAAGGGGGCTGGGAGAGTATCTCACCCTTTCTGAAACAAAGGAAAAATGGAGTGACCTTCGGTACAGGAACTTTGCTTCTGATCCAAACATCTACTTTAGTAAATACAAGTCAATTAAAAGGGATCGAAAATGAAATGCCTTTTGTGTTAGGATTACCAAACTTCTGGCTTCTCCAGTTACCATACAAGAGGATGCCAACACTACTCAGTATTGCACTGTAGTTACACCATGCTCTTTCCAAATTCACTATTAACTCAAAAGGAGCATATGTGGGAATACAAAGAAAATCAATAGCAACAATTCACTAAAAAACTCTGAGAAGCATCATTTGCTATTACATATGTGGATTAATATTATTGAAACAAGCAACATCTGTTTTGCTGTTAAAAAGAAACATTCCAGAGCAGAAATTCAAGACAGTGATTTTAATAGACAACATGCTGTGCCAAAACAGCTCCTGCAAGCAAAGTTATACCCCAGCAGTATTTGGTTAGGATCAGACAATGAACAACCACAGGTTGTGCACAATTGCAGTGCTCTAGCTCACCTCTCGTATTTCATGGCCAGCTCCTCTATATGACTGCAAGTCTTCCAGTATTCCTTCTGCATCCTTTAACACTACATTCACCTGATTATAAATTTCCTTTTCAGATTCTGTAGGTTGGGCATCTAAACAGCAGAACATATTAAATGTATATATATATTTATTTTTAACAACAACATGGAATTCAACAGGCACACCATCACCTATGGGACAAATTCTTCATGTAGCAACTCATCGAGAATTTTCATTCTCTGAAGAGCTACTACAATGTATAAGGAACTCCAAGAGATTAATTGTACTCATTTTAGTAGTCTCTTCTTTTACCATCCCAAAAATTCACCTGGATTCTATTTTCTCGACTTATTTAAAACTGAGTTAGGAGAAGAAATCCTGATGAGTTGTCTTTATGACTATCATATAATATCACCTTGGGGTGCAGTAGAGGCTGGAAGAAACTTATCTAGAAGCACTGCATCGGATTATTTTCCATCTTGTCTGCCTCATCTTTAGCTGGTTGGGAAAGGAGCTGTATCTTTTATTTCTAAGTATATTTAATTCTCAAAACATATTCTTTATTGCACTCCTTGCACAACCAGAGCTGAGAACAAAAAGATCTAGTGTGAGTTTGTGTAGGGCTTTTTTTTTTGTGCCCTGTCTTTAAAGATATAAACTGTCTCTCATTGTTCACTAATTAGCTAAGAACTGCCCAGAAGAATATTGTGTCATAATTTCAAAAAGCTACAGGTACATTTTTAAATGTGATTCTGTAAGAAGTATGTTTTGAGAAGAATCAACAAAAGGTTTTAACCTTTAAAAGCAATCACCTAGTACAAGTATCTCAAACACGGTTTACCTGAAACAAATTATTTTCTTTTAAAATTCTGATGGAAGCTATAAGGTTAATTCCTTATAGACTCATATTTAAAAAAAATAATTGTTAGTTACTGAAGCTCTTGTAAAAAAACCCCACTTCTCTGTTAACATGGGCAGAATATATTATGGAATAAATATAATTGTATTTTGGTCCATTATTTCCAATGCCAAAAATCAGGGTATTAACAATAGATTCTTTTTTATAGGGACAACAAAAGCTATTAAGGACAATACATCCTCATGACTTTGTGCCATTCGAAGAGTCTGGAAAATGTCTTTTTAGAACTGCTTTTTCCATGATCCATATATACAGCTTCCCATGGAAGTTAGGTACATCTTTGCATTTGAAATAAAACTCCCACGGTATCTTAGAGTTACACACTAGAAAAACATGAGAGAAAACAAAGTTTGTATTAGGAGAAAATAAATTTCACATGCATTGCATGTCTGGATTTTGCTGTAATTTTTGCATAATACCTCATTTTTTATAGTTTAATGCATTAAGAGTGGGCTTTATTAACAAATACACCTATATATAGACCTTGCAACAGTTTAACTGATCTTTTGAGAAACATAAAGAATTAGCACAGGTTAAAAAGAACCTGGTCACTCCTTTAAAAATAAATAAAAGAGCACCACATTGATTAGGCATCGAGTAAAAATGGCCAGTGCTTTTCAGATCATCACAAAGGTCACATAATTTTGAAAGCTGCTGAAGACTGCTGTAAGAAACGAAGACAAAAAATGAGGGAGAAGAGCAGACAGGGAAGCACCAGCTGACTGGCAGCAGTTCATGCACAAACATGAAATGCTATAGTGAAATACAGACTAAGACGTGAAGCTCTGCAGCATTCCAGATTGTGTTGTTAAATAATGCAATCAAGACTTGTCACTTGGATTGTCTCACACTGAGAACATCTCCTGCCTATTTAATTTTTCATGCCATTTTTTTCTTTACCCTGTGTAGCAGGGAGAGGTCATTTTTCAACACTGGAATGGGCAGAGCAGAAGAGCCCACAAGAACTCCTGCTCCTCATTTCAAAACCCACCAATGAGCAGAACAGCTGTAGTACTGTGACCCTCCATGTTTAGAAATTAAAATCATCTTCTAGATACAAATTTAGTGCTCTTCACTGGATAGCTGGCTAGGCAAATCAATACCATCACCACCTCTCTTAGTGTAGGATGTAATCAGCCAACTACTGTATTTCATTTCCCTAAAATGTTCCAGGAAATTAAACCAGTGGTTGATACTTAATTTGTTGGGGTGATGGGTTTTTTTTTTTTGTTTTTTTTTTGTTTTTTTGCTTGTTTTTGATTATTACAAACTTCAAACTTCTAAATATTCATCTGTTTTAAAACCAAGTAGGTAAGTAGGTACCTAGGTACTGAGTCACTTCTTTTGATATTTATTACATTTTCAGTCAACCTAGTCCTCTCCTGTAAAAGAAATCTGTAAACCTGATTTGTCCCAGCTCCTTTCCTCTGCCATCTCTAAAAGAGAGATCAAATTTAAAAAGCAAATTAAATTATTTTAATTTAAAATAAATTTAAATTATCCCTTCACAAAATATTTAAGATATTAGGATGGGGTTAAAATGCATGATATAAAAAATCTTCAGTGCCTAATGCTAGCTGACCCAGAAAAAAATTGGTTTATTTGCTTCCCAGTGCTGGTCAGGGAATTGCATTTGGTAAGCCCATCACAGGGAAAAACGAAGGAGAGGTCCCTCTTCCTAAACACTGTTATAATCTTGAATAGATGGAGGCAGCACTCCCAAAGTATAGGAATAGCATCCCTGAGTAGGTACCTGAGGACTCAAGCTACAGGACCTTCACTTGAGAATCACCAACTGTGGAACTCCTTTTTCCCAACGTGGAGTGCACAGAGCAGGAAAGGGAGTTGTACTTCTGGAGTTATTCCTGGCAGCTAAAACAGCAGCCAGCAGTGCCAGGCATCCAAACAGGAGGCTGAAGGAGGTATAGAATTTAATGGATTTCCCTTCTCCCCTGTCCATGGAAGTTCCTGCTGCAATGTCACAACACGGCTGTGCCTTTATCAGCAATGCTTTCCACAGAAAGAACAGACCTGGTAAGTACAGCACAGCTCACTGAGATGCTCTGAGGCTTGATACTGTGGCCACAGGAGCTGACCCCTGGTTATTCAGGGCAACTTTACTATTTTTAATCCAATAGGAAGAAAAGGAAAGACAGAGGTTCTGCAAGTAGATGGGGAGTTCAACCGTAAATTAATTTTAAATTTAATCAGAATGTTACTGCACTAGATGCAATATATATTTAGAGTGCAGAATGCTCACACAGTAATAGACAGGAGACTTGAAACAATATACAAACGCTGTTATGTGAACTAAACACTACAAAAGTGAGACAACATATTGCATGCGGGGAACACACACATTTAGTGACTATTAAAATAATATTTGGCTAGCCTACAGAACTAGTAGGGAGAGAAATTTGGGGTTAAAAGTTTACACTGCACAGTAAACTATTTAAACTGAGATTTTTCCCAGGGAAGAACACATCAAGTCATCTGAAACTGTCTGGGACAAAACTCACAAACAAGGGGAAAAAAAAAATGCCAGACTGCTGGAGATGAAATAATTTATTCATCTCTGTTGGCATTACTATGGAGAATGCTGTCTCTGTGGCTCCTCTGAAACCTGGCCAAGTTCTCTGGAAATAATGCAGGATACTGTCAGCGCTAGCTTGAGATCACCATCTCAAAGTACACTACATTTTAGCTACTATTCAAATCAGTAAATTTGGAAAGGATTTGCAACTGTGACAGTAATGACACCAATGTAAAAGTTGAGCTGTAAGTTTCCCACATTTTAAGTGGCTGTTTTATGTAAACAATACTGACCTGTGCACTTTGCTCATGTTTTAAAGACACTGCACAGAATTTAGAAGAATACTCAAGACAGCTATCTGTTTCAAATAGGTAAGGTTAATGACCAAAGAAAGCATAAGCTTAACCAGTGTGGAGGCAAGCAAAAGGCAACAGTTCATCATATTTTTTGCACGGATTCTGATAGTCAGTCACACAAATCACTGGAATCTAGCACCAAGATAAACATCTGGGGGAAAAATAATCGTTAGAAGTCTAAAACTTTTCTAAATTTGAAGTTTCTAGCACTAGAAAGCTTTATGAACATTAGTTTTTAGCTCTTTATGGTACTATGCAAGAAACATTGGAGCCTGCTCACTCCAAAGACATACATGGATTTAAGAACAAAAGACTTCAAACTGCCTCTTGTTGGGCCAGGCGTAACATAGAATTGCCAAATTTGTTTTTAATACAGAGCTTATTTGTCCTTCCACACAAAACCACAACATTAAGTATCACAAGATTAAGTGCCAAGTCTTGAAGAAAGATCTTGGCTGTGTCAAAGCCAAGATCCTGTCATGGCAAGCTATCTGAAACAGAGGAGAAAGAAGCATGGATACACAGTATAGCAGCAGAAACAAACGCAGAACAGGGTCCAAAATGAACAAAGAACAGTCTGACAACTCGGCCATAATATAAGTCACTTAATTTGACTGCATATGTCAGCATTTCATGTCAGCAACCTGCTTACTCTCATGCCAAATCCTGTTCATGCTCAAAACATGCATTTTAAAACAAAACTGATAGTTAAAGAATCTGTATTTTAAAAGAAAAAAAAAACAGCAATTTTATTGCAATTTATTTTAGAACTATGCCTCTTCTATCCAACTAACTTGAATTTCATTTACTCCAATTAAATTTTCAATATTTGCAGATTAAGCTGGAGTTTCACTACTCCAATGGTCTCACACATGAGTTCTCCCACTTCTCTAAATCTTACCTACTCTGATGATATGCAAGAGTTGGCCCTAGACAAATTTTGCTTTCTGATTTTTGAACATAGCCCTTGATAATCTTCACTTTATGAGTAACTTGTATGACTAGCATCTTTCAATAACAATATATTCAGAAGAGACAAGTGATAAAATCAACACTACAGGGTAAGGGTTTGGAGAACTTTAAATGTAATTGAAGCAAAACCATATTTCTTCAAGCATTTGCTTTCGTATTATAACTAATATAAACAACTGCTACTGTTTCATCAAACTGAAAAACAATTCAAGGGAAAAAAAGAAATAATGCACCTCAAATTATCCATATCATAATACTTAAATCAATATTTTTGTTATGCTATTCCATTGTATTTTATTACATGGTCAAAATGTACTTAAACATTAATTTCCTTATTTTATGCTTGCTGATGTACAGCTGGGTAAAGAAACAGCACACCCCAAAAGAAAGTAATAAAACATGCATAGCAGAAGCCAGCAACACTTACCTGCCATTCTTAGGCCATACTGTATCATGCAACAAAAACTAAAAGATACTGACATATGTGAACCTTCTAGAATTCCCAGCATTGATCAGACGAGCTACACGTCTCTTCTTTTCAAAATCACTTTCATCTCCATACACATTGAGACCCCCTTTTAAGAAGGTATGAGGTTAAATTTCTGTGCCAGATCCAGTAAGGTTCACATATAGACCTTTCACATGATGATGCTGGAGCTATGAATAGCTGTTGTGAGCCAATCTGTGTATGCAACTTTATTAAGTCACACTGGAAATTACAAGAATCAGGTTTCATTTTCAGTTTTTCCTTTAAGAAGCATGTATCCCCTTGGAATTTCAGTAAGCCTTCAAATAATTACAACTATTTTTAACCTTTTGATTAAAAGTAGCCAGAATTTTGGTTTAAAAAACAAGAACCACATCAAGGCTTCAAGAGTCATATGTAATTTGAAAACCCTTTCTGAAATAAAGGTTTTACATTTAAATACCTGAGGATATTTTAGAACAGGTTATTGCTTTCTACCAAAGTTTGCTGAACAATTATTCATAGCTCAGGCATGCAAAGCAGTTAGAAGGATGGCAAAATGAAAACATACATTTAGTACATGACAAATGCAGTCTACTGCAGGCAAAGAGTAATAGATATATAAAATCATCTTCTCACTTTCAAAATCAAGGAAAAAATTTGGCCCCTGCTCAAGGTCTGTGCATGTCAAAACTTTTAGAAGGTTCCCCATGTTAAGGTACCTGCCAAGACAAGAATAAGAGAAAAGAAAATTTTCTTTTTATAAGAAAGAACAGCCCAAATGTAGTTGATTGAAACAGTGGGAAAAGAAGACCAGAGAGTTCCATCAGGTATGAAGCCATCCTTCAGGCTGGGTGAAGGGAGATTCCCACCTCGAGGAGGCACAGCTGGTGACTCCAGCCATGCAGCTTTCCTGTAAGAAGTGACCGTGTCACCAACACCCTCACAGCTGCCCCTTTGGAAAAGGGACAGAATCCAACCAAACACTTTGCCAGGGACTGTTCTGTCCCAGTACACCCTAGCACCAGTGTCCTGAGCAGGAGTACTGCCTTGAGGGCCAAGTACCAGATTTGAAAGCATTAGCCATGCTAGATTTTAACCTGATGGGACAACAGAAGAAAAGAGCTTTAATTTTGTCAGCCCTTATAATTGTGTCAGAAAGCCATCATAGAAAACCACATCAAGATACACCATTTCAGTGTGCAGAAAATGCTAACAGAGATATGCCACAGATCTTTTACACAAGGTGCCTAAAACATCTGTGAAACTCAGGTAGTTTCAGTTTGGACTTTTGGATGTAAAAAAAAAAACAAACACATCAACTGCACCATGAATGACCAAAGCAGGATCAGGAATGACTTAGCACTCACTCTTGTGTACGAGAGGATTACAGTGAACAACTGCTCAGCACAGATTACTATGGCATACTGACAGAATTTCTCATTTCATGATTACTTGATTGGCAGGCAGATGGATGGACATCACTGACCACAGAGACCCAAAATGACTAAGCACATGGAAAGAAAATTTACACAGCAGCATGATGGTGGCTTGGCAACTACTGGAGGAGGGAGGGAAAAAAAATAGGAACAGAAAAAACACATGCAACTCTTTCAAATTCCAACTTTACAACTGAGTCCCCTGGCCTTCACTGCAGCAGGTATAAGCAACCCTACTGTTACCATTTGAAATGCACCAGCTGTGAAGGGCTGAGAGACTTACTTTCAAAATCCAAGAAAAAATGTGCTGCATTGTGGTCTATGTCCCTGGTTAGCACCTTAATGAGATTACCCATGCCAGCAAACCTAAAAATAAAAATGGCAAAATAATTTAGTTCCAATAACCATTTCCTATTTTAAGTACACGCCTGGGTCTTACTGGAGCAGGGCTCCCATTGAGTTTTGCACTCTGGATTCATCAGTTTCTGGTGGGGAGCAGAACTCATGCACTGTACAGTGCATTTCCATGCCCCCTCTTCTTAGAGAGCAGTGTTTGTTGAAAAACTGGAAAAGTTATAAGCTTTGACAAAAATAAAGATGTGAATTACTGGCTCTTTTTCATCTTTGTTTAACACATATAAAGAACATGTGACCTATGATGACTGAGCAATTGTTTTGCATAACTGCAGCACTCAGTGCCAAACAAACCCATTATTGTTTAGGACAAAAGCAACCTCAAATGGAACTGGTGTCATCATAACACTTTTTTCACTACCTCTCTGTAATCCAAAACAGATTTTGGAAAGCCTCTCAGTAGTAGTCATCTGTGGCCAATGAACAGTTTTCCCATTAAATCACAGAGTTACAAGTAAAACAAAAATTAGACTTTTCCAAAACCAGGAGAAAAATCGTTTCAACAGTTCTTCTTATATTTGCTGTCACATTTCAGCTAAAAGAAATGAAAAGTAGAAGAAAAATTAAATAGTTGTTAGATTACTTGAGATCAGATAAATTATCGAAACAGTTTCAAATGTTAATATAAGTTTCAGAAATCAATACCTGCAGTAGGAGTATGAAAATTGCGTTTCATAACAAAGCAGCCTTTTCATGAACCTTCCCATGTTTTACAGAGGCTGAAAATATACCTAATAACCATTGCTCTGAAATGCCAAGAGCTCACTAGAGTGGAGCTGGAAGACAAGCAACACACCACCCAAAGATCTCATCTCAAATTATTTAAGAGTAAGCCATCAACAATCTGACATTTGGATTCAAGCACAAGATATAAACAAATCAGTTTTCAAATCAGTCTAACTATACGAACCAACAAGTATATGCTCTATTTTTTCCTGATTTTTACTTTTACTGAAGACTCATGTTTACCTGGAGGGAGGTGGCATGACACTAAGAATCATTACTTTATTAGGAATCAAGGAAACTGAAGCAATGTGAACTCAAAATAAATTGCCTGACAAAACAAATTTTCAGAATCTGTGTTGACAGATTTCTTGATCAAACCAAGAACAGCACACAATTTATTTTTCAGGATCTGCCAGATTCAGCAATCAAACAAAGCTTGAAAAGGAAGGGGCAATTAATCCCAAATTGCTGAAAATAACCCAAGTCTTTGCTCCAACAGCTTCTACAGAATGACCAAATGACTGTTAAGAATCTAGATTTTTAGCACTGGAACTTTGAGTGCAACCCAGCTGATTGCAAGGGATTCTGCACACAGCACTTCATCAGGAGATGTATGCTGTCTTTTTCACATGTTCAACCTTCTCCTTTAAACTCAAGAAAATGCAAGATCTGCTTCCTAATAACTTGAATTTATTTCCTGGAAATTCAGATCAGATTTCTCAGCATGTGAGAAGCACCCATTAATTCAAGGAATTTTAAAATTAGGGTGCCCAGCTGAGAGACTCTTCTTAACAACTAATCCATTAAAACATGGTTCTTCCAAGAGGCAGCTTTCTCAGGACCTTCTATGCCACAGCTTAGCAAACTATTTTAAAGCTAAATGTGCACCAATGCTGTGTAAACACACAACAGCAGAAAGAAGAGAAATTACTTTTCCATATCTCTCAAGCCCGTTCTGTAACACAGGACTGAATAAGACACTTTGTATTTCAGAGCTTTCCAGACTATGAATGTTCTTCTTGTTGGGGAGCAGACAGGCATCCTTAAACAAGTATTTTCAACAGGACCAATAAAAAAACAGAAGCTGGTGATCCAGTCTACAGATTCAGAAACCAAAGCTCAATCTCAGAACAGCGTATTACATATTTCAATTTCAACATTAACAAACAAGCAGAAAATATGTGGCAGTGAATAGTGCTAATGGCCTAAAGAGAGCTCCTATACCTGCTATTACTGCTGTGCTTCAGCTGCATAACCCCTCCTCCACCAAAATATTTTCCATATCTCAAAAAAATGCCTCTATGTAGGTTTTGCCTGTGTTTTGATACTAACCAGTCTCCTAAGAGTTTACAGGCTCATGCATGTGGTTTAAATATTGGATAACATTACTTGTGAAGGTCAGAGTAGGGGCATGCCTATAGGGTTGAAATATTTTGAATCTAAGTTCAGAGAAGAGCATGTAGGCACTGCAGAACAGATTGTTTCACTGAGTGCCTACCACCACCTAAAAAGTAGGGAGTTGAGGACTTGGTTTTGCAATACAAACACCGTCATCCCTCAGGAAGATCTGCCAGGAAGAATAGATGGTTTATTTTCCAGGAGTTAAGTTTAACAAATAGAGAAGCACAATAAAAGTTTTGGCACAACAATGGAACAGTTGGTGTGATATTCAAGCAAAAAGATGTAACTGACCTAAAGGTAACAGCTCAGTAGAGCCTACCTGAGCAAAGGAGAGAAACTGATGAGAACAGATTAGTTTAACTATGATGGCAGCAGGATGACAAGATGAGCTATAGGAAAGTATTTCAATTTACATGACCACAAAGTTGCTTGAACACTTGTTCATAACCAAGTTCCTTACAAACCTCTCCCCTTGTGTGTTCATTTCACTGAAAAAAATCTTGATAAACTTTAGTCACATAAGATGTGCAATCACATTTGCTTTCTTAGCAGGAAAGCATTCACTGTATGTTCAGTTTCTATGAAGTGCATGGAAATCTAGCCAAAACTGGACAAATCCAGTATTTTTCAAACTTCAATCAAGATGCACTATAACATTTACTCAAGGATCTCAAGCATTCCTTAAAACTGGAAGAGCTGCTGTGTTTTAAGAACTCTGAAAACAACAATTTCTCAAAACTGTAATCCAAGAAGACTTTAAGCTACAAAGAACTTGAAAACTCAATTAAGACAGATATTGAGAAGATGTAATTTCTCTAGCATTTTTTGGGAGGACACTTTCAGCTTAGCATTCAAGGTAATGAATGCAAGAGCCAAAAGGTCAGAATGTACTCTTCTGGCAAGCTAAGCACTCCCCCTTCTTGAGCTCTAAAATGACCTTTTAGAAACAGGACCATGGTGCCACCTGTGGAACTTTCCAAATTTGTGGGAGCAGCTACAGATCAATATGGTTAGACGGCCCTACACTTCTGTACATTATTTTCCTTCAGAAGGTATAGCTGAGCAGCAGGCAGAGCTCATCTGTTGTACTCAGAGGGAACACTACAGAGGGGGAAATGAAATCTGACCTTTCTGAGAAGCTGTTGTGTCAGCAGAATACCTGGACCAATCTAGAGTAAAGCAACCTAGCTCAGAGATGCATCAGGCCCCTGACAGATAAGAAAAAGATTTACAAGAGATTCTTGTTTTGTTCAAGATGGCTCATTATTTGCAAATTTTCTGGGCCTAAAACACACGAAAGAAGGACCACTATTGGTTCTAATACTAAAGATGATGACAATTTGCCCATAGTGTGAGAAGCAGACTACAGACTCAGCCATTACATTTACCTTCAGTGACCTCTTCTGCTATTTGATGCCCTATAAAAGTATCACCACCATGAAGATTTTGGCAGTTCTATGAAGACTTACCTTGGTAATTAACCACACAGTGACATGCTCAGCCAGTATATTGACTTCCAACTTCCTTGCAAGTCCACAATTTCATCTGAAGTAAGTAAAATCACTGGTTTAGAAAGCCAGATGTTCTTCCAGTTAAGTAGCTCTGACACTTGCCTAGTCAAGAACATCTCCCAGCACTAACTGCACCCTTCTTGAGTATGTTGCCACATCAATAAGCCCCAATTCAAGAATTAGTTAAGCCTGTATGAAGACCAAAGCCATCAGCAAGCACTACTGTTGATTTTAATGTCCTGCAGCTGGGCTTTGTCTTGGAACTAAATACCTGATTCAGAGCACTGACTGGTGGTGACCTCTGTGGGTGCTAACCCACCTTTTCACCCACAACTTTTCCAACAACAAATGGAACAAAATGCACACTGAAGGTGTAATCCTCATCAAGAAGAATTCTGCAAATTGCAATATCTAACATCAAAATATTCATGTGTCCAGCCTGAACTACCCTTCAGGTCACTACCTATTTGTTTTTCCACAGCTTCAGAGCATCAACCTCTGTCCAGTTTTACTTGGTATTCTCATTTAGAATTCAGTACACTTCAAAAGCTGAAAACCAGTTTCTCACTCATGGGCATTACTGATTTTAAAATTTTACAGTGCTGGGTCCAGAGGCAGCTCATTAGGTAAACTAACAGCCTAAGACTCAATAAAAGCACACATTTAAACCACTGAAGTTTTCTCCTGCCACAAGTCCAACATCACAAGATTAGAGCAGAACAAAACCACTAATTTCTGTCCAGAAGCTGACTGTCCCTGTGAGGCTGCTCAGAATCCCTGCTGGCATGCTCTGCACTCCAGCACAATACTCGAGCCACGTGGAGCAGGTTATGGGAAATCGGAGCGCAAGCCAGGAACATGGCTTAAACTTGACCTACTTGCAGAGGAAGACATACGGAATGCCACATTGGATTAGGATGATTTGGCCCATTACAGCCTTATGGGGTTGCATGATGTTGCGTGTAAGTCATGATCAGACAAGCGGAAAGCAAAGGCATATTTTCAAAACAAGTCTTGCACGCATGCCCTTCCTGTGGAAAACATCCCCGACACATTTCAGTGCCCCCTGCCCCCCTAGGGTAAGCCCAGGGGGATTTTAATAAAAATACACAATGCAAGTAAATTCATCTGAGCACCAAAGAAATTTATCCTCTCAAACCTGAAAGAAAAACTGTGCATTAACAAGGATGTTGCTTGCAACTGGTGAGCAGCTGGAGAACTTACTCTCATTACAGGTAAAATACCACAAAGGCATTCATAAGTGATATTTTCTATTAGTTTTTGTTCTATTGGGAGAACAGTATGCTCCCAAACTAGTTTAAAAAATCAGTTAAATAAACAGATTAAAAATATCTGGTTTTGATCCCTGAAGAAAATCTGCTTCAAGAAAACATCAGCTCATCTTTTGGAAATGTTTATGCTATTCCCAATACTAAAATCCACAGTATGAAAACTGTACTCCCTGAAAATCTCATGTATGTAGTTAAGCACAACATTATATGGCAAGCACATCCAATGAAACAACAAACATTTTGCTTCTGGGATTTGACTTTTACATTTTGAGTTGGTCATGTAAGTGTGGCATAAACCTCCAATTTAGAGATATTTCTGGCAAAATAGTAAGCAAAAAAATATTTATAGCATTAAAAGTCTAGCATTATAGTGGAATACTACTGTATTATAACATTCACACTGCTACTACATAAACAAAACACTGAATGTCTCCCTATACTGTTTTTCTAGAAGGATAATCCTATCAGCCTGTGAATTGTTTCAAGGCTTACTGAACAGCGTCTAGCCATGAACAGGGAGAAGAACAAAAAAAAAAATAAAAAAAGAAACGAGGCAGCAAATAGGTGTCTGCCCATATCAGCTGAATCCCAGGCAGCCCTTAGCAACACATGGCATCACAGCCTGGCAGCCTATGGGATCCCGCGTCGCTTTCTCTGCCAATGAAGCAGCAAAGCTTCACAACCAGTGAGAGCATTTCTGCCCTCAACCTCAAATGCTAGAGACTGCTGCAGAGATGGAAACAGGCTGGTAAAATGCACTGCAGGAATCACTCTTTTCTGAGTTGTAGCATTCTCCCTGGATACAAACATGTTTTTCCCAGACTAATGCACATTTACTTCTCTTCTGAATAATGCTAGAGCAGCAGAGATGCCTTCTGACCCATTCTAATTCCTACTACTGAGGTTAGTGGTGTTTCAAGAAATAAAGATCTGTGATTATACAAACCCCCAAAGTAATACCATACATACCGGAAAATAAATAATTAGACTCAATATTAAAAAAAATAGTAGCTATCACTCATTAGCACCTTCAGATTTAGGAAGAAGAAGCTTGGTGCCATTAGCTTGAAACGAGTTATATTTTGGATGAGCTGGTTTCATTTTCAGGATCCATCATAGCTCTAACACCACTAATATTAAAGGTAACAGTTCAAATTGTGTCACCTGTGTAAATGTTCTCAATCAAACACATGAATGAAGTGCCAGAGCCACCCCCAGTTCTGCACAAGACCTGCATTTTCATTCCCTGATGGACAAGTTGTTTGAGCAAGCATTAAGGTTGCAGCAGTTTTTACGGACACTTTTGGGGCACAGTTCCCAGTCCAAACCCGTGCCCAGACCTGCACACGGCTCTGCACTGCTGACACCCAGTGGCCACGAACCAGGGACTGCAACCAACCACAAGAATAGAAGAAATGCAGGTCAACCCACCCCCCACAACAGCCTATATCACTGAATTATTTGGGCTTCAATCATTAGCATCTTATCACAATAATGTAAAAAGAAATTATATAGTCAGATAGGAAATGTTTTTGTATAGGAAGATAAGTATTCAGGCTACTGAAAAGGTGTTTGAAGCTGCCTGTGATGTCAGTTCACTTGGCTAAACTGACTTTGATACAATAACCTGTTTTAGTTGAAACTGAAGTTTTTTGTTTCAGCTTGTTTTTCTGGGGGGGGATCACACATCATCAATAAAGTCTCCTTTAGAACAAAACTGAATTCAAAACTTGTCATATCAGAAGGATGGAGGTCTGCCAGGGAAAACAGACTAGTGAATAGACTCACATTCCTCAAAACCAGAATTGTAAAGTATGGTCAAGGCAGTGTTTATTCAGTCCATTTTTCCTCTTAGAGGAAATCAAGGGAAAGGCCCTGAAGAAGCCACAGTTTCTTTAGAAGGAGTCTTACAGCCTTGTTAGTTTGGGAACATTTTAGTGGCACAGCTGACACTGAATAACGCATTTGACAGGAGCTACAATAAAATAACTAAGCATGCTCACACAAGCCTGGAATGAACCCAACTTGTCTGAAAGAATTACGCTTGTTTTTAAAACAGACCTTGTATTGAACAGGGTAGAGACTTTGCTCCAAAAATCTGCTCTGATTTACCCTTCAACAAGTAAATTCACAATTTTTCCAAGAGTGAATCTGGGGCTAAAAAATAATTAAATTTGCTTTCATCTTTCAAAAAACCCCACAAGCCCAACATGCCTTAACTTAATTCTGCAAAATGCTCTTTTAATTCCATTACGTTGCAGCCATGGGGAAAACCCACCTCTCTCAGGTCTGGGACATTTGCTCCGGAACGCAACTGACACTGAGCCTTCTCCTCCAGCACTGGAGATGTGCAGAGCCTCTTGCAGCGCTGCAATTCCCCCAAGAGAGGCCGCTGCCCTCCCGCTGGATATCCCAGAGACACGGCAGCTGGGACCAGCGTGCCCAGAGCATCCCATAGCCCAACCGCTCGGAACCAGACACGTCCCTCCCGTCTAACTGCGTTCAGTACCGTGGCATTACCCTGGAAACACTGGCTGAGCTCGAAGTCTGCCTTTTTTCAAAGTAAACTGGGAACGTTTTTATTATTATTAAACCCATTTATTAAGAGCTGTGGCAGATTTACATGGGGTTTTTTTTGTTCTTTTAAGGAAAAGCTGCTTACTCTACAAAAGATGGCATGCCTTTTCAAACTGTGTTATACTACCACATTGCTAAGAAAGTTTCATATTTCAAGGATGTCAGCCTATAATTTAAGAACCCTCAAGCTCTTGTCTCCAAAAAAAACCCAAACCCAACAGTAATTTGTATGGTAAGTCCTTCTCCTGCTAACTTTTCACCTCTGTATAAAGAAAAAAAGCAAAACCCCAACCAAAAATAAAAAAAAAAGCCCCAAACCCCCAAAATAAAACCTGAAAGTTTTATCTAAATGCTAAAAAAAAGAAGCATTGTTTCAATTCATTACTTCCTAACTAATCCAGTTGATGTGCCATTTTTCAGTTGGCATTTCACATGTGAGACAGCACTTTTCTTCCTGCCTAGTTTGATTTGGAAATGGTTATCTTTCAGAGCAGCTGAATTCCCATCTATCACTGCCACATGTTTCAGTATCAGAGCTGGATGAAGCAGCACTGAGGATCCCACAGCCTTGACAGTGCTGCCATCTAATGCACCAGGACAAGGAGTACAAGCACCCAAATTGTTCTGCAACACTCAAGTAAAATGTTTTCTTGGAGTTTCGTTCCAAAAATGTTGCACCCTTTCAGCGCCTTGGCTTGTAATCCTGCACTAACAATTGCATGACAAATTATCTCATCACCATGCTGACAGATATAAATAGCCATTAACATATTCCACCTCAAGGGACTTCTACTGGAATGTCACAGTGCTAAACCACAAACCTTGTGTGTATGAACCTGACACTGACTGTCCATCTGAGAATTCAGTTCAGTGACACTGAAATATCAAGGAGGAAGGGAAGGCCTATGGCCTTCCATATCACAGAGCAGGAATGGCCAGTTTCCATATTTCAGGACAGCCTTCTGATTACGCTGTGGACTTTCCTTTTTCTCAGACACCAGTCAGACACAATATGTTTGCAGAATACAGAAGGCTAATGAAGCACATCAAGATGATGATGGTATAACAGGATGAGTAGCAGGATGATGCTCCTTCCCATTCCATCTGTTTTCAGAAACAGTAACAAACAGGCAGGCATTAGGCAGGGCAGAGGGATAAAACTGGTCTCCACATGGCTGTTTATTTATATGAAGTTTCAAAAGGGATTCAGTGCAAGATAAGCATCTACAGCCATCTTTGTTACATCCAGTTACTTCTTCAGATCCCCTCATAACACATAGCACCAACTACTTCTACTGAACCTGCATAGTTTTTCTTGTTAGAATGCAAGTGTTAAAAAATTCCACCTAAACAACAACAAAACCCCAACAGCAAACAAATAACCAAAAAATCAAACCAAACAAAACCACTACAAAAATCAGCCCCCCTAAAAAACAAAACAAACAAACAAAACAAACAAACAAACAACAAAAAAAAAACAACCAAAAAAACCCAACCAAACAAAAAAAACCCACCTGACCACACTGGTCCAGATTCCTCTAGCTGTGCAAATCTGATAATTTTTTATCTCATTTTCCATTTTTCCCACCATCTCAAATATTATTTTAACCTTAAAAACAAACTAAAGTTGACCAGGAAGGCTAAGATATAAGACAATTAATTCTCAGACACTTGTTGGAAATATGGAGATACGGAGAAACATTTGCTATTCTTCCGCAGTATCATACAACCTGAAATCCTTTAAGATCAGTAACAATATACAGAATATCATGCAGAGTTATGATTTTCTGCATTGGTTCATCTGTGAACTCTACAGGTCCATCTCATTCCATCTCACAAGCAGTCTGCAGCAGCTCTTGGGGAAAACCAGGTACATATGCAGAATGGAGACACATAAAGAATACATTTAATAATAACATCTGGCTCTTCAAAGTACTTGATCTGAAAATACTTACATACTAGAAGAACCACAAATACATGGTATCACTGTTCCTGCTGTTCCCTACGCACCTGCTTACACAACAGTTCAGGTTTTACTGAATATTAAGCTTTTTTTCAGTTTTTAACCTTATTCAACAGCAACATCTAGTTCAGTTGGTCCCATTCTTTAAAGCTTAACCAAAATTTTCCATAGTGTCCAGTTCTTTACTTTGCATGGTGCTTGGGTAGGCTTTCTGTCAGTTGCTCCCAACCCTGAACACGGTTGATTCCCTGATGATTTAGGATGCTGTCAAGCATCTGGCAGCTACTTTGTCTCAGCATAGATGGAGAAGTTGAAAGAATCAGAAGTCTGACACCCCAGCTTCTGCTGAAGCAGGCACCACACGACCTTAACTTACAAACATTCTCCCTTCAATACCTGAAACACTGTTGGTTCATAGTTTCTCCAAAGAAAATAGAAGTTATTTGCTGTGTGCTGTAGCTGTTTGGTGGACAGCATTCCTCTTCCTGCAGGCAGTACCACTCCCAGCAATGCTCCTCGAGCTTTCCTAGCTTTTCTGGATGACTCAGCTTCCTGAGCAGAAGCAGAACTGCTCTAGTAGAGGAATAAGTGAAGGGTGTGAGAGGATGTGCAAAACCATGTGCACACATGCAGAGGGAAGAAAGATGGTGATCCTGGATTGCCTAGACTGGACCCACAGTCTGACTCAGTTTAGTGACTTTTATAACGTATACTTTGCAATTACACATGATCCTGTAAATTCAAAATCTGCCCTTTTAACTGCAGATATAACAACACCCCCAATGACTTTGTAAATAAAAGCTATTAAACCAAAAAGGTACTACTGCTGCTAGCACTGGATGTTTTTCCATCGGTTCATTAAAGATTTGGAAAATACTGTTGTATGTTTGCCCAGTTCCTAGGCTCATTCCTTAACAGAGAGACACAAGTCAGTAAGCAAGGACTGTAGGCCTGAATCAACAATATCATAAACTCTCCTAAAAAAGACAAAAATGTGACAGTTCCTCAAAACCTAGAATTCTGTAAAGTAAGTATTTTAAAACATGAATTCTGCACCAAAATAAAGACAATTACTTCAGTAATACATTTACATGCCATATATTCCTAATTCTGAATGGAGGATTCAAATAGTTTTGGACATAGCACTAGAAAACGTTCTCTGTTCTTGTTGACTAAACTGATGACAAATTGTACTGGGTTTGTGTGGCAAGGTTGTGGTGGCAGGGGGCTATAGGGGGGACTTCTGCAGGAAACTGCCCATGGCAGCCAGCTCCAGGATGGACACACCACAAGCCAAAGCCGAGCCTGTCACTGGCAGCGGTAGAGCCTCGGAGATAATGTATTTAAGAAGAAAAATTGAGTTATGGCAGAGAAGTAGCTGTGTCCAGAGAAAAGTGAGAATATGTTAAGAGATACCAGGAGTAGGGTGTAGACAACCCAGGTCAGTGAAGAAGAAGAAGGGGGAGAAGGTGACCCTGACACTGCAGCAGAGATTTCCCTACAGCCCATGGCGAGGCAGCTGTGCCCTGCAGCCCATGGAGGTCCATGGGGGAGCAGAGATCCATCTGCAGCCCATGAAGGAGACCATGCCAGAGCAGGCAGATGCCCAAAGGAAACTGTGACCCTGTGGGAAGCCCACAGCAGAGCAGCCTGTTCCTGCAGGATTGCACCCCATGGAAGGGACCAACACTGGAGCAGTTTGTGTGGATCTGTAGCCCTTGGGAAGGACTCATGTCAGAGAAGTTTCTGAAGGACTGTGCCCTGTGGGAGGGACACCCCACACAGGAGCAGGGAAGGGCTCCTGTCCCTGAGGAAGAAGCAGCAGCAGAAACAACCTGTGATGAACTGACTGTAACCCCCATTGCCCATCTCCCCACACTGAGTGGGGAGGGGTGAGGTAAAGAACTGGGGATAAAGTTATGCCTAGTAAGGAAGGAGGGGTGGGGGGAAGGAGCTCTGAATCAATTGGTAATAAACACAACTAATTTTCCTAAGTTGAGTCTGTTTTGCTGGTGACAGTAACTGGTGAATGATCTCTCCCCACCCTTATATCAATCCATGAGCCTTTTGTTGAATTTTGCCTCCCTTGTCCAACTGAGAAGGAAGTGGCAGTGGCTTTGGTGGGCACCTGGCAACTAGCCTGGGTTAAGCCATCACACAAATTCATTTAATCAGCTCCCCAGAATTCAAAGCTTTTTTGATGATTAATCAAAACCAGAAGAAAAATAAATCCTACCTCATGTTTGGTACCATTACCTTCCCAGTGTGACAGAAGATTGATAGCTGTGCTGGCAAAGCACAATAAACATGAAATATAATACAGACACTCTATGCAGTAGCTTAGATGACAAGCAGCAGGTTATAAAACTAAGAGCTAAAACATTCACATGAGCATGTGCTACCTCTTCAGTCTCACAAGCTACTTCAGAGTACTGGGTTTTGGCATAAGGCATCTGGTTCAGCTACACAGTAACTTAGTAAAGAGGCAGGGAGAAAAACCACCAAAACATTATCTCTTCATTCAAACTGTTCATGAAATTGCAGTCTTCTAGGATAAGTTCACAAAAGTGGCCAAACCACTTTAACTCTGTGCACAATAAAAATGCCTTCTTTGAAGTAAGGGGACTTCACATCACTCTGGTGAAGAGTTTTCAAAATCAGCTTCACTGGGCTGTGCGGTGAAGCCTTGTAAGAGCAAAAAACAGACCCTTGTAACCTGGTTTAGCACCTTTAAACAGAGAGGCATAAATTCAGTGAGGGAACAGGACTCCCAGCAAACACCACAAATTTCAAGAGTTGTTGAAGGAAAAGAGGGAAAACAAGTTCTTGAAGGGAAAATTACTAATATTCAAACAGTCCCACTTTCTCTCCTTTAACATACTACAGTTTTGCTTATTTATCAGCAGTTTTCAAGCAGGTTAAGTTGCAATTCTTACCTACAGCCAGTGCTGCACTCTGTTCTTGGCCTCCAGTCTGTTTTAAAAGAAAAAAGAGATTATGGAAATTAATTCTTTTGCACCTAAAGTCTTAAACACGATACAGTGTGACCTTGGAAAAGCAAGCACACATCTGATCCAGACATACTGGTTTTGTGGACATACCTCATAAACATAGTCCTGGATCCATACACCACTGGGACTTTTAAAAAATATGCTAAGAAAATATAATGCAGAACTGTGTTTTGTCTCTAGGCATACAAATACATAGGGAATGTCATTATTTGGCAACAAATGTGCTTCCAGGGAAAAGGGCTGCCATGTTAGATAATCCATAAGCACATATACTCCAGAATAAATTTAGTAACTATAGAGTCAAAGCTGCAATAAAATACCAGTGGCAAACTGTTCCGCTTGCACTTCACTTTGCTTTAACAAGAAAATCACACAAGATTCTAATCCAACCACACAAATGTGGACTTGAAAAAATTCAAGGCTTGCATGTTGACCTCCAGAGAAAGCATTTTCAAGTCACCACTGAGAACCATTTGCTTAACCAAGAAAAATAGTGTTCTTGGACAGCCTCAGTGTGCTGTACATATCATTACCACTGTCTTAACATAGTGAAATAATTATGTTAATAGTACAGTTTAAAGGAGAAGACAAGTATTACAGTAACACAAAGCTTCACAGGAAATAATAGTCTAACATTAGCTAGGGAAGGCTCTGAAGATCTACAGCACCACAGGCAAGAAAGCAGAGTGGAGACCATAGCAAGAACGATTCTTCACAGATCAGAGAACTGAACATAGGCAAAAGGATAACTATCAGACATGGTTATAACTGTAGAAATTTAACTGTCTTTCCAGAGCATGCATCTCCCTCAAAGAAGCTTTCCCCTTCACCAGGCTTCTCTAGGTTTGGGTAGCAGATGCTTTTGCCTTTGCCTGTTGACTTCAGCATCCCATTACTTTCTCAGAAATAAGCAACAGCCAGTACCAAAAGATAGTTAACAGTCCTGTCTTTAGGAGCTGTTGCAATTTCCTAAAACTCCCCCCGTCTCATTAGGCATATTTAAATACATTTTGTTTGTTTTTTTCTTTTTCTCCTTCTCATGACTTCAGACTGCTCAATCTGTGCTTTGAGACAGCACAACAAAAATAAAACCCTGGAAATCGCTGGTCCCGTGCAGGTCGGGGCTGAACACAACTGACATTGCAAAGAGAAACTGAAACCAAAGTTAGACCCAACACTACTGCAAAAAGCTCATTTCCTGAAAAAGAGTGAAAGAAAAGTCAGATAGGACTGAGCTATAAACAAAATCTCTAAATTCATTATAATGAGCAGACTATAGAAATAAATTTCAAAATGAGAGAGAAAATCACACTATGGCAGCAAGCCTAGTGACTTAAAAAAAAAAGTGTGCCATAATGGTACTAGTTCATTACTACAAAAATACCCATATTTCCAACTGATAGAATTACTAATTACTAGAAAAAGAAGTGAGCATTGCTCAGCTCTTTCCATCTTTCTGGACACAATGCTGTACACAAAGACACAAGCACTTACGACCTGCAAGAACAACGTGCTGATCCTCAGGTGGCTTGTCCTAAAGGCTTCAATGAATGAGTGGAAGTTAATAATTAACAAAGTCTTATAGGACTCTTGTGGTAATGAAGGCAGGAGGAGAAAAGCAAAGCCATTAGGCAAAAGGGAAGCAGCCAGGAAAGCTGAGAATTATAGGTCAGTTGGACAATCATCGATAACAGGCAGAGATGTTAGCACAGGAATCCATTAACTGGTTTCCTATCTTTTAATACCTGTGAGCAGGCCTTCAGGCAAAACAACTCACACTGAGCACAGCCGATGGTTTATACTGGCAGGCTGAGAGTATTTGATTTTTTTGCATAGTGTGACTTCAAATCACACGGTATTTTAAGTTTAGAGGTTAGCACTGTAATAAAGCGTTGCCTAAACGGATAAGAAATTGACTTAGTAGGGAGGAACATGAGCAAAGATGCATTAAAAATGGCCAGATGTGGAATTAATGGTGTGATGGAGTCTTTACAGAATTAAGTTTTTCACTTCAGATGCACCTTAATTCAAATGAAAAGACTATCTAAATGAACAACTCTGTCAAGTTCAGAGTGCACTAGTTGGGTTTTCCTTCTAGGATAGAGGATCTGCAAAACCTCTGAGCGTCCTTCTGACTTATTCTCAAGGTTTAGATCTGCAGATTAATATAGAAATACCACAAAGAGGCATAAGATGAGACACGTATACTTTATAAATAAGTAGGTAGTGAAAACTGAACAATACAAACTCAGCATTTTTCAATTCCTTGTGACTCTGAGGTAGTCAGATATTTAATGTTAAATTACAGAGAAAAGCAGTTCTGAGCAGGAGAATTAACTTTACTCAATGGGTTACAGCTCATGGAGTCAAACAGCAGAAATATTAATGGATCTCATCCCAGGGATCTCATTTAGACAACAACCCCTCCCCTTGAATTGCAGCCTAACTTCAGCACAGCAGAAATAAGCCAAAGCATATGCCAACATCTCAGGCCAACTACAACAGAAAGTCAAAGAATTGTCATAACAGCAGGAGAACAAAAATGGAAAACTGTCTAGAGCCATCAGAGAGGGACAGTGAATCATCTAAACTGCAGCATAACAGAAACAAAACCAAGCATCATTCAGTTTGTCAGAGGAACAGTCCAGCTGACACAAGTCAAATGGTACCCAAATAGAAAAGATGCAGTAAGTAAACTTGGCATCACTGTGAATAAGGAAACTGGAGGGAAAAAAAACCCACTGAAAACTGGGTAACCACTGAGTAAGTCCTGTGCTTTGGGCATCCACCTCATGTTGAACTGATGTTGCTTAACGAAGCAATACATAACAATGGATTTCACATGAGAACAGCTGACCATTAACTTCCCATATGAAACCACTGTCTTCTGCCCAACTCAGGTTGAACTAAGAAGTCTCTACACTCAAGCATAGACTTGTCAGTGACTGTCAGTCATGATTACTACAAGAATGGCGATTTTTCAGGCTTTCTAACACTCAGGTTCTTGCTCCTATTAAAAAACGAAACTACTGAGTGGTAAGAAATAATTAACAACAATTTTGTACCAAGAGTCTGAATTACTTTCTGTGTACTCCATCAGTATCTCAGCTCATCAGGGAACTTCAGAAAGTATTAACTTCACAAAGCTTGCAACACTTACTGCCAGAAGCTTTCACAGGATTCATGTACTTCATGTGAAATACTGAGCATCCAGACTAAAGTCATTTTCAAAACACCATTGGCTGCTGCTTTCACAGAGCAAATGTTTAAATTCCTAGTTTGCAGTTCAAGCTTGCACTAGGACTCCCCTTGGAGCATTATCGACTTGAAATCCATGTAAGCCTGCTGTGGACTATGGCACAGTAGTTCTCAGTCCATTAATCTAAACTGCCCTTGGATACAGAACAGATCAGGATCTAGCTCAAAGACTACCTGCCCTGGCAATTTTTAGATGCTCCTGCTCTCTTGGTTCAGTTTCAGACTTGAAATTACATTTGAGGAAACAGCTCTAAAAAACTTGTTACCCTTAGAAGCACATTCTACAACATAAAACTCAAAACCCTGCTCAGTCCAAAACAGAACCACAAATCAAATACATCCCATATCTTGTGGGCAATAACAAAAGAAAACTAAGAAATGTTTAGTAATAACACTTGATTTTTACTTTAGTAACAATAACAGATGGCAAAGCTATAAAAATAATTCATTGCTAAGATCATGTTTCAAAGGAAGTTTCAGGGCATCTGCAGATGAACCCATGGCTCAATGCTAAATAAATGCAAACTCCAATGTTTAACATTGATTACAGACAGAGGTTCTACTATATCTGCATGGCAATTTTATACGAGACTAAGATTAGCAAAGGCAGTCCATCACTACTGCAAAGTGACCTCAGTTCTTCATAAAGAGCAAATGTACTGGTTGCTTGCAATAAAACACCTATTTGGACTTCTGATTGTAAAGCTTCAGCTCCAATCTTTCTTCTCTGTTTTCATTTATCCTGATGAAGCTAAATTGCATCTTAAAAGTCCACGTGTTATATTAAACTGTTCCTTATACTATATAATTTCTCAATGCTGTCATAGTACCCAACATTACTTGCTACACTCAAACTCATGTTTTAAATCTGTAATTTAATGATAGAAATGGACTGTGAATGTATCAGAGTGTTTAGTGTTCCATTATAATTTTTCAAGCTTATTTCATTTTTCCTAATTTTTATACTTTCATAGGATACATTATCTTTAAACTAATACTGTTGCATAGCAGCCTCACTTTATGTGACCTCAATTTCAAGATTTTTTTTAATACCTTTTGTAGTGAATGTATCACCTTATATTGTTGTGGTGGATTATTGGTTGGATTTGATCTTACAGGTCTGTTCCAATCTAAAAGATTCCTTGAAAGCTTTCAAAAAAGTTTAGATGCTGCATTATAGACCAACATGAGGGACCCAAGGTTTTATACATACACCCCTTTCAACAACTTAAAATAAGAAAAATAAAGGGCAAAACTAAAAGATACTTGAGAAGCTTGCATGGCAGAAGAGGATATTCACACAAAAATAGTATTCAGCATGTAAATTTATATTTCATCCACTCACACATATGTGTTCCACAACAAACCATTACTTTGGCTTAGTGGAAACCATAAAATAAACTATCACAATGTTCATTTTTGCATCTCAAAGTTCTACAGAGAAAAAAAACCCTGCAAGCTGAACATCAAGTAAAAGGGATTTTTTTAACCAAAACAAAAAGTTAATTTAAATATTGTCAAATAAACCTTTCCACTTATAAAAACAAGTAAAGAAAAATAAATCTTGGGTAACCAGATGACAAATAAGGGATTTTAGTAAAACAGAGAAGGGACTTCGTCAATTGTTTAATTTGGAGTTGAGTTTTTGTTCGTGGTTGGTTGCTTTTTTTGGTGGTGGGGCAGGGGGTAGAGCTGTGGTACTTTAGTCCAAGCTACACAGCTTCTGGTTTTACTGCAAGAAAAAAAAAGTTTAAAAAGCCTGCAAGAATTATTAAAGCTGGTCCTGTGTCTAATAGTCAATTACTCAAACAACTGAATTTTCTATTTTTGGTAGCATATTATCTCCTGTATTTCTTTTGAACCTTCATAAATCCAGATCCTGAAATGATTTAGTACTAGGTACATAACATGCAAAATTTTGAAGAACTATTTAGAATTCAGGCATCCACTCCTCAAAAAAAGTACTGAAATATTCCTAAGATAGGAAGAGATATGGGATATCATCCCTACACCTTTAAGTGATATTGGCATTTGCTCTCCATTGCATGTTTAACTTCTCCATAACTATTAGCTATTTTTCCACAGTAGATGCTTCCGTTGTTATGCTGGTGACACCCAGCTGTGAAGTGTTCCTGAACACCACCCGAGTGATACAACAGCTTATTTATCTAAGATATACAGATGATATAATTTATTAGGAATATGGCAGAGTTTAACACAGAGTTCTGGCTCAATATCATCATAACAGAAATTAAGCCATGCCCTGTCCCAGGAAGTTTGCAGCAGTGTTCATCCACTTGCAAAATACAAACAGTAAAACAAGGAAAGGTCAGCAAGGCTTTGCCATTCACATTATTACTGGTGTAAGACCAGCTCTGAGCAACCCCAAGACCCACAGCCCTATTCCCTAATGCTTGAACAGAGGAGTCCTTATTTCTAATGGTCTACATTTCTATTCTCAGGGTAAAATAAAACACTTTTGTCAGGACAGTACTAGGTCATATGAACAGCAAGGAACCTCTACCACAAAAAAAAACCCCAACTACAGAAGGGTTACAGTAACTTAGCACCTAAAAGGTCTTTTTACTGGTTTTAGTGAATTCTCACTATCAACTGTTCATCAATGGTATCAAAAATTGAGAACTGAAGCCCTAGTTACCCCCTATGATAGGTAAATCTCTAAGATGAACTTAGACCTAAGCTGATTATGCTACAGCTATCAAAGTATCCCAGACAGCATCTCAGCTGCTCGGAGACAATGGATGTGTTTATCTCAGATTGCAAAGAACACAGTTTAGATTTTTAAAAGCCTGAAAAGCCCTTCCTATGGGCACCAGCAGCACTAAGTTTTGCCACAGGCTCAGGGCTGAGAAGTTTATGGAGAACACTAAAGCCACTTTAACTCCTTCCCCCCCAGGGCTGCCCCACTACACAAATCTCAGCAGAGGCAGCTCCTTCCAGTTGTAACTCATCCACAAAAGGAGGCAGGGGTTTTCAAAGGGCGACTCCACAAGAGCCTTAGGACAAGCAGCAATTTCTGTCAAGAAGGATAGAGGAGCTCTGCTACTGCCAGAAGAACTGTCACAGAGCACTGAGACTCTTCAAAGTGCCTCCAGCTTGTCCAGGAGCTCTGTGAGATCTACCTACACAAAGATTTGCAATAATTGTTGCAGCTACCATTAAATGAAGAAAAGGGCAGGGTATGAAGAAGCTTTTCCAATCAGCTATACAATAACGTTGCAGTAATACAGCTTAGAAATTATTCTAGTAAAAACATGGGTGATTAGAATAGGAAAAGCAATTGTATCAATCATTAGCTGTCTAGAAAGGAAGAATCTAACCATGCCATTTTAACCTGTGATCTCAAATGTTTATTGGGTAGCATGTGAGATGGAAAAATGTACAAAAATTACAGAATACAAGGTAAGAAACATGAGAGAGAAAACATGGGAACGTTCAGCTCCTAGGGACCACTGTGTATATTCAACAGCTTTGTCCAACAGGAGCCATACAACAAGGTGTTAATTGTAATTTAACAGCACTGAGCCTCAACATCTGCACGCTATTTGCGTTCAATAATTTCTCAAATTAATTCCATGATCACCTAAAAGGAGGCAAGCTGCATCAGAGGAAGTTCCAATGAGACATTAAGGAAAGCCTCTTCACTAAGGGGATGTCTGGTCTCTGGAACAGGCCCCCTAGGGAAGTGGTCATGGTACCAAGCCTGACAGAGTTCAAGGAGCATCTGGACAATGTTCTTAAGTCATATGATTTAGTGGGAACAAGTCCTGCAAGGAACAGGGAGCTGGACTTGATGATCTGTGTGAGTCCTTTCCAACTTGAGACATTTTGTTATTCTAAATAAAAAAAACCCTGCAGTTATGTGGTCAACAGTAAGGTCAACACTAACTAGATCTAAAGGACTGTACGTTCATAGTTCAAGTGCCTGCAGAGTTAAAAAACCAACAACTCTCCCTCCACAAAACCTAGAATTATCCTTTAACAAGTATTTAAGAGTTCTTCTCTAAATCAGGAAATGAAATAAGCAACATCTGATATTAACCTAAAGAAAAGACCACATAAAACTCAAAATGAACATCCAGTCACCTGTCTCAACAAGCACAGCTTTTCAGGCCAAATGTCCTCCTGATGAGAAAAGTTTACATATTTTTCTGTTCTGTTTAAAAGTGGCTTTTTGAAAAGTCAAAACAACCCTTAAATTAATGCCTTTGATTTGAAGGCTCCTTGGACAAACAGAATTAAACAGTTCATGTTGTCCTGAGCAACTATTTACAGGTAAAGAAAAATAGCAGCTTTACCTTCATAAACAAATCAGCATGGCTGAAGTCTCAAGCAGAGCACAGTTTACTAAATAAGTCTTTAAACAAAATTCAAAACTCACCTATTTTTACTCTATTAACTGTTGAAGTAGGACTACTACATATAAAGGAAGGGTATTTTGGAAGAGCTTGAAACTTAATTCTGCTTGATTAGTGAAAAAAAATCTTATCACTGATCATTTGCAGATTACTGCGATCTTCATTCAAGGTTCAACTTATTTTACATCTACTGTGGGAGAAAAGATATCACATTATGTTTCCTCAGCATAGGCACGTTATTTACATAATTTATTAAACTATTAAACTCTAAAAAACACAGCATTGCATAAAAGCTTCTAACACCTCAATCTATTCCTGTGCTATTGCAGTGGGGCTCTTATTAAACAAGACCCAAGATAAAATACAGCAAATAAACACAAAACAGCTCAGTTCAGCCTAAAACAAGTCAGATATTCCTCTTCTTTGCCTTAGACACCACCATTAATACAAAATAAACATATGCTGGTAGAATATCAGCATCATGATGAGAATTTCTACCACACCATCCTGAGTGTCAAAATCACAAGTATTAACCTCCATGTACTAAGAGCCATTTTCACAAACCCACTTTCACATGGATGAGAAATCAATTCAAGAGGCTCTGCTGAATTTAGAGGCAAACCTACAACAATAAATTTAGAGCAACACCACCAAAGGAGATTGTCTTTTTGACAACTGAAACCACTTGTACTTCCCATTTGTGCCACAAGTTAAAAACAATCTTTCTTCGTGTATTTACAGTCTATAACATCATTGTGGCAGATAATTCTTTTACCCCTGATGTTCCCACATTATTCTGCTGTTGGTATCTGGTGGGCTTTGCACTGAAAGCTTTTAGAAGCATTTGTAATGTCACCACTTTCTATGTTGGTTACATAGGTTTCCTCAAACAAACAAACCAACTGACCCATCTGAAAGCAGCGTTAAAAGCTGCACATTTATCAATCTATTTCCTTGTTTAATAGAGGAAACATTTAGCACTGAGCAAAACAAAACGGAACCTAGCTTTGTATTTCTTGCAGCATATTTGACTTTATATAAACTTCCCCACCAGTCAAAACCAAACAGAATTCTGTAAACACATGCAATAGGGCTTTACTCAATACAGTATCTCTTCTGACGTTTCACTTCAAACCTTTTTTAGGCACATAGGTATGGGAACAACAAACTTTCCTGCTCTTTTTATATTTAACACATTTTAAGGGATTTGCACCAAAAGACTCACATTGTTACTGAAGAAATTTTAAAGGTTCTTCACAAGAGGAAGCAAAACACTTAAAGATGTGTCAGCCAGACAAATGTTACTTTCATAAGAGCTGTACAAGCCACAACAAAGAGTTCACAAAATTAATAAGAAAATGACAGGTATGCATTTGCTTCCACTTTGCAAACATAATATTGAAGGTGTTTTCATATTTATTAAAATTATCATAAATGCAAAACCTGTTAATCCACCAACAAACAGTGCAATATTGGTACTGGAACAGAGACTGCCCAAGATGGTAATCAGTTTGCTCAAAACATCTCCCCGTCATCATTACAGGGGAACAATTCTAAGTTGCATGGAAAGATTTAAAACTCTTCAATATGCAGACAAGTTCAAGCTGCATGTAAGAGATAACACTGTAAAATGAGAGTGAATAATTATCAGAGATTATACGTGAAAGCAGAAGACAATTATCAAGATTTTTCCTGAACAACTGATACTCTGCAAAAATAATCCCATACAAGTTAAGTTAGCGTAATGAAAAGAACAGCTAGTACAAGAAAAATAGGGCAAACACTGAAATGTTACATGTCCTTCAGTGTCTGTGGTAATAAGACAGTTGAAACATCATAACCAAAAGAAATACCACCTGGTAAAAACAGGCATGGCATGTATGTCTTCTACAACCATTTGGGCTAGTCTGCACCACATCAAGGACCAGCTGGATTAAAATTTTTATCTCAGCACCAGTCATGCAAGACCCAGACACACTCTGCCCCCCAAGGGATGCAGCATCCACGTGTCATATTCTCTTTTCAGCACAGTCCCAGAGTTGAGGGCCTGAGCTGAGAACCTGGGTCAGGTCTAAAATGGAGTAGAGCTCAGCAGGCTCTCAGTTCCCGTCTTCCCAAATCAAAGTTAATGCTGGAAACAGTGAAACCAAGTTTGTGCAGCACTACCCCAAACTAAAAAGGACTTACTGATCCTAAAGGAAATACTGAATTAAGACAAATACTTTACCACAGCTGCAGACAAAGAACTACTTCATAGAACTACCCAGTCTCACTCAGCATGGCCATCCTGTTAAACTTCTCTCTCCAAGAGAGATGGGGAGATGATGGGCTGGAAAAGGAAGCCAAAGTAGGGAAAAAGACAGAAGACTTCAATTCTATACTAATGAGCTTTTCAGTCTTCTGTACAGGGCAAGCTATACACCCAAATTTACCGACAGACTCATTACTTATTCACATCATATACAATCAGAATAATCTGAAGTATTATCCTTGAACTTACTATCAGATAATTATAACCTGATTCAAAATTTCTGTTGTCAGTACAGTGCTTTGGTACCTCAAATGGTGGCATGAGGTACATGCCAGAGCTTTTTTCTCCTGTATACTGAAGGCCATACACTTTCAAACCTGGTATTTAAGAATGAGTTCTCACATGCATTTTAGCTTCAGGAACTCCAATTTTACAGGCAACAAAACTACTGAAATCATCACACAGAAATAGCTGTACTATGCAAGTCATCTTTATATGCAAAAAAAAAAAAAAAGACTAAAAAAAAAGTCATCAAACTTTTTTTTTTTTTTTTACTATGTCATTCTGACAGATGCACATTAGTGACTACTATAAGCTTTCAGAACTTTCCTATCATTAATCTAGGTTTGGCAGAGTAACCAAACCAAGCATTTTAATATTCTCTGCAACAGCTGCACAAAAGTACTTTATAAAGTTATCCTCAACTGCTTATAAAATTTAGGCAAATTAACTGGCAAGTGAAAGTTAACAAAACATCTGTAAATGCTTAAGTCATGAAAGTTTAATGTTTTCTTATTGGCTAGGATGTGCTTCTTTTCATGTTCATCCCTGAACCCAGTCACATCACCCCATTGGGGCTCTCTCTTGACACCAGTTTAATGAGCCCTGCAGCTCAAGTGGCAGCAGTAAACAGAAAGGTAGGATCCAAGTTTTATAAAAGGTGTAGAGTAAGGTATAATTACAGAGGAAACTGCTACTTCATCTACAACATTAAGTATTTCAGAAGAGAGCTGTAACTCTGGTACCCACCATCAATGTGCATATGATTTACCTACATCAAGACATTCAAATGTCCTAAATTCTCAAGTTTCCTTGTGATTGCTGTGTAATACTGTAGCTCAACATCTTAACTTATGGGCTGGCAAACTGCTATTAAGTGGTCATAGCTCTTCACTGATGATCCCTTTATCATTCTGTACCTAAAAGCAGACTGCACATGACTTTATGTGTCTGGGAATCACAAGATAGCTTTAGTTTTATTATCATATATTATTCTCAGTGAAAATTAGGCCTCAACAAACATCCATTGAATAATTACAAGCACATTAATGGCATCTTCCAAAGCATCTGGACTTCTGTTAAGGCTTCCTTTTGTTTTCTCTCCAGATGCATTATATTTGAAGTTTCACTGTTTGCACTATCACATTTCAAATAGTATTTATATAGGACACAGGACAGACACATTGTATTTGTCTCAGCTAAAGAGGCAAACAGACTATGTTTAACATGCCACTAGGAAAAAAAACCCAGTCTTTTTTCTCCTGCTGAGAGAGCAGGAATTTATTCAAATTGTATTCCAATTTAAATACCCACATGCTATCCACTGCTCCTGAAGCTTTTGCCTGGTAAGATACAGACAGCTAGAAAGAAAAAATATTGCATGAACTACTTCTTGCTTTCAATAGATCAAAATACTTCATACTCATTGGCCTAAAATATTATGGAAAACAAAGAAATATTCTACAAGCAAAGAAACCCAAACAAGTGTTTACCAGTTAGTAGTATCTTCTTGCAGTCTTAACAGAGAACTCCCTTCTTCAGATTATCAATGCAGCAGCTTGTCCTCAAGATCTGAAAAAACAGAAGAACTCCATTAAACATAAACAATACACAATATTTCAATCACATAAACCAGTGTTGGGGTAAATCAAAGTTAATCCCGTAGAGCCAAGGAACCTACATAATCCTTGAGGAATGCAAATAAAACGTGCCAATTTTAAAAACACTTGGTGATTTTATGGAAGTGACATTACAAGCAAACACAGAAGCATCCTTACAAACTCTTCTGTGAGTCAGTAAGGCTGTTAGCTAGCCATGATCACAAGCATCAGAAATAGAGCATTGCATCTCAGCATTACCGAGTTAAGTCACATATAGTTACAGCACAAAAAATAGAGCATTACATCTCTGCATTACGGAGCCCAGTTACACATAATTGCAGCAAAAAAAAGTAGGTCTCAGTTCAAGCTTTATTTACAGTGTCACATATATTGCACACAGGGAAAAATACTTTATTGCTACAGTTTTCATCAGTTAAAGAAAAATGCCACCAATGGTAGATTTTACCTATCTGAACTTCTCTAGGATCACTAGGATTTTCTGCTTCAAAACTAAGCTTTTGTTTTGGAAAAATTTGTATTTGTATGGCCAGACAAAACAGCATTTCCTACAGAAATGCAGCACTGAGATTCCATTGCAAGCATTTGGAGGGCATTTCAGCTCATTTGGAGTAGGCTTATATAATAAACAGCCCACCTTTTTTGGTACAGTGACTGGATGGTGAACTGCCCAAAACTGGTACCTTTCTGTTGTAGTGAAAGGTTCATAAGCCTTTTCCCTTTGGGGTTTTGTACACTCCTTCTCTTTCAGGGAATTCAGCTAATTCAAATACTTGAGTGTTGTCACTTAACCTGTCTCCAGCAAAACCACTGCTGCTCCTGCTTCAGGTGTTCCTGGTACCAGAATACTCCTTTTTAGTATCTCACACCTCAAAGTTTCTTTTAAAGAGTGATCTTCCCATTTTGTTCTCCAATTCTCTTTCTGCTCTTAAAGCAAAGTCAAGCATATTCTGCAACATGTCTGTTTTTAGCGCAAACTTGGTTTAGGAATATAAAATCCCTTGTCATGTCATTTCAAATCCAGCTGAAGAGGCATGAAATATTCAGCGTTAATTTGTATTTAATCAGCTATCAGCAGTTCCTCTTACATCAGGTAATCCCGATTAATGAGCATTTAACAAAAATATGCTGCTTTGCAGTTAAATTTCTAATCACAAAGGCCATAACATTACAGATTTGTCCCAGCTTGGGAAGGATGGAGAGAAGAAGACGACCTATAAAGTATCAAAGTAGGGGAATGATTTTAGTCACAGTGAAAACTACCATCAAAAGATGCTACTCATTGCCTCCTGCCCTCTCTGCAAAGGAAAAACTTGCAACCTGAAGAGCACAGTCAGGAGAAAAGGCAAGGATTCTGAGATACTATGCAAAATTTAAGGGCCAAATAAAACCAAGGGATACTATTCACAGCTACACTGAAGCAAATAGTTGCAACAGACAGTTGAAAAGCAAAACCAAAAAAAAAGAATAATATTAACAAACAATAACTTTTGCCAATTTGTGTCAAGGCAGCACTTAAGATAAGCAAGTGCCTGTCGAGTTAATGTGTTGGTGGTTTTTTTTCTGAAAATATTGTAAGAAGCCCTATTTCTCTCTCTTGCAGAAGGGGAAATCTAAAAAAGACCCAAACCAAGTTCACTCCGTTAATGCATAGGCTTTGTTTTAACAATTGTTCCTCCACCCTATTCAGCCCCTCTCATTCATGGTCCTCTTGTCAGACAACTGCATAGATTAACAATTTCCTTAAAAGCTGGATGGAAGCTGTAAAATCTTTTCACTCATGCTGCTTGGCAAGAGCTTCACAGAGCAGCTCTATCACTGCCTATAGCCCAAACAGGATTGAATGTCCAGGGGCCCGAGTGACCATTTAAGAAACTCAACATGTGCAAGTTCCTTCAATACACTCAATCAAAAACACTTCCTTCATACTGCTACACTGCAGTATGAAAAGCTCCTTATTCAGTACCAGAAATGGATTTTTTTTCAAGTATAATTGATCATTTCATTAAACAGAAAAATTGTTTTATTTCCACTGTTCCACTGTCAGGACACATAGCAGCATGTTGCCAAATTCGAATGGTTAAATCTCCTTGTAACTACTGAAGCCACAACTACTGAAATAGGATTTTGGTTTACTGAAAGGAAGGCCTAAGCCCACTGGAGACCACTGTGCCCCCTTCAGTCCTGCACTGCTCCCACTTCTGACTGCTCAGCATTTCCTGCTGTAGTTCCTCCTCTCTGACAACCCATTCTTGCAGGCTGGCTTCAGGTGAGAAAGGGAAGCAAGAGCCAGCAGCAATAGCTGTGGAGCAATTCTTGATGGGAGAATTCCATCTGGCAGAACTGCCATATGTAACAGTGGATTGAAGGGATGATGGAAACCTCCAGAAAAACAGTGGAAGCACATAATATGCCCACACTGGGCAAAGAATTAAGCCTGGTGTGACGGAACTGGAGAGAAAGGCGGCTGCTGCACAGGAGCACTGGGCAGAACTGCACACAGAAAGGACAAGGGTGCTCAACTGGGAGCACATGCAAAAAAAGCTGCAGAAAACATGGCCCCTTTGGAAGATCTCTACAGCTTTCAAGGCAACAATTCCTTATACATGATCTAGATTAACCCAATTCAGTCCACAAAACCTGTCAGGAGAGATTTTTTTCTTTTTAAATAACAGATCCCCAAACTGTAACCTATGGTATAAATAGCACAGCTGAGAAAAACCAAATAAACTGCCATCTCAGTTTACAGACAAGATTTGTTCACTAATTAATTTTCTTTACTTCAATAGACCTTTGTGGAGTAAATTAACACTGTTTCTTTGACAGTCTAATGTGAATAGCAGGTGAACAACAAAAGAGTAAGCTCATTCCCAGGAGATATCCTTGCCTGCCCTCCACACACTGTGTTGGCATAGCTTTGTAGGATGATGAATTCAAAAGAAGGAAGCAGACAATAAACCTACTTGTTCCTGCTAAATTAGGGAGACTCCACATCTTCATTTAAGCGACCATCCCTGACTTCATTAGTTTTGTCACTTCGGGGGAAGGTGGAATTAGTACAGCACCTGATTAAATCTTGCTCTCCATACAAAATTCATGCTCAAAAAAACCATTATCCATAAAGATGCAAAGAGCCTTCTGTGAATCGCATGGTGCTTGCTTTTCCTTGGCGTACATGTTTCAACAGGCAGAGTCACAGCCAATGCTTCCCAAGCACTCATTTGAGCTACAAGGAAGAAAACTTCTGAGAAATTTATTAATGGCTATGTCCTCAGGAGAAAAGGGTAAAGCCACTGACACAGGGCTTAATAGGTTTTACTGAGGGGGTCAGAGTACTCCATTCAAGACAGCTTGCTGAAATACTGAGGCAGAACAGGCAGTTATTATCAGATACAGCAGTGTCTACATAGGGGCTCCAAGTTAAATAATTTTGCAGTCTTTGCCACCATTAAAGCAAGACTGACACTCACAGCCCAGGTAAGCCCTGTGTCAGAGCTGGCTACATGCCTTCACAAGCAGGCAACAGGGATGACTCAGGGCAGGATGCAGAGGTCAGCCCATCCTGAGATTCTGCCCAAACCCTCAGCTGCTGACCCAATAACCCACACTCCAGCTCTCCACCTTGCTTCAGTCAGACAATTGCATCCCAAGGACACTACTGAAGTGACCACCTGGGGTGGCCTGAGATGCCATTTCATTTCTCCTTTAATTGGTAACCTATACAGCATCTTCAAAAGCCCAGACAAATGTAGATTTCACAAGTTAACATGCAGGTTATTCCAACTCAAAAGCTTTGTCTGAATTCCATTTAGGAGTAACTCCACCTGGTCTGTATACCTAACACTGTTGTATAGATATGAAACACAGCATTTAAAAATCACATTACACACATCATCTTTGCCTGTGCTTGATTTTGCTTAATCGAAAACACAGAAAGCATGGGAGAGACAGTAATGTGGATTTAAGGTGATGTATCCTCCCTAACACAGTTCACAACAGACTGCCAGACACAACAGCCCATCATAAGACACATCTGAAATGCACAGTATACAAAATGAGTTGACAAAAAAATGAGCCATAAAGATCCATAAAGATAACTAAGTGTCAGAAGGCTTATGGTAGCTTACAAACAATTCTGGTGTCAGACATAAGACAGCACACACATTGAGCAGTCAAAATAATCCCTGCAGAGCTTCTGGCAGGCTACTCTTCATAGTAAGGCAGCTATGGAAAAACAGGGAGAAAGCAACATAACCAGTGTCCTACAAAGACAGGAGAACATACAAATACTAGAATTCACTAATAGCTCCATAGCAAGCAAAACTTGAGAATTTTATATCTCACTAAAATGATGCAGACTACTTTTTCCTCTTATGAACATATATTACCAAAACTTTAATTTTCATTTAAAAGAGGAAATTCTCCTGTGATTTGAAGAATTGGTAGTCTCAGAATTATTCAAAAATTCCTAGTTATTCGCTTCTGCACAGCTGAGTAAGTTCTCTTTCCTTTATTTCCAGGACAGAAATGAAACCACGCGTTTAAGGTCAAATAATTACACTGAAACTCAACAGTTTGAGCTTCAAGTGTACATCATGCAGTTAATAATACTGATGCCAAGACACATTCCAAAGTTAAAACTATTTGCCTCCAGAAGACTGCAGCTCTGCTTCCATGCAACATTGGAGCATTCTATTGACACCCTGACCATTTTCAACATCACAGTATTTCTTTTTTCATTCATCAGAATAGCATCAGTAACAGGACTTAAGCATGCTAATCCTTACAGGTTTGAGCTGAAGAACCACTAAATATGATTAAAAATGTGCCTCTAGTATTTATTCATGTACTAGAAGCTAATTTTGTGAGTCAATTAAGATCATCCAGTTAACGAAGAGTTGCAGAGATGGAGAAGACTCACACATAACCTTGCTTGTCCCACAGCAAATATTTGGCACAGGTTTAAAGTATTATCAGTCCAAGACAATGCATTCACTGAAGTGTAGTTTACCAAACAGAACACTGACCAGCTTTTCCTCTGATAATTACCCCAAAGTCATAGAAAGGATTTCCATTTGTGAACACTTTCTTCTGTCAGTGTTGTATCACAGCTTTCAAACACTGGACTTGGTATTTCATGCTCAGTACTGTGGCATGGTTTAGCAACTTCCCTTAAAATACAGGTTTTCAAATTAATTGTAAGTATTACAGAAGGGCTAATTTTTATCCTTCTCACCTTTTTAAATATTATTTATTAATAACAATTGGGAATAGTGTGTGCCCCAATTCCACAGACTTCGCTCACACTGCAGAAATTCTGACTCCCACCAGATCATTACTGACCTTCAAGCCCTCATTCACTTAGCTTCTTGGAGCTCAGGAATCTGTGCCTGAATTTACTGTAAATGCAGCAATAAGAAGAAAGTAGCTTTTGTTTTTAAAAAAAAAGTAAAATGAAACTGCGAAATACTTACTCCATTTAGCCATACAATAAGCATATTCCTATGTTTCAAAGACAAATGTAGAAGCAGTAAATATGCCAATCATTTGAATACTCTTACATTAGACAGGTTTAAAGTTTAACTATGAGCAGAGAAGAATGTATTTGATGCTGGACTTGAAGTAACATGATGAGTATCTTCTCCAGTTCCCTTTTGAAACAGAGCTACTCCTTTGAGAGCGACTCAAGTGAGAGATGAAGAGGCAGGACACAGATGACATGTTCTCTGGATTAGCTGTGGAGCAGGTTTCCATAGCAGGGTGAGAAGGGCACGTACGTACAGTTACAGCCGGACTGAGGCAGGACTATCTTTTCCTATTTCTAATGAGAGGATGTTCTTAATACAATACAAAGGAGGAGAACAATTAAGTTCAGATCATGTATCTTATAGAAACTTGGTCAGAAGTGCACAGTCCTTGCAAAAAATCTGATAATTCTTGTAATGGATGTCAGAAGCAAGTTCTTTTGACTTATAACCTTTTTGCCATACAGAGAAACAGGAATAAAACACAACCTGGAATTATTTCTTCACTTTCAAGTAAAGATGCCACCTATCTTTTGACCTCAGATAGCTTGTGTTTTCCCCTTGGATACACAACAGTCAACCAAGGCACTGAATTACATTATGGAAACCAGAAATTAACCCATGGAATGATGACTGAAACAGCCCTGTCTCTTCTACTATTGACAACAGAGGTACATTAAAAGAAGATTCTCATGTGACCAGAACCAGTGGACCAGTTCTGCTTTCTAAGAGTTTTAACTGTTAAAGTTATAAGCAAGCTATACAAACTCTGCAAGAAGTTAAAGCTTGTAACTATAGGAGAGAAGGTGCATATCCTAACTACAAGGACAGTTTAAGTTCTCCCTTGGGCAGAGCTCTCTCCTAAGCAAAGACTAAACACAAAAGACTTTCCCATACCATAAAAATTCTTTCTCACCAGGCTCTACTGTGATTAGTCTTTCCTAGATACACACCTTAAGCCCCTATTCAAAACATGTCCCAGCTTCAGTGTCCTTCATACTTTTACTTATAAAATGTCCCAGCTTCAGTTGGGAGGGAGGCATGAGCCTGGCTCTCAGGCTGATGATCAGTTCAAGACTCCTTAAATAGAGGGTCAAGTCAGGTGTCCTTTATGCTAGCCATCATCATGCCAACAAGTCTGTAATTTAAAAATTCTGAAGGGGGAAAAGAGACTTGGAAAGATGCTATGAAGCCCTTGCCACGGGTAGTTGGCCAATATATCCTTTTTTCCCCCCATTTTCTAATCAGTTGTATTTAGATAAGTTATCTAGTCCACAGAGAGGCAGGCATTAGTTCCAGCTCTTAGTGATGTTTACAGTACCTAACTTTATCTGATGTATAAACAGTTTAAGCTCTTAGCTTAGGCAGTCTGAATGATCGTTTTAGGATCCAATATTTGCTTTAAAAAAAAAGAAAAAAAATACTGCAAAGATGTGTGAGACCTTGAGTAGAAAGTCTCACCCTCAGAAGGTTGTCTGCCGATTCTCTCAGCTTTTATATCCACTTCTCATTACCGGAGACATTAAAGGCAACTGGACTCCTATTTCTGCACAGGAAATCTGATGAATTTTAAGCCATTTGTGCACTCCCACATCCTCTCATTTAAGTCTGTACTGAGAAAGCACAAGATCTTTGTTCAAAGGGTACTTGTAGATGCCATCATCTCCAGAGGCATTTTCCTACATTTAATGTGCAAGTTACAACCTCAGTCAAAACAGGAGCACAACAATTTTTCTGTATTACCCTGCATTTGGAGTAACAAAGGAAGCATTTAAGAACAAGTCTTCATTTTTCTGCTTAAGCAAAAAAAACCAAACTCTAATGTTCAAATATTCACACGCATGTTCTAGAGACTGCAGCAAGGCAGTTAGTTCATGCTTTTGAAATCAAACTACCCTGGAACACAAGTCAAATTGAAAAACAAAAAAATACCCAAAAAACTTTTGCTTTAGAGACCTGTCACACTACAAAGGTGTTTTGCTATTCTAAGGCTAGAAAGACTTACTTCAGAATAAGAGATTCTGAAGAACCCCTTTTCATGAAGAAATGCAGCCAGAAAACTCAAGTTAAATACACAGATGAAGAAAAAGAACTGCTACACAAAATTGTAGGATCATGGCCAGCATAATTCTGGTAGACAGGAAGTTGCTGTGTTTAAGTAAAAGTCCAACAACAGACATGCAATTCCCTCCATCCAACTACCACTAATTTGCAGGTGGATGCCAGCGCATTCAACAAGATTATCATCAGTTCAAGCACTTCAAGCATCCTGAAAATGTTCTAGGACCATCAGCTTCAAGAGTATCATTGGAAACCAGGGATAAATTGTACTAGTATGTGTAACTAGACTTGAAATTAAGGTGCCTGGCTTGTGCAAATGCCAAATTTAGATCAGGGACTCCATCAAACCATGTGATAAGAGAGTTGCTCTGCAGGCAGAGCATGCTTTAGGCTGTTCCTCCATGAGAAACCCACAGGGCCCATTACCACACCGTGTAACCAGAGCATGGGCAGTGCCACATATGAGGTTAATGTTCAACCAAATGAAAGGCAGAGGCTCCCAAGCTCCTCAGAAAGACGGTAACAGTGTGACAGGAATTGTGTAAGAGAAGCCCAGCAGCAAGCTCCAGCTTGGCGAGAGGTACAAACGAAGGTGTGTGCACATTCACCATCGATGCATAACTTCTAGGAAGGAGCTGGATCCATCACGTGGTGCTGTAGTACTCATCTGTTCAAGGACCATGACTCAGTGCCTAGAGGGTGTGTTGGATTTAGTACAGATGCACAGAATAATTGCATACCACATACGTGTCTGGCTGCTGACAGAAGAAGGCTACACACACACACAAGAGCACTCAGGGAAGTTAAATCATCTGCTCTAACAGGCCTTGCTGGCCTCACTCAGTGCAACTACAGAAAGCTTCCATATCTCTCTTGGAAGGAGTCTCAAATTGAAGGCAGTTAACTTTCACAAGGTTTAGTTGGAGGGTCACCATTCCCAGCATGGGCTAGAACAAACATTACCTACTATGGAATTATCTGTATTGCCATTCATGAACTTACACAATTTATCAGGGACATCTCATGTGGCAAAGACACTGACAAAGAACTGGATGATTTATGGGTGTTCTTACAGTAGAAATCTCCTATAACAGGAACTTTCCAACAACAGACATTTTCCAGCAATCTCTGAATACTGGAATGTGACAAAAACAAGACAGAGGAAGTAAGAAGACTTACATAACAATAAATCTTGTTAATAAAGATATGCTTGTCACTGTGGCTGAACTAGAAAATTTCTCTTGCCTTACAGTATTGTCATAAGCACCACAGAAAGCTCACTAACAAAGGGAGGGCTGACTTCATAAAGAGCAATGCAAAACCCCTTTAGCTGATCAAGAGGCTTCCAGTAGCTTTTTTTGTCTTTCCATAAAAGTTAATCTCACTTTTAATATTAGTAAAAAGACAAATATAAACTTACTCATTGCCTTATCACTCAAATCTAGAAATGGATGTTGGTCTTCTGGGCCTCTATCTCATATTTTCATGGAAATTGTTATTTTCTTAAAAATACAAGTATCAGCAAAAATAGTATTAAAAAGAAAGCCACCAGCCATGACTAAGATCTTCCAGATCTGAAAATACGAGGTTTCACCTGGATGTACTTTCAGTTAATGTATCACTGCAGAGAAACTACAGGAGTCCCATATTCTATTACTAACCTTGCTTCTATCTTATAAACATGTTTTATTAGGAGTCATTCAACTACTGAAACTCAGTCCAGTGCTGCAGTAACTAGAGAAACATGCATTTGATCCCTGTTTTTACTACAACTTCCTATTTGCTTCCAGGTAATTAACACTGCCACACCTCAGTTCCTTATCTTTCTTAGTGATGAGGCCAAACATTCAACACTAAGAAGAGAAGGACTTTAGCCAGGTGTGTTGTCTTTGCATTCTGCTACAGCAAGAGTTGGTAAGGGCAGCAATGGATAAAGGCATAAGCACAGAAGAGGCTGTTTAGGGACTCTCCTCGCAGTCAGGGAGAATACTCTGGGTGAAGCACACATGCAGAATACCTCCAAAATCTCTGCACTGCATCACATTACAGACAGAAGTTGCTGAAGCAGTACAGGCTCCAAAAACCAGATACTGCATTCCTATCCAGCAACTCTCATCCATCAGCCTGAAAAATAATGGAAGTTACTATTTTACTGCTGAAAACTTGAGCTTCTTAAGCCTTTAAGTTAAGGCCCAACAGACAGTAAGAAGTTAACTAATCATTTGAGACAGTCTAGTCTAATCCTGGACATAAACAGTAACTTCAGCTCAATATGCATGCCATAAATTAAAAAATCTCTCATTAAGACTATTTTGAATTATAAAATCATTCTTTGAATTATAAAATCATTCAAGTGTTCCAAACTGCTGATCAAATTATCCTTTCATAGAGATAACAAATGAAAGTAATTTAAAAAAAAAAAAAAGAAAATATACACATGTCAAACAATGTGCTTGAGGGGAAAAAATAAAGTTTCGTCCAGATCAACCAACTTCAACATTGACTACTGCTGGAATACAAGACAGGAGTGTCATAACACGTCCTGTAGTTAGAATACACTTACTAAAAAACAGTGCTGAAAACACTGGGACAATTTTCTAAGATTAAAAATTAGTGTAGAAGTACAATTTGCATTTTAGCAGGTGTATTTAAGTCAATTTTATAGAAAAAGCTGCTCCCATGGAAGAAGACTTAGAGCAAAAGAAATTTGTACTAAGACCATTAACAGCATTCCCAAATTCCATCCTCTCTCATACAACAGCAATCTGTAACAAGTCTATGTAACTAGTGGAGAATAAACCACCCTTGAAAAAGTAAAACCAGCTTTTTGTTTTGCTGGTCAGCCAGAATATCCTCCATGATCATGAACACCACGCTTATGACTAAATAGAGAAGTCCTTCAGCAGTTCATGAGACCATGAAAAAAATTCTCAAGAACCAGGCAAGGAAATGAGTAGCTCAGAAAGGCAGCATCTCTAACACTGGTTCTGTGTCACATTCCTAAAAGATGGAAGTGCAGCTACTCATGCCCTTTGCTTTTGCCTACTTTGAAACCTGCAAATAAAACACAGCACAAAAGGGGATTCAAAACCTGTAACTTCAGTCACACAGACCTTGCCTAAAAGGTATCACATCCTGTTAATACCAGAATACAACAATAATAACAACTAATTCACTGAGAAACCCCATATTTGAGGCAGCTCCTGGAGCCCCATGTGCTGCCTTTGTGCACATACACGGCAGCACAAGAGCAACAACTCATGGTAGGAAATTAAACTCTGAGGAAAGAATGTCTTCCTTACCTCAAACTCCTGTACACACTACCAAAGTTTTGACTATCATAAAAAATTATCAAACAGTATTTTACAGACTTTTAATTTCTTCCACTGAGCACTCTCTGCCTGGAATGGGAAAGAGCAGCTTCAGCATTCACTTATGTCAAGGATCACTTTCCAAAAAGGTACACTGGGGTAGTGCCAAGCCACTGAAACAGATTTATTTCAGAAAACAGAGCTATAACTTTTCTACTAGACAATAAAAGCTACTGCTTAAAGGCAGTGATTCTCAACCTCCTTCCAACTGCAGCCCTTCCTAGTTTTTGGCATAATAAGGCCATAGGCAGAACATTTACTTTACTTCCTCTAAGACATCCATCTGCAAGAGCAGGGGAATGGCAAATGGGATCATTCCCCAGTCCACAAACTCAAGTAGAATTACATCACACACAGAGTGACATGGAAATTCAAAAGACACAAGGTGAAAAGAAGTATACTTAAGATCAGATAGGGACAAAAAAAGGGATGAGGGAGAGAGGCAGAAAAAGAGATGTAGACAGAAACCAGCCCACTGATGGCTATGCCTGATCCATTCTACTCTTCTGAATGCTTTTCACTATAGTCACTGTAATCTGGGCTCCCACAAAGCTGCTGTCTCACACTCTCAAAAGAAGGACAGCTCTAGGATTCCTGGTTTAAATCAAATTAATATTTCAGGTTATTTCAATTCTATGACTGTCAAAGTTCCATTGTGTGTCCCAGCGAGTGAATAAAATGCTTAAATATGCACTACACGTTTCACACCCCTTTAGATATTTACCATGAAAAAAAAAAGTGAGGCAAAACATCATGTGTTCTGCACAAAAAATGCTGTAAATTACACTCAGCCACATCAGCACCCTTCACAAGTTAGCACTCAGAAAGATGCTCTGCAGAGAATAACATAACAGTTTAGTGTTTTCACCTGAATTTATTGCTACATTTCATCAGAAATCAGAGCTCCACATAAGTTTTCTTAACTATGAAATCTTTTGAAAGCTTGATTTTTTTATGTTATATTATCTGTGCCAATGTTCATGACTTTAAATCTGCTGCCAAGCTGCATGCCCCCTCACCCGGCTTCTTTGGTGTGCAAGCAGAGTTATCAGGCACACTCAGATCAGTAAAGCACTCAAGTGTTGCAACACAGTTTAAAGTCAACACCATAAACACCATTCTCAACATGTAAATTCATAGCTTTCAGACTTCTCCTTAGTGTGCAGCTCTGAAGAATAAAAAACTTACTTTTGGCCTGTTTACTCTTTAAAAATGCCTAACTGGATATTTTAATAGAAAATGAGCACTTCTGAAACGACTGACCCTCAAGACTGTTTCCACTTTCAAAAATTCTAACCAAGTCTACTTTTCTCTATTTATAGAATAGATACTCAGAGGCTAAAATGGACACTCTTTTAAAGTTAGAAAAACCAAGACCTGCCCACGTGCAATTTCCCCCCCCCCCCCCGCTTTCTGAAGGCAAAGAGCAAGCAACTCCACATCCACAGCTTAGTTAGGAAAGACAAAAAAAGAAAAAAAAAGTCCTACAACTCTTTGAGAAGAGACTAGTATGAGTGTGGGAGAAATCTCTGTATATGGAAGCAAGTCCCTGGGCAAATTATTCAAATATTAATAAACTTTGCACTCTACCTGAGGGGAAAATGAAGAATTATCTGCAGTTACCAGCCTTGCTCTTATAAACCTCTTAACTCAGAGCTACTCCAAACATTAATTTTTACAGCTGTACTGTATCACAGTTAAGACTAGGCAGACTTTTAGCCTACCACTGTTACTTGACTAAAAGGGGAAGTTAAGCAAGTCCCAATATCTGTTCAGTCAGCCTAGATTAATGTACTTCGAGTTTTAAAAGATTCTTTAATTTACACTGTCTCTAGACAGCTATAATCACAAAGAAACACAGAAGACTATTCTTAACTGGCAGAGAAGTCTTGGCAGTTTGTTCCTTTCCATGTCAGAAAGGAGATAAAAATCAAAGAATGCCATTCCTGGATGCTTTCAGTGAGGAGATAACACACAAACTAAGAAGGATATTTTGTTGTACATATATGAACAGGTAAAGAAAAAGGGTAAATTCTATACCTCCTTGTAGGTGAACAGAGCCTCCCACTATATTCTAACATACATACAAAAATAATATTAAACTGGCACAACTGTATAGAATTCAAAGGCAGGCATCAGGGCAATCAATCTCATGGTACTACTGAATCACACTGACAGTGAAGATTGCTTGTGACAAAGATCACAGGATTAAATTTATCTGTAAACTTATTTAAAGCATTTGCCTTCACAACTTTGACAGTAGGATATCTTATAAAAGGTACCTGCAAGACAGTAATTGGCTCCTACCTTAAAGATCTGTTCTGTCATCAGACTTGAAAATTCCCATTTCTTCTCTCATCAAAAATAAGATTAACTGGCCTGAATTACCAGCTTTTTCTCTCCTTGAAAAACATCTAAAAGCAGGAAGGATGGTGGAATTTCCTAGGACAGTTACAGACATAACCCATTCAGGTCCCCACAAGTAACTTGTCAGTGACAACTGCTTATTGAAATTAGATTCGTAAGAATTATTGCTACTTCTTTACAAGCCTGATACCGTCAGAAGAAAAGCCTTGAGATACAAGGTTTTGAGACTTAAAACCCCTGAAATTGAAAATGAACATAATGGACTATAAACTGTGAACAGAACCACTACAAATTTAGAAGGAGCTACTGGACAGAGGTAGTGGTAGGAGGCAATATTAACCACTTTATCACCTGCCCCCATTATCTCCCAGGGGAGACAGGAAGACACATCTTTTATTGCTGTACAGCACAGAAAGGTTAGCTCTGAGAAAGCAGGAAATTAAAAAAAACAGCATTATAAAAATCAGGAGGGGGGAAGGCTGTGATGCCAGGAACACAGTTAAAGCCATGCTGTAAATGATGAAACTGGTTCCAAAAAAGCAGCTGTAGTTATGGGTTATCTAGCAGCCTGCCTTTTCACCAAAGTCAAAATTCCATCAATGTCTGTGTTACAACAGAGACATGTACTTGCAGGATTAAATATCTGTATATACTTACACCTTTCCACCATCTAACCATTAAAAACAAATCTCAACTTTCTTGTTTACAGATTAGAGTTAAAACAGCAACTTCCATCAACCACCTTTAATTCCAAAGGCATTGCCATTCACACCAATGAATGTGGCTTTAGCCAAAGTCCAATCTCAAGCACAGCCCTTGACACAAAAAGTATTACAGTCAGTCAACATGTTACTGTTACATCCTCAAACAGAATTCAGTTTTACTTTTCATGTTTATTCAACATAATTCCTCCCAACTCCTAAGCATAAATCAAGATTTCTCTCCCACTGGCTTTACTCTTTTAGAACTGTAACACCACAGAGATCATTAAGTGCTCAGAAGTTCCCCAGAAAACTCAGTTCTGCCACCATGAACACTTACATAGTGAGATTGTCTCATCTTCAGAACTTACACTCCAGAGTTTTATTATCAGTTGAGTTTTGGTTTGGTTTCATTTTTTCTAACCTTCCACCCTATCTTCATCACAGCTGAGTCTACTGCTTTTATTTAACGTCACTTCAAGCTGTATCATGGGAAGAAAACTACTGTCCATTCTTGTGAGATAATTTTACAGGTAGCTAACTAAGGTCAGGCCCAACCAAATGGAGCTTAATTATTTAAGAGATTAAAAAAAGAGATTAAAAAAAAATGTATTTTGTCCTTGTACAACACAGACAATAACAAAAAGAATTTTCTGATATGTGATTTTTTTTTTCCTTTCCCCAGACACCTTTCATAGGACCATGCCAGTTAGTTTAACATTAGCCAGCAAAATGTGCTGTTGTGCAGTTGGGACAGTCATCTCCTGCTCATCTTTACACACCTGCACAAAAAGCTGCTACTCAGCAATCAAAATCTTTGTAATTGAAAAAAAAGTCACTTACAAATACTGCCAAATTATTGTTTCAGTTACATGCACAATTTATGTTGGTTTTACTTTAAGTTGAGAGTTTGTGTTTCTTGTGAACACAACACAACTACAAAGACTGTGAATCCCAATTTTGTTTAAACAGAACAGTCTGTCAGCACTATCTGGAAGACCAATACTTAACTCAAATTTGCTCTGAGACAACAGCTTAGTAAACCAAGGTCTTAAATAATGGCTACAGTACAGAAACATATCATATTTGGAACAGATTTCTGAAAGGATCAGAAGTACAGCCTTGGTTTGAAAGAAATCTGATCCTGGAAGGATGTCCTGTTTAACTTCTTGCTAGGACTTATGTTTTACATGAAATGCAAATCAACAAAAGGATCTTTAGGATATTCCACTAACTGCCAGCATTACATATGCCTGCAGTTTCCCATGGTACTTTCCCTAGCAGAACAGAGAATATATAAAACATGATCAGTATGAGTTTAGCTTTTCCTGACAACATGTTATTGACTGCCTCTGATGGACTTCAGATTAGGCCAAACTGTTCATCATTTTTAGCTGCAAAAAAGTTCATTTCAATTCTCCTGGTTGAGAACATTCAATTACGTGTTTGTGCAACTGTTGCTTCTTTCCTAATAGTAAAGGAGGGCAAAAACTACACAACAGATCAAAACATTCACAAGTCCAAAAATTAACTTGAATTATTTTTCTGCTTCCTAACTACTCAACAGAACAAGATGGAAACAAGCAACTCAGACCATGAATACATAATGCAAAGTCAACTCAAATCAGCAGATCAGAGAAACATCTCAAAACAGATTTGCCCAATGCATCATTTCCTGCCAAGAAGCACAGAATCAGAATGGTTTGGATTAGAACAGACTTTTAAAGGTCATCTAGTTCAACACTCTTCCATGAGCAGGGACATCTTCAACTCAGTGAGCTTGCTCAGACCTGGCCCTGAATGCTTCCAGGGATGGAGCATCTACCACCTCTCTTGGGCAAACTGTGCTGGTGTTCCATTATTCTCATTGCAAAACACTTCTTCTTTATATCGAGTCTAAATCTGGCCTCTTTTAGTTTAAAGCCTCTTGTGCTAGTGCAACAGGCCCAAGTCAAAAGTCTGGCCCCATCTGCCTTACAAGTTCTCTTTGGGTACTGGAAGGTGCTCTGAGGTCTCCCCAGAGCCTTCTCTTCTCCAGGCTGCACCACCCCAGCTCTTTCCACCTGCCTTTATAGGAAAGGTGCTTCATCCCTCTGATTGTTTGTGTGGGCCTCTTCTGGACTCACTCCAACAGCTCCAGGTCTCTCCTGTGCTGAGGACTCCTGAGCTGGACACAGTGTTCCAGATGAGGTCTCATGAGAGCAGAGGAACGGGGCAGAAACACCTCCTCTGATCTGCTGGGCCTGCTGTGGGGGATGCAGCCCTCAGGTCTTCCACCTCAGGGCTGCTCTGAACCCCTTCATCCCCCAACCTGCATTGATACCAGCACTTGTCTGGACACAGGTTGCAGACCTTGCACTTGTCATTGTTGAACCTCATGCTGCTCTGGGCAGCAACATCCTCGGACACTGTGCTGCCCACCACATCCAAGCTGCTGGGAACCCAGCAGGAAACCTTCCACTGCTCAGAGATGTACTGGATTGCTTCTTGGTCAGCCAGGATGGTCCAAGAAACATCCCCACAGGACTGGCACTGGCAGAGGCATCTCCCACTACAGAACTGGCTGCTCACTGCTGACTACAGCATCCCTGAGACCTCCAACACTGACTTGAGTCTCAAGCAATTCAATACCAGGAGCTGTGATGGGATGCAGAGACAGCCTTGTCACTGACCCAGCATGGCAGGCTGGAGAAGTGGGGGGGAAGCATAAAACACCTCCCCAAACCCACCCAGGAAGCACAAGGCTCCCTCAGTCAGCACTAGGGTGGGAGAATTAAACCCACTGCAGTGATAAGGTGGAGCTCGAGGGGCTGGGCGGGAAGCTGTGGTATAGTGGGAAGTTGGTTGTGTTATGTTATATTATATAGGTTCTTGCTACACCTTTACTCTTCATTTTTTCACGTAGCATGCTATACCACATGTAGGCTATTAACTTCTGAAAAAAGCAAAGCCACCAAAATAGTTACAAAATGTCAGTTTACACAATATTTTAAATACAAACAGGAATCACTATAACTAAAAACACTGAACTACATCTGCTAGCAGAAAAGTCACACTTTCAAGCAGCAAAACCCATCAAGTTCCGTTTAGTGCAGACCAGTATCAACAATTCAGTTTTTGCAGTAATCTCATAAAATGAAGAAAACACTACTGGCACGAAAATGTAACCACACAATAAATACAGCACCACCTTTATCTAGAGTTATACAATTCCATACTAAACAAGACTGTCTAACAGGGTAAGTGCAGCTCTCTCTGTTTGAAAATTATTGTAGCTGTTAATCAACAAGTATTTTCTTCCTGCCCTTCTCTCCCCCAACTTTTAGCACTGTTAGCTTCACACAAACAGAAGAAGGAGAACTTGTTGCTTTTCCATTGAGCAGGTTAACCTGTTTCTCCTGCTGCACACACTAGCAAAAAAGACTCCAACTGAAGCTTGACCCAGTCACAGAATTTGGTTTTGCAGAGCAGAAACGCAAACAAGTTGATTGATTCCAGTAAGCAGGTGATGGGGGGTTTGATTAGAGCCTGACATCAGCAGCTTTAGAAAATCACCTTCCACCCTCAACAGTGATATGTGAATAACCATTAAGCATCTTTTATAAAGAAAACTGCCACAGGAATGACATGAGATCCTGACTTAGGACTACTTCAGAAACAGCTCTCAAGGTACAGGATTTTGTATCTAGTGGCCTTTAATAAAAAAAAAAGGTGATTGGCTTCTTTCACTCTTTATTCTTCGGTGTAAAAAAATCTCACTATTAGTATCACAACTAGCACTACCACTAACTTTAAATACATTGATTTTCAGCACTGATACAAGAATAAGTACAGACGTGCTCCTATTTTTACAGAAGTTATAAACTCAAGTATTACTTAAAGCTGAACATCCTCATTTCATGGAATACCTTTTGTCTCTATACTTGCTAAAATCCAAAGAAAGAAAAGCCCTGAATTTTCTCTTTAAACGTTAAAGGACCTTGGCACTGAATGTAGACTATTCCCCATTACACTCACATATATTTAAATGCAAATGGATGTTTTTTGCAATGTATAAACAGCCAAAATGATTCACACCAAGTGTTTACCCAGTCCACAGCAGGTATTTAAGGAGATATCCATGGGACCACTTCAGAGGTAATTCAGAGACTGCCTGAACTACAAGTTACCTCTGCACATTTGATATGAACATCTTCAGCCTCTCCAACCAATAGTGACAGCAAGTGCCACAGTGCATTTAAGTTCTGTGTGAGGGGAGTGAGAAAAAAGAGCCTCATTTATTTTACAGATATTGCCTGATAACTTCCGGTGCTGTGAAGAAAAGTTCCTCAGCCACTCTGTCAGCCTGTGCTATATCATTTATTTAATATAGCTTTATCACATTGCCTTTCAATTTCCTTAAAATCAAGGCCTAAGGTATTTAGTTTAGTAAACTGAATTTGCATTCTAAGATATCCAATTACACATTAGCTTGGTCTATGACCAGTTTTTACAGAAAGAAGACATGTATATTAGTTTGCTAGCCAAGAAACTAGGTCAACCATTTACTGAAATCCATGCAGACTCAATCTCTGCAAACAAGCAGAAAAAGGCAATGATGGTGTGGTGGGGTTTTGTTTGGTTCATTTGGACTCTTCAACCTTTCCTAAAACAAGGCTGATCTGCAGAAGCTTCATGGAGTTTCTTTAATCTATTCCAAAAGCCCTGAATGACTGTACTCTTTTAGGTGGCATCTGAACAGATCATTAAACCAACACTAAGCCTACAAGGCTGCAGCTTTAACAAAGTCCATCTTCTGTCACCAGTTCTCCTTCCATCTCTACTTTCCTGAAGATCTCCCCTTTTTCACTCACCTTAAAGCTCAAACTGGGGGCACAACAGACCAAGAGTGAGGATAAAGTGTAGAAGTCTTGGATTAGCGACCAACCAGGTCTCAGACTCATCCCAAACTTTTGTTCCTACTACCAAAGTACTGGGAATTGCCACTCGCCTTGGCTGCCATTAGAAACTGCTTGTATGGCTGGGCAAGTCTCTCCCCTGGCTCAGAGGTACCACCAGTTGTGGTTTGTGTTGGTTTTTTGGACTTTGTTTGGGTTTCTTCTTGCTTTTTTTACTTATTGTAAAACTGTACTTCAGCACACTGTGCATCCCTGAGTCAGGGGAAAACAAAACCAGTTACAGTAATCTCATGAAGAAATATCTATCCTGGGACTATGACCTATCTTACAAAAAGTGGAATAGAGACATCTTCTGCTCCTCAGCTAGCACACTATTTTTAAACAAAGAAGACAACCATAAACCAAGAAGTTCAATATTTATGATTGCCACTTTGGCTTCTAAATTTGTATGGAATACAAATTCATTTTGTAACAACACATGACAGGAATAATCATATTCCAACCTCTTAAGTGACAAAATGATTCAAGTATCTAAAAAAATGGAGAACCAGCAGTATTATCATCCTCCTATCCACACTTCTCCTGTTTGCACACCAATGTCAGCAAACCTGAATCCACCACCTTAAACTCCCTTCTCACAACAGCAAGGATACAGAGTATTTTGTTCACACAAGCTAAAAACATGGGACAGGAAGAATGGGATTTGATACTCCTTTGGATTGAAACTATTTAAATGAGGGTGTAGGTTACTTTTACTGACATGCAAGATGTCATTAAATGCAGTGTCTTTTCCATAAAGCCAGAACACTCACAGTGCCATGCTTTCCCTGTCACGCAGAGTACAGCAGTTCTACACTTATTTAGCAACAATACAGAGCCCTCTGCAAAGGTCTGCTGTAAGTTCAGAACAGGAGAGCAGCCTACATTTCATATTTCCTTCCTTCTGCAAGGTTGAGTCACATCCTTAGGTCTCCTTTTAGAATGCTAACTAACCATGGTAGAAGCAAAAAAAAAAAAATAACCTTTAACAGAAAAGCCTTGCATTCAGGGGAAGATACAGAACTGCCAAAGGCCACAGTTCAATCCTTTGGCTCATCTTCTGCTGTGTCAGACAAGAGAACTGTACATCCTTTTTCTTGTTAGAAGCAGAACCTGATGCTCTTCACAGCCAGACAACTTTGTCAAAAGATTTCCAAGACAAATAAAAGGCGTTAGCATTTATGAGTGAATAATGCAGACAAATTCCTCATTTGGAATACAAATTACTCTATTTGCTGCATTTAAAAAAAAAAAAAAAAAAATCAAACCCAACCACCCTCACAAGGCAGAAAACAGAAAGTTCAGCTAGCTATAAAGACAAAACCTTTCTACACAGCAGGTTCAAAAGTATGAAATTAAGATCTGTATTTATTTCCTTTGGTCTCTCTAGCACTTGAAATATTTTAAGCCATGACTGCCAGAGATGAAACAGTTCTTGCCTTATTTCCTCTGTTCTACCAACAGCAACACTACTGGGCTAACATGGGTAAGTTCACTGGTTAAAACTACTACAAGCCCACAAGTTGTTTGTTTGAAGTCTGGACCAGTTTCACAAGCCTGTTTTGTGTGGCTCAACCAGTACACAGGCTGGGGCAAGCAGAACTGTTAAATCAACTAAGTCCAAGCTTTAGATGACTACTTCTATTTATGCAATATACAATTATAGTTCATTTCATCACACTGGAACAAGTCGCCTACCCTGCACACCTGTATTACTAAAACAATTAAGCAACTGGGACTAGAGCATCTCACTCAACAAAAAAAATGAAATAATAGATCAGCTGTTTCTGCTATACAGCCCATCTATTGAGTTCTGAAATAATTATTTGCACAGCCCAGAGTATTTCATATCATGTGTTCAATACCAATATTAATATCAATATATTTTGCATTGATGTATTATAAATAGTATACTTAAAAGTATTATGCAACAGAATATGCATTTCTATCCAAACCTTCCCGTGAGTAAGAAGCTGGGCCATGAGACAAATGCAGAAACAATAATTTTCTTATAAATATGATAAGCAGATAGAACTGATCCCCTACTAGCAGGCAAATAGACTAGATAATACACTTCCATCCTTTCTACTCTCAGTAAGTCAAAAGTACTGATATTACTGTTTCAATCTTTGTATGTGATGCAATTTTCTATAAACACAGGTTTAGATAAAATACACGTAAGTCAATAGTAAGAGGTGCAAGTCTCATTAAGATGGGGTAGTTCTGTACCTTTCACAAGTGTTTTCCAAAATAATTTCCTTGAAGTCTAGCTAGCTATTAAAACAACAATGCAGCATGTTTACAACAATGCAGCATGTTTAAAAACCATGACCATACTATTTGTATTTAAAGATTAAATCAGTCCCATTTTGTAAGGTACAGAGGGTGAACTACTTGGCACTATAGGCAAGGTGCTGTAGGCAAAGGAGGAACTAATCACTAAGTTTCCAGGCTGAGGACACAGCTACTGTGTCAGAGAAAAACTTCTCCTAAAGGCTTCTTTTCATAAGCAACTTACAAAATTTGGAGGGGGGAAGGATATTGACCCCACCTGTCTAAGGAAAGAATATTACCTTTTTCAAACTTGTCCAAGAACAAACTACAAAAGCCAAGCCAGATTTTCAGAATTACTCCCATATAACTAAGAAATGCATAAATGGATTCCACTGTAAAATCTCAGGCAGTAGATGCTGAATTTAGTTCTTCTCAAATGATACTAGAAAAGTTTGAAGTACTGACCTTGAAGATCAATTTCACTGCAAAAGTATGTTTTTTTTTTTTTTCTGGAAGCACTGTTTTGGAAAAGTGTAGTGCCTCATGGCTCCTCACAAAGAAGAAAAGTTTCCTTCTGCACTGTAAACTTTACTCAGACCCAAAAGGAGTATTTGTCCAATATGCAAACCAGACTACTACAATCTGCCCCAATTACAAGTACTGAGAAACCCTGAGAAACAGCATAAAGGAAGAAAGAAAAAAGAAAGAAAGGAAGCCATGTCCTATTCAACAAGCCTTCCCCAATGCCAAAGCATAGTTCAAAGAAAACCTCTCTGGACTCCTGGCCTGACTGGCCCTGCATTCAAAATTGATAAACAGGCTACAAGGAGCATGTTTCCAGAACCCCTGAACCTCTTCCATCAGGAGCGGGGGTCCTGGCACTAGGCGACCTCTAAGGTCCCAAATAATTCAATGATTCTATGAAAAAAAGGAAAGTTCAAAGACAAAATTCAAACAACTTCCTTTTCGGGCAGTTCTAGCCTCAACTTTGCAGAGATGATTACAAATATTAATGACGCTAAATGAAAGAAGCAGTAGGATAACAACTGGACCTACTGTACTACTCAAACTCTAGCAGTAGGTCCTTTCTGGTTTAGGAGCATTCAGTGGGAAGCACAGAGCAGAGAAAAGTATGGCTAGTAAGAGCAAAAGAAAATACAAAGAATGCTATCTATGTCAGATATTTCCTGAAGTACAAGCAAGAAGAGCTTTTTACATCAGTGCTAAATAAAAGCTGATAAGGAAGGACAGAGCAGTGAAACTATCTGAGCAGATGTAAAACAAGAGCATGAACCCCACCTTCCAGTTACTTCTATTACAGCACTGCAGGCAGGACACAGCCTCCACATTTCCACTACGGGCCAGTCCTGTAACAGCAGCCTCAGCAATTCACGAAGCAGAGCACAGCTGACAGCAGTAAGGGACAGATGATGTTACACAAAATAACCGCCTGGTAAGAGAGAATGCTTTCACGAGGTGCCCTCCTTCAGTGAAGGACAGCAGATGAAGTGTAGAAATTCATACTCTGGGACTGCCTGAAGCGAGGGGAAAAAAAGAATACCTTAAATAAACCAGCTTTAAATCAAGCAAAAAACTACACATAAGCACAAGCACATCAAAAAATTAGGGTATTTATAAAGAACTATGATGACTGCTCAGACATATCTAACACAGCTTTTACTCACTGTCTTTAATTTTCTTCAGTCTCTGGACTTCCAAAAAGTTGTAGCTAAGATTGAACACTGTCCTTGAAAACAGATACACTGAAGTACCAACATAAAATAGCTTATCTTTCCTATGATTAAGTTATTAAGAAATATCTTGAACTGTGAAATGAAATTTTTGCTTGTTTACAACACATGACAAAAACAAAACATCAATTCTTTTGCAGAGAACAACATTAAATACATTTAGCTGTTTTTTTTGTTGGGGGCTTTTTTTTTCTCAAACACTGATTCAGAACCAGAAAATAGAATAATTCTAAGCACAACAATTGTGCTTTTCATTTTAAAGAAAGGGTGTGACTTTCAACTTTTTTTTTAAACATGCTAAAATACTACAACCAAATATGACATGTTCTCTTAGAAAGTAACTGGAAGCAAATTACTGAACTCAGTAAGTGATTTTTAGTTTCTTCACTGAAGCGACTGCATATACATAAAACCCACAAAATTATGCAGTACTGAATCATTCGGGCAGTGTTGTAAATCCAACAATTGTAAGAAATTGAACTTTATTGTACACAGCATTTTTTATTTCCTAACAATGGTCAGCAACACACAACAACGCCCTGATGAGGGAGTGTGTGCATGCCTGTCCCCAGCAGGGAGGACCTGCCCCCCAACAGATGGGACACGAGTGTAAGCAAAGTCTGTATCACTCGTATACCAAAAGAGGGGCTTAAAAATCACTGAGGTATTTTGGCCACCAATTAAAATATGTGGATTCTACATCAGGTCAAATTTGCTTTGATACAAACTGCCCTGCTTGAGTAGCATCTTGAGACACAATCCAGCTGACTACCTGCACAGTGTATATGCAGATCAAGCACATGGGTGTACATGTGGTGTTACAGATTTATACACACACAAAAAACTACACACATGGAGAGTAACCAAGATACAAACTACAGCATTTTATTATGTCCCATCCTCTGGAGACAGATGGCTTTTGATTTGCTTTTTTCCCCTTTTGAAATAAAGTTTTATCATGACTGCACTTCCTTTTCTTTCTAGTGTTGCTACTCCAGCTCTCTCCTGACTCACCCACACGTAGCTGTGCTTCAGCATGTTGCACTTCGTGTTCTTTTATAAAGTGTCACTACAATTCTTACTTGAACTGAAGAGACTTCAAATTGAATAAATCCACCCACAGAGGTAAAGGTGGGCAGAGCTGACAGATCACACAACTAAACACACAAAAAGCCTACGTAAGGCCAGAAACAGCACCTGAGGTTCTAATTGTTTAAAATCTTTGTTTATGTGTCCTTTTCCACATGAAAGTACCGCAGGTTTGAACACCAATGTCATATTCCCAGTAGCTCATCAGAAGCCAGCTGTGCTTCTGAGAAACCCAGACTGACTCTTGAGATCAAAAGCACTCCCGTGATCATTTTCTTCTCTGACAGGGAAGAAAGATCTCTGCCTCAAGCCTGAAGAGAGATTTGCTACCAGTGAATGCCACAATATCAAGAGAAAGTAAGTTTCCACCAAATTTATTCTATAGCAGAAGTGTTTCTAGTCCTCCAAGCTGCAAAGCTGATCAGCCAAATATTAACTGAACATAAGCCAACACAGTAGGTCTGGTAAGAAAAGGCAACATCACAGCTCCACCCATAGAGGCTACTGGTATTTTGCTTACCCAGGAATAAACACTTTTTCATTTCTTTTTTTTTTTTTTTTTTTAATTTTAAACTATATAGTTTTCTAACCAGAATAACCTTAATTCATAGTATTTCTCTTAAAAAGGAAGCTTCCAAGAAAAACTGAGTGATGAGCATGATTCAAAATAAAAATGAAAAAAAAAAATTAAAACCCCACACACAAACCATCGAAAAGCCAAGAGGGTAGCAAAAGGTTTTTTACCATTCCTTCTACTGAGAGAAGAAACAACAGCTTTATACTTCTTATGTTGGTTGAAACAATTTCATTTCAGCAGAGAAACTCAAGAAACCACAAGGGTCTACAAAACAGAAAGAGCTTATAGGTCCAGTGGTGACAGCAGGACAGAACTGTCAGATTTAACAGATAAGCAGAGCACTGTGCATGATTGTGAGAATCCCACCTGAAATATAAAAACCAGCCCATTCCTCCTTCCTTTACCATGAAGCAGAGAAAGGAATTCATTGCCCACAATTCTGTTAATAAGGCTGCAGCACCACTTCAACTCCTCCATAACATCTAAATACCAAGTAGGTGTCTTTTCACAACATGTGCCAGTTTGGCCCTAAAGCTGTTGAGTACAGTACAGAGAAGGAATGCACCAATACCAAATGTTTCAAGGAGCTACTGACAGCAGACTACAAGTTCTTCAGAGCCACACAATGCGGAATTAACACTTCCTCATTTCTCTGAGCAAGCTACATACTTACAAAAGAAGAAACTAGAAACAACTTTGCCTTTTTGAATGGCCATGTGCTGCCACTGTAACAACCCGCAGGACCTGGAGCACTGCCTGGTTCTCCGATTCGATTAGGGCAGCTACATGCCCAAAGAGACACAAGAAACAAGAGTGAAGTAAGAATTCATTATTAAAAGGGAATCCTAGTAAGAGAAAAGTAGCAAGTTCTATGGGGATGTGGTTGCAATATGTAAACCAGTCTAAAAAGAGTCAAGTTACAGTCATTTTTTAATCATGCAAAACTAACTGAACTTCTCTGTGCCTTTGCTCCTCGTGTAAAATAGGAAGTAAACTACTTCCTCATCTCACTAGACCATTCTGATAACAAATAACTTTACAGAAGGCAGTACCAGACTACACATGAGGAAATTACCTGCATCTCTGGAGCAATCTAGCAAGAGCATGGTACTAAAGTCTAAAGCAATGAAGACACACTACTGAGCACTACATTGACTAAACTAGAACCAGACACCTGGGGAGGATGAAGCAAGGCACTAATGGAAGAAATGGCCTCCAATTACATATTTATTCATGGCTGCTTGCTTTCTGCAATTTCTGGACTTTCAAGCACTGCTTTGTAGCCTAACAGTATAAACTCTTAACCAGGAAATGAGCCCAGACAATTCATCCTCTTGGTTACAAAGCACACAATCAGAATCAGAACCATATGCTCACAACATCAATTTTTAGCACTCAAGAGATACATATTAAGTTAAAGTGGTGAAGACATGTTGGCTACTATTGGCAATGGACAAAACTGTTTTATTTCACTTTAGTCCCTTACTTACAGATTCTCTAACTCTGCTTTTACTATCACAAGATCCTTGTCCATCAGATCTATCTGCCTTCTTTACAAATTCTCAGCTTCTATGTTTACTCTTCCTGTCTACCTTTCCCTGCCCATCAGCTCACTTTTATGTATTTTCTTTGTCCAGTAAGTCCTCATTTTCCATGATACCCCCAAGATGTTGGGCAAGAGACAGCATCACTCCTACATGTTGCCTCAGTATTGACCAATACTTTCCACACAGCCAAAGAGCTCACAACCCAACCTCTCTGCTAGTTTATCATCAACCTGGGCCCAACTCAGTCCATGATTCTAATTAATATTCTTCCCTGCTTTCAACTCAAAGTGAGCTCCTCCTTCTCCTAGTTAATTGCCATCTCTCCTCACCTCAGCTGTCCTCTCCATCCAAACCCATTTCTTCTTCCATGCTGCCTGCCTGGATACATGTTTATTAGAGCATGAGTTTTCATAGGACTGTAATGGGGTCAAACTGAGCCCATTCTGGACTAGGGACAGAGAGAAAAGCAAAGTGAGAGGCATCAGCCCTGCAAAAACACTCTGCTCTAAAGCTGAGACACACTAGAGTTATTTGAAGAGCTGTCAAATTTTAAGACTCCCATTACAACATCTGTTCCCAAGCTTCACTTTTGGCAGTTACTGAAGTCATTTGACTGAAATTCCTTTGAAAACCTGACACAATATTAACATCAATATTATGTCACATTCAAAATATTAGATCTTAATCAATAGTATCTTACACTGCCATTTACTAGACTCTACTGCCAGTCACACCTACAGCGAGTTTCCCACCGGGACAGAATTCAACCCCATGTTTATTATGAAGCCAGAGTTACAGAATAATGGAGAGTTTCCCCATAACAGCTTCAAACACTGCTAAAAACAGAAACTTCAGAAGAGATAAGAAAACAACTTGGGCTTTGTTAGGCTGGTTGAAAGTTCTTGCAGCATTGCCCTCCAAACTTCAAAGCTGGAGGTATCAACTAGATTATGCTGTTCTGTTACTCCTGCTAAGAAACTAATTCAGCTCTGAACTCTGAGATGCAAAGGTAAGAACAGGTTAAAATTTAAAATTTACAATTTTAGTGCTTAGAAGAACATGACTTTAGTCAGTTATACATGGGAACAAGAAAAGTACCCATAGCAAAAAATTCAAAACGATCATTACAATTCAATTGCCTGTTCAGCTGACAAATCCACATCTCCCCACACAGAGGTTCTACACAGAAGCAGGAAATCTAAACTCCAAATCTATTAACTGCTTCCATAAGCAAGCCTTACACAATGCTCTCTCTTGTCTGTATCATCTTCATTTATATAAAAGGTCAGCAATTTTATCTTTGAGATGAAGCCTCATGAAGTCTAGTGGTTACATATTTCACTTCCACCTTTGAAGGGAACAGTTTCAAGTAACCATTTGTCTCAGCACATAAAAGGTGGAAATATAACAAGAAATGAACTGGCTTTTCATGTCCAGAATGCACTTTGCTTGAGAATTTTCACTTTCAAGGACACTAAACAGGAAAGTTTTGTTTAAAAAAAAAAAAAAAACAACAAAACAAAACAAAAAACCCCACACCCCTATGAATGGGTTTCTTATAAATTCTTACAGGTTTCTTTCTTTTTTTTTTCCCAGAATGACAGTGCTAGAATTCAGAAAACAGTCTGGTTTTTTGCGTTTTTTTGGTTTGGTTGGTTTTTCTGTTTCTTTTTTTTTTTTTTTTTTTAATTCAGTAGAGGGTCAAACTGATTTGTACATTAGAGACTGAAACAAACACCTTTGTTGTGCAGCACAAAAAGGCAAGAAATCCATTTCTGTGAGGATGTTACCATCAAGACTGCTATAATAAAAGGAGAATGAGCCATTTCCAGTGCCACACCTGACTGGAAGAATACGCAATTAGATCTAACTTTTGAAGTTATTCAACTGCTACAGCCACTAGACACAGAAACGGGGCTTTCCAGTCACCTAATTTACAACCAGGGCTCCTAGGAACTCATCTATTACCTTGTGTAGTACACCAGAAAAAGTTACTCACGCTAACACTCCATTTAATTTAATCATCTAGTACTGAAGGAGAACCAGAATTGCCTCATGGCTGAATTTAAGAGTCTTTTGAACTACGCCAGTTAAACAGAATTTGCTCACAGAACAGCCTCCTGCTACCAGGGAACATTTAAGCCCTGTAGTCTGAAGTAAAAAGTGCTTTTAAAAATATATCTAGGACAGCGTTCTGCTGCGCTTTCTTAAATATAAAGTGATTACCAATTTAAGATTTTTCTTTTTTTGCCTGGTGGACACCAATTTCAGGTAAAGCATTTGCTGATGGAATCAGCCTCCCAGATAAACGTATTAACTGCCTACAGGATCAAGCTTTAGGTTTTGGTGTGGGTGGCAGACAGAAGGCCTGTTTTGCAAGGCACGCTATTTTTGTAGCTACAGCCACACCAAACTGAACACAATCAAATCTCACAAGCTAAGCTGTCCCAGACCCAGCCACACTTTTTGCACAGGGACCACCTGGGAATCCCAAGTGCTGTAGATACCAGCCAGAGAAACAGTCCAGCACTTAGTAATCAAGACCACAAACCATAGAGCATTTTCATTGAATGGGAGTAACTGAATAAAAATATATCCTCCCATACAAACATCATTAGAGAAAACCAGTTTTAAACACTTGAATATTGTACTTATGTACAATCTCTTTGTTTCAGAGATATTTAGTCCCCAATTCTTCCTACAGTCCCCCAATGATTTCATGTAGTAGAAAAAAAAAATGGCAGGTTTGATCAGTCATATATCATTCCCTAAATGCAGCAGCAGAACTTTAGGTTAGTGCAAATAAGGCAAACAGTAGCCTTTCCCAAGACACACAAACTAGTCAATACTTGTCTAGGTACTAGAAATATGAAATTCTTTTTCAAGGTGCTGAAAAAGCAATGCTAAAGAACATTCAAAGATAATAAGTCTGGTACTAAAAATCCTTTTACAAATCAATTTCATGAACAACATTAACATCATCAGAGTTAACCAGAAATAAATTACTAAACATTTCACCAATATCACTGTATTCAATAGCAACTGTAAATGAAAAGGGCAGAATAACCAGACAACAAAGACTGCAACAACAGATCTGAATTCATAACCCACACAGACTGAGCAGGACAGGGTCAGCCCTTACCTCACAACCATGACTGTCTTACCACTGTCCTGAAATTCAAACGATCATGAGTAAAAGGCCAAAGAACTCACCATTTTCCTCGCACCTTTCAATTATGTTTTGCTTGTAACTAGTTCCACTGTTTCCACAGTGAAGGTATTCTCTGTACATCAGGCTTTCACGTGACAGAGAGAACAAAATGCCATTTCTAAAAAGCAAAATGCAATTAAAACCACAGGGAATGGGGAACACAAGAGAAAATGCTGCAACTAAAAACACTTTCAACTTTACCTAGTCAATTCTAAAACTGCTCATTGTTTGTTATTGGTTTCTGTTAAGCTCTGCTGTTTATATGATTGCAATAGACGTATCCCCAGTAAGCACTGGAACTGCAAATGTAAAACAGTGCCTATGTAAGAGCCTATTACTCTCAGCAAATTTTAGACAGTTGGAAACACTCTGCCAGCTGCAGCAGCCAACCTGTGGCACTTGAGAGAAAATTCCTGAATCACAGGCGGGGGAAAACTGAGATGATTTTACACAAGATCCTAAAATTAAAGGCAATCAAATAAGTCCCTGTCTTCATACACACGAAGAGAAATGCAAATTTCTCAACATTGGGTAGAGGTGCTAAATTTTCCAAGATCCCAAGGAAGAAAATACTGATACTCCTAAGTAAAGTTTATATGGCCATAGATTAATAATAAAAGAAAACTTAAGAGGTATGCAAGAAGACCATCCATTTATTTAAAAGTGCTCTTGATATATGTAAATGAATGGGAGTAGAAAAGACATCGAATGGTACATACAAGTGGCCAACATTTACAGTTGGAAAGTTATTTGAAATAATTCTTACCCTGCCTACCTGATGCATGTATTTCAGGTGCCATAACTAGTAAGCAGTGCCAATGCTTCAGGGTCCCCAGAGCTTAACTCTTTCCAATCCAAGCACAGTTGCCTTCATATCCCCAGTCCCTGCATTCTCATTGCCTCTGAAGCCATGTTGAGAGACTGTAGGGATTCAGCTGGACCAAAATGACGACCAGGATGACTCTCTGCATCCTGGTTCTAAGCACAGGACCTGGCACTGACATTCAAGCCTTGTGTGGATTCAGCACATATATATTCACATGAGCTGCATGCCTTGCCTGTAGCACATTTGCTTGACAGCTGATAATCCATGAGACACAATGTGACAACACTCAAAATATTTCAGCTTTGAAGATACATTTTCAAATATTTTTACAATGAACGTGTCTCATAAAACTGATTTGCAATATACTTGAGGGTATTTAGCATCACCTTAATGAACAAGAGTTATTCTCAACTTATGCCCATCAACATCAACTACAGAAACTCTTGGTATAATTAAAGAGAACAAACTGTTAGGAAGGACAGGCAGAGGTGCAACCTTGACTTACACTAGCACCATCACTTCCTAAAAGCCACCAACCAAACGAACTACAACAGCCACACACAAACCTGCTTAGGAAACAAATCCAACTCCTTGCACACAAGCTATACTTTTGCCTGTCTCCATTAGATCAAGATATGTGTTGGTTCCATCTATGCCCCCAGCTGGCAGGCAGGCACAAAAAAAAGGGGACAGCAGGCTGTTTGTGTGTCTGTATTCTCCAAAATACACAGTGAGAGGAAAAAAATCTGCATTTATGTTTTCCATGCCAAAGCAGCTGCAGAAATCCAAAGTGGCCCCTACATATGCTTTTCCAAGTGACTGAGACAATTTCTGTTATGTATTACTCAATAATTCAGTAGTTTGCAATACAAATATTCCCCACCCTTCTGTCTCTTTACAGTATTAATTCCAAGTGTTTAGTGAGTACTGTTAGAGGTCTGGTGACAGATACCTTAAGCTCCCCACATAAGTGTCTTTAAACTATTGCATTCAATTAATTTAACAATTAATTCTTTTGCAAATATATATAACTACTGATAGACACAATAAAAAAAATTATTCCTTTCTTCTTTTTTAAAGAGATTAAGACTCACACAAAACTCAGATAAAGGGACAGGACAGTTTTGTGTGCAAGAAGAGAACTGGCTGACACTAGGTTTCCACAGCCAGTGCAGGGAAGGTTTCACAGGAAGAAGCAGAGACTTTCAGAAGACAATCTCTTCTTTAATCTGTCCCCTCAGGTGGCCCCAGCTAAACTGCAAACAAGGAAGAAAATCTAGAGCACCTGATGACAAATGGAAGTTGTATAACAGATGGGATCAAATTCATTCCTTACTTTCATACAACCGTGGTGCTTCTTGACAGGGATATTTTAAAACAGATCCTGGGATCACTTCTTTCCACAGCCCCTGCTCTCAGACAGCTAATATATGCAGTAACAAATCTGACAGTCTGACTGGGATAAAAAGCTATCTTCTCTCCTACTCAAAGCTTCTGTTTCAACAATAGAATACTCTCTGTATGCCAGGCAAGAAACAATCCAACTTCATGTAACAGCAGTATCTTACTCTTGTGGTTTAGGACTTTGCTGTCAAGCTTGCCACACAGAACCAAAGATACATTCTCCAAAACAACACACTTTGCTGAACAAAGATATTTGTAGGAGGAACCTTTTAAAGTTTGAATCCATGAACCTTGACAACAGTAATCTCAGGCTATTTACTGTCCAACACCTGTATCTGCTACAATCTACAACAGAAAATGGTCATTAACTAAAAGTTGTATTTAAAGTCCAAGTAGTCAGAGCAAAAATAAAGAAGACTCTTTCAATGAGAGGTGAGAGGATTTGAGCAAAAGATACTTTGCAATTTTTACCATTAGAAACAGTAATAAGGAAGGACACAGATTATCAGATGAATCTAGAAAATGTTTTACTGGTTTGAGGATTAACATTCATGCTAATGTACACTTGTATTTCCATACTATATGTTACCAAAAATTCAGAACGACAGATTTAAATGTTAGTAAGACTTCACTAACACAGCAGTATGACAGCTGCCACACTATTGCTGACATTTAGATCCAGGATGCTGATGCTATGGAACAAATAAAGAAAAAAACTTAACCTTCATAGCACACAGTCTCCTGATTTCTTTGGTATCTGAAATGTTTCTGTGAAGAAACTTCTTGTATTTTATGACCAAGGGAGATATGACACCAGATTAAAAAGTAACAAAACAAAATTAAGTCGCAGGCGTCCTTATTCTCGAATTACACGGGAGAAAATTATAACACAATTAAAATTTGACTTTATCGGCTATATAATGAATAGGTGAGAAACAACACCCTCCTGTTACAGACTCCAAATTCACCTTAACCCCACCTGGAATTACAGTCCAGGCATCACAGCGCTGCACACAAACCTGCAGGATACACCCTAACCATGGCAAATTTGCAACGATCCCTGTATTCCGCCTAACCCGCTGCATGTTCAGCCACACTCCCAAAGACTGCAGATGCCCCTTCAAGAGGTGTCCCCCTCCCGCTGCTCCCGTTATCCATTAACACTGTCACTCCATCCCGCGGCACTACCTGCATCCCAGGGGAGCCGCCCGCGCTCGCACCGGCTGCCAACCAGACCCAGTGCCCGCGACCGGGAGAAGGAGCCGCCGGAGCGCCGGGGAAGCCCAGGGCAGGGCAGCCGGTCCCTGCTGACCCGCGTGGCTCCCCCGGCGAGGGAGCAGCGGCCGCCGCTTCCCCCGCGCCCCGGGGCCCCTCCTCGCCGTGCGGGGGGAAGCGGCGGCGGGACGGGAGAAGTTGCGAAGCGCTGGGGGAGCGAGAAGAGCAACAGCTGGAGCCGGGCGGGGAACGGGGGCCCTGCGGGAACGGGGCGGGGGTCGCGCCGCAGGCGCCGAGGGAACGCGGGGGATGCAGCGGAGAGCGCCCCGCCCGGCCCCTCCCGCCCTCCGCGCCCCTGGCACTCACCGAGCCGCCCCGCGCACGGCGATGCGGGACCGGGATCCGGAGCGGGACCGCGATCGGGAGCGGAGCCGGAGCCGCCGCCTCCCCCGCTCGTCCGGAGCAGCGACGGAGCGGCGCGCGCTGGTGGCGGGAGCGCGCCGGGAGCGCGCGCGGGCGGCGGGAGCGCGCGCGGGGAGGGGGGAACGGGGGGGGGGGGAGCGGCCGCACAGCACCGCGGGCACCGGCCGTGCGGGCGGGCGTGCACTGACCCGGATGTACCGGGGGGACGGCCAGCAGCAGGTGACTGCGCAAGCGCGCCCGGCCGCCACCGCACTGCGCATGCACCTGCTTCGACTCCGAGTGTCTCGGACAGGGGCGGGGGACAGAAAGAGAGGCGGGCGGGCGAGGCGCCGAGTGGGGCAAGCCCCTTAAAGGGGCCGCCGTCTTCCCGCAGCCCCCCCCGAACTGCTCATTAACGTCACTCAAGCAACGCTGTTGATCGGTCCTTAACCGGTCGTGCGGTTCTGGTGCATTTTTAAGGCCTGTCTCGGGGGGTTCAGTGTCTGCAGTTGGCGAATCCAGGTTGGGAAGGGAGATGGGGTGCTCTTTCTCTGGGAAAAGCAGGGCTGCTGCCTGAAAGCCGTGCAGAAATGTCTTCCCAGGTGGATCGTGTTGTAAGATCAAAGCAAAAATAAATTTTAAAAAAGTATTAAGAAAGATGTGGAAAGTTCTATCCCTCAGTGAGCACTGCCAGAGCCTTGTACCATTGCGCTCAGGCTGATCCTGGAATGCTTTCCACCTCCATCTCCACGAAAACGCAAAAGACATGCAAAATGTGTTTTAAAACCACAAAAAACCACATGGGGTTATGGGGTTATTTACCCTGGAGAAAAGGAGCCTCAGGGGGACCTTACTGCTTCCTACAACTCCCTGGCAGGAGGCTGGAGCCAGATGTGTGTCGGTCTCTCCTCCCAGGTAACAAGTGACAGGACAAGAGGAAATGGCCTCAAGTTGCACCAGGGAAGGTTTAGATGGGATAGCAGGAAAAAAAAAAATCATCATAGAAAGAGTTGTCAAGCATTGGAACCGGCTACCCATAAAAGTGGTGGAGTCACCATCACTGGAGGTATTTAAAAGATATAGATCTGGCACTTGGGGATGTGCTTTAGTGGTGACTTTGCTACAGATTTATGGATGGCCTCAATGATCTGGAAGGTCTTCTCCAGCATGAATGATTCTAAATTATTCTAAACACAAAAACATATTTTTGTGAGAACATTTGATGGGCTTAATTATGTGCTTTCTGTACAGGGCTAGGATTTGGACTCAATGTTCCTTGTGGGTCCCTTCCAACTCAGCATATTCTGTGATTTTGTGATTTATGAAGGTTTCAGCTTCCATATCACACCCTGGATTTTGGTATCCTCACAAAGGGACAATGCACACCCTGAACTGCTTCTCCTGATGTGGATAAATTCCCCAAAGCAGAGGGACTGCGCAAATACCTTAGTTTAGGGCTTGCTGCTTTAGTAAAATTCCACATAGACTTTACTGAGAAAGAAAAAAAAATAAAATTCTGCTGGGTTTTTTTACCTTGGTTTTGTTTTTTTTTCCTTAAAGTAACCTGGAATCTAGACAATATTTTTCTAAATTTTGCCATGAGGTCTTACCTGGCCTTCCTACTGAGCTATTCTGACACCAAGGGAAGTTTACAGCATGCTCAGTGAGGCTGCACTGGGAGGGGTTCAGAGACTGAGTGGGATAGCCAGGCAATAGCATAGTTATACTGCTAGAACAAAGCTTGCATCCTCAAATAATAAAACATTATCACTAGAGCTGTAATCAAAGGGTATTTCTCCATCTGAAAGAGACAAACCAACCACCTCAAAGTCTAACCACTTCTACTAGTTTCTCTTCAGAAGCCTGATAGCAGTTTGATAACTGCCAAACATCAGTGAATACCAGTTACCCCGAGCCCACTGAGAAAGCACAAAAATGGAAAACAGCTCAGAGATTCATTTATATGTCAATGTATTTCTCTTTTTATTTTCATACCTACATATATGTCGACTTAGTCTGATAAACTTAGCTTTATTTAACTTGTTCAGATTCCAGATGTATGGATTGACTATAATAACTTTAAAGTATTCTAGCTAAAAGAGTATCCTGGGATATGAAGGAAGCCATTTGTGAGTATAGTTCAGCTGCAAAACCTGTTTGGTGAACTCAAAGGTAATCACCACACTTGAGTTTTGGTCCTTGGGTAGCAGTCAAGCAAGACCAGGGCTGGTGCACCACATACCTGCCCACTGCGTTCACCTAAGCAGGGAAAGGGGAGTGCTCAGGCAAGCTCTGGAGGCTCTGAGTGGTTTGTACAGACTGGAGCAAACAGAGAAGATGTCCAAGAAGACATGAAAAAAGATTTTCACAGAAGCACCTTCAGCTGAATGACAGAAGTTCCAGTTCTGCCTGCGTGTGATTTGTGTAAGTGGCTGGACAAATGCTTGACACGGCTTTTCACTTCACTACAAATTTTGAGGTGTGAATTGATGCACACTCCTTCCTGAGATGAGGCAGGTCACTACTGCATCTAAATTCTTCTACATTCTTCTCTAAAGTCCACAGAGCTTTAAAACTGTGTGTGCCAGGCAGGAGGTGATCCAGGTCCCACCGAGTGGAATTCAAGGGAAGCAGAGTGGTGCTCTGAGTTAACGTTGGACTCATTACCATTTGAGCTTAATAAAACTGGGGGTCTCATGTGTCATACTATAGAACTTTGTCCTGCTACACAGAGCTAAAGAACTACACACAACCAGCCTCAGGGATGAACAGTTTTTGTTGCTCATAACATTATAAAGCACTCGGGGCTTGGCAGGGTGGGGTTAGACAAAGAAAATTTCCTACTGAAACCATAACCAGGTTTATAATAATATATACTTTTTAGGGTTCTCCAAAATTGTAAGATACCTTTAATTTGGATCTCTTATCTTTCAGAAGTACAAGAATGCCCAGACTCTGAGCATCACTGATGCTTTAACAGCAGCTGCACACTAAGACATCCACATCCCACATAATAATTGAAGCATAAAAAATTATTAAACACTGTGGAAAATGCTGCATGACTAAAAAACTCAGCAATTTTCTATTAGTTCTGCCTTCACTTTTAATTTCTTAATTGCTTCTTCTGAATGCAAAATTATTTTACCAGGCTATCACTGCAATGAATATTAAAAGTCCCCCCAAAAAACAAACCCCCAAAACAACAGCAATAAAACAGAATAAAAGATTATATTTGTCAATTAGTATTATAGAATAAAAGAGTGGTAACAGAATGTAACTGTTCCTATGCTGCTAAATGCCTGAGGATTGTTTTTTTTAGTAGGAGTGTTGGTGCTAGGTACATATATCTGACAGAAAATAGGCCAGAACAATTTCATCAAGAAAAGATTAATAAACTCCAAAGGTACTATTAGATGTATATGTATTGCATATATGTACCAGTGACAAAAGATGACTTTATTTTATATTTGGATGGCCAGATGGATAAATAGAGCCACAGGAGCAAACCTGCCGTTAGGTGCCATGCAGTGTTAGGATACTTGGGCTGCTTTTCAACCTAATGGTAGCCTAGGGGAGAGAGTCCAAAGGGAAAAAGAAGTGACCATCACCCTGTGCCATGTTACTCAGCAGGGACAATAGAGGGCCCTGACCACTGACAGCAGCCTCGTTTGTTCTGGGGGAGAGGACGGCAATAGCTCTTCCATTACATGGATGAAAACAGAACGTAAACATCCTATGGCCAAAGATTATTCTTTTTAAAAATGGTTAAAGAGATGAAATTTCTTACGGAAAATGTCAAGAATGGAAGAAAAGCAGCTTTGAAGGGCTCTCTTGTTACACTGTTGTGGTTCATAGCACCTTTCAGTTCAGATAAAAATAATGACAGCTTTTGCCCTCCCCTGCCCAGATTTCCACACATTCTCAAGTGCCGTGGTAGTAGATGAGGGAGTGCAGAGGCAGTCACATTTATACCACAGAGTCCTTCAGGGCTTTCATTTAGATAGTACAAATCCTCTGATATGAATGTCGTTCTTCAGAATATAAACAGTTGTGACAAAATATGAAGGATCTGCATAAATTTCCAGAAGCACAGACAAAACAAAAAGCCAAGGTCAAATCACTGGATGCTCATAAGAATCCCTGAAGTGCTTGCAGATACTGTCATGCCAAACAGTTACAATGTTTTATACTTGCATGGAGGCAGGCACTCATAATCTCAGAATGCCTTCCCCCCACACCAAAATAAGGTCATTTTGATATTTTGGTGGCAAGTGGGAAAACCGAGATGCTTCTGGAGTTCAGTCTTTTTACACTGATAGACCTGGTGAAATCCTGTCATCTCCTCATGCTATGGCCCAGTCACTTCACGTGACTAATTACATCAGTCATCTCCTCTTCTGCCATCACAAAGTCCAAGGTTATTTCCGAGTTTGCTCATCTGGTGATGCAGTTCCTCTCTACAATTGATCAGCATGGCCTCTTCATGTGGGGAGCCTCAGCTCAAACACACAGCATGCTCTCAATTAACGAACACTTCTTTAAGTCAAATAACACTGGGGGGTTCAGTGCCATGTCAGTTGGACTGTGATCAAGAATAATGGAGATTTTACAAAATAAAACTTTTTTTTCACATTTTACTGCCTTGCCTCAAAAATACAGCTCACCTATATGAGACAGGGAAGAAAAAGGAGGAAAAAAGAGAAAATGTCAGGTATTAAGCCTGCATTAGAAGATTACAGACCAGTAAGCATAGAGGAAGGTGGAAAGAGGAACTACAGCTATTTTAATCAAGTTTTATCTCTACTGGAAAATATAAAGATAAATTAGAGTAGTAGACCTGCTACAAAACAGAGCAGAACACCGTATTAGACTCTGTGATCTTTAAGCTTCTTATAAAAGTTTGTGAAATAAAGAATTTCTTCAGTGATCACCACATGGGCACCATTGCACTGACAAGTACTTTGAGCATTTGCAGTGGTGAACCTACACTGGTAGCAAAAAGGCAAGGGAAGAGACCTAGTAAACAACTGAGATAATCCAGCATTATCAAGTTTAGGAGGTTGTGGCCACAGACTGTGCTTCTGAATTTATGGAAGTCAATGGAGGAAAAGCCCCAGCTGCAACTCTTCTTCTGCAGAGGTGTGCTCAGTGTAGTGGAAAACAATCACCTCAGCATGTGCTGGGCCGTCACCTTTGCTCATATGAGAGGCACCTTTCTCCAGCAAAACTCCTAAATGTCACTGTATTTATTAATTCTGTGTAGCAGTCAGTGCCTTTAAGAAAGGGCTTCACCAAGTCAGAGGAGGCTTCAAATCAGGTGATGCAAAGTGGCAGAGTTTCACTTGACCTCCCATTAACCCCAGTCAAGCCAGTTTATCAAACACAGTAAACCACCAGGACCACAGGAGGAAATAAAATATATATCTGAACTGGAACTTTCTCACAGACATTTTTTTTTCTCTTCCCCACAAAATGTTTCAGATCAATCAGTAGCACAACAGTATTGCAGCTAATGGACAGAATCAATGTTTCAGAGAACAGGGAAGACAATGTCCAGGAGGGCTAGACTATCTCATTACTCTCTGGAAGAGAACCCAGTTTTTTGTTTTGGTTTGATTTGGGCATTTTTGACCCAACACACTTGTGCTGCCCTTATGGAAACAAATACTTATTGATGTCATTGAGATTTCTGCCTACCTCAGGAGCATGAGATTGGTATTTTACTTTGATCACATCCTTTGTCATGATGTAATCATTGCAGGGTTTTTGTTTATTGGTAGGTGTTTTTTTTTTTTTTTCTTTTTTCCAAAAGCACTTAATTCATTTGTTATTAGAAGCCCTCAGAAGAGCATTTGGCTCAATAAGTGATTTTTGGGCCGTGTCTAGGTGTTACTAAGGGACATTGTCAACAGATCATTTCAGTTTGCCTCAGCTGTTTCCTTTACTACAGCTGTTCTTAGTTTCCTCTCCATATCACAGGGGAAGTTGCAATCTTCTGTTGGGGAAATAGGTAACTTAATTAAAGCAGGGAAGGGCTCTGCAGAGTATCAGTCTCAGGGGACAATTTCAAAATTTGGTGAGTAAACATGGACTTCACAAAATGACAGTGTTAGGCACTGCTGAGCAAGACATGAGCAAGGACAGCATCTCAGGCTGCATCCCATAGGATGTGTTCCTTGAGCTCCAGTGGCACAAGCTGAGGGTGCTCAGCACCTCACAGGACTGCAGTGTCACTGTTGCCACTGCTCTGCCCTTGCACCCTAGTTCAGTTTGAAAGGACCTGACTGTTTGGTCCCACCTGAAAACAGGAGTTCAATTTAGTCAATCAAAACTTCAACTGGTTTTGCAGCATTCACTTGAACTTCTATAAACCAAATTTATCTTTGTGTGTGATCTAAGTGATATTGAGTACAAGGCTACTGAATAATGAGAGACAAAATAGACTCTAATTTAGTCATTAGCTCGCCAACTACATCTACCTCTTTAAAAATACACTGGTTTGATGCAGTCATCTGTTGTATCCCATTATACTGCTGCCTTCTTGTAATGCCATCAATATGCTCCAAAGAGCAGACATTAAAATCATTTTAGTGTACCATTGCTGAATGTAAAGAGCTTTGAAGAAACCCTTTCCTCATCAGTACACACATTTTCTTGTAGGTTCTCCCATGACCTCATATGAAGTGGGTAGGTAGTGCTCTTTTTCTATGGGGTAAGAAATTCCCACTCATCAGTCACCCTCATGGTAGGCATATTTGGGTTATGAAGCAGAGTCTTTGAGCACAATCATTTTAAGATGCCTGGGTAGCTAGTGGGACAGAAATAGAGTCCTTGCTGGTCACACAAACACAGGTCCCTCTAGCTGTAAAGAAGAGTTTGCTGGCAGAGGAAGTGGAAAGCCAAGACTTTCCCGTGCTGTAATCTGTGAGAGACAGACTGGGTGCAGATGAAGGCTGCCATGAAACAAAGCATTTAGGCAGGCACTTAAACACTTCCTTTGCTGAGCAACTGTAACACTGCACACCAGACGTCTTTCTCTTCCTTTTTCCTGAGCAGGATTATGGCACTTAAGGCTAAATCTAGCACCAGATACAGCTGTTTAATATTCAGTTAGCAAGAAAAGAGAGTAAAGCTGGTATTGCACACCATAGTTGCATAAACTTATTCTGAGTTTTCCCAGTTGATCAAAAGAATATTTTTTATGTCCAGCTGATAAACCTCACACACGAGGAAACATTCTGTGCCTGTTAATACCAATCTGGATCCAGTCCCATATGACACATCTGGGCTCCTGGAGTCACAGCTTAGGTGCCTGTTATATTAATGATCAGACTAGACAGCTTTTCCCTATGACCACGCCACCTCTGCAGGATTGTGTCACAAAAGCGGTGGGACTTTTTAAATACATGGTCGTATTGGCCTGATTCTAAATTATTCCTGTCTCAGGCAGTGAACAAGCTAAAAACCTGAAAGAAGCAAAATAGTCTTCTCTTGTGAGTGCCAGGCTGTAAATCTGAAGCTTAGACCATGTTTCTGATCTCTGACTTCTTGTGTAACCTTAAGCAAGAAGGCTATGTAGCCTGGCAGGGGGACCTCCCATTCTGACACCTTCTAAATGCCTAAAGTGATACCACTAAACTTCAGTAACTTCAAATGCAAAAAGCTAAGTTGGAAATACTTGTACAACGCCTCACAAAAACACTGGTGCAATTCCTGCTCCAAGCAGCTGGCAGACTAAGTCATAGATGAGAGGAAAACACAAATGCTGCACACATTGGCTTTCTACCAACAAGCTCATCCTAAACCAACTAACCTGGGCACAAAAGCTGGAGCAGCATAGCATCTCTATTACATGTTTTGCAGTGAGGCTGATCACCTGGAGTTGGTTTTGAGCTTGCCTGTGAGCCCTTGGCCTATGACAGGTAGCCATTCTTCCTGTCCTGGGACATGCAGCCTGCACTCCCCCGGAAATCTGGTTTATGATGCTGGACAGTCAACATCATGTGTATACTGCCCAGTCAACCTGCTGGGGTCATCTCCTGCCTGCCTGGCAAGATGTAAGAGAGAAACTGGGGGAACTGCAGTGGAAGCACTGAGAACATAGCAGGGAAGGGGAGAGCTGGAAACAGGGAGGAGCCCAGAAGCTTCACACCAAGAAAGATCCAGTGGGAAATGCAGTGCACACAGAATACAAATCAGAAGAAAATTATAATTCATTAGTTGCAGTGTTCACAGGACTCTATTTTTCAATTATATTTTCTTCTCTTCTAAGAAAAGACAAATAGTGCCTGATCCTTCATGCTCCCATTATGTTTCCATTATTATTTTAATCTTATTTGTTTATCAGTTGAATTTTACTTTACAAGACTGGTAGGGGCAGATGTAGAGAATACAACATTTCTGTGGTTTGCTCAAAGACGACCAGCTTAAGCAGGGATGTGAGAGGGCCCGGGGAACCGTGTGAGAGCAAGGAGAAGCATAAGGGCAGTGAGCCAGTCATAAGTGTGCATGCTTCTAAATTGTTTTAATGGGGTCACTTCTGTCCTAAGGCACAACACGCTACCGCTCGGATGACAGACTCTGCCCCTGAGCTTGTGAAAGGCTTTGCTGCTGAGTGTGACAAGCTTGGGTTTAGTACAGAGGGGGCTGCACTCGGGACTTGAATGTGGCCAGATGGCAAAGAGGGGCATGTGTGCCCATTGGAAGACTGAATGGCTACCAAGAAATAAGGCAGAATGTAGGAGACTACGGTGCAGGAAAAGACCGCATGTCCTATTGAGACCTGGACAAAGGTTTCAGAAGTGGATGGTTTGGGAAAGGGACAACATTACAATATAATGGCTGTCAGTGAGAAGGAATGGCTGCAGGTTTATTCGGTAATAAACATTTAAATTGTTCAATGCAGCACATTTAAAAACCTTCCTCATCCTCATTAATACAACTAATCACCCAGTGATTCTGTTTTCTCTTTTTAGTGTCATGTTCTTCTGTTATTGCAGAGAAATAGAAAATACACTTCTAAATTAAGAAACTGTAATTGGGTAGACAACAAACAATGTGGGGTGGTCCAAACATGTAGTAGTCTAGAATTCTCTTCATTTAGAGCCTTTCTTACAAAAGTATTTGTCAAAGACTGTTCCCTCTATGCTACTGTCCATTCCTGCCACGAGACTATCACAGGCAGCCATAGGAGAATTTTGTTAGCATTAATCACTGATCACCTTCTTGTAAAGGCTTTATTTTATTCTGAAAGGGGCTAAGGGAGAAGCACACACATACATATAAACACCCAGAGCTTTAAGATAAAAGAAGTAAAAATATTTGCCATATGAGTTTCTCCCTCAGGAAAACAAAAAAAATAGAGGCACTTACTAATCAAATGGGAGGGGGTGGGTTTTGTTTGTTTGTTTGTTTGCTTTTGCTAATCATTAAAAATGCTTAATACATTGCTTGTGGGCTTCATGTTTCACTTAAATGCAGTTAACCCTTGCAATTCATTAACTAACTTTATGTTGCATTAAATGCTGTAATCAATTCTGTCTCAATACTCTATACTTTTATCTCTGCTGTAAAAAAAACCCCTCTATTAGCTTTACTTGGCTCAAAACCAATACAGTGAACTACCCTTAATTATTAATAATCTGTTTCCCCTTCAATAAAACTTTTTGGACCTTTACTACAGTAGGGTGATATATTTATTTGGTGTGAAGGGTTCAGAGCAATACAGTGCACTCTCTCTGGGAAAGAATCCAAAAATAACTATCTACTTGATATCAACCCAAGGGATTTCCTAAGGGAATGGGAGTATCATTTCAGGGCAGATCATCAGTGGTTTAGGGGAATTAGACAAATTTGTGTCTGGGGAACAGATGCCTCAGGGTTTGTAAATGTGTGAGAGAACCTTTCCCCCTTCGGTCACCAGTTCAGGTCCATCCAGCACAGCAGTGACTGGAAGCTATTAAACATCTAATGAACTTCTGAGGCCTCCTGAAACAGGGAGTGGGATTCCTAGCAGACACTTGCTAACATCTTGGATCCGCTCCTACCCAAGCTGCAGCCTCAACAGCAGTACAAAGACACAGAAACTGAGAGTAAGTATGGGGAAGAATATTTTATCTGCTAAATGCAGTAAGCAGGCTGCTTCTGGACTGGTGATCCATCTTTATATTTACTGCTGGCACTTCCTTGTTCTTTAAAAGAAGGAAAATGATGTATTATAAAGCACGGTGTTATGTAACCTTTCCTCACAAACGCTGTAAGAAGGGCCCAGAAGCCTTACAAATCTGCACTTGCAATGTCTCAGGCCTAGGGGAAGATAAAGGAGTAAAGAAGGATTTGTTTTCATGCTTAGAGGCCAGTTCTGAGAGTCCTGGGATTCTTGAACTGCTGCATGCTGCACATCCAGCTTTTGGGCAGGTCTGCTAGGAGAAAGAGGAGACAAATGCTGAGCATTACAACCACAAACCACAGCTGTTGATGGGAATTGGCAGGAGACCAGGGAATGTCGGGAAACATAGATGGCCTGCAGCAGAAGGTAGGGCTGAGCAGGGCTCTCTGGCACTCAAAGCTTTTTTATTCATCTCCTGGTGCTTTTCCATCCTGGCATCTGGTTTCTGTGACAGCGCAAGGGAGGGACAGTATGGTGCAATTTTATGGTATGTTCTCCTGGGTTATGTTGGCACTTCCTCGGGTAAACATGCCTCGCCTCAGGCTGAGCTTCACCAGGCCCCTGGGTTCAGATTATTTGCAGTGCTTTAGTTTGCCGATAGCTCAGTCCAGTTGTCTCCACATTTCATTTGAAGAGGAGGGGTTTGAGACTTGCCAACTGCCCTCATGCTCCCTCAAGACAGAGCCATGCTGAGGGCAGAGAAAAGCTGTGGCAAAGCCCTGTCCGTCAGCAGAGCTGCCACCAGGAGAGCATGTGATGGAGCTCACAGCTCTGTGGTCCAGCACAGGAACTGGTGAAGCAGGAGCCAGGCTTTGTGCGACAAGACCTTGGGTGTACCCTGCTACTCTCATTTCCTCCCACCCTTTTGAGTGGAAGTTCTTCAGGTCTTTCTTTATCCACCCGTATGTTACATGACTAAACTGTGCCCAAATTCAGGCATGGGCTTCTGAATAGTGCAGTAATATAAATTGCAAAGAGCATGTAAATTTTAATGGCTGAAAAAGGAGGAGAAAAAAAAAAAAAAAAAAAAGAGAAAAGTGTAATGGGATCTTCTGCTTACCCACTTTTGTTACCAGCATGTGCAAATCTTGCTATTCTGGTCCATTATATTCAACAATCTTATACTCAGTGGCAGGTGAAATGTCATACCTCGGGGTAAATTTTCACTGCAGTAGGCAGAGAATTTGTCCTTTAAACACCCTTAGTATTAATGGGACATTGATCCAGCAATTTAAACTCGAGATACAAATGTCTCATGTGGGACCATTTTCAAATGTGTTGACATTTTGATTCGCAAAATAAGATACTTTTAGAAACAAATGCAAATTCATTTCATTCTAGATTTGAGGTCAGTTGGATACTGGAAGAGAAATGTGCAATGAATGTTTAGTATGCGCATCAACTATCTTTTAATCTCTGTATACTCAAGGGATAAAAATGACATCAGAGAGAGGAAGGACAATTTCTAAAGTTCTCTGTATTAACTAGCATATCTTCTCATGGGGCTGGAACCTAAATTCACCTACTGCACTTGAAATATTAGTGTCTAGGGCAAAAGGAGGCTCTGGGATAAGGGACTGAATTTCAGTGACCTCTGAAAATATTTCTTTCACACAATTGGATATGCTTTTATCTCGAAGAGTTCTGATCCTGCTGAGATCCACCAGGGAACTTGACAGTGTTTTACTGATGTCAGTGAAATTTGCAGTATGGCTGGAGCCAACAAAATAATGCAGGAAAGAAAACAAAACAAAGTAAAAACATACCAAGAGGGGGTAGCTTAATTTGTTCCCAGGCCAATGCTCTGCCTGCCCTTCCAGCTCAGAAACTATTCAGCACACTATGAGAAAGATGATCTAAACAAATATTTAGAACACGCTCACAAATGCCTGACAGATAATGAGTGGGTCAAACCTTAAGGGAGCACAGCAAAGCCTGAATGTTGGTCTGGGCTCCATCCTGCAGAAGAGAGTAAGGAAGATAAGAAGTAATTGGAGAAAGACCAGCTTTGCAAGTTGGTGGGTCTGAGCTGGACGTGAACTACCACCACCTGCCCTTGGGCAGGCAGGGCACTGGGGGCAGAAACGTAGCTCACCTTCCCTCCCGTCCCCCTGTGCTTGAGCAGGTAAGGCACTCCCAGCAGTGGGGAATGAAAGGGGATCTGCTTCCTGTGCTGAACCCCTGCAGGCAGGGCCAGCAGGGGCTGGCTCTGGTTTCCCCAAAAGCTTCCCCAAAAGCCCCCCAGCAGCAGAGCTGCTGAGAGGCTGAGGCATGCTGGACACACGGTTAGTAATGTGGATGGGGTGCATGCTATTGTTCCACAGGGGGATTTCACAGGAAACCCATGGCTCCTCTTGAGGGGGGATGAGCATCCCCTGCTGCAGAAACCCCAGCTGGTGAATGTCACATGACAGGGGGAGCATGAGGACTCAGATCATCTCATGCATGAGGAACTAGGGGAGGAGAACAAATGCAGGGGAAGTTTCTCACCAAAGTCCCCCTTGCAGAGCAGCCTCTGCCCTTCCCCTTCCCCAGCAGGGCTGGTGCAGATGGGGTTGCAGTTCTGGGCACTGCTGTCCAGGGGAAGTTACACCAGTCTGGGCACTGACTGAGAACACGACTTCCCTCACAGACACACATACAGCAGTGTCCAACAGAGCTAAGAGGAAGAAGAAAAGCCCAGATGCTCTGAAGCATGCAAGTATCTGTATTCAGCTCTATGAAAACTGCCCAGGAACAGCTCCAAACCCATGCAACAGTGGGTAATGTGCTGGTAGGCCATGATCTGTTTGGTGGCCTTGGATCAGATGGTCCTCTCCAAGGGCTCTGGATAAACACTCCAACCTGCCAGTGGGCTTATTGGGCACACAAGGTTATCAGGATTAGTCCTTTTCTACAAGCTCACTTCAACAAAGTATTCTCCTTCTGGGCTCCTGCTCTCCTTTCTTGCTTCCTCAAACTGACTGGTGTCTGCAGGAGTCTGCAGGGGGAAGAATTTACTGGTCCTGTCCAGCTTTGTGATCTCCTGGGAGTCCTGTGCAAAAGCATGTAGGGTGGCGCAGTCACCATCCAGGTGGCCTTTTCCCACAGAACAAGAGTTCTGAGTACATCCACCAAGTGCTTCTCACATCAGGTAGTTTATTTTTTAAGAAAAAGATGACAGACTAAACAGAACCTCAGCAAGTTTAAAAGACCTGGGTGCATTCATACCTCAATGCATAAATGTAACATAAATGTTGCGATTCATGTTATGTCCAGGCATGCAAGGGGGTAGCAGCAGACCTAGAACAGGTGCAAGTGGACCTAAAGCAGGTTTTGCTCATAAATACAATTACAGTAACACCAGTTACCAGCATGTATCAGTGGTGGATCCTTGGCACAAGAACTCTTGGTATAAGATTTGCAACTTGGAGGCACTTGTAAAACCATCTCCTTTCAAGGCAGTAATTATGGGAAAGAAACATGGTCCCAGTCCTTAAACAGAGATGGCAGTAGCTTCTTCATTCACATCTGATGGATTGCTGTAGGCCATTGCCAGTGGTATCTGGCAATGACATCAGTCATACTCAGAGTGCATTTACAAGAGAACACTAACACATACAGTAAATATTTCTTAAAGCTTCAATGTAAGCAGGATGCCTGACAGACCCAGTAAAGCACATAAGATGGTGTTTGGTCACCAGTGAGTCCTTCAGTGAGAGCTGGGATTCACAGGCTCTGCACTCCTCAGTTCTGGGATTGCCAGAAGAGTCCTGGGAACTGGGCTTGTATTTTTTACCTATGAGTTTTGTTGACTAGTCCAGACCCACCAGCATGGAAGCCAAAATCATCCCTTGAGCTTGCAGACCGCAGAGATACTCCTCATCACACTCTGTCCCTATGTCTGGCAGGACACTGAGTTGGAGGGAACATAAATCATCCATCACATAACCGCCCCGATGCCAGCAGCTGTCCTCTGCCAGGAGCACGCTGCTGGATGAAGCCTGCAGAGACAGCCTCCAGTTGTCCCTCCATGGAGTAGTTCAGAGGAGGTGAAACCCAGGGAAACAAGCCAACTTCAGGTCTTCTGTGGCTTTTCCCTTTTGTGGATGGTCCCTGCCCCTTGCCTGAAGCAGCCCAGGCACCCTCACAAGCCTCCAGTACAACACCTGCCAGAGGCTTCTGGGCAGCAACGTGCAGTCCAGCCCTCCCTGTTTTTGCACCCTGCATGCTCTGGTTGGGAGCATGGTGCAAGGAACAAGAATCCAGCCCTGCCACCCAGGGTGAAGCTCTGCATCACCCCTGACTGCTGACAGCCGAACCAGAGCCTTCTCTTGCGCTATTACAGGCAGGAGGTCACCAGTTCAACTGCACTGGAGCAACTCCAGCCCTTTAAATAAACTTTTCAAAGCTGCACTAAGGCATTGTTTAATTTTGATTTCCAAGTGACCTCTGATTCCTCATGGATATGCTAGGGGTGGGAGAACATTCACTCCCAGGAGTTTGACTCTGGCATTGGGCACAGGGGCTAGCACGGCAGTTCCCAGGGAAGGAGCGAGAGAGGTGAAGGCTCTTGCTGTTTTCCACTCCTCAAACACATCACTCCACCAGTCCACTGCACACTTTAACTTGCACCAATAAACCTGTTTGCATGGGTCATGCTGTGAATGAAAACGACGCCAGGATGTGAGATGAAAAATAGTCTGCAAAGAACCAAACCACCCGAGAGTTATTCTAGTGAGGTGAATAATTCAGCAACTGGTTTTTACTGCAGCCCTGTTAACAGAAACACAATTACAGAAGAGGAAAGTAAACCACAGCTGGGAAGAGGAAACAAGTGTCTTGGGGGCTCCTATCTCACCGAGGAAATGGTGGGTGGATCCGGGCCCCAGCATGGGACTCAGACCACATCCAGGGCTCTGACAAGTGACCTTAGCATGATGCATCCAAAGCTGCATTCACAGCAGTTGAGCAGAGAAATTAGAGTGCGGTAAAAATGCTCTGGCTGTTGCTAACACTTCACAGTGCTGAAAGTAGCACTCAGTATTGGCACAAGGTTAGTGACATCTGCACAGCTTTCTGCTAACTGGTGACTGAGCCCTGCGGGGAAGCAAAGCTGCAAGGACAGGAGTGGGACAAGGCGAAGGAAGTGTGAGCTGCAAACCTCTGCTTGCCTTGCTCAGCATCAAATGAATGTTAATTCTCTGCTGGTTTGCACAGCTATAGACAGGCCTGTTCCTACTAATTTTAGTCCTTGCCTAATTTAAAACTACAGACATGTTATTTTCATCGTGGTATTTTTTCCTCTTTTTAACAGGTTGTAAGCTGCCAGATGCAGTCCATGTAGTTAAGGAATTGGTGCTGTCCAAGGGGAGGTTGAGAAACCTTTTGTTAAAAATAAGAAGCAGACAGAACAAAATTGCACATTAAAACGTGGAGCTACCACAAGTGCACCTCAGCTGCCTGTGCTGGGCTGAGGGCCTCTGGCTGGGCTGCACTGTGGAATGGAGATGCACCTTCCTCAACCCGCAGGGGTCCCAGGCCAGCACACCCCGCTGTGTCCCGGCTGTGCACATGCAGAGGTTGTGCTGTGCCTCACCATGAGCACACACATAAAACCAACCACAATCTCTACCTTCACTCCCTCCACCCATGCACCCACCCTGCTTACAAGCTTTTGCTCCTGCTGCCCAAAAATACACGTGCACCCAGACCTCCTCTCCCTGCCACTGCGCCTTTCCAGACACGGGTAAACACCTTCTCCTGCCTCTGCTTCTCCTCTCACACCTGGATCTGTCACCCATCTCCTGCAGAGGTGAATAGCAGATGAAGTGCTGAGCCTGCCCTCAGTGGGAGGCAACCCTGTGCTAGAAATGGGTGTGAAAATTTGTGAGAGGAAGTGAGTGGGTGGAGGGAAAAGCCTGGAGTGAACAAAAATCAACATATAATACATTGAAACTTGAGCTCTGAGTGCTCAGGGTGGGTAAAAGTACACTGAAATAAAAAAAAAAGAACACACAAATTACTAGCAGAATGCAAGTGTTCTATGCTAACATACACCTAATGTATGCTAGGGAACAAAGTACTGAAAATAAAGAGGAGGCTCAAAATAAAGACGACGTTTCACGATCTAATGCCTTAACAGCAGCACAGCTCCAGTGAGGTGAGCAGGGGAGGCAGAAGACCATGCACATGCATCTTACTGGATCTAGGTTACTGGATCTCAAAATCCAGATGGATTGATGATCTCACTAACCAGACATGGATTTTAGCAGCTGTTAACAGACTGGGTGCCCCAGCAAATTTTAATTTAGTACTTTCAAGTAAAGCATTTGAAGGATATTAAAAAAATAATAAAAAAAGAACTGTTATTTCTAGAACAATCAAAATGGAAGCCCATCTCTGCTGTTCCTAATCCAGAAGTAGTTTCTCAGTTAAGATTTTTCCCTGACAGATGTAGCAGCGCAGGGACCCAGGAATACATTTCCTAGTTTTTCAGCCTATTACTTTTGCTTTCCTGACCTATAAACCCTTCCTTCCTTCCTTCTCTAGCCTTGCAGAGCAAGATTGATGGTGCTATATTTCAGTAACCCACCAACGAAGTTCTTGTTTTTTCTCCTTAGATGACAACAAACTTGGCCCAAAGGGGCTGTACCAGAAGCCAGTCAGTTTTGCCCTCTGAGAATCAGCCCACGCCAACCGCAGCTCCTGCCGGTGAGAAGTTATTCAGACAAGTCCCTCCTCTAACCACTCACCCAGTGAGTTGGTTTCATCCAAGCTGCTGCCATGGTCTTGGGGAATGAACGACAGACAGGCAAACAGCTACTATGGCATGCACAGAAAGCTGTCCAGTTTTAGTTGCATCTCCTTTTCCTTCATTTTCCACACATTTCAAACCAGCCTGTTCCATAGGGATCCTCAGAAGAGGTTCCCTTCCACACATAGTAAGACTGCCCATACCACTTCTATTTTAAGAGAAAAACAAAAGCAATCTGAGAGTTGTCTGTATATTATTCCCCAAATCTGTCAGTGGAGGAGCCCAAATGTGCTCACTCGGCATGACACTGCTCCCTCTGGGTTACGGCAAGCGAGCACTCTTGGAAAGCCGGCAGTGCATCCGTGCCACGGGTTACAATGATTGCTACTGACAGGTTCTTCATGGTATCACAACAAATTAGGTCACAGATTAGATTTTCATAGCACAGATTACAACTTGTGTCTACATCTTTTTCTTAAATAGAGAGGGTTGTGGCCAGAAGGTTTGACCTCAAGATTGGGAACAAGGAAGATGCTTGGGATTGGGGCAGTCCCATTTCTTGTATTTCTGAGTCCTATCTTAGCAGGACTCAGGTAAAATTCCGAGTTTTCTGCTGTAGTCAGAATACTTGGTATTCTTCCCTTTCTATCTAGCAAGACTTTGAGAAATAATGGGTTTGTTCATGAGATACTCTGGGGTAGATCTTATATGATTGTTGCAAAACAGATAGCAAACCCCTATCTATAAAGAAGTTTTAGAAAAAATGCATTTTTGACGATAGAAAATCAGCTTGCACTCCTGAAAAACTGCTGGGAATGGAAACCAAAGCTACCTATAAGACTTATCCCACCTATTACCACAAGGTCACACATACAATCAGTTTGAGCATCTCTAGTGCAGAAAGACCTCAAGGGAATAAGTTCATGTGTGGAGAATTTGTTTTAAAATATACCCAGCAAGAACAGTAACAGAACAGGCACCAAAAAAAAAAAAAAATTCAATCTATATCAAGCTCCACACAGAGCAGCACAGAACAAAGGTTTCCAACAGCTGAGTAACTGCAGACACCATGCAAAGTGCTTCCTACCCACTGTGAGATACAGCCCTGCTGCAGATTTGGAAACCAGCTCCAGCAACTGTGTTCCAGCAGACTGTCAGGGCTGTGTTCTGCTCCCAGCCACCTCCTCCCTCAGAGCTGAGCTGCTGCAGGGGAGAGAAGGCTCCTGGGAGCCAAAGAGCTGGATTCAGCTCCCAGTGGAACCGTGCAGGTCTGCATGGGGGCAGCGATTTAGCCAAGAAGCAAGCCTGTAGCCATGGAAAGCACTAAAGGAAAACCTAAAGCAGATGATCAGGAGGACAGGTCTTGGACTGAACTAACCTCAGAGACAAGCCTTTCTAAGTCAGGGTGGAGAGAGAGCAATGCAGGAATGACCTTCAGCTTACAGAAACAGTCCTGATACCCACAAAGGGATCACCTCTGTGCTTGGGTGGCCCAGAGACCCACACTGGCTCTCCACAGAGCCTCTGGAGCATGTACTTACTCAACCAGAGCAGGTCTGCTTATACCTGCTGGCAGACCAACCTGTAGTCTCTGATCAAGCCCTTGAGGCTGTCTGCAGCCAGAGGACACAGCCTGTGTTCCTGTTCCCAGGGCAAGAGGAGCACATGATGCTGTGCCCTATCTGCAGGTTAAGACAGGCTGGTGCTCAGCACCCTCTACTCTGCCTCACACCAGCCCAGCCGCCCCATCCAGCTGCCAACACTGCTGGCCTGAATCATTGCGGCTGTGCCTCCAGCTCTGAAACAATCTCGCACGTCACTTCAGCAGTTTTTCACAGGAAATATGCTTTTACTTTCAAAATAATCTGGGCCTTGTTCTCCTCCAACAAGCACAGGAAGTATCTCAAATACCAGTCTTTATTTTTGTGAGCTACTATTTATCCTCTGATACCTTAGAGTACAAAGAAATAAATAGTAGTTGAGAGTGGCTGTGCCCTTCCATGCTCAGTGGCAGCATTAACATTTTAACTCCCCTCAGTGCATCAGCTTTTCCCAGTGCTCTTGCTGGGCACACTCACATTTAGAGGCACAGAATGAGGCCTAATAATTTTTTCTTCAAGCCTGAGCTGTGCTGTGCTGATTATTGAAAATCCATCGCACATGCTTCTTGCTGAGCAGTCTGAACTATCGATCTCAGTTAGAGAAAAGGATGCTCTGGACTTTATTAGAATTGCCTTTAAAAGTCCTGTTGGTACAACTGTTCCTACTGGATGCTGAGCACTTCCTAGTCTCCCTGCAGAGCACTGCTTTAGTCCTGCTCAGAAGCTCCTGAATGCCAGGGGCTCCTGTTGAGCCATGGAGGGAATCACATCACCATCCCTGGGAAAGCAAGCAGTGACAACTGTCAGATGATGCTCTAATGAGGCCTCTGGCCTGAGCAGTGCTCCAAGAGAGCATGAGTGAGCAGCAGGTAGGGACTGCTGTCTGCAACGGCAGCTGGAGAGCATCCTGCTGCCTGGACAGGCACGGGCTCCTGATCCCTGCTGAGCAGGAAACACAGAAGGAGCCACACAGCCAAACACAGCCTCTCTCTAAGGCAAGATGACCCTGAGCAGTGCCAAGCACTGAAATGACCAAGGGTGTCTGTGTGCACCTGAGAGAGTCCTTCAGAGCACACGTAGGCACCATGAACACTTCCCCCACTCCCCACAGCATCAGTTCTGGCCTCCTCCACATTAAACAGGTGGCAGCCATTGCCAACCTCGGTTTCAGTCAAGCTCTGAAACAAAGAGGACATTAAACTTCCACCAAAATCCCACATCTCTTCAAAGCACTTCTCAGTTTGGGGTACAGATGTGCATTGAATGAAAAAAAAGGGCCTTTCTACTCTTTTAATCACATACCAAACAAACCACTGAATAAACATCACCCTCATGGGTTTTTGGGTCTTGTAGATTAAAAAATGGTTATTAGGGATAAGAGTTCATTTTTAAATGGCAAAAGGGTAACTCTCCTCTAAACCATACAGCCAGGTAATCTTCCCAGTTTTTGGGCTGTTCTGTGCTATTTCTTCTGTTTCAGCACTAACCCTTTTGAAACACGACAGCTTGCTCAAGAGATGGGTAGTTTTCACACAGAGTCATGATCACAACCACACCACCATTCCTGCCCAGAGGAGGAAGTACCAGATCCCCCAAAGCAGAAGTGCTCACGCTCTCACCAGCCAGTCCAGCACATTTCTGGCTGCTGGGTTGAACTTTTAGGTACAAGATTTGCATGACTGAGGACGACAAATAAGTCTTCGGCCTGGCACCTGGCATCTGCACTGAGAGTACAAGAAGCCTCCATGTAACATGCTCACTGCTACTGCCAGCGCAGGGCGGCCACAAGCAGCACCCATGGCGCACAGGACCAAACCACGGCTTCCTCCTGGGGCCGGCCAGCCCGGCCTGCTGCTGCTCGGCTTCAACCCGGCAGTGACTGGCGCTGGTGTGGGTTACTGCGAGGGCTGTCACCGCCCTCGCTCGATCTGCCACGTCCGTGCCTGGACCAGGGCACACAGGACCTCCCGTCCCTGGCCCGTCACCCCCCCTCGCAGACAGGAGGGGATCCGCCCCAGCCTCTCCTGACCCGGGCGGCCTCTGAGGGAAGCAGAGCTGGGCCAGAGCTCCCGCCAGCCGCCCTTGTGCTCTCTCCGCGGCCCCACAGACCGCCCGGCGCCGCGGGAGGCGGCCGCGAAGGCGCAGGGCTGCCCGGGCAGCGCTGAGCATCCTGTGCGGGGGCTGCTCCTTCCCGCCCGGGGGTGGGAGACAGCGGGGCGGGGGCTCCCCCCGGTCCTCCCCGGCTCCTGTCCGCCCTGCGGCTCCCCGCGGGTGCCCACCCCAGGGCTCCGCTCAGGCTCCTCCCGGCTCCCTAGGCGAGCCCCATCTCCCTGTCGCTCCCGCCGAGCCGTCCCTCGGCGCTGCCTCCCCGCCGCGCTCCGCCCGCCCTCCCGGGGGGCGCGGGCAGCCCTTACCTGGGCAGGGGAGCAGCCTCGTCCCTCCGGCTGCCGGCGGCGTCACGGCCGCAGGTTGTGGCTGCGGGCGGCGGTGCCGCATCGATATAAAAGGAAGCGGCGCGGGGGGAGGGAGAGGCGGCCCCGGCACCTTCGCCGCGCCCGGCCCCGATCCCCGGTCCCCTCTCAAGCTCCCTCCCCGCCGTCCCGGGAGCAGCGGCTGCGGCTTCCCCGGGCAGCCCCCGCAGGGCAGCGGCACTTGCCGGGTATTCACCCCGCCGGGCCGGGCGTGAAGGATGGGGCGCAGGTCAGAGCCTTCGCATCAGCCCCCACATCCATCCCGGGGGGCCAGGAGAGACCCTTCGTGAGGAGCCAGCCATGGCCCTGCCCTCACGGGCTGCTCTGGGCGAGCACGCACAAAGCACACACAACACAGCAGAGCACGGGAGCACGGGCGAGGCTCTGCCCGTGGGAAGGGACCGGCCACATACCGGAGCACCTTGCAGGCTTCAAATGCGGGTAACAAAACCTAGACATTTCTGCCAGTCTCCTGGCTGCAGGCTCTGCTGGAGGTGCCCTGGCCTTCTGCCCAGGGAAGGAGTGACATCCTGGGACAGGGCTGTTGGCAACCCCAAATGCAAGCGTTGGTCCCTGCTATGGTCAAGGCCTGGTTATCCAGCCTGGCAGCCAAGCCACTTAGGTGAGACGTTGTCTCTAGCTTTGGAGGATCAAAGAAAAAACTCATCAAGGCCTAATTTCTCCTTCAAACCCCAAGAGCTCCATCCATCTCAACACTCAGAGTCCAGAGCAGTTGTGACATCTCTGAGGCACCTTGCTCTATTTCTTCTTCATCTTGTTCATCCTGTTGACAACTGGTGACATCTTGGTTGCAGGAGGAGTGAGGGTCCCCTCAGGACACAGCTTCCCCATCTGCTCCTCAGGAAGCTCTCCCTCCAGCAACAGATGCTGTTGTTCTCCTGCACCATCAATCCCTTTCAGGAAGGGACAGGGATTAGGTGTGGGTAACATGTCTTAAGGTAATTTCTCTAAATGGCATTTTGCTGCCCAGCTTTGCTGTCAGTCACTGGCGGGGGACTATGATGCTCCAGTTCACTCTGCAACCCCTGAGGCCTGGGTCTGGCCACAGTGGCTACAAGTCCTGTCTTTTGCCCAAAACAGATGGAGACATGGACAGCAGTAAGGCTGAGGTGCTGAGAAGTCACATAGGTATTGGGACCCCTATGCAGAAGTACTACACTTGGTGCCTTCTTTTATATTCCACCAGGCAAGCAGCTAAAGCTGTAGATCATAGGCAGAGCAGGCACCTGGTCTACAGACAGAGGGAGGCCCTTGGCAGCCCCCATCTAAATACACTTTATCAGGGTTACACTTTGCATGAAAAACATTTAGACGGAACACTGTCATGGGCAAATGAGAGGAACAAATCCTGCTGTCAAGGGTTTTAAAGTAGAGAGGGGTTTTTCACCTCCAAATGTATTGTTTTATGGCTTTTTTCCTCTCAAATTTCTCTGCATCCCATCAGGGAAGGAGGAACAAAAAGAACTTTTCTGCTGGTCCCAGCAGCATCTCATCCAGACAGACCTCTCTGGGAACGTAAGTGCTGAGTTAAAGGATGATCTGTCCCTAAGCAAGGTGACTTCCACATCTCCAAGGAGGTAGTGGGGGTGCCACAACCACAGCTAAAGGTGGACCTGGGTCCTGTGAGAGGCTGCAGCCAGGGATTGCTCTGGCAGGGCGGCAGCACCTCCTTGCTTACAGCCAAATGTGGAGGCAGAGGCCCTTCTGCTCCTTCTCAGGCCCCAGCAATTACAGCAGTTACTTGCACAATGCTGGGCAGATGGTCTCACTGTCCTGCTGCCCTCCCACCCCAAGGGTTGTTTGCTAAGATCTTGCTGCTTCTTCTGGACAAGGAACCTTCACTTCACTGCTGTCTCTGCATTACGTTGATGTCTCAGGTAAGTATATGGCTAGCCTAGAGGCAATGCTCACTGGAGAGCTGCTGACTCCTTATGATTGATCTTCACATCAAAAATGGAGTCATTTATACTCCTTCATAGGTGTCCAAGCTGTGGTTTGTGATGGTCCCCATCTCCTGCTCTTCTCACATCTCCACCTTGTAGCACATGTAGAGCTCAGATCTATTTCTATACTCCACAAGAGCCTTGGAACTCCCTATCTTCCAGTCACTTGGTGTCAGTTCACTTCAGATGAAGCTGTTCCTTGCTCTCCACATGTCCAGACTGTCAAAACTTCCATTTTAAGCAGGCCAGCAGCTCTGTGCACCCTGTCAAGGCAGGTTTAGCATTTGTTCTCCTGTTTCTTTCTGCAGAGCTTGGCCCAGTTCCTGTAGGGAGGACAGGGACTGAGGAATATCCTGGATCACAAATCTGCCCTTCATCCCCATGCTTCCATCCACAGAGGTCAAAACTACTGCAGTGGTCCTGGAATTGCTCCCCAAGGCTTTTTTTCCGGCTCCTAGGTAGGTTTCCACACAATAAAGAGTCTCAGCTGAAACAGCATGTGGCTGGCTGCAGCTCACTTACTGCTCAGCTACCTTGGGGCTCTTGCTTTCCTGCCTACAGTTGTTAAAGTAGGGCTACAGCTCTGAATTCAAACCCTACAGTGAATAAAGGGATATTTGGATATGTTGATCTGAAGCCATGGTGGGATGATCTGCTGAACAGACAGGTGATTACAGGCAGTAGAATCTTTACTTACTTGAAAAAAAATGTCTGCTTTGTCTTTGAGGTGTCAAAAGCAAGTGGTCACTGGTGTCACCAGGTCATTAAGGAAATATGCAGGCTGCACCAGAAAATCATGATAAACCCCTGCTTAATCAGCAAGCAGCTGCTGACCTCTTTTGTGCACATTCAGCTCAAGGTGGCTTGTCTTGCCTTCAGTCTGAAGTTCAGGAGCACATTCCAATCCTTTCTGATACCTAAGTTTTTGAATTTTATTTAAAGACTAAGAACTCCAGCTCAGAGGGACTGTTGACACTTACTGTAGCAGGGAGAGATGAAAAACATTACTGAACTAGGTTTAAGAGCAGCTTAAGACTTAAGCTTGTAAATTTACTAGCAGAGGTAGTTAGTTATTCCTGAGCATTCCCTGAAGAAAAGACTGTACAAATTAATTAGTTACCAAAAACCAAAGCCTAATTCTACTGTTTTGAAGTGAACAAAGTTAAATACAACGAAACAACCTCTAATACAGCCATTCTAGAACAGCTGTGTTTGACTGTTCAAGGCTGATTCATCTACTCAGTGTGAGAGAGAAATCAGGTTCATAATTTCTGGTGGTAACTGAGGCACAAAATTATCTTGAAGCCCTAGGAAAAAAAAATCCCACGTGGAAGTGGACCTTGTCCCACATACCCTTTCACAGAAAAGCAAAAAGGGAAAGGGATTTTTCAATCAGACACTACAAGAACCAAGGTCAAACTGGTAGGAACAGCATTATCAGAGTTAACACTGGCTTTAAAGTTCCAAGTAAGCTTAAACCTTGTTCAAAACATTCTTCAGGTGGTGCAGAAAATGACCGATCAGCTTCCCCTCTGCTCTGACAGCTTAGCAGATGTGACAGCTGTCACAAACTGTTCCTCCCTGCCCCCACCATTACAAAAGGACTGGAGCAGACATCCGCCTTGCTGCAGCCGGGAGGATCTGTTCTGTAATTTACAGAGGAACAAGGCAGAGCCTGTACCGTAACACACTATCGTTTTTACTGTTCCCGAACAGCAGCTGACCAGAACTAGCCAAGACGTGCAGGTTTTGTGCCTGCCGCAGCTTGGGGAGCGGGGTGGGGGGGGTCAGCTTAAGCACGAGTTGACAAACAGCACTTAGCTTATCTCAAGAAGAAACGTGAGCACTCCCTCAGCAGATGACAGAGCTGTAAATCATGTTATGTATAGCCTTAAAAGTGTCATTAAGACAATTTAGAATAGTTAGTTTGTATAAGACAACTGTTGTCTTGCAGCTATGCAGAGGAAAATATCTTACAGTGCTGTGTGTATTTTGCATCTACCTGAAAAGCCTCCAGCTGTTTCAGAAGGGCTAAAGGGTCTAATAAAAGCATCCCCCGAAGCCTTTAAACTCCTAAGGTGAGAAGCTCTCTGTAAGAAGGTAAGGTCTGAAGTGGAACTTTATTTTCTTAGGGACATTTGCTCCTCTGTCATGTTCTGGTTCCACAGCACAGAAGGGTTCCCAGTCTAGGGAGTAAGTGGCATGAAAATATGTAACAGTGTGGAGCAGGGGAAATAAAGTTGTTTTCTGTTGGTGCTCAGGTGAACTAACACACAGAACTAGAGAGTTCCAGGGAGGGGAAGCATTTGAAAACAAATCAGGTTTATAGGGTTGAACTGTTTGGTTTTTGTTGTGCAGTAGGGAGCTATTTTGAGTTTCATTGGTATTTAATATTTGCACTGCTTTCACTGGTATAGATTGCCATTCTTCTGTTTAATTATGAGCTTTAGGTTTGCCAGGAGAAGGGTAAGGAGATTGAAATTTTGAACAACCAGGGAGTTCTCTGGGCAAGCATTTGTCTTGTTCTCTGCTGCTCCAGACAGTATATGAGATATCCACCTCAATTTTGACTTAGGAAAGGAAATCAATACATGTCACTGAAGAACACGTAATACAAGTCAGACAGAGAACTGAGGCTGTTGGAATTAATGTCTCTCTGAATGCTGTTATCTGAAATATTGTGACACAGTAGAAATTGAGAAAGAGCAGGACATTTACCCAGACCGATTCTCCTGCCCCATGTCCATATTTCCCCGCTCCACCCCACCATGTTTAGCCTATGTAGATTTGAAAGCCAAAACCAAAGCAAGCAGAATGTTCTGTGGCAGTGAGTCACCACACCAGTGCCACAATTCAGTCTGAAGAAGCTCTCAACACAGCGCTCTCCTGAGCCCTGTGCTGTGGCAGCTACTGTTCTTGATACAAACCAGATCTGAAAGCTCCACACTCCAGCTTTTCCTCTGGCTAAAGGATGTTCCTATCGCTTTCCAGCAATTTCAAGTGACTTGTTCATTTTGGAGTAGCTTTGACAGGAATGGGTCTTAAATGAGAAACATCCAAGAACTGAGGGGAAAAAATAACTTCTGCAAGCTGGGTCAGAACTGAAATTCTAAGCAACAAAGTCACTCCATCCAGGAAAGACTAGTACTGCTCTAGTTGGTGGGAGGTGCTGTTGGGAGATCCTGCCCACGGACAGAGTTTGTGGATGGTTCTTTCAACCCCACAGGCTGTTGTGGAAACAACACAGAGGGAGCTGGGAGCCCACAGAGCCTGCTGAGGCCAGAGAGAAAGCAATCGAAACTCATGGACAAAACAAGTGGTTTGATGCTAACTTTAGTAAGTAAAGCTTTCCAGATAAAGGCAATTGCATCCATATTTAACAGCTGTTAAAGAGATACACATTTAATTGCATTATATAAGGAGTGCTTTATATTCAAGAGAAAACATTTCAAGTGTTTTAGTTCTACCTGTTTGGAATCCAGACTTTCTTCCTAGAAGATATTCCAGTTGACAAAAAGGGCCTCGTTCAGATATCTGGGATCAACTGAATACATTTATTTAAAAGCAATTTTAAATATTAAAAAAGTAGAAATTAACACATACAGTACTCAAAAACTGTCACATTAAATACATGTGAATAGACGTGTACTGATGTTTTACCTTAACATTCAATGAAAACTCAAGATTTTAACTAGTGGCATGACCAGATCTTATTTCTGTACACGTTGATGTACTATGTAATAAAAAAATAAATAGTAACTGTTGTTCAACAGTAAATAAGACATCATCTGCAGAGCAAACTTCCCCCTCTGGGGGCACCTTCCCCTGCCCCTCCCCCCAACCCTTTATCAGCTAATTTTCCATAAAGATTTAGACTTTCCAAATACTATGTCATATACAAAATTGCAGACAGTGGCTCATTGAGTTCAAATATAATACTGTACTTAAACTCAATCAATATCATACATTTTCAGATTTCTTATAACCCACAATAAGCCAGAATAAACAGAACTATTGTTCCTGATGGAACTAATTTAATTTTATAAAATGCATATGTATACTATTTTAAAGAGCGTAGAAAAGAATAGACATTTGACTCTACATAATTTTACATGCCTAGGTTTTCTTTATATGATTTGCATTTATCAGTTTATTTCAAGATCACTTAAAAATACAATTGACCACAAAAGTGAATAGGTTTTGTTCTTTAATGCAACTTAAAACATTGTAGTAATGGATAAAATGGAATGCTAAATAAATGCTAAACCTGACTTCCTTTCCATAAAAACAGAATAAAGTCTGAAATACTGGCGCTGGTAATACTGAAGATTAGATGCCAGCAGGCTTGCTCACTCATTGCATAATTTTTTTGGAGTTATTTTTTTGTTTATAAGTGATAAAACCATTAACAGTTGATAAATGATTTTCATTTTTTTGTGTGGGATTTAGACTGGTATTTGTTTCTAAATTAAGCACAAACAGAATTAAATATTCACTGACTACAGTCTTGTAAAACTGTATTAGAAACGAAAGCCCTCAGAAAGTCTGAGATGTGCTTTTATGAAATGAAAATCTTTCCATGCAGCCAAGACAATCTGCTTTGAAATAGCAGCACTAGGTACTGAAGCCAAAATAACATTTAAAGCAAGTAATACAAAACTACATATGAAAGTCATGGAACCCACTACAGACAAACCATGGGAAAAACACAACCACATGATGTTTCAAAAGATTAAAAATTATGTTGAAAGTGACACAGGAAATTAAAGTTTCCAGTAAAACATTGAAGTGTTTTCTGGCAATGCATCTTTACACCAACTTTCAAGAAACCTCAGGTAAAATGCAGCCTTCCAAAGATTTTCTTAGAAATTAGCTTTTTGACAGTGTGCCTGTTACTTCGTGCTTTGGGCTACGACCATTACTGTCACAGTTTGGTGAACTCCATGAAAACCAGCCTGATCCTTGTGATCTGAGATCTATCATTACCAGCCTGATCAAATGCACGAGAGGTCATCTTAGCTTTCACTTTTTAGAGCATTAAAAATAATTTAAATTTATCCTTATTTCACCACTTAAAATTTTTATTTTAGGTAACTAACTTTTAGCAAGGTTGAAGACAGAGGAAAAAAACCCCACAAAAATCATTTTTCAAAGAGCCAATTTAGCTATAAACAAATACTATTGCAAGCTCACATTAAATCTGAATAGCAATTAAGTTAAAATGTTCTTTTCCTCAAATGTAGCTATATGACTACAGTACTACTTTTGTACAAAGGCAGGTTTCAAGGAAGCATCTAAATGCATGCACAATGTCAACAATTAACATTTGCTACAAGTCCTTGGTTACTAAGAATTCAGTGAAAGAAACCAGCAAATTTCACATATATCTACTAAAGAACAATATGACTAATTTTCATTAAAATAAGTTTTCGAATGAAATAAATTTGTAACTTTTTATAGTGAGGTAATATCACAGGGGAACTGCAATCACAGTTTGGCATAGGTCCACGTAATATAAACATGAAATGCTGTATGCACACTGTAAAACATTACTGTTATCTGTAAAGTCAGTGAATATTTGTCTTCATAATTACACTTAACTGAGCACTATATTAAATAAATACTGAAGTGGGTTTCATAGCTGTAAACTGCATACACTTATGAACTGCAGACTGATCTTTAAATTGTCCAAAACCATTCACTCGTCCTAACTTTCTGCTAATTGTATATTGAGAATACCAAGTTATTAGGAACAGTCATTTCTGTACAGTTACATGGGTGACAGAGACCACCTATGTTGGAAAGCTGGCAGTCCACTTGTGTGGGACAGCACGGACAGAGATGGAAGTGCTAAATGCCCAGGATGGCTTCAACAAACCCGATAAGGCGTGCCAGGTTCCAAGGCTACCATAATACTGGCAAAGGCAGAATAACACAGTATATTTACAATACATATAATTCAACCTCATGAGGTGAAACTTAAATGAATTCATAATTTGTAACAGCAGCTATATATACAATTGTGCACAGGATTACAGGGAGGCAGCAGCGTTCGCTTTTGCTAAAAAGCCCGTCTTGCATGAAGAATGTGCAATGCTCAAGTTTAGGATTTGTTTGTTTCTTTTGACTAGTCTGACAGAATGTGCACAAAGGACACTGGAAAGACACCTTTCCTCTCTGGCTGTCCTTCGATGTGGCCAATCTGCAACACAGGAGAAGATGATATATAGATGTGCATGTGTACACACACAGACTTCACAGACTGCATTCACTTCATTCAAAAGCAGCAGAACTGCTCACAGAAGCTCTGCAACCTCTTGGACAGTCTGAAGCAGACCTTAGTTAACATTTGCATTTGTGTAAAGGAACAAAATGAAACTATGCACAAGCATATTATAAATAAGACAAAGGAAGCCAGTTAAATCTAAAGAGAACAAAACTCCATTTTTTTAAGAAAATGTTTACATACATCACTGAATTTCAAGAATCTCACCAAAACAGAGGCCTGATTTTCTTTTGTCTGATAGGCCAATTTTCAGTAACGTCTCTGACAACCACTTACCTTAGTTAAGTGAGCAAATCCTGAACATCTCACTGAAGGGAATTGTCTGCTACAGTTGTGACTTATGATAGTCTGCATGTTTCACTTAAGGTGATAAAAGCCCAGCTATTTTCTCATTGAATTAGTATGATACCTAATTATTTAGATGCATAGTAGTGTTTATAACAAATCACAGTGCTGTCTGATTAAGTATCATTCATATTCAACTTCCTACATGTTTTGCATAATGATTATTTATAAAGAAATAGCTAATAAACTTATTCAAAGAGATAAAAAATAATGGCATATTTTATATGAACTTTCTACATTTAAAATGCATAATTATAAACTGTTGAATAGCACTGGAGCAGCAGCCCAGACTGACCACATAACCCTCTTCTCAGCCTGCTACAGTGCTGCTCACTACCTTCAGAATAATGGTGGTACCTTCCTTCCTCTTCCACAGCCTTACAAAATGGGAAGAAGAAACATACAGGGCTGGCCATTTCCTCTTGGAGAGCCAAAGTTATGAAGCACATGAGTCAACAGCCCTTGTTTCCCTTCTCAGAAACAGTCAGACTGGGGAGCTTCATGGGACTTACTGGGCATGTCCCCAAGGGGCTTAAAAAGCCACTTCACAAAACAGATCCAGCAAGGAATGCAGGAGTAATCAGGGACTGGGTGATATGGGCAACACAGACACTTCTCACTGGGCACTGCCCTTTTGATACCAGCTTTTCAGTTGGAAATCTTCCACACTTAAATGATGAGTGAGAAGAAAACATAGCTGGAAACAAAACAGCAAAGGTTGTGCTGCACTCAGATTAGGATATCACAGGCAGCATTGCAATTAGAATTTGTTTTAGTCAAATGAAATCTGTCTCATTATCCTCAACAATAATTCTTTGGCAGGGAAATATAATGTAGCAGGGCTTTAGGGACATGAGCTGGATTGTAAAGAAAGGCTAGAGCCTTCATGTGAGGTTGAGAAAAACCTGGTGTTAGCACTTGAAGAATAGGCAGTCCACAGTAGGTGGAGCATGGTATGAAACAGGGACATGAGAGGGAAGAAGAGAATGTTATCTGCCTCTCATGTAAGGAGAAAACCATCAGCATATAGCACCAATTAAAAACTATTCTTTAGATTTCCAGGAACCCCTGTAGGTATAACTTAACATTTTGGGTGAACTGAAGATAATTACACATCTCATTTTCATGGAGGGTTTAAGTTTGTTAAATGAAGTAAGAATCACCAGTTCTTCATTTAATGAAAGGCTGTGTGCATTACACAGAGAGGGATGTGTAAATATGTGCTGTATGAGGCAGCAATAAAGCTAAACCTAGTGGGGATAGTTCTAACAGACTCTCTCTCCCAGATAAAAGGGCTTTTCTCTAAAAGAAGTTTAAGGGCTGGCTGTTAGCTTAGGCAAAAAGAAACCAAAAAAAAAAAATCAAAGCAAAACAAAAGCCAAATAAAACCCACCACCTACAAACAAAAATAAGAAGAAACCCTCCACATTTGGAAAAAGAGGCTTTACTGTAAAGGCATAAAGAAGTTAAGTGGAACTGTAAAAGGGAAAGATACATACCCACCACTCTTGGTCCTCTTCACCAGTTACAATAATTACTTCTCCTTCAACAAATGTGAGTTCATCATCATTATCTGCCTGACAGTCATAAATGGTCTTCACTCGCCTAACTTTGTTCTTCCCCTAAAAACAGAATGAAGTTTGAGATGAAGGACATAAGAAACAGAGAATAATACATGATATGAATTTTGTCTTTTAGTTGTGTTTTGTTTTACAAGAAAGTGAAGACTATTGATTACTTTCCCTGCAACTGGGAACATAGAAATCCAAAAGTCTGCTTCAACAAGGATATTAAAAAAATAAAATAAAAAGTTACCTACACAGGCGTAGATTTTCGTAAGATTCAGAACTCCCAGCAGAACTTAATGTAGCCCTTAAGAGGGCTTAAGTAACCTCTGCTTCCTCTAGTGAAGAAAGTTTAAATAGTGTCTTTATATTGTTCTAGTCTACAAACACCCTCTTTCTCCTTTAATACATACTTCACCAAAAAAAACACCATGAAGAGAAAATTAAATCCATTCTCCTCTGAATGTTCCAACAGAGGTAAGGACTGAAGAAAATGCTGCATTGAAATCCCAGTATTCCTTACAGTTTTGGGTTTGGATCTAGTGCAAAAATACAGTATACTTTGATTTCAAATCTGCTTACAGGACTGGAAATTATTTTTTTAGTGATTTTTCCATCCAAATGTTAGCAAATTTTTACTAAAATTACCTTAATGTCAGATGGCAGTACTATTTTCTGATGATAATTCACACTAGATATTCTCACAGCTCTACCATTCTGAGTCCAAGTATTTTCTAGGTCATACTTTGCTGCATACTGCTAATTCATATGAAAAAAGCCTCTGCCATGGACTCCTCCCCAAACATATGTTTCTTATGGCAGGGAAGATGACTTAAATTATTTCCAAACAGAGTAAGTAAGCAATATTCACAGCAAAACACTCTTGCTACTTTATATTCCTGTATTTTCATACCCACACCTCTTCAAAACCTACAGTTACTTCTTTTAAGAGAAGTAATCAGATGACAAGAATGCAAAAACTCAAGAAGAGCAGAAGGAGATGAGAAGCAGAAGGGCTATGAAGGGAAAAGTCAGCAGGTTTAGAGGAATTTGAGCCAAAACTAACTTCACAGAGGAAATTTCCTAGGGAGCCTTCTCTTTGCTGTTACCTACCCACTTGAAATTCCTCCATGTTTTGGCAAAAAAAAAATCCCTGCAGCTCAATAGCAGAACAGACACACTGAAAAAAGCCCTCACACTAAACTCAAGGTACAGAAAAATAACAGTTATAGGGGGATTTAAGGGGGAAAGCAGTTAACACAACATAAAACTAAAAATACCCCCATACTCAAGACAAATGAAGAGAAATACCTGAAGTTCATATGAGATCAAGGTTTTTTTTGTTTTTTTTTTTTTTTTACAGCAAAGATTTGCTGCAGTAAGAAGTCACTTCAAAGAATGCTTCTTCTCTTTTTAAAATGTATTCATGTAATTTAAACAAAAATCTTATTTAGCACTAGGAACTGGAATTCAACAGGAATGGGTACTTGGGGATAGTCCCAACGTTCAATTCCAGAGAACATTTACAAACCAAGAATGCTCCGTCCCAATTAATCCTTCAGTGATGAAGGGAAGAAATTACTTCTGCAAGGTAAAAATTGTCTTGTTCAATAAAGAGAATAAAGAAATTTACCTTCCTCTACACTTAGAAAACTGTATGGAACTCAGCTTGTAAGAGCACATAAATAATGATGCGAATTACTCTGGTTCCATCAGATTTTAACATTTTACTCCTTTTATGGAGAGCAGCCAAAAGCAGCATGCAAGACTAAGGTGTATTTGATTGTGGGAAGATATAAAATAGGATGGATATGTAGAGAGAATATATGTTCCAGAACATATTTTCTTCGTGTTCCAGAACAGTTTGTGTCAATGGTGTGTAAAGAAATGGAAGCAGGAAATGTAATCTGCTACTAAAAAACAAATACCTCCCACTGACTCCCTGTACCCAACAAGTGCTTATTAACAAGAGATTTTATGCTTAAGACTGAACAATAATGAGATGCTGTGATCATTAATAATCTGACCACGCTCTTATTTACATGCAACACTTTTTTTCTTTAAAAATAAGTATTTTGTCTCCTTTATAGAAACCATCACATACACACAAAAGAACACTCAAGTGCTCAGTGTGATTTCAGAAGCAGTCAGTGCAAGTTTTGTTTCACTAAAAATATCCTTTCAAATCCTTATGAATTATCAGCATTAGAATTTTAAAATTATATTTCTGAACAATTAATTTTCTAGAACTTCCAATAAAACAATCTATGCTTCTCTGTTTAGTGGCTAAATAGTCAAGCCCAAGAGAGAGGTGCCCACAAGTACTGTGGCTACTGTTGTGGGTCTCACTGCTCACTGGGATGAAGCATTTCACATCTTTGTGGAGAGGATACAGGCAGAGGATGAAAAGGGAGTCGAGATACCTCCAAAGAGGAATTCTTGCACATTATCACTTGAGCAAAAAAGGCTGCACTGAACAAGAAGAAATATAAGTGTGCATGCAAACACATGTAAAAACTTGGGGATATATATATATATATATATATATATATATACTGGGAAGATATGTAATAGTTCATGTATTTCATTTACTGCACATGTGAAAATGGTTTAGTTTGGAGAACAAAGAACTTTTCCTCAGAATTTTTCTGTATACAGTAGGGTGACACTTTAAAAAAAGCAAAATGTAACCAAACCAAACAGGTTACCCATTATTTACTTTCTTTTCTTCTTTAATAAAGGGACAGGTAGCTGAGAATGACCAGCATCATTTGCCTACTTATATTTAAAAGTACATAAGTAAACAAACATTTTTTGATCAGATCCCTGTAATATTTCAATTCCAGAACACTCAGGAAGCCCAAGCAACATCCCTGTTCTCAGTTCAGACAGGAGCTTACAGGCAAGTCCGTGTCAGAAGCCAAGCAGAATGATGGCTCCAGAGGGCTCTTCCTCAGACAAGCACAAGACAGAAACCCACCCTCTGCTTTCATTGTTTCACTAGAACCAAGTCTTATTTCCTTTTTACATAAGTGCTTTGCATAGCCAATCTGACAAACAAAGCCATTTCTCTTTTGATGTACCTTCATGATGAAAATCTTAAAGAGAACTCTGGAGTTTCATAGTTTTCTCAATCTACATATGCATTAAGAATCCTCTGTTGGAAATTGCACTGGTTAGCAAGATGAACAGCAAGTTGAACTGGGGATTGGAATCAAGTTAAAGTTCCAGCTCTGCTACTACACACCACACAGTAATGTGAATTTTGTCACTTCATCAATTCATCTGAACTTACATCTCAACCACCTCAGTACATCAACATTAGATATGACAGGAACATTTACTACTTTTTCACAGTTGACTATACTTTAAAATTTGCATCCACTGACAACAGATGCTAACTTCCCTTCTTAAACCTTACAAAAGTCAAATATAGAAATATTTTAGTACTGTAAGGCATACTGACCCATGAGCAAAGGAAACAGAGAAAACCATCAATTCAGAGTTGTGATTAGCATAGAAAAAAAAATAAATAAACAAACAAACAAATAAATAAATAAATGCCAGCAAATCTGAATACACTGTCATGCTCCCAAGGTTATTGTTTCATGTTGCAAGTATTTGTTTCAGCATGCAGGAGGCCTTGTAAACCCCCAACATTTGCTGAAACTGCTTTGGGGCACAAAGAGAGCCCCTCATTCCCCAGCCCAGCCCATAGCTTTATGTTGCTTTGTGTGCATAGCCCAAGGGTGCACAGAAAGTCCTACAGTAACTTCAAAGCCTTCCATGGACAATGCCATGAAGCTGGAGTAATACCTACCATATTTATTTTCCTGGGAAGTGGCACAGGGGTTTCTGGCAGGGTGTGTGTTGTGTCATTAGACTCTTCAGATGCTTGCCTTTGGACGGTGTCTCTGGATTGTACATTTGGAGAAAGATCTGTGGAGTGAGATTTTTGATTTGCTTCTGAGGGCTGAGGCTTCAGTGCTGCTTCTCCACCTTGAGTTTTAGCCAACAGCTCTCCTAGCTGAGGTTTTGGAGGAAGGTCCTTCATTTGTGGCTTTGGAGGTAAGTCTCCAAGCTGTGGTTTTGGTGGCAAGTCTCCTAGCTGAGGCTTTGGGGGTAGTTCTCCAGGCTTTGGGGGTAAATCTCCCACTTGAGGTTTCTGAGTTAATTCCAGAGGCAGAGGCTTTGGGGGCAAGTCTGCAGGCTGTGGTTTCTGTGGTATATCAATGGACAGTGAGGGCTTCTGAAACATTTCCATGTGCTGATGGGATTTATCTATTGAAAGATGATGACTTGTTTCTATTTTTCTTAGTGCCACTAAAACAAAAGAGTAAAATAATGTTTTCCACAATCTTTATATTTTAATATTAAAGAAGTTAGGCATATATCAAAACTGCCATTGTGTTAATGATCACAGTCACTAAACCCCATAACTGCCCATAAGTCCTCCTAGACTATGACAAAAGCAAGATAATACAATTTTACAAAACCCTTGTTCAGTGAGGTCTCATTTAATTGCTTGTCCTGGAGGCCAGCAGTGCTTATTCCAATAGCTATTAGATGTCAATTTATAGATTATCTACTTAAAATGAAATAAAGTGATCACTTTTTGGACCTCAACCAAAAAGTATGAAATATAATAAAAGATTTTGCAAAACCACCCATATGTGGACCAGTTTATGTGAGTGTAACAAAATTTCTTTTTAATGACAATTATTCATATATACAGTTGAATTCCCTACAAGAAAACACCTCTTAGGATTAGTACTTGTAAAAAGCTCAGAAGAGAGAGTGAGCATATATCTATGCAGTTTATAGAATATACAGTACTATAGACATTCAAACTAAAACCAAGAAAAAAGGAATTACTGTACATATTTACAATTAAGTAAAGATAAAAAGTTTTAAAATGTGTATTTTGCAGATTTGATGGAAGGAAATTTAAATTAGATTTTCAAATAGTTCTTTATGTCAGTATCATCTACTGATTCTACTGCTAAGCTCCCTAAGAAAACTCAACTGAAATATACCACAAAAACAAAATCATTAGTACACACAAAAAAACTCAACCCACAACCTCCCAAACCAAATGACCTTGATGTTAAAAGAGATGAAGGGAGACAGGAGAGAAAAAATTTACACCCTGTGATGGAAGTAACACATTTTGACCAGAAGGCACAATTTCCTATTGCATTCAGCATTACTTTAGTACTGTATTCTACCAGCCAAAAGGTGGCCTGACATCTGACTATGAAAGCAACAACACTCCCTTTGGATATCACCCACTGCAAAAACACTTCCATGATATATTTGTGGTTACTTATACCAAAATAATAATAATGATAAACCTCATTTGCACAGTTTCCATGAAAGAAATTGTATAATCACTATCAGATGTCTTGTTTAAAAAAAAAGTCTGTGTTGATCCCTGTATGTGGCTCTGTGTCCTAGACTTGCCTCGTAGCAGATGTACACACACTGATCATCCACATGGGTTTGAGATGTAAGTAACTGATATGAAAAATCCTGATAGCAGCCCTTATTGGTGCTTTGATTTGGCCCTTCTTAAATTTTCACCCATGTCATTTTGCATCAAGGAAGTGTTGATGTCCTTCACAGTGCCACCCTAGCACATCATTGATGTCTCTTTCCAAAGCTGATACCATGACACAATAATTGTAATTTAATGAAGTCGAAATTTTACATTTTCTTTTCAATTTTTCTATTAAAAATGATTTGCACTCTCAATTTCAGACACCTAGCTTCAGAATTTTGGACAAGGAGCATTTCCTGATCTTCAGGCCCTATTGTGATCATTCACTCATACAGATATAAAATCTTTTTGATAGATTCTGTTTCCAGACAAAGCTACAAAGTAGTTCTACTTTCTACTTTATAGTCAATTGATGCAACAACTCAAAAAAAAACTACATAAAATCTGCTGTGTGAGTTTAAAGAGATTAGAAAAAAACATTTCTGAAAGAAATGTGTTCCTGGGATGATGGTCTCAGCAAGTTTGTCACTGATATATAAATGAGCATGTAACAATACCTGACTCTTTCCAAAGTGGTTGCACTGACCACAACCCTGATTGCCAGAACATGGCACAGACAGTTGGCTCCAAGGTATCAACAAATTTGACTTAGAGTTATTAGAAAAAAAACAAAAAACAAAACAAATAAAAACACAACAAAAAAAAAAAAAAACCAAAAAACCAAAAAACAAACAACAAACAACTAGAGTGGTTTAGGATAGAAACAGAAGCCCAGAGAAGTTATTAATGGAGGTAGTCAAAATGTGACTGGACATGGCCTTGAGCAACCTGCTCTCATGGCAGAAACTTGGCCCTGCTCGGAGTGCTGGACTGGACCACAACACCTCCTGAGGTCTTTCCAGCTTCAATTTGTTAATGATTTTTTTTTCCTCCCTAGATGTAGTTTTTTCAGTTTAATAAAAGCCTTCCCCATCTTCCAAAATCCTTTCAGCCTTGCGAAGCTTTCATGGTTTGTGGCATTTTATTTCTATAAAATTTCTGCTGAAAAGATCCATATATTTAAAACAAGTATCTACTTTCACCCACACTTAAAAGATGCCAACAGGAGAACAACCACAAAGAGATCTCTTACCTTTCTGAGGTAGTTTGGGAAGAACTCTGGGGCCAAGTGCAGTCTTTGCAGTCCCAGTGCTAAATGAACAGATATGTATTATTAGTGCTTTCAACTGCTATAAAATATATTTATTTTTCATTTTTCCCCTTTACACACCTATAAATAAAAAATCCCCAAACAAATCCACATACATTGTGCTTCTTTTGTATAATCACTTTGTGTGTGGATAAATCTCAAAATTCAAAGCACTGTTAAGAATTAATTAATTTGGGTTTTTTTTTCAGAAAAAAAGACATACAAACCCCACACAAGTTCAGTGCTGTGGGGCAGATATATTCTATTAACTGTGGTACATGCAAAACAAACTCTGAAAATAGGTGAAGCTGAAAGACCAAATCTATGGGCAGAGTCTGAACTTTAAGGAAAATTTGTTCTTCAAAATAATTGTACTGAAACATAAAAAAAACATAACCTGTGCTTTATGTCAGTGAAATTTTCCAGGACTGAACCTGTGCCTTGTAGTCTCCTGCACATGCATGATATTGTACCACACACACTGCTGCAGGAGGAGACAAGGTCTCTGCTGCTCCCAGGAAATACTGATGGTTGGCAAAACAACATGCTTTACCCTGTCAACCTGTATTACACAAGTGTTAGATATTCCCATCAAAGTTTTTCCTCTAAAACCACACCTAAGTCACTTTTATTGAAAAATACTGTGGAAGAAAAGAAAGCAAATTGATTTAAGGCATAAAAATCTAAAAATAAATAAAAATTAGTATCAGCTCAAAATAATGACTCAATAAAGAAGGAAAAAAAAGAAAAAAAATAAGGAGTGAGAAAGCTGCCAGAGTATGTTCAACAGAGCAGAGTCTTCTGCATTAACAGCCTTGATTCTGGTATTGCTCGTCTCTGCAGCCAACATTTAAAAATGAGCATGATAAAACACTTTTAATTTCTAGCTGTTTTTCATATAGCCAAAATACATCATGACATGGAATTGAAAGAACAGCCAAGCTCAATCTTGATTCAATAAATCATAGAATCATAGAATATTCTGAGTTGGACGGGGCCCACAAAGATCATTGAAGCCCAGCTCCTACCTTGTCCTCTCTGTAATGCCATGGGGTACGAGGAGCACACCTTTACCCTTGTCTGACAAGTACCTAGCATGGGCCCAGTTCTCTGTGCTGTGGAACATCACCACTTTTTCCCTGAATGCCCAGTGCCAGCTGGATGGATTCAGCAAACATGGGAAGCCAGCTGTGCTACCAACAACAGGTCCCCTGCCTGTCCTGACAAGGCAGATCACAGTCTGAGGGCGTCCAGAAATTCTTCCTACACATCTTCTGCTGTGCCCTGTTTGAGGTTACACATCCATTCCCAGTCACAGCCCATCCCACACACTTGTGGTCATGCAAGGCTGTGGGCCTGAGGTGGGTGTTTATGGAATTACTGTACTCTGAACCTCAGGATTCTGGAATCACAGCACAGACAAAGGAGTAGCAAACTCTAAGTGACAGCGATGTATGGTTGTCCTTACTACTCCAGCTATTGAAAAAGACACTTGTAATGGACAGACCTGATGAACTACAAGCTAAAAGCAATTTGTGTTACTGCAGACTGTGTGGCAGCACATAAGCCTGACAGAGTGGAAAAGAGCTAAACTAGAAGACTGAGATGAACTCTTTCTTACAGAGCCATCGTTGATGCCAGCCTGTACCCAGAGTGACACTGCTGCTAAAGGCAGGACACCTCACACTGAAGCAGATAAAATGAAATGCCAGGAGACATGAAAACAAAACTTTTGTCCTGCTGGACTGCAGTCTGAGGCAGCATTCCCCAGCTGGGAGAGCACTTCTGTAGGAGCAGCAGATAGATTTGGGCACAAGTCGTTCTGTCCATCCTGCTCAAAGGATGGATTGTGCATGGACAGCGAGGAACAAAGCGTAGGAGGCTCAATGGAGCCAAAGTATTTGTATGCTAGTAAGGCATGCAGAAAACTAACATAGCTAGGATTTTATTTCCTCTGAAAGGCTTCCCTTTTCTAATTTACAAATTGGTTATATTTATTTAAATTTTCAAATTGGTTATATTTATTTAAATTTTCATCTTTGCCTTCATATACACAGATTTTACCTTGACTGCTGAGACATCCCCTCAAACTTGTTTGCAGCCTTAGTTGAAGGTGGGCCCAAATCATTACCTGAGGTGAAAAAAAGGACAATTAAAAAAAATAATATTAGGATAACTGAAATATAATCAGCAGAGGGTGCAATTTAGAGCAAAACATGTATTCCTCTAAGTATCTTCTACACGACATTTCTAAAGGATCATTTTAAACTTTATTGTTTATTAATAATTTTGCAGCTGAAAAAGCAGGAGGGACCAAAATAATCCAAGATGACCTTTCACATAACACATTTTAAAACAAATCACTGGTAGCTCTCATCTCCTGGCAAGGGAAGATTGAATGACATTGCTGTAGGGCATTTGTTTTGAAATAGTGTTTCAATTTGCTCTGTACAGAAGGAGATACAGCAGACCAGTATCACATAAATTTATCACAGATGTTTACATTTTGCATTATAAGGCACATCTTTTTAAAACCACCATGAATTTGATTTTATTCACCAAACATTTAATTTCTAAGGATTGGTATTTTATCCTATGTAAAGAACACCCTTTACTGATTCAGTGACTAAGTTTTTATCTTCCCATAATCTGCACTTTAGCCATTGGTAAGGAAAAGATCCTGGCTATACAGAATTCTGTCAAAAGGCAGCAAAACCCAAGCCCAAGTGCTCTGGACTCCTTCAGCAGAAAGCTTCTCTTCATTAGCCATCACCATTTTCAAGGTATAACGACACCAACTCGCTTGGTTTAATGCCTTTTCACCCCCCTTGCCTCTCCTATAACAGCATGTCTTAATTTTAGAACCAGCTTCAACAACCATTGGTAAATTCTGTCATTGAAGTAGATGCAAAGTGACATTTAATGATCCAAGAACACAAAATACTTCTCATTCAAAAGAATGACACATTTTTCTAAATACCATTCTTGGCGCATTGATGTCTAAATGAAACAGCAGAAAAGGCTCATGCTGTGCCTTGCTAAAAATATGTTTGTGTTTAAAAGTGGTGCAAAAAAGGAACTAAGGTAAAACAGCAAACATGTCGATCCTATGGATAAAGCAAGATAAAATATCTCATGGTTGCTATGGAAATACAAAATAATCTGTATGACATTTTTAGAACATCTTTGAATAGTAACTCAATTTGCTTAGACATAAGCTAAGGATTGCTCTGCTTGAAACTTCAATTAATGCACAGATTAGAAAACAAATGCTGAAATTCAACATAGCAAGAAATATAACAACAAAGAAAAAAGCTTCTGAAAGGAAAAGCACTGAACATCTGACAATATTAAGCAAAAAACACAAAGGCAGATACAAGAAACTCCCTCTCATAAACACAAAATTTAATACTTGCTTAAAAATCCAAATGGACTTTGAAACAAGCTTTTCTACACATCTCAGCTAAGAAAAATGGGGAGAAGAGGTCCCTCTTCCATTCACTGAAGTTAAGCCTGCCCTGAAAAGCAGTGAAGAGACAGAAAAAGCAATATTCCCTTCAGCCCTGCTCTGACAAGGTGTTTTACTGCTACAGGCTTCTTCATCTTCAACTGCACCCTTGCACCTTTCCCATATTTTCTTCTTCCTTTATCTGTTGTCTAATGTGTTTAGGGAGAAGCTGGCACTTGTTTAGCATCTAAACCTATCACACCTTTCATCCTAATGGTGCTACATTATAGAATATTCTAGTATATGGTACTTTAGGTGCTGTTTTGGACTTAAATATTTGTGATTTTTTACATTTTTAAAGTCCAAGCTCTTCAAAATGTCTTTACTACCTCTGAAAAAGTACAGGGCTGTTAGACTCCAGAACACAGGAATATTTTTTTTTTCATATCCCACACCTCTGAGAACTGAAAAAATTCCATTATATGTATTCCTTGAGAAAAAGTCTTTGCTTTTTATTGGACTCTATAATTTTCTTCATATTTAATCCTAGATTAAATCACACATGAGTACTTCATGATTTACTACATTTAACTCAATTTGCTGAAAAAATGGTGCTTTTAGGCTATGAATTTTTATTTTTACAAATTTTTAATTATTTTAGGCTAGTAATTTTGTAATCTTAAGAGAAGATTCTCTTAAGATACAAGTAGTGTATGGATGATGCACTGTAAACACTGGATTCCAGTTAAAAAGTTACAGATTCATGGAAATCCTGCCACCAAGACTAAAATCACAGAAAATTACATGGGCCTGAGATTTACAGCTACCAAGAGAATTTGACTGCATAGAGCAATGTTTATGCAAACGAGGAAGAACCTGAGTAGTCTGGAAAATAGTTTCCAAAAAGCATCTGTCAGAAAGGTATCCAGGTAAAAAAAAAATGAAAAAGCACTGTTTCTGTGTAACTTCTGCTGGTACAAGGATGCAAACCTATCAGTCTTTGTGTATGTACAGACAACATCACAAAAGCCAAATACATATGAAGACAACACATTCCCACCAGCGAGGGGTGAACACTTTACAGGAGAGGTGTGGCCCGGAGCCCAAGGGAAAAAGCTCCTGTGGCAGCTGTGAGACCTGCACAGACCCACAGGGGTCTGTGTGCCCCAAAGCTGCATCCCTGCAGTGGTCCTGAGCTGGGCACAGCAGCAGCAGGGGAGGGGGCAGAGGCAGAGGGGAGCAGTGGCTGAGGGGTGAGGGCAGAGCCTGGGCAGCGATGGCAGAGAGAGGCAGGCAGTGCAGGAGAGTGGATTGGGCCCAAGGGGAGCGTGGAGGGTTTTCAGCTTCCTCAAGTGAGACTTGGCTGCAGCAGCCAGGAAGGCAGAGTGACAGAAGATAGAACTGCTGATTTATCTGAGCTGGCGTCACATCAAGCTGCAATCATTGGAAAGCAAGCACCAGGTAAAAAGAAACCAAAGATCATATATCAGCCGTCATAAAGGTTTTCCCCTGCCCTTTTGTTTTGCATTCAAAACTCACCCCAAGGAATTGGGCCCTTATTCTGGGGTCCATGAGGTAGTGGGCTTGGTGGGTCAGAGAGGGTTCTTTTGTGTCCTGGGGGTGGGGGAGGTGGTCTCTTCTTGGAAAGAGTGGAGCTGCCACTAGAGGTTTGAGTGCTTAGAGGGAGGGTTGAAGGTGGGCCTGCAAAATAACAAACAACCTTCTTACAAATACATGTGCATAAACGTCAAAGCAGCACTGAAAAATTCACAGTCAGACCCACAGCGAAGTGCAGCAAAAGACTAAAATGAAAAGACAAGCCATGCCAAAACACTGTTTAGATTAAACGACATGTTCACCACATTTTTAACCATCTCAGCTGTGGGAATATAAGCAACTTGACAATAGAATGACACGTGTACTTATGCTTAAAAAATACAGAATTAATCACGCCAAGATTTCTAATTTTAGGCATTTAAAAAAACAAAAAAACAAAAAAACAAAAAACCCCAGCATGAAATATTAAAATTAAGTAATATTTAGCACATGGGATTAAAATTGTTGTTAATTTATACCATAATGAATGAGCTTTCTATATGTTCTAATATGTGGGGAAGTTTTTTATCCCTCCACACCATCCTATACAAATTTTGTTAATAAACTGGAAGGCAGGAGGAAAGAAATTGAAATTTGCCTATAAATTTTCCTTTCACTTTCAAAACAGGATTTTTATATTGAGAAGATGTTCTGTAATTCTTTTATCTTTTTTCTGTAGATCAAATACATCAAACTATGCATTCCAAGAGCACTACAAATGGTTGTATATGGTATGAAGAAAATAAATATCAGAGAAGTCCTTTTTGGGACTGTGATTAGGTATTTCATGATATCATTGCTTATAAGAGCCCATGCAGTCACCCCCTACCCTTAAATACTTTTATTTCCCTCTGAATTAGTGCTGGCACAAGTATTATTCAACACAATGCATGTTTTACACAATATGGGAACAAATACAGCTTGAAAGACAAAATAACTCAGCAGGAAGACAAGAGTTTTCTCTAATCAGCTTCACCCCTGACCTTCACAAATGTCTCTAATAAGAAGCTCAAGGAAGCAGAGCAGGGCACGATCGGCAGCGAGGGGACAACTGCTCGAGTCAGCTGCCACCACTGCCCTAAGAAATTACTTGTACCACTTATCTACCTCAGTTCTACACTAGGTTACAACAGCTCCAGGGGGTTGTTGTTGGGGTTGTTAGTTTGTAGGTTTTGTTGGTTTTGCCTTTTTTTTAATTTATCCAACAACTAAGACTTCACTGAAGTCTTCACTTGCAATAAGTTCTGCACATCAGACAGCTTTGCCATCAGTCTGGATAAATGCAGAAAATTGACATAAAACTTTAAAAGCAAAGTTTATTTATACCTGAAATTTCAAGTCTATTGTCTGTCTGTTTTTTAGACCTGTAGAACCAGCTTGCCTATTTTTGAAAACCTACCTTATTTGAACAGTATTTGAGACAAAACCTTCTTTTAGTTACTCAACATATGCCCTACCCTGCAGCACACAAAACTAGAGCTGCCTTCTATAAAAATGTTTATGAATATTCTCTGTAGGTAGACTGGAAATGATGAATACCTGCACTCCTTCCCAAATTATTATATATCATAGAAGTATTGAAATCAGTAAAAAATAATATTAAAATTCCTTAGGTGAAACATTTAACACTGACAAAAGAAGCTTCAATGATTCTATAAGCATGAATGTTTGTCAGATATTTTCAGCAGGTGACCTCCCCTCTTTCTTATAAACAGCAAAGAAAAATTTAATAGAACTGTGCTTAATGAGTTAATAATTCAATCTATTCTCTTCCAGATTCTAGCCTGAAAGGCTTTCTGCTGTGCTGGAGACTCTCTCAATCACAAGCCCGGCAGATATTTTGGGCCTGGCTTAATTAATTGGTTACTTTTGTAAATCAAATTCTATATTTTGCAATTGTTCCTCTCAATTTACTTCCAAGTTCACAAACCCATTAATTGACAAGTCAAATGCTAGTGCATTTAATGATTGTTCCCCAGTTTCCATCCTTACCCTTTCTCATTTTAATTTCTTCCTTGAGTTGAAGTAAGACTACTTAAACTGTGCATTGACATGTTTCTGAAAGAAAAAACAACTTTTCTCATGCTAAATTTTTACTGACGATCTCTTAAACTCCTGCAAGCTACCAACTCTTTCTTTGCTTCAAGAAACATGAATCAAAAGTTGTTTTGATTAGTGATGTAACTCCGAGTGTATCTAGGAATGGCGAGGGGAAGGAATAGCCAATATCCCCTGTGAACAGCGGCGTTTTTCTTACAGCACGTCGGAAACGCAGCCGGGCTGTCAGAGCAGCGTTTGTCCCCTGTCCCCTGTCCCTTGTCCCTTGTCCCCCGTCCCTTGTCCCCTGTCCCCTGTCCCTTGTCCCCTGTCCCCTGTCCCTTGTCCTTTGTCCCCTGTCCCTTGTCCCCTGTCCCCTGTCCCTTGTCCTTTGTCCCCTGTCCTTTGTCCCCTGTCCCCACATTTGGCACCGCAGTTTTCCCGCTCCGCGGGGCCTGCAGGGATGTCCCAGCGCCCCCCGGCGGCGGCTGCGCGCACTGCGCCGCGCCCCGCCGCACCGGCCCCCGCACCCACGGATCACCCAAAACCGCCTCACGGCGGAAAAAGGGGCAGGAAAGGCATGGAAACAGTATTGTGCTCTCATTGCAACAATTAAACTGCAGTCAAAAAGCAAGATTTGTACTTTTAATTGCCAAGAAGAGGAAGAAATTTTCTCTGCAAAAATAAACTTTAGTAGAATTTAAAAAACTCCCTTAAAATTATGTTATATGGGCATGTTTTAGATTTCAGCTTCGCTGTATAAACCCAGACATTACAGAGGAGCTGAAAAATATCACTTCATAGCTTTCAGAAGTTCACATGGCATACAAAAGTCACAGGGAAAGGGTGTTTAGGATATTACAAATCTTAGTTTCAGACTCTTAGCATTTGTTTCTGTATTAACTCACAAGAGGATTAAATACAAAGTCATGCACTAATGATTACATGGCTGAAATACAAAATAACCTATTGTCAAATAAACACAAAATAAAGGAAAACTTCAAAACACCATTTCAGAAAGAGGCATAAAGTGACATCATGCTTTGAATGAAGAAAATGTGGGGAAAGTTCTTGAATCTAAATCAGTTTATGGAACCAACTGGTGAAATAATACAAGACCTGATGATGTCTGTACAATTATTGTAAAATTTTTAAGTTTGAGCATGTTTTGTTTTCTCCTAATTCTTATGTCACAGAGGTAAAATAAGTAAGTAAGAGATGATCTGAACCAAACCACTACAACACTGTATCATAGACTCACTTAGGTTGGGAAAGACCTTTTAGATCCTGGAGTCTGACACTGCCAAGTCCACCACTACACCACGTCTCTGCTTCTGTGCCTTTGGGATTTCCTTCTTGAGGAATGTTCTGGAGTCCTTTTAGACTGCCTCCCGGGGGACTCTTGTCAACCAGGCTCCTAAACAGGCCACAGTCTGTCCTCTGGAGGTCCAAGGAGGCAGTTCTGCAGATTCTCCTCCTTACTTCTCCAAGAATTTGTGATCCCTATGCCCCAGATGGCCTCCATCACCCACAAGTCCTTATCTCTTCACAAACAGCAGGTCCAGCAGGTGCCTTCCCTTGCTGGCTCCTTCACCAGCTGAGTTGGAAACTTCTCTTCCACACACTCCAGACACATCCTAGACATTCCTGCCCCATGAGAACAAGGACCAACAACTGTGACACTTCTCCCAGCTGCCTCTCCATCCTGGGTGGGTGGTCCCTAACAGATTCCCAGTAGGATATCTCCCTGTTGGCCTTTCTCTGATTCTTACCTGTAAACATTTGACCCTACTGCCACCATCACTCAGCTCAGACACTCAAAACAGTCCCTAACATGCAGGGCTACCCCACTGCCTCTCCTTCCTTGCCTGTCCTTTCTGAAGAGTTTATAGCCATCCACGGCAGCACTCCAGTTATGTCAGTCATCCCACCTTGTTTCCATGATGGCAGCTAGGCCAATTTTCCTGCTGCACAATGGCTTCCAACTCCTCCTGTTCATTGCCCGTGCTCTGTGCAGTGGTGTAGATGTGCTTCAGCTGGGATGTTGATCCTGACACCTTTTTTGGGGGAGAAGCCCTAATTTCTACATGACCATTTGGAGGCATTTCTATGCCTTATGTCTTCGCTGTCACAGAGCTCTCCATCCCCCAGCTGCACTGAGAGAACATCCCAAAGGGCCTCACTGGCACGCACACTCCCTCAAATACCAGTGTACTACCTCCAGGGTTATATAGAGTGAACATGCTTTTGTCCCTTTCCTTTTCAAATCTAGTTTAAAGCTCTTTCAATGCGCACTGATAACTCAGGGGCAGATACCATTGCTCCCTGCTTGGGCTGGCAGAGTTACAGCCCCTTCCTGCAGGCTATTCCATGCAAATTCTCATCCAAACTGCCACAGTGGCACTGTTTGTGGCACTGTTCACTGCCACTGTTCATGGTGTGCTCCAAGAGTTTCTTTACACATGTCTGGGCTCGGCCCTGTTGCCCCTGGCCCTTCCCAGGTCCTCTCAGCTGCTGTGCCATGAGCTGCTGTGGCTCCTGCAGCTTTCTGACTTCCCTGAGGCTCTCCTGGTTAAGTAAACCCTCCCCTGCTCACCTCAGCAACTGCACGTGTCAGTGTATATACACACACATAAATGTGTGTGTAAAACCAACATCTCAAAACAATTCCTGTATGATATTCTTAATTATACAAGGCTAGGCTAGATATCTTCAAGCAATAATCAAGAGTAGTTACTAGATCAAAGGTATTTTGTGATTTTAACCAGGCAGCAATTGAGCCAGTCGTTTCCTCTCCAACAGAGGTCTTAATCATTAATTTCTCACATAGTTGAGAAGTTCACATTTCATAAAGGATATTTTCTATCACAAGCAAAATTACCAAAAACCAAAAAGGATACCCAAAAAAACTTGACCTAGAAGTCTTTCCTTTTGCTTCTGTCAGGCTTTCTTTTCCTCAGTTACTGGGAAGCAAATGCTTACAGTACTAACTGTTGTCATCTTTTATCACATTTTCACATTACCAAGATCAGGCTTTCATGTGTAAATAGATCAAATAATCTCAAAATTGTTGTACTAAGATAAATAACTGGATAAGACGTGCAGTTAGTAGTGCATTGCCCTTCAGGGTTTGTGCAGTTAGTGTAGTAACAATTCATGTGTGTGCTTGTGAAACCATGCAAAGCTGTTGCCACCCAATCAAGAAATGGTGGGTTTAGAGTATAAAAACCTCACATGTGATTTTTTTTTTACCACTTAAGGAGACATAGGGGGGAAAAACAGAATTCCATCTAATGGTAGAATGGACACTGCAAAGGAAAGTAACTTATATTAAAAATTAACAAGTGTTGCTATATTTATTTTTAAATTTCTCATAAGCGACTTTTTACCGAGATATTACTAAAGACTTTTCAGTTTGTCTTACTTTAGATCATATACTTTCAGTACTGAAAATAAGAGCATAATTAAAGACAAAATGATCATGATCACTCTGAATAAGAAAGCTAAGAATATACATTGATTCAATATTAGCATTTGAAGTACATTATATGATTAATGCTAAAAAAAAGGTTCCGTTTAAAAATAAAAAGATAAAATAGAAGAGCCCATGAAACTAACAGTTGTCAGCTAGTCTCCTCTCCCTATTATGGTAGTAAAAAATACAAAGTCTTAGTGGGATAAATAACATTATTTAATCAAAATGTGCAAGACATTTATAAGAATAGTAAAAAAAAAAAAAAGTCTCCAAGTAAATGCAAGAGAAGTATAGAATCCTGAAAGCATTCAGAAAAAACAGGATGACCTCAAAGGCTGAGGTAATGGAAATGAGAATAAATACATTTGTGCTATCAGGGACTTCAGCTGCAAATGGTAGCAGAGACCGTGTAATGCCTGCTATGCCACAGTATGATACAATCAGGAAAAAAAAAATAAGTAGGACCAAAGGATTCTTTGATGTGGTATTTCCAGTAGAAAGAGTAAATTTTACTGCTGTCCTGATGCTTCCAGCCAGTTGTATTTCAGCAAGCTGATTTAAACAGAAAAGGTACAGAGAAGAGTTAGTGTGATGAAAGAGGATAACTTGAACCTCATGAGAATGAAAATACTCTTCAATCAGATAAGGTAAAATACACTTGGTGTGTTTAGTGCAACAACCCAGACATGGAGACTTGTAGGATTTCCATCCAGGAAGTGCCTTGACATGGCCACCAGCCACAGAAAAACCACCAAAGCTGAAGGGCAGTGTTGGTACATGCACAAACTAACTTAGTGAACTCAGGAAGATTCCTAATCCTGTATGCAATGCAGTCTGACAACTTCTAGAAGTTACTAGTAAATTCAAATAAACTAATTTGGTTAGAAATTGAGTCTGATCTAGTGAAGGAGCAGATGATGTGACTGTGTCTGCAGCACCAGCAGACTGGAATCACAAAGGAAGTGCTTTTGGGTCTATGTACCTCATGTTAGAGCTGAGACAGTGTAAAATATTCAAACTTGTAGGTATTGAAGATCCAAACTTCATGGTACAGAATTTATCCCTGACCTTCATGTTCATCTGGGATAAACAGGCAGAGCCACTAAAAATCAATTTGCTTTCAGCCAACTTGAAGGAAACCTGATTTAGGTTGCCTAACACTCCTCCAAAACTAGTTAGCAACATTACCTACACACTGGATTTTCAATGAAGGTTGTGCAAAATTTTATTTAGCTACTGTGGCAAGTCATGCAACTACTTAAATATTGATTCTTTTTTTTTTTTTTTTTTTTTTGAAAGCTTTTTGTAAAACAATAGGCAGAAAGCCTGCTAGATGTCTGGAGCCGTAATGCTGGAAAGAGCAAAAACAAAGATGATTTTCAGAATGTTACAGGCTAAAGATTTGACTGACAACACAAGTAAGTTGAACTTGAATAAGCTTAGATAAACAATTGAAAAAGGCACAGAGTGCTTGGCTCAGGCAGCCACGGCACTCATTCTGTACTTTTCATTGTGTTAGGATTACCTAAATCTGCAGCAGAGATAGCAGCAAGTAAGATGTATCCACAAATGAGACACTGTGGAGTAAAATACATGAAGGTTCCAGCATTTTTAGGAGTATTTTGAAAAGTTATCAAACTGGAAAATCTGGACATGAGCTATAATGATGTATGGAGAAACCTAAACATCCCCATATTACCTCTTCCAACTATTGCACCTTTAAAATTATTTTTAGCCAGCACATCCAATGAAAACCATGAGCAAGAGTGATGTGCCTTAAATTGCTTTAAACTTACCTCCTCTCCCCAGCACGAGTTCAGGGGATGGCTTCCTGTGGCCCCTCAGGAACACCACAGAACTTTGCTACTCAGGAACTTCACTGGGTAATGAAACCAGCTTACAGAGGCTGCAGGGAGGGGGTTTTGTTAAAAATAAAACATGTTTTGGAAAGACACTTTCATCTGCATGTCCCAAAGGATGAAAACCCATGAAACTTAAAAATCCTCTGCCTTCTCCTAAAATGCAGGTCCACCTGCTATCCATTCCCTGCAGACTCCATGTCCTAGCAGAGGCCCACAGTATCTGCCAGGGCCTCCCAGCAGCGCAGGGACAAAGATCAGATTATGTTTGGGGACAGAAGGAAATCTTAAATTTAAATACAGTTTCAATGCTTTTATTTACTCTTGCTGTTTAGGGAGCTTAGTGAAAAAAGTATCACTATGTTTTCATATAGTCTTAAACACAAATAAGACATTAAAATAAACTTTTTAAACAAAACCACACCATTTGATAAGTAAGCTTGTGTGTTAAACTTCATTGTAAGGGATATATTCTACTACTACTCATGCCAAAAGATGCAACAAAGTCTTCAGGTTTATGTTTTCTAACACAAAAAAATAACTCTGATTGTTTCAAAATTCAGATGTGTCAACAGTGTCTTATGAAGTAGAGAGTCTTTGATTCATCTTCTTTTAAACAATCTGAGAGCTGGAAGGGAAGAAATAACAAGGAGCAGCACAGTTTAAAATGAGCCATAAGTGCATCTGAAATGATGCACCTACAGCAATCTTTCCACACTTATAAATTGTCCTATGCAAGTCACTTTCCCCCCAACTTTAAAGTCTTGAATTATTCCTGTAACACAGGCATGTATACAATGGAGATTTCTGATTTCACAATATTGTTGAATGGATATAAATCAAAACTCCAGCATCACTCACAGACTGTAGAATTTCAGAATGTTTGAAGCAAAGAAGCATAGTCATTTTAATGTAACAGCACTTCCATCCAACCTTTCTCTGACTTACTCTGTGAATCTGGCATTTTCCTCTGATGAAGCAGTTAATGTTACATTAGAATGCAATTTTGTGATAGTATTATTTCACTCTAATGTAAATAAAGATTTTCTTGCATCATCTCTGACATGAAAACACATAAAACCTCAGTGCCTCAATTCTTTCCAATTAACTTTGGTGTTGTGCTGATTCCTTGGTCTTGGAACAACAAAGAAATTACAGAAATACCTAGGAAAATGCCTAACATTTCAGAAACCAAAATACACACTTAGCATGAAATATGGACATAAATATTCCCCTTCCTGGAGAAAAAGACAGTTTTCTAGGTAAGACTGTATGAAAGTTCCACTATGTAATGACAAAGAAATAAAGTTCATTAAAATCCATTGAAAGATGACAATATACTAAGCAGTGTGAACAGACAGACACCAGACACAACCTCATTAACCTTCTTCAGGAAATGGGATGCACAATTAATTTCCAAGTCTTGCAACTTTATGACAAAAAAAGAAGTTATCCTAGGTCATGAAGGAATATCTAAGCCAGTACATTGTGTTTGCAATGAACAACCCATAGCAGACTGTGAGACAGAGCGTGTAACGGGGATGGGAGAGTTGAAGGAAAAAGTAGATTCTTACAATACCAACAAGCAGATTGACACAGTAAAATTACAAGGAATACAACTGAGTCCCCAGTGAAACATGGATTAAAAAATGTCATGTGAAAAATGCAAACCCTGGCAAAATTGCTTTGCCTTGTAAAGGGAAACAAACCTGATTAAAAGAGAGAGCCAAGGAATCCATATGAAAGTTGCCAGTACATGACAAAGACTGATGGAACTGCAGTGCTTAAGCACAGCATCTGAACCGTGTAAAAGCAAACACTTGATGCCAACACTGTCCTGTCCCTTTTACTCACTCTTGTTGGTGAGAGCATCACTGCATTTTTCCTAAACAAAGTCAATTACCAGTTGAGAAATTAAGTTATAGTAGTGCTAACAAAAGGGAGCATCAGCATAACTGCTGAAGTGTTAAACTATACTGTAACCCCCATCAATACTAAAGATTTCTCTAACAAGTCTACTGTAAAAACACAATTTATCAATTTCTAAATTAAATATATAAAAAGGAATGAAGGGTTTCTTTGTTCTAAAAAGCAGATCTGCACACATTATAATACAGTAAAAAGTTTTGTTCCATAAGTATATCCTCTAAACTCGAAGATTAGAGATATCTAGGTCAACTCATCACAATCCACTGCAGCTGTCTCATAAAATGAACTGACTTTCATTTAGCAGAGTATTAGTTTATTCCTCACCCATTCATGTTCAGTGTTATGAATGAGTCTATTACAAGGTGTCCCCCAGGTTTTTCAAGTTTAGAACGTGCATTGTACCACACTACTGCATCAATAAGGAGAACATGCTGCATCTTGAAACATTGCCATGTCCCTGGTTAAAGGAAAGTTGCAAGTGTGGTTTGGAGACAGACTTACCTTTGCCAGCATTTCTAGGAGGAAGAGGAGGAGCATCAGATGTTGGAGAGGTGGGTGAGTCTGTGCTTACAGAAGCAAAGATCTGGTTGGTAAAAGCTCCATAGGAGAGTCTTTGCTTGTCTCTGGGAGTGCTAAATGAAGGATGAGTCAGTTTGTCTTGGGGAGAAATGCTTGAAGAGTGACAAAAGCTTTGGGGTCTTGGAGATCTTTCCTTTTTTATAGGACTAGGCTGTGAATAGAAAAACAAAGATATGACACAGCTGTCTAAACACTAATTATAGTTGGTATGTTTGGAAAATAACATACCAGAACATAATTTAGTGAACACGAGCCTAGTTTTTTCTTTGTTGGACAAATAAGCCCTCATTCCTCGCTTTTTCAGCAATTCAACCTGATAGGTCCTCTCTTCTAAATAAAAACTAAGATTTTAGCATCAACATAGCATCATGAACAACAAATTAGATTTAATCTTAAAGCAGGAGATACACACTAGTAACATACTAAATAAAATACTAATAAAAGCCTAGCAATTTTTGGAATATAAGAATAATTTCCCATGCATACAGCACATTACTCAGACTAGACAATTATCCTCAAGTACCATTACCCCACTGATGCCTAGTAAAAATGAACAAGCATTTCTGACAGATCAGATTTATTTGGTCCCTGAACTAGCAATATAATCTGTGATACAGCTCTTTTTAAACTCATCTAATTGCTCTTTGAAGAAATTTTACACATCAGTTTTTGCCTGCAGTACGTTAATGGGTGCACGTGGAGCACGATCTGTGTCCCTGCAGCTCTGGTTCAGGTTATTATCTCCAGCACAGCATCCCCCATCCTCCTGAGGCTCCTCACACAGATGATTATTTTGTTCTCTACTGTCATTGAGGACATGCAAATTACTTTGGTTTCTGAATTTTTCAGTCCCAAGTGTCACAGAAAATGAGAAGTTGTCCACATTTCTTTCTGCGGCGCTCATATAAAATAGGAGAGGTGTATTTGCATTTATTGCAGAAATAGAGCACACAGTAATTAACTGACTTGCTAAAGTAGGACACTGAGGCTAATTTTTCACATGCTCTAGGATGGCAATTATTCTATGCCCTCAAGTTTTGCCTTTTCATTACTTCTTTTTTTTAAAAAAACCAGAATAAATAGCACAGCATGGTTTATGAAAAATAGAGTTATTTATTCAACAACTAGGTTTTTAATTAATTTATAGAAAAAAAATATGTAGGTAAGTTTTGGATTTCCTCCAGCTGAAATTTAACAGCCTAAAATTCTGAAGAGAATAAAAGGATAAAGCAGTCTAGATTTGCTGATTTATATTATACTGTATGTCTCGTCAAAGCCAAACTTCTGAAACAGCCCATAATAACTAGGTTGACAAAATATATTCAAAAAGCACTTAGGCCATCTTTAACACAGGCCTCAAAATTAGGGTTTTTTTCCCCCAAAATACCTGTAAGAGAAGAAAGGTTAAAGTGGGTCTCTAATTGCCATTTACTTCCAGGGAGCAGAGATGTTCATAGTCTTTGTGCAGAGCTGTAATTCCCACTCACCTTATCATCCAAGTCATCGTCACTTTCATCAATTTCATCCTGCCGAAGGTTCCATTCGTACTCCACGTGGACGTGTGGGTTCAGCTTTCCTGCCTTGGCTTGAGAAAGCTGAAAGAAAAAAGAAGTCTTGTTAAAGTACTTGCTGTTCTTTTGGTATTAACTAAGTTCTTTTTAGTGGTAAGAAATAAATTGAAATATTTAAAAGTTTAAGACTTTTCTGGATTCAAAATGGAACAAAGCAATTTCAGGGCAATCACACAAACATCCTCCATTTGTTTGAGGTATAGAAAAATAGTTAAAAGGCAAAAAGGAATTATTTTCTCAAAATGGGCAGAAGTTGCCATGTTATAAGACAAGCATTTGAAAAGATGACATGAAGAGAATGTATGTGCACAAAAGGAGAATTTATCTGGAGCCCTCTTTTCCAAAAAGGAAAAGTAAACCTATTTATAAATCTTGGTACACACAACTGCTGCCCCTCCAAAATCACCATCCCTGTACTTGAGTCAAATGAAAAGATATTTACTCTTTACTTAAATATTTTCTCTCTCTCTGTCACTGGATGAGACCAATATGTCTTAAGCACAAAATTCCTTGAATTTGCCAACCCAAAAAATGCATTTCGCATTCTTTGAAAATCTACAACGGCAATGATCAGCAAAAAAACTAATAGAGCAGTTCATGGTTATTCTGAGGAGATAAATTTTCCTTTGCAATTCCTAGGTTTTCCATCATTATTTATCCCTTCACATCTTTTGAAATGTCGTCTACTTAATACTAGTTGATTCAGGCACCTTTAACCATCTTCCTGAAATAAAATTTGGAATAAAGAAAGTATTTCCAATCTGTTATGTAAGTATTCATGAACTCACTTGAGCTGAAACTGAATTTAATTAAGCAGTTAAGACTGCAGTTATGCAACAGAAATGGGTTCAGTACATGTATCATAATGCAAATATCATAATGCAAACACCTAGTTATTTATCAAGTACTTTTTTATTGCCCATGGTAAACAATGTGCTCATTCACGTTTCTTTTTAACTCTTAACCTTAACTCATTGCTGCTTTTGGAAAAAAAAATCAGAAATTATATTCCTCTTCAGAAATTAAAAAAAAAAGCAAAAACAGAAAAAGCATAAATGTTCTATAAGAGTGAAATAAGCAGTGAAGTATTCATGGAATTTGGATTACTATAACTAAATGATTAACTGCTAGATAAGCTCACAGATAACATCCACCCAACTGCTCTGTAACACAGCCAGTTGGTCCACATTAATGGCAGATGTCACTTTATTAAAGAGATATAATAAAGGAAAAAGCAATCCATCTCAGTTGTGTTCTGCACAGGTGATCTCTTGTCCAGCTGAAAGACTCAAACCACTGGAAATAGCACTTACTTACACAGTAGACATGGCAGTAACAGAGAAGTCAGTCCCACCTTATCAACCATAGCAAAATGCTGACTTGAATCCCCAGAAACACAGCAAATTTCTTTGATTTGTGAAGGACAAGTTCTTTTGATTATTCAAGAATTAATTCATGACAAGAACTTTCAGTTGTCACAGGAAAGGTATTAAAATTACCAGCTGCAGAGCAAAAAGTAGATATCCTCAGATCATCAAAATGAGGAAAAGGAAGAAATAGAATTCAGTGGCAAGTGACACTGTTTTGTTCTGTGTCAAACTGTAAAAAATTGTGTTTTACTGTTTTGTAAATTCTCCTGGTTTTGTCTTGAATACGAAACTGCCACAGTACTTAGACTTTTTACTCCCTTGATAGTAATTAAATTCACTTGCCTACTAAATGCATGCTAGTGGCACCTTGGAGGCCCAAGAACAAACTTGTTGGGTCTGATGTAGAATCCTTATTCCTGGCTAAATGCTTCAGGAGTACCTGGGAAAATCCTTGACACTTCTTTTCTTGAACACCAATAATCTTTTTGAGCGGTGTCTGTTAACATCCCTCATATATTCTCAAAATTCCAAGAGGTTTTTACTTTGATCACATTCAGTAGAGGGACAAAGTCCCACAGAAGCTGGTGTTCTACATCTTTTGATATACCAACTTACAGACATTACACTTTAGCTTCTTTCTCCTTTGAGGAGGGTAATTCTAAGTTGTTTCAATTCTCCTTATACAAAGACTTTTACCATCTCTGAATTATCTGTCACATTAAGTAATCTGAAAAAAGCCAAAGCAGGATAGACAAAGATCCAGACCTAAAAGGTCTTGGCAGTTTTAATAGTACAGAGGTTGCTTAGTACTCCTGATATAAAAGCCTCTAAGAAGAACTCTTGAGGTCATGAAGCCCAAATCTTCTTGAATGATGTATTTGTTGATACATCTGACCCTCTAGTACTTAAGATCTTCAAATACTCTGATTAAAATAACTAGTATTGCCACTAGAAAAAAGATCTTTTTCTTAAACTGTTACAAAGAAAATTACTGCCGTGTTTTAGGTAAGAAAACAGTCCCCTGTGGTAGGGCTTTCAGACCAGCATACAGCCAGCTGAGAGCAATACCACGTGTGACATACAATGGTAGTGATACATTAAGTAGATCACATTTTTAAAGAAGTAAACATTTTCCCCTGCCTCTGCCCTGGGTTCTTACCAGTTCCTCACACTGCACAGCTTTCACTCGTTTTGCTGTGTCCAGAGCCGTCTCCCCAGCTTGGTTTACTACAAAATTAACAATACAGAAAAGAGTGATTCTTTGAGATGTCTTAAAAAGCAATTTATTAAATTTCACTACTTGTAGCAGAGTAACTTCTAAAAGTGATCAAAACCATCTATTTAATCTAAAAACATCTATAGCAGCTGCAGCTCTTTATGATTCCACTCTAAGTGCTCAAGCATTTCATATATAATCAGCTTCTTTCAGAACAGCAGCATCTGCTAGGACAGTTCCTAAATCCCTCTTAACCATCCCAGCAGAGAATATAAAGAAAATTAGTCATTTCAATCTCCACTCTACACCTTTGCCCATAAAACTCTTACATGAATAAGCAGGAGAAACAAGTAGGCAGGGTAAAATATCTCAAAAACAAAAAAACCTAATCTAAGACTTAAAAAAAAAAAAGGATAAATGTTGATCCAAGCAGATTTTACTTTGATTAACACGTTGAGGCTTGAAGCCTTAGTTTGAAGACATTTGAACAGGAATTAATTTAAAACTTTCTAGTGTTGTCTTTATCAAAGCTATAAAATGGTTTATAATTTAAATTAACACTTGATCAGAAAGAAGGCAGTACCTGAGCCCTCTGGAAAGTCTTCTGGCACAGAATCTAATGGAATCCTTCCTAGATGCTCAGTAGCAAGTCTCAATAAACAACACACTTGATGTGGATAAAACCTAGGTAAAATGTACTCTCACAGTACATCAGTAAACGCTATGGAGATGGAACAGAGAATACTCAGCAGCACATGCAGATTGTAAAGCATTTCTGTGATCAGGAACTGAAAAGGATCAAACTGAGATCTATAAGCATAAATGTCTATGTGAAATATTACATTGAGAATGCCTGTCAGCAATCCTAGAAAATGCAAAGCAGTCCTCTAGAAAGGCCTATGACTTTGAAAGAATTCAGATCCCTAGAAGAAGGATTTACCTAAGGAAAGATCCATCTGAGATGGTTCAATATGAAAAGGTATGAAAACAGTACTTCTTAAGGGAAGTGAACACCCAGATAGCTTAAGGACTACATAAATTCCAAACTTTTAAGTACACACTGATGTTTCAAGGTCTAAAGACTATACAGCTCCTATATGAGATCACTCAACAAAACACCAAAAAGAACACTTGTTCCCTCTCTCCCACAGAATACCCTCAAAAAACAAGACACCAAAAAGATGTGAACACTCCTCTGGCATTTACCTATGAGAAAGTTCAATGGAAGGACCAATACATTTGCTTAACTTTTTCAGATAGCTTTCCCATTATAACTGCTAAAATATGTCACATTAAATTCTCTGACTTATAATAATATTGGAACATATTCTAAGGGTTTATAAAAAGGCAAAGGAAACCAGTGACTTCTGCCACTCAACTGTGAACTTCAGTTTATACAAAAGTTCTTTACCAGGCAGTGGAGGAAAGTGATGGTGATGAAGAAAAAGGGAGCAATAAAATTCCACACCCTCTAGTTTGCATCAGCTGTTAGAAAACCCTTCTCTCATAAACCATTAAATGACTGAATGTCATGCTGATCACACTTAACTTTTGGGCCTAACAAGCTGGATTCATGGGATACCTTCCTAACTCATGAAATATGTGATTGCTTTCTCAGCTGTCTTTCTGCTTCTCTTTGCCACCTGCAGGTGTAAGATAGGTATAACACTTGCTGTACCTCGATCAGGTCATTTTTCATAATGGCTTACCAAAAGTTTACTTGAAAATAGAATCTCTCTGTTTGCTCACAGTTAGGGTAATTCTTGTTTTCTAGATGGTCTCCCTTCCCTAATCAGTGGCAGTGTTGGCTGGGACGTGCTGGGTGAAACCACAGCACCAGCTGCCATTGAATCAACAGAAGAATTAAGTGCTGTGTACACAAAGCCCACGTATCTAAGAGTGGAATTAAAGATTTGAAGCATTATAACATCCTATTTCTAGATTAAACAATAAACCTAAATTCCAGGCAGTTTAAACTGTCTTAACTGAATGTTTCCTTTAGGCCTTTTGGTGACAAGTTCTTCATCTTTCTAACACAGTTTAGTTTTACAAGTTTACTTACCACAGAGAAATAAACAAAAGTGGTTAAAATAATGGAAAGAAATTTTAGGAAATCTGTATTTCCTGGTTTTAAATAACAAACCTACCTACATCAATAGTTGGCTTCCCCCTCAAAAGCAATTTCAAACACTCAGGCTTATTATATATACTGCAGTAGTGTAGAACCGTATTACCCAATGCTGTTTGTTTGTCCAGGTTTCCACTAAAAAAAAGAACAAACAATCAAGAAAAGTGTAGTAGCTGTGCTATTCATTCCAGATCTAACATATCTATAAATAATAAATGCATAGTAACTTTACAGGACAAATATGAAGTAGGAGAAAAAATATTTTTAAATTAAACATTACTTTCAAAGACTGTTAAGAATTGTTCCAAGGACACTGGAAATACCTGAGTTGTGCTTTAAAAGGACTGAGAATTTACACATGTGCATTCAAAAAACTAAAGAAGTGAAACGCAGAGACTCAAACCTAGATCTCTCTAAGATCATGCCAGTTGCTTTCCACCTGCTACTTTACTGGAATTCTTTTTGCAAACATGCTAAATTAGCTCAATAGAAATATTTGAAAAATAATTCTGATACAGTTAAAATAGGTTAATAAGTCCCATGCAGTCAAGGAACTATCAAGAGGGTGGCTGAGAGAACGAACAAAATAATTGTAAGAGGGAATTTAAGGACAACACACCAAGATAGGGAAAGACCAGCTGTGCAAAGGGGCTTTTAAAAAACTGTACTTCCTTCAGTTTTCAAGTCCTAAACCCAGGTTTCTTAAAAAATGTTCCTGATATTTTGGGATCAAGAAAGTATTTTCATAATTCAGTAAAGCAAAGCTAGGAGATGAAGCCTTTTCCCAGTGTTACCCATATTGGACAGAAAGAGCATACAGGGCTGTAAAGATGCTCTTAAACTTGAGACTGACACAAAAATCCACAAAGCACAAAGAAAGACACACAAGATTATAGCTGTCTAAAGAAACTATGTATCTTCATAACTAAACAAAATAATTCTAAATAATCATCCAAAATAAAAAAATCCTTTAATAATACTCAAAATAATATTTTGGGCTTCTAAACATTTTTCAAATTATGATCTCAAACAGCTCGAATATATTAGTAGGTTATTTTTTATTTTTTACTTTAATAACACTCTCCTCTAATCAGCATGCACACTTTTCATTAAGGTTTTTTACTTCTATGAACACATTCCTTGACAAAAAAGGAATAAACTAGATGCTGAAAATTACTAATTAAGAAGTTTATGCTCTTCAATAGCTTTAATACAGTTTATTAACTATTGGAACACCTCTTTCAAAGTTAATCTAGCATCTGTTTATAATTTTCTGAGAAAGATGCTTGTATTCTACTCTTATTATTATTTGCATGTGTCCTGTATTTGGCACGTTTACCTGCCATCCCTCCTGTACCTGAACTATTTGTTTGCATTGCTTCATATTGTTATGTGCTCTAAATCAATGCTCACTTGCACTACAGAGTGCACTACAGAGTTTTTCTATTCATCTTTTTATGTAACTGCTTTCAATGTTTTTAATCTACAGATTTTTTCCCTCTCTCTACTCATCAGTAGCACAAAGGTCAACTCAAAGGTACTAAACTATTCTTTTTTGAAGTTTATCTAAGAAGAAAGGGTATATGTGATGAACAAACACTGTCCAAGGCATTGCCAGGATAGCTCTGAACATCCACATTTTTCATGTAAAATTTAATGAAAAGTTAGCAATCCATACCAGTTTTGTACAAGGAAGTCAACCAGATGGAGAGAGGTTTGGTCAGCAGTCCGGACTGCTAAATGAAGTGCTGTTTCACCTGGCTCCTAAACACATGTAAATAGAAGTTAGATTTCTGTCTTATTTCTGAAAAGCTTGTATGTCAGACCTATGAGACACATCATTCACTCCTAAAAATATTAGGAAATTATGATGAAAATATTTATTGTCTTTTTTTTATCTCTAAAAGATACCATGTGCTTCAAAAGGACATGTCATCACACTTTCTGAGATCTCAGCTTTCCCAAACCAAGTCTTCACTTTTCTCAGCTGGATGGAACAATCCTGAGGAGCCTTTAACCATTTTAGCTACCAGTAACTGAAAGGGATCCTGTCAAGGAATACTGAGTAAGTTTGCAGTACTTGTTGCTTTACAACAGCCTGGTGAGCACCAAGCAAAGTCACAACATTATTTGCTACAAAAACAGCATCACAAAAATAACAGTCCCACATACATTAAATCTCTTACAGACTTGCAGAACAGTTGAAGTTGGACAGGACCTGTGAAGGATATCTGGTCCAGCCTCCCTGCCCAAGCAGGGCCATCAAGGACCAGTTGCCCAGGACCACATCCAGACAGCTTTAGAATATCTCCAAGGACAGAGACTTCATATCCCTGGACAATCTGTGCCAGTGTTTGGTCATTCTTACAAAACAAAACTTTTTTTGATGTTCAGAGGGCACCTCCTGTGCTCCCATCTGTGCCATTGCCTCTGGTCCCATCCCTGGGCACCACTGGGCTCCATCTTCTTCCCATCCTCCCTGCAGGTATTTCCATACAATGATGAGATCCCCCTGAGCCTTCCCCTAGCTGAACAGCCACAGATCTCTCAGCCTTTCCAGGTGCTCCAGACTCTCAGACAGTTTGAAGCCCTTCTCTGTATTCTCTGCAGTATGTCCACGTGTCTCTTGTTGGGGGGAGCCCAGAGCTGGGCACAGCACTGCAGCTGTGGCCTCACAGTGCTGAGTGCAGGGCAGGATCACTGCCCTGCATGTGCTGGCAATGCTTCTGTGCTGCCTGGAATACCACTGGCCACCTCTGCCACAAGGGCACACTGCTGGCTCATGTTCACCTTGGGGTTCATCAGGACCTCTCAGTCTCTCCAGGCAGAGCTGGGTGGTTCCCAGCATATATTTGGGGCATGGGGTGTTTCCTCCATATATAGGGTTTCTCCTTGTTGAACTTGAATTGGATCATACTTTATTTTCTATACATATCATATGAATTAATGCATTGAAATAAAAATGGAAATGCTGTTTAATTCCATTTTAAAGTTGCACGAGAAGTTAATTTAAATTTAGATTTCATTAATTCCTATTGATCATAAAGGGCATTTTAAAAAAGCATATTACAGTATATATACTTAGAATTAAAGTCCTAATTAAAAAGATATTATAAAATTAGACATCAGAGAATTTACAGAGGAGAATGCTTCTATAAATGTCCTAACTGCTAACTACATTTCCATTGGTGCTCATACCTTTCTAGATATCACTGCCTGTAATAGCTGGGAAGACTGAGGAGCTAATTCTGTGGTAACTGCTGTGGATGACAAATACAGAAAGCTGACCTTGCAGTCAGAGAATTTGTAATATGTTTCCATGATAAGCACTCTGTGATAGCTCAAGTGCTGAGACTACACTGAACTTACCCCTTTCACTGAATACAGACAGGCACTGTGTCCTTTGCCAACTTAGCTATTTTCACACAACTTGCTGAAAATATTCTCTGACATTTCTCCAGGTTGGGTTTAAAAGTGATGGGAGAAAACATTGCTGAGCAAGTGGTTACATGGTATTGATTATCTATAAAAACTGGTTACTTTGCTCATGATTAACATTTGTCCATGGATAATTAAGCTCAACCTGGACTGATTTTTCCAAAAACTGTTACTGATTTCAGAAGGAAGATCAAGTACTCAGAACTTGATAGAACAGATACACACACACACACACACAAATGAATCTTCCTGGTTGAAAGAAATTGTAGGTCTGTAAATGTCTCATCAGAAGCTGTGAAGTCATCAGATTTATTCTTTCCTCACCTACAGTAAACAGAGACTTGCAGACAATTTATAATGTGTTCCTTCAGCCACTATTTTAAAAGCAGGTATGATACTGTATGTGGTATCAGGTGACCCTGGGCTATCAAGCCAAGTCCCCCATCTGTGGGACTTTTTCTAAAGGAGGCAGGCTGCAGGACAGGTGCTTTTAAATACATTATAGTGGCACCAAAACAGTTTTGGTATCACTATTGCATTTCACACCCTTTAGACCAACTGATCACAAAAGATAAAGTATTCTTTTCCCTCTCCACAAGGATGCCACAATAAGGACAGGAAGAAAAATCCCACCATTTTCATACGTTATTTCTCTTGTTTTATCATCTAAAGTAGCAGCCCCAGATCCTGGGCATTTTACAAACACATATGATTTAAAATAATCATTGTTTACCTGATAAGCTTACCTGTCCAGGCTCCAACAGTGGCTCCATTAGCTCTACCCCCTCTGCATAGACTTGAATTAGTGCAAGTAAATCCCTGGATTTGACAGCCTCAAGTAATTCACTCAGTTTAGCTGCTGCAGATGCACAAGTCTTCCTAGAGAACTTATGATCTACATATTTAGCAGTGATAAATTCTTTACGTGCAGTCCTGTGAGGTGTGAAAATAGAGCTTGCTTTAGAAATTTTTAGAAAAATGGGTCAATGATTATAATTTAAAATCACCTTGTCTAACTTGGAAGCTGAGGAGGGAAGAAGGAAACTATCTGATAAAATGTGTGTTATTTATTGTTACACTGCACGTCTTTCTTGCAAACAATCCCAAAATATGGAACATTGTCAGTTTTATCCTGTCTTCTATCAAAAAAATTACTCTGACTGGGGCCAAAGACCAAAGAAAAAAGCAGAGCTAGTGCCATTTAGTCCACTATGTTTATCATCTGAGGGTTTACTACAAAACTCAAAACAATCCAAGAGTCAAACTGAAACCCAAACTAAGTTTTATACACAGGGAAGCTGAGGTAGCTGAAATGTGGCTATATGATTGGAGACTGAATTTCTATGAAGCTCTGCAGCAGGAGTGAAAACCTCCAGTCTTTTGCCATCCTAACCTTCCCCTGGCTTGGTTACTGTTTAAGACACTTTACATCAGATATATTGCACAATAAACTTCAGAGTTAAATGATTCAAAACTTACATATCACTTGATGGACTGGGTTTAGGTGAAGGACTAGGTAAATTCCCTTCCATAATATCATTAAAACTAGTATTTCCTACATTCTTGGCCAGCTGCAATAAGAAAAAGAATAAATGAAGGTGAGGACTTTTGGGGTCCAGCAGCAACCTAAAAACTGGACTATTAATGTGCATTATCCACACTATTAATAAAAGATGGAACACACAGGACTGCAAAGTTAAAGCCCAATGATTACATGTAAGTACAGAGCAATTTAAAAAAAAAGAAAAAGTAAATTCTGTTGTGTCAGAACTTGTACAACAGACTTCACAGTCACAGAATTATTTGCATTTCAAGACAATCTGCCTCCAACACAAACCCAGAATGAGGAACCAGCAGCATGAACACTGAAATGGTGCTGGTACACTGATCTGATGAGGAAGCTGCTTTGGGAAAGAAGCTCAGACCCACTGAAGATCATGCTTAGTAAAATTTGATTTAAATAATAGAAACTTTGCAAAGTAACTCAATATTTCAAGAAGAAAGCAAGTGCTAATGTTGAACCTATACCCAAATCCAGATCTGCCTTACATCTTCTCTCAATTTTCCCATATAAAATTGCTGTAACAAGTGTCTTCTTTCAGGCCAAACACAGCTAGGGAGATAAAAATTGTGCAACAGTTTCTTTTTTATTTGTTTATATTTTTCCTTTGTTTTTTTTTTTTTCCTTTTTTTTCGGTAGTCTCACATCAGATTCCTTTCATAACTTCAACATTACATGATTTCATTCCTCAAATTAAGATTCCTCCAACATTTTTCTTTCAGAATTATCAACATTCTCCTTTGCCAAGTCAAATTATCTTCATGTTACAAATTGCATGAGCTTTTAGACTGTCCTGATTTTGGGTCAAGATCAGCCATTGAGAGCCAAAGTTCTGATGGCACTAATTACAATGGCTGTCAATATTCATTCTGCAACACCTCAGGATATGAAATGAGAAGCGACAAGAGCATCAATATTATATAATAATATATAACCATGCACCTGTAAAATATCTACAGAAATATGAATGAGAAATTCTGCAAAAACACATTCCTTGCAAAGGATTAACAGTAAATTGTGCATTTCAGTGCTTCCTACATATAGGTCAACATTTGACTAAAAAAACCCAATAATAAATTAAAGAAACTTACCAAGAGTTCAGACGTTCCTAATTTGTCTAATTCCAAGGACTGGATTCGAGAAATATGGACACCCATTTCTCTGTGTATTCCAGAACACTCAATGCAGGTTAAAATGCCCAAATTAGTTGATAGCCATGTTGGATCTGCAGAATTGAAAAATAAATTATTTAATCAAAGTCCACAAAAGATTTCAGTGGTGGTAAGAAATGTATTCTGAAATGATTCCTTATTTAATGTTTCAAAGAATTGAAATAAACTAAGAATATTCCATACTTTTCTCCAAACTTGAGTGCAAATTTAACCTCTACCACAAAAATTGCTGCCAGTGGAATAAAGTTTTTGACATTAAAAAACAGTCCTGAAGGCACTGAACTTAGACTTATTAATTTACACTGAATTAATGTATTTCAATACATTTAGGATTTGTTTCTTGAACAAATTACTTCTTGTTTTTAAAAGTAACAGATCTCCTAAATTCTTCAACCTCTGAAGTTTTAAAATTTACTTCTTAAACCTTAAATAATCTTTCACAAAAGATTAATCATAGCACTTTCCAGTATGTAAAACAGCAGCATGTTGTAGAAAATGTGAGGAATGCTGGCTAGTACAGGAAAAAAAAATTAAAAACGCTGTTATGGAGGAGATCTGCATGTAATATTAGAATAGATTTTATGCTATGAATGCTACATTAGAAGCATGACCTGTTTCTAAGGAAAAGAAAGAGCTCCAGACGTACTTTGTGCACATACATGTCTTCAAATTAATCTCTTCCTTGACCTTAAATAGTAACTGCTGAAGCATTAAGCCAAGAGTTTTAAAGCAGCAAGCTGGAGTACAGAGGTGAAGCTTAAAACTTTATTACAAATTAAATGATGAATGAGAACTGTAATCTGAAGTTTCTATAGCTTTACATAATGAAATAATTGAGTGAACCAATTCCAGGATTTGACATAATTATATCCCAGGTTGTAATTTTCTCTAGCTATTTCAAATTTGGACCAGTTCTGCATCTGCAAGCATCTGCAAGATACACACGATCTACTCAGTTCCAAGTGAGCATCACCTTCTTGAATTGTCTCTTTAGATGAGAAAGCTGCAAGAGCTGCCAGCCCCCACAGCTCCCACAGCAGCTCAGTGTACTGTGACCAGCTGCCCCTCCTCAAGCTCTGAGTGACACATAACTGACCTGCAGCTCTGTACTTCTGAAGATATTATCTGATTGGATTTCAACTCTGGGTCTCATTCTTTGCACAAGACTACTTATTCCACCTCTGAATACTTCTGATAGTGCAATTCCAGTAGTCTCATGTCAAGATAAAGTCTCAGAGTAAGATCCTGGCCAGGTCAATTTTTCCACAATCAGTGTCTAAATATTACTCACTTCTACTTAGTAGCATGCACAGGATCAGTGATGCCAAGCAACTTCCATTCAAGTGCAACAAGCATCTAGACACAGTGCAACAAGAACAGTTCAAACTCCAGAGGGGCTTGAACTGCTGGAAGTAAGCACAGACAACACACAGAAATATTTTAGTGAATTAAACGGAACTAACGTGGTATAGTCACATTTGTTCTTTTAAAAACAGGTTGAAGACTGAGAAACATCACTTAGATAATTAGTTTGCACTCTACAAACACTTCTTTAAAGAAATTACTTTGCTCCCAACAAGAAGTTGATGACATGAACAAATGGAGATACCTGGTGAGCCACAATCACAACAGACTTCATTTCCGGGTAATCTCTGAATGTCATCAATAATGGCTTTTGTCAGATCCTCTAAACTGTTTTCACCTGTGCTCTGCTCTCCACGGAATGCCATATTTAATGCTTCTTCTTTGCTGTTAGTCAATACTGATATCCATCTAGCACAAGATAAAGACCTTAATGAAGATCTGCATTTGCAAATACAAGTTAATCTACACACTGTAGAAATCTTGCCAGGAACAAAATATTAGTGAGACTACAGGGAAGGACTGTATTGTGGGAGAGACTGAGGAGGGGGGAAAGTGAGAGACAAATAGGAAAGATTTGAGAAAAGGTAAGTAAGAATGAGAAGGGACAGTCTTGATTCTAACATCCCTTTGGTGAACAACTTTAAAGTCAAGTTCTCAGGTTTCTCAAATAAGCAGAAGTTGTGGAAGACAGAGGGGGCAATTAATCTCCTGTAAATTTAACTGCTTTAAAATGTGCCCAAATCTTCCTGAAGTCTATCCTGGAGAAAATGATACCCCCTACTTTCTCCAGTGTGCATCTTTCTCTTCAAAGAGGAAACAGCAAGAACCCTGGTGAATGTGTTGATGTCTCACTGCCTTTTGAAATGCAGGTCTCTGTGCACTAATCAGAGTCAGACTGTAATACCCAAATTAATGACAATTGCCATGGCAACCAAGGGGCTCAGGAAGAGAGGATGACAGGAGAATAATAATACTACCAATAGCCAACCTAAAATTTTAGGAGCAACAGTTGAGTGCAACAAATCAAGACACTTTATTTGTATCTCAGGCACTATTTCTTTCCCTCCCAATCACTCTGGAAGTTGTTGTTTACACAACAATGTTTTCATCAAAAACAAACAAAATCATTTTCAGTAGCTGCTGTGCCACATGTGGAAGTAAAGAGGGGAAAGCAGTTCCACTAAGGACAAGCACATTGCAGATTCAGTGTTATTAATTTAGAAAAAGAGCAAGTTAGAAAGAAATCCTCCCAGGTACAGTGGTTTTAGATGATTTAAAATCTACTGCAAATATTTTTTTAAATTTTTTTTAATTCTAAAATACTTTTCATGGGCTGTGTCCTCAAGGCATTTCATGTTTACAATGTTCAGATTGTCTGCAATCATCAGTCTTCTGAAATATGCAGAAATGGTTATGGTCATCTAAACAAACTAAGAGAACTTCAGATTGAAATTCATAATTTCTCACTGAAATAACAATGAAAAGATTAGCTTTAAAGGATTTCAGAGAGACATTGATGTGTGTAAACTTAGAACACAGACTCAGAGCCTGAGCTAATATATGGGCAGTCTATATTACATACTTCATGCACATATGTTCTTTAAATTTTTATGTGCAGAAAATAATCTAGGAACTTGTGCTTAAAATTATTTTAAAATTTTTAAAAATCAACCTTCAAATAAAAGAGAAACTGAAAGTCTTGAGCACAAATTTACTCCACAGTTTACATGCTGAAAACAATAAAGGTATATGAATCTTTCTCATTACATGAGAAGAACCCACACTAGAGGGCATTCTTCTGCAATTTTAATGATGAAATTCAATGTTATTAAAAAATATAAGAGGCAGAGGTGTCTTGTTTCTAATATTACATCAATGTTTGGATAAATACACAGAGTAAAATAATAATTTAACTCAGACAAACCACATTTATTCTGATATTTGTTGACAATTTCTTTCAGCTTTACCATTTGATTAGTTTGTTAAAAAGGCAGAATTTGAATAAAACTCAACTAAGCAGTGACAATTAAAAAATTATTAGATGCAATTAAAACAAACACAACACAGCTGTTAGTTTGATATAGATTTCCTTATTACGAGCATCTAAACTGTCAGAGCAATCATAATTTTGGTTGTGTTTGCTCAGGTAGAAGGAACCCTCTGTCCCAGACTGCCACTGGGTCAGCCTAGGGTCAGAGCAAGAAGCAGCACAGTGGCAGCTCTCCCCTGACCAGCACAAGGACAGACATGCTCTGAATGACTGGTGCTGCTCATCAAGAAGTGCCCAGCTGGCCACCAGGCCTTCCTAGTAGACTGCACACTCAAAAATACACAATTCAAGTCAGTAAATATGGTATGTTAATTAAATGTCAATAGTTTATAAAACTCCTTCTAACTGCTCTTCTTCTCTTTTTCTTATCTGTACTAGTATTTTTTGTTCTTCCTTTATTAAAAAAAAAAAAAACAAACATGTATTTGTTTTATTTCACAATACTGCCAGTGCCAAATGAATAATCAAAAACCTTCTGGTAATACTTTGTAGTGTTCTTTCAAGTAATTTAAAAATGAATCAAGTCTTACAGAATTGCTTTGTCTTCTTCTTTTAGGACAAATGGAAATGGCCTCAAGCTATGCCAGCAGAGGCTCAGATTGGATATTAGGAAAAAGGAAATTTTCACAAAATGGGATTTTCACCAAATGGGTTTTTAAGCACTGGAACAAGCTGCCCAGATAAATGGTTGGGCCACCATCCCTGGAGGGCTTTAAAAGATGTGTGGATGAGGCACTTGAGGACATGGTTTAATTGTGGGCTTGGCAGGGTTTGATTAATGGTTCGACTCAATGATATTAAAGGTCTTTTCCGATCCTAAGCAAGTCTATGATACTACTCTACATAATACAATAAACAGGTTGTCCAGTGGTCTTTTAAACTTGTTTTTCTGAATATCAATTTCTGAATAAGCAATTTCTTATGCTTTAAGGCATTTTGTTTGCTGGAAATTCACAGTTTTGAAGAAACAAGGCTAAACAAAAATCTGGCATCATAGGCGCCTCCAGGAAATAGAAGGAGTTTGTTAATCTTGCATAGACCAGGCTGTCACTCAAGTTTCTCTTATTTTTCTTCAGTATTTCCAAGTCAATAAAAAACCCTCCCCCAAGAATAAGAACTAGTCTAATAGTTGGGGTTTTTTCATTTTGCAGAAAAAATTTATCTGTCTCTTCTGACAATCACTATTGCAGCACTGTTGTTTCCAGGTAAATGCATAATCAGAACAAGAATAGCATAATGTTTTCCAAATATTGAGATATAACTTGCTTTGTATGGAAGAAGCATCAGATAGTATCAATGCCTTCCAACTCAGTGTTTCCAAGGTGAAAAACATCTGAAGACTTGCTAAAAATTAGACTGAAGTTAGATGTCTGTTTCTCCATAAAAAACTTCTAAATCTAGCTTTGTTTATAATCCAGGCATTTCCTGCAGGTAAGGATATGCTCTTGATCTTTAAAAAGAGGGTAGAAAACAACCCAAAGCTCATCATCAGAGTATGTTTAGCCCTATCCACAATTACAAAAAAAACAGAAAGCAACGATTATTGCATATGTTAAAAAAATTAGGTTAGTTTTCCTACAATCTACACATAAATATATATTTATATGCAAATACAGAAACACACTACCCACACCCCACTTTCCCCTATACACTGTACTTTGTCTACTAGAGAAATTAATAATTCCCTGAGAACTTAAGGACTGTCAACCAGTAATTAAAGGCCAACAAACAGCTGCCTGGATAAAAATGAAGAAAGGCACTGGCCTATAGGAAATGTTTGAGGGGGAGCAGTAACAAACCTGTAACAAACCTTTAACAGAATGTAGGCTTCGGTGCTTTTTATGTATGGCTTTTTTTAAAATCTCCTTTAAAAAATATTATTATTACTATTATTATTAGTGGTATTATTATTATTCAGTTTGGGGAGCTATTTACGGAAGCGGTGTAAAATGATCACTAGGAAAATGTATGCAAGGTCAGTTAAACTAGAATAAAAAGAAATGCATCTTGCTTTTGTCTCTATTTAGATGTGAGTTTGTAAGGAAGGTGATTTGAAAACCTGTTTGCACATTTATTTTTCCATTGGCTCACAAAGTAAAAAGGACAGAACAGAGGCAGCACTAAAACTGTGTAGACAAAACACAAGAGGAAAGGATCAAGAGAGAGGCACACCTACACCAGCCAGGAGGAAACTGAAACAAGAGGATGGCAGCTCTAACTGAGGAGTTACATCAAGCAGTTCCTGCAGAACACCCTTAAATCACTGAGGTTGGAAGTCCAAGGGATGCTGTTCCCACAACACCTTAGAGAGTAAAAATTTTAGGGCCCACTCAGTGGCTGCACAAGCAAAATCGAATGTTTGGTTGCATTGCAGCTGCTCATCAGTAGATTCACACCCATTCAAGGGGGGCAGCACAAGGGGAGGTGCTGAACTCCTCTCTCTGGTGATCTACATCAGGACATGCAGAAAAGGAAGGAAGCTGCATCAGGGGAAGTTCAGATGGGACACCAGGAAAAGGTTCTTCAATGAGAGGGTGGTCAGTCACTGAACAGGCTCCCTGGGGAAATGGTCAGGACATCCACCCTGTTAGTGTTCAGGGAGCACCTGGCCAATGCTCTCAGTCACAAGATGTACCTACAGGCAGTCCTGGGAGGAGCAGGGAGTGGGACTCAATGATCCTTATGGGTCCCTTCCAACTTAAGATATTCTAGGATTCTTTATTCCAATGCAAGTAATTTTCTCAGCCACTTGACTTTTGAGTGATAAACAAAACTTCAGTGCTTCTAATGGGAAATAAAACCACCCTGGAATTTCAAGACAGTCCAAGAGGCAGCTTGCTAAACTAAATTTATTGATCTGCCTCTCAGAAGAAGGATATTGCTAATTCATTCTTCCCCTACTTTGCTCATGTTAGGACAAAAAAACCCCAAACAAACCATTTCACCTTTTAAACCAACTAACACAGTAAAAATTAATTTTTGGCAGAGTACCAAAAACTTATAACTCATCAGAAACAACTTTATTTTCTTCTCAGATAAGAAAATTACTGGAATAATTAAGCTCCAGGATGAATGCAGTAATCATGGCTAGCAAGTCAGCTTTGCACTGTAAGAGCCACATAAAGCTGTGGAAGACTGAAAGGAAATAGCTGCACAACAAAGAATTCTCCAGTCCTTTTATTTCACCCACGAGTCCCAAGGCTGAGCTGTCAATGTCACTACCAAACAAGTGAAACACCCTACAAACATTCCCTGTACTTTTAAAACACACATGGAGCAACACAGTCTTCCACTAGAATGCAGATATTTAAGGAAAAAATGAGGAAGCCTTTGCTGTCCTCTTCAGAAGTAACTTTTTTCCTTGAACTGTTGGGTGTTGAGCATTTGACAACCTGCAAAACACGTCTGGTGACAAAGGAGGAAAAACCAGTGGTACATGGTTCTCAGGAAATATTCTGATGCAGCAGGAAGAAAGACTGTTTTATAGGAAATAATCTGGCTGGAAACATGCATTAATGAAGTAAGTTCCTGTATTCTGAAGTACACAAATGTGCTTTGCTGTTTATTTCTAGGCCTACAGAAGAAAAAATGCACTGCCTGTACATGTTTTCTATGTGTCATATGGAAATCTTTTATCTTTAATTTCAAGGAAAAGGTAGGATCAAGAGGAAAAGAAGTAACTGCAGAACAGGGTTGACAGAGAAGATTTGAGAAGAATTTAAAAATATTTCATTTGGATCTTAATAATCTGATCTACAATATCATACCAAGCACTTCACACAAACCATGTACTGGTAGGATACACAATCTAAATGGGGTTTTGGTTAGTTTGGTTTGGTTTAGTTTTGTTTTTAACATTACTAGGTTTTTAAAGAGCTCTGTAGCATGACACAAAATAATTTATATTTACAGATTCATAACAGCAGAAAAAAGACAGTAAGCACTACTTATGCATCAGCTGAGAAAATTATTTCCACTGTTATGTGTGATTTTATACATCTCTATTGGCAAAATAAACTTGAAAAAATGAAAAAATTCTTACGCTACGTATTCCTGTTCATCTTCTGCTTGAAAGTGGTATGTTCTGTTATCTGAAATAAAGAAATACATCTTTTCATTTGGCACATGATAAAAGTTAATGTGTCTACATATCTGGTACTAAAACTTATTTGGCAGCTAAAGCCTTCAAGAGAAAAATCTCTTAAAAGGCATCATAAATTCTTTATTCATAGCTATGGACAACAATTCCCAAAAAAATGAAAAAAGGAAGATGAAACTCTAAATTTTGATTCATACCAATTGTAGGTATTTCAAAAGGCTTAAGTTTTGAAATATTAAAGAAAAATAAACATATGGATCAAATTTTAACCATTCTGAAGTCAAAACTGAAACATAATTAGAAGAGGGCAAAATCAATTTGTTCCTTTCATATAATTTTTCCCTCCAATAGAGCCCAGAAAATTCTTTTAACTAACCAACAGATGAGACATGAAGTGGCTATTATCTGCCACAATTAAAAGTTTCCTAGACTGTCCTTTTCAATTTAGAATGTTGGAAGTGTTTGTTGATTAATACTCTATATGCAAAGCCTGAAAACAGTGAGTTGACTCATTACCTTCAAAAGAGTTTTTAAAAGCAGACTGGACAAAAAAACCTTCTGTACAAGACAAAATGGGAAGAAGGGAAACCACAGGAGCTTTAATGCTGAGAAGACAAGGCAGTACCAATTTTCAGACAAACAGAAGTGTATTTTTAATGTATGGTAAGAGAGAAAGAGAAATTAGGTCTCCTTGTCCTCCTCATTCCCTCAAATAGCACTCAAAAAGCAATGACTGAAAATTAGGATAAAGCCAAAGGTCTTTCCCCTCTCCTGGTGGATATAGCTACTGCATGTTCCAGTAAGCTGTTAAACATCTCTCTGAACTTAGGGAGCAGCACATCTGCTGCATTTCATGGCTTGTCACAAACAAACAGTATTTATGTCAAACCTACACAGAGAAAAGGTTCTACATCTATTTGTCCATCGTCAGAACTAGAGGCTCCCAACACTCCTGAGGCATTATGTGTGTCTGGACAGACCTGAACTTTGAGCTCTAGCCTTGTGTTCTACTCTAAGGATCTTGCAATGACATTTTTAGAAATCCCACATAATGCAGGACAGTGCTAGAATTGCTACATACGTGATATTAGATCAAAGGACTTCTTATCTTCAGCATTTGGCTTCACCTGGCAGGTCAGTAAATTCAGTTTAGCTGGTTGCCTGTTGGACTAAAAAGAAAATTTATTTTACTTTAAAAATGTATTGATTTAGGATTATTTTCCCTTTCTGGGGAGTGGGCATGTATGACACTATTTAAAGCTTGGACATGCACACATATCCACCCTCAAAAAGCTGGAGACAAACAGCTCTTGGTCTGACTCAGTCTCTCAAAATGGATACATTGCTAAATCTAAACAAAATTAAAAACTTAATGGCCACACTTTATCTGAAAGAGATTAAACCCCCCTCCCTCCCTCAATTGACACTATTCTAATAATAAATTTTTTTCAATTGCATTTCATCAACAGTGGCAAAACAATAATGCAGTTTTTCATAACAGCATGCCCATATTCCAAGTTTCCTCACATTTTAAATAAATCAAAGATATAGTCCTAAAACTTCAAAAGAGAAAGTAGAAAGCTGAAGATCTTGAGTTTCAGAACTCAGAATAAATACCAATACCAATACTCTGTACTGTAATTAAGTCACTTAAGACATCATAACTAAATGTATCTTTGAGGTATTTTGAGTTTATACAGGTTGCAAATTTTAGGAATTGATGTCTGTCAACGGAATTTGGGGCAAAGGGGGAAAAAGGGAGAGGAAATGTGACCATCTCCTTTAACAAGAAGAACTCCTGTGGTTATTTATAACAAGTCCATTATCAAACTCCCACAAGGCAGCTCTAGCTCTGCCTCCATCATCATCACGTTGGAGCTACCTCCTGACTGAGCATTCCTAGGAAAATCCTTCAGATACATGCCTGATTCCAAGAACTTACTGTGATCAAAACTTCCCAGCATTTCAATCTTTTAATTGAAAGCACTGAAAATACTAAACACATTCACTCATCTGTCAGACTCTAATCTAATATCAAATATTTCACCAGTTTCCCAATTACATGCTTCACATATATACCATGAAAATCCTTATAAGCAAATCCATCTGAAGCATTAATTGAGAAGTCTGTTCAGTATATTTGCCATTCTCTTATAAAACTACTGATAAATTAATTTCATAACCCACAGTTTCACAAAGCTTCAACAGCCAGAAGCTGAAGTAGCATCATTTTTGCAATAGCAGATCAGCAGCAACAGATTCACCAGGAAAGGATAATGTTAATTTATTATTTTTATATAAAAGTATAAAATTAACTTACCGTTGCATGTGATATGGTAAGAATTCCATTTTTAACAGTGCACTTCCTTCTTTGCCATACTTTCCTCAACCTGCATAAGAAATATCATGTCAAGTTCAGCAACCAGACCTGATTTCAAAACACATTTTAATCTCATTATCATTTTGAGACAATTAGCTTTAAAAAACAAACAGATGCAGTCAAAATTTTACTAAATGCTTCACCAAAAGAAACTTGGAGATTTGTGACAGATCTTAATAATCTTTCAGAGACTTATAAAGACAACAGTTTTCTTTTAACTATGACTTTATTTTTTTAATGCTTGCTTGTCATGCTTTTTATATTTGCTGTATTAAATTTAGTTCTGTGTTCAGGTTTGAACTTTGGAACTCTCAAGTACTTGTGGCACAAGCATTAGGAGAATGCTCCTGAAGCAACCACAGTAGAAAAAAGCTAAAATTAGAGCATGGACGTAGTAATAGTTTTGACTATCATATGCTACCAGAACATACCCATCACTCTTCTTTAAAAGATAACCTTTCTTCTCACTGCCATATTCCTTATTCCCCTGAAGCTGATGCATACTGTATCCTCCTTGCCTGCTCTGTGAATCCTGAAAAAGAGAAAAACAGCATTAATGTTCTCCTGATGTGCACAGTAAACTTTCCTAACCTTTAAGCCTGCTTTTTCTTCTCTACAACATCACAAATTAATAAAGATTAAAAAAAGGAGAGAGAATTCCTACACCATGTTTTACATTCATAGGAGAGCTTGCTTTTACACCATGTGATCTTGAACTAGATGCATGTTCAAGATTTATTTAATACATTAGGCCTTAGATGCAAATATGCACCTCAAAATAAAGACTTTTAGAATACAGATATTTAATTCTGTACAAACTTACAAGCAAAGAGTAAAAGGCTAAGATAAAAATTCAAAAAGAAAACAATAGAATACAGCATGCATATATATTTAGGAACACATATATAAACAAAGACAAATGCTAATAATCACTATTTTTTTTTTATTCAAATTAAAAATATGTATAATTCATGAGTTTTAGTGAATGAAGTCAGCTGAAATAACTTTTGGCCTGATCTAGTGCAACAATTAAGTGAAATGGATTAACTTGTTACAAGCACATCAGAAAACAAAAAAAATCCCCAAAATTCATTAAAACATTCACTTACTCTCCTAGACTTCGATCACGAAAGGCAAAAGCAATAGAGGAAAGAGAAAGCAAATAATTTAAAACAAGAATTATTATTTATTTAAAAAAACATGTTCGTTGAACATAAATTTTATAGCCCCCACTGTTAAAACATGTTTCCCCTTTCTAAAGACACTAATAGAGAGAAAGCAAGACCTATTTAGGTATATTGGTATTTTTTCTGATGAAGTAACAAAACATCATAACAAAATTCCAGGCAACCTGGCATTTATGACATTGGCTTCACAAAACAACTAAGACAACTGCAGGATCAAATTTTAATATGCCTTCTAATCTTTATAATCTTTAAATTGCCTGAAATAATAGCTATATTTTTTCCTCCGCCACTGGAACTAATTCTGAATTTCCATTGAAAAAGATCAGGCCCAAAGTTAACTTTAATTTTTTTTTTGCAAGTGTATGCAAAAAGCTATAATTAAGGACATATCAATGTGGTTTTAAATATAACTGTGAAACAATAATCTGCAAAAAATCTGGCAACATCCCACCAAAAAAATAAAAAAAGGAATCAAAAGAATGGGAAGTTCAGTTACTCCCTTGTGAACAACCTTTCCTCTTTAAAGCATGATTTCTTACTACCACAATCAATATACACTGAATATATACTATATACATACTGAATATATACTCACTGTTTTTCAGAGTGCTTACAACTGTTTTTCATTTTGTAACAAGTTTGCCACAGGGTTTAGAGAAGTGTTTTGGTAAAACTGGCCATTGTGGTTAGAAGCACCTGCAAACTGGGGGCTGCTAGCAGTGCTCACACCACCACAATCAGAAGCTCATTTATTAAAAACAAATTTCAAATCCCCATTGGAATTAGGGTCCTGATGGTGTTAGCATAGGAAAGAACACAACCAGATACAGTTCTCAATGCAAATAGCATATTATAGGGAGATTTGGGGAAATAAATCAAAATGCAAAGAAACAGTTCATAAAACAGACACAAAACATGATTCTGAAGATTAGTTATATTAAACTTAATGCTGTTAAGTTACATTTGTAGAAATAATTAATAGACAAAAATAGGGAACAGAAGCCTGTATTAATGGCCCAGTTTCTTTTAAAATTTAAGCTTCTTAGGATATGAGCATTTTGCAACATACAAGATCAGATGCTTTACAAAATTAAAATTACACTAGTACCCATTAAAATACTTTTTCCAAAACCATAAACCACAGCAGTTTTCCAAAATTAGCTCATCCTTGCACCACGTAACAGAATCTGCCCCAACTTGATATGAGGACAGCACAATGGTGGCCACAAGAGACACTCTGTGTAACAGAGCCACTGTCAATGGTACTTCCTGCAAGGAAGCTGCAGCACTGGCATTGCTGCACAGCCCAGCATCCAAACACAGTCAAAATGTGCTTTTCCAGGAACCAGGTAATTGCAGTGATTACAGCAATATTTTTTTTCACTGATGAAAGGACAGGTATGCCAGAAAAATGTGTAAGGTCATTACAGATGCCCATAATGCTAAATAAACAGCTTGAACAAGTGCAACAGGGAAATGGGAGCTGCATTATGAGACCTCGAAAATGTCAGGACATCTTACATATCTCATAGCAGCTCTGAAGAGGTTAAAGGTGGCAGAATTTACAATTTGGACAGGAATCACTAGTTTCAACTTCCTTCTCCTGGTCAAAGAAACTTCTAGTTACAAACAACCAGGGCCTCAATTTTATTATTTCAAATGCTTCCCTGCCAAGGCAATGTTTGGTTAGAGTACTTCTGATTTTTCACAAATTCACTGGAGAAAATCCCATTCATTACGTGTTCTTCAATAATTCCATTAATCCATAAATTTTCCAACGATGAGATTATAATGCATTAATGTAAGTGGGTAAATGTATACTTAATCATAATCCACCAGGGCATCTGTCACAATAATAAATTGCAGCTTTATGGACTTGAAGAGTTGGATATACACAATGATGGAGGCTGACTGGTGAAAACTCAGGCCATGTCTCTTTGCTGTCTCTTAACCAAGGAGTAATCAATGCTACCAGGCTGCTTTAGGATTAAACTCTGAATACCTAAGTAACACATTGTTTTTCAAGCTCCTCCATACCTGCCAGCATCATTACAGTCCAACTCATGTCATGTAGCAGAATTTCATGAGTCAAAGTCCTCATGTTGATTTTGAAAGAGTAAACTTAAACATCAATGTGATTAAATGGTTATTTTATCAAAAAATCAGATTCTTTCATTGTAGCATTTCTTTCTCTCCTGTAATTTGCCTGGATATCTGAGAATCACAATACTGCTCCTTTTTCTTCTAAGACACAATTTCAATTCTCTTCAAACCAAACACTTTATTTTTATATTTATAATTTTATATACATATATTATATACACATAGTTTTTCAAGAGTCCTAGAACTTGCTCACACTGTAATTACAGTCAGAACAGTTGCACAGTTTATTTTGGTGACATCTGTGAAGATATTTTATTTCAACATGCATTCAAGTTTCAAAATTTGACTTTACATTGATATTTGACTTTATATCTTAGATGAGGTTACTTTCCACTAAAACACAATATTTTTACTACATATACAGGAAATAAGTAACCAAAAATCCAAACACTATATTTGATATGTTACTCTGCCTTATAATAATCTTCAAGCAGCTTTTGAAACTTGACTTCTATGGACTGAACCACTTGCAGCCATGGATGCACAACACACAGTAGTGAAGAACAACCACACATTTGTCCTAATTTATTTCCAAGAACTGTTTGATTGTCAAGAAGCACAAACTCAACAACAAATGCAGCTTCCAGGAGAGGAGATGTTTTTTTTTTTGCTCCCCAAATAATCAGCTTGTGGAAGAAAAGGTACGAGAGAGGAAAGCAAGTCTTGTTGTTCTGTGTGTTGGGAATCAATTCATGATGAAGAATGAGCAGGAATTATGTTCAGAGTGATTTAGATCATAGGGAGATGAAAAATGTAATGCCTGTATGGAAAGCTCTCTAAGTATTATGGAAGAGATCTAGTAATCCACATGCACATTGGAGATGGAAGGGGAAAAAAATACCAAACAGAGAACCAGAAAAGACTGTAAAGTATAAGGGAAAACTGAGCACTAGAAAGAGCTGGCAGCTTTTACAATAAATTGGGATCTATTCAAAGGGGTTCTGCAGTACTCCTGCCAGCATTTGTGACATGAAAGAAAGTCCAAAAAGACAAGTACAGTGTGTTGTAAGGCTGTGTTGTTGTTCAGAATGATGGGATTAGAAGTGGAACAGACTCCTGACCAAGCCTTGTCTGCTCTATGATGTACACCCTTAGTTATGTAAGCACACATAGGCAAGTATTCAAAAGAAAAATTCACTGCTGTAAGGAATTACTCATCCATCATTTGATATTTACTGTGATTCCATTAGTTAATTTACTAACTTCAAACCACACATCTACATGCAGTGGCCATAATCACAATGGGCTATCTATAAAATTACATGAAAGCCCAGGAAAATAAAGTTACCAGTTTTATAAATAAAATAAATAAAATCCCCAGTTACTAAAGTTCTATTTTTAAAAGTTTCAAAAGAATTCTAGGAATGTAAAGAATTTTTAGCTCCACATCACACAAGGGACATTAATGAAAACTACTTTGAAGAGTGTATTTTTTATTACATATATTGGAAAATCAGTGCAGCTTTTGTACAGAGAGGTTGTGTCAAAAATTTCCTGGAGCTCTCTGGAGGAATCAGTCAGTAAATGAGGACGGATACAGTGTACCTGGACCTTCAACAAGCACTTATCCTTCCTAATGAAAGGGAAAGAATTACATTGCCACAGGACAAGAGGAGAAGTCCCCAGGTGAGATAACAGGTTAAAAGCACAAAACAGCCCAACAAGTTTCACAGAAGGCTGAGCCAGCACATGTGGTGTCTAATACATTCTGGAAAAGGGTGAACAACAAACTGTCAAAGTTTGTTAGATGTTAATAAATTATTCAGGATACTCAAGAAAGGCTGACTGAAGAATTTCTCAGGAACTCAACGATAGTGAGTAGCTTGACAACAAATGACAGGTGAAGACCAGCACAGAAAAATGCCAAGTGATGCAGAGGGGAAGAATAAGATACTGTGAGCTCACCATGTAAGATTCAGAAATATGATATGGTTATAGCTTTACAGATGACTAAACTTACACACCTCCTCTGGCCAAAAAGCAAGTCAATGTTAGGTTTTATATGGAAAAATAAAAAACAAGAAAAAAGATCAAAAATTATCTAGTGAGGATATCACAAATTCACAGACACTCGGATCCTTGAATAGGGTATGCAGATCTAAAAGTTCAAAACAAATAAAAGAGGAAAGCTTTTTTCCACACAACGTGCAGCCATGGTGGGAAAGGCACAGCTGTAACAGAACCTGATGGTTTACACTTCCTCAAAAAGCAGCTACACAAATTCAAAGACTTCCGAGACAGTCAAGCTACAAATGAGAGGGTATTCTGGGGAAGTATCAGCGTTTATTGCCCTGCATTTTACTTTCAACACCCACAATGAACTGGCATCAGTTGGTCAGCTCAGTAACCTGGTGGTAAATTATGTTTTTATGTATATCTGATATTAGCAATACTGTCCAGTCATACATTTGGATGATCATGTATATTCAGCAGAACAGCATCTGTCTAATGGTTACTTGTAATTAATATTTAATAACAGACACCCTGTAAATATGAATTACTTATATACCAACAAGAATACTGAACAGAGGAGGGTAAGCAAACTCTTCCTGAAGGAAAGCTACACTGACCCTCCCAAGAGTCACTGTCAGCATGAGATATTCAGCATTTATCTCAGGCACTGTGATTTTGAAAGTCACAGCATTATCTCAGCTAAAAGCTGTGATGTGTGTTATTATGCTATCTCCTAGTTCAAGAAGTATTCCAGAACATCTGCAATGGACATCACCTGTGTCCCTTCACTTCTGATATCAGTGCATTTGATAATGAACTTTGCTTTTAAATTGCCCTCTCTCAGACCCTGATGTCTGAACAGCAAACAAATTTTCTTCCTTACCAGATACTATCAGCAAAAGGAGTTTGGAAAGGAGAACAACAGCACAAAATCCACCTGATTAGCAGATAAATAGTAATGTGCAAACCATAGGTAAAGGCAAGTCTCTGGTTCATTCTGCCTTGGGATCACACCTGGGTCAGGACAATACTGAACACAAATTGGCTGGAGGACAGCAGAACACAAGAAGGATGTGTGCATCCCTTCTCTTTATTTTTTTTCCTGAACAATCATCCTTTATCATTGGTAAGGACAGGATGTTGGGCTAGATGAAGCATTTATCTGATCCATTACAACTGTTTTTACAGTACATTAAGAAAGTACATTAAAAAAAAAGAATAATTTATTTTCATACATAAAATGGAAAAAAAAAATTTTAAAAATACTGTTTGTTGTTGTGTAGTTGAACATTGTAAATATTAGTTTTGCCATAAAGTTCAAAGTCCAACTCTTTTGAACCAATAACTACACAAATTGAACATTAATTAAACCAATTTCTGAATATAAAATTTACAAATTTACATTATCTCCAAGAATAACATGTCTAAATTATTTACCTCCTTCTGATCAAGCTGCAAAGAAGATTTTATCAAATCTCGAAGAGCTGTAAGTTGTTTCTTTTCTTCATCTTGTGTCTGCTTTATCTATAGAAAGAGATTACCATTTTATGCTTGCTGAATGGGACTTGAATTTTAATGTTTTATGCATTTCCATATACCATTTTAGATGTCCTGAACAGCTAGTTCAATTATTTTGTGTTTTTGTAATAGTTGTGTATGTTTTCATGGACCAGTCCATTCTTACATCTTCACCCTCTATGCATGCACTCTTTGAAAAGCAAATTAAAATGAATGTACAACTCCACATGCACTGTTTGTTCTGTCATAGCCTAATGGCTTACTCTACCTAATGCAAGGAGATTAGCCTCTGAAATATTAAAATAACTCCATTAAATTTGACAGACAAGGAATGAAAACTCAGTTTAATTTAGCAACAAATGACAATAGAAAATAAGATTATTGGAATTCTAATTATAGAACACACACTTGGGTGACAAGTGGTCTTTTATTCCATGCTATTAATTTTCATCAATGTACATCACAAATGAATTAATTTTAAAACCTCGGTGCTATCATTAAGTAATTTGGTTTTAAAACATGAAAATGTACTAAAATTAATGCTAATAATATAAGATGATTCCAATATTCACTCTTAAAAGTAGTTTTATCTTAATGTTTGATTGAATTAGTAGTAGAATGAAAGCTGCTTTTCCTAATAGCTCTAAAAACTGCATATGAAGTTTAACAGTCAAGAGGTCTTTTCTTCATCTAGCTATGTTCAGTTTCAAATAATACACCTTTCATTTATAAGATGCAAATAAAATGCAGACCCTTGTAGTTATATTTAAAATTTACTTATATAAATAAAATATTTTAATTTTCACATATAAAGCAACTTGTAAGTAAACTTACATTATATAAGTCAGCAGCCAACTTTTCAATATATTGTTTAAGTTTATCAGCTGTTTTCAAGCCATCTTGGAAGAAACTGGAATGAAAAATATCTTTGTTTTATCAGGAATATATCTAATTCATAACACAAGGTAGATTATATCATGGAGAAAACCAGCAAACCAAATAAAATATATCCAGTTTCTTTCATGTTCAGAACTAAACAAAGAATGAAACAACTAAAAACCCCCCAAAAACCCCCCTTCCTCTAAGTTGAGAGTAGAGTATCTTTCCACAGTGGAGAAACATCACTGTGACTTAAACAAATATCAATTTAGAGAGAATACAGCTTAGCTGATTTTTTGTCCCTGCTCTAGCCAACATGTTTCTCCTTCAGTAATTTCTAAAATCGTTTTCCTGTGTTTAACCTAAGTTCCTGTGTATTTGCCTTTGTGGTTCTAGTGATGACAAGGTTGTATCTTACCAGTTTCACCTCAAGAAAAGTCCAAGAAATTACTGGCTTTCACAATGGTTTTAAAATTTAAATAGAAGACTAAAGACTATTAATTAAAATAAACAAGATATTTAAAGAAATGCATTCCAGATCTATGCCTCAGGAACTAAAATTAATTTTTGTAAGCAACATGAAAGGTTTTCCTTTGGCCTCTTTCTCCATCACTGTCCTGCCCCACAAACTCACTGACACTTTCTACTGGAAGTCTACAGCCTCAGAAGGGGAAGATTCTGACACCTGGCACATCACAATTATGAAAAAAAGGTTCTGATACATTCAAACAAAGGGAAACAAAATCTTGTGTAAAAAAGAAAATTGTAACTAAAGCTTAAAGCATTGCAGCACTTACTTGCATTGTGCATGATAATATTTAATAAGGTTCTGCAGAAGGTCCACACCCTTTTTTGTCTTGATTTCATTAACCTTAATAAGATACTGTGTAGACAATGGAAAACATGTTGACAATCATGAGTCACAACCTTCAACAGTTTTCAAATAATAAAACATCATTTGCTCAATGAATTAAACTCTGTGTTTGACTGGGGTGCTGACCCTTAAAATAGCACTCCATCACTGCCAAATAAACTTTAAAACAGATAATAGTTTATCTGGTGACTCTATAAAATTTTAACACCCCAAAACATAAAGGAAATCCAAAAAAAAAAGTTTCCCCCTTTAGAATTGTCCAAATATTTCCCTTTTTTACTGCTACTGTTGTCATTACTGAAATATTCTTAAAGTACAAACACTGTGCAAATTTAAAGCAATCCCCACTAAAATGTAATAAAAAGAACTATTGATATTAAAAATCAGTTTTAGGAACTGAGGTTATCATTATCATTTATCACCTTATGTTGTGTTACCACTACACTTTATTAGAAATTTTAGAAGGCTTCAGAAAGCATATTGGAAGAAAGATATCAAAATACTGCTCAACTATAAACCTGATAAAAAAAGAAGTATTTCCACAGCACATTTTTAGCCCAAGAACCTTCCAACAATAGTCAAAAACAAGGAAAATGAATAAAACTAAAAGAAGCCAAGTTTTGCACAAGAGCTGCTAAAATAATTATCTTTATATGTCTGTACTGTGTCACATTAAAATAATTTCCTCCCTCTCCCCCCATTAAACAGCAAAGAAGATTTCACCACCTTCAAGTAAGGCCCACAAGGTCTGTTAATAATAAGTTATGGTGTTGCAATTAAAAACTGAAATTTGTTCCTTACTTCACACATCTGCAGCTGAAATAGCCTCCTTTCCTTCTCCATTTCCTCTGCTATCTCAGCTCCCGTTATCTCAGTTCTTATCATCCCGTGCTGTTTTGCATGTTCTCTTTTTTCCTTTTCAATCTTTGTACTGAAATTTTAATTAGAAAACATTTTAGAGAATTCCTTCTAACAAAACGTGATCTAGCATTATTTAGGGAAAAAACAATAATTAAGAAGTATCAAAGAAGAAATTCTGAAGATCAGCTCCTCTGCCAAATCCTGTATATTTTAAGTGTCCAGAAGCTATTGAGCCATGAAACTGCCCTTCTTTCAACTCTGTTATCTAATTTGTGTGTTACTTGGGGAAAACAATCAATAATTATATAATAATAACAACAATAAAAATACTAATAATACTACTAATACCACTAATGCTAATACTACTACTAATAATAATTCATTAAAAAATCTCCATCACCACAAAAACCAAAGCAAACTGGGAGAAAAATACTTACAATTTGGTTTCATAATCTTTCCAGGCTTTGTCAAAAGGTTTTTTGAGGTCCTTAGGAAACAGAAAATTTTCTCAGAACATTTTTAAAAGTATGCCTTCATAGTTATGAAGTAATAAATAGCAAAAAAAATACTGTTTTCTTTAAAACTTTTCAGACAATAGTTGGAAAAGAAATACTGGGTTTGAATCTTGTAAAGTATTGCTTTCCTGTGCACATTAACACAGTAATTTACAATGAAATTCTCAAGAATCATTGCAGTTGTGCCAATTTTTTTCTTTGCACTAAATACAGAATATTAATAAATTCCAAAATAAGAAATAATCTCATGAGTGAAAGGAAAACAGTCACTAGACAGCTGAACATGAAATAAAAACTTAGTTTGCAACACTTACCCCTTTAACACCTTTTAAGTCTCCTTTTAAGAGAGAATCCAATGTGAAAATAACATTGTGGCTTAAACCCTGTAGCTAAAAACAAAAACATTATCATTCTAAATGATGTATTATGATCTTATCAAACTACTGCCAACAAGTCTTTGAACTTCATTAATCAAGTTGCAATCACCTCACATTTCTAAATTAATACTAAATTCAGGTCTGGGAAGAATTAATAAACATTTACTTGCACAAGACATAGAAACGTTATAATTAACATTTATTTAAACAAGGTGATTTAAAGCCAGAATTTTACAAATAAGCAAAGTTCTGAAGGCACTTCAAGGTAATATTCATCCTCTTGAAGCAAACATTTGGGTACAAATGTCTCCTAGAGCCTCCTGAGTAAGAAGCAAGGACCTGCTGTGCCACAGACAGGCAACACCCAAAGCACATTTTAATTCAGCCATGAACAGAAGGAGCCAAGAGAATCAGCAGCTCTTTGAATATCCCCCTTTTGGGAACACTGATCTTTCCTTGTCCATTGTGTAAATCTGGCATCTCCTCAAACTCTCATGAGTTTAAATTTCACCCCACTGAGTTCATGCCTATTTGATTGTCCACAAGAATATCAAAACAACCACTCAAACAGGTTCTCCAGGTCCAGTGTTCCACTCAAACTCCTCATACATTCAAAAGACACTGCAGCTTTTTTCATTTTTCCAGGAGTATCCATTAAGGATAACCAATTCAAGCCATTAATTTTTGGCTTGAAATGACTGAACAGTAGCCAGCTAGTATGTCAGCTATAGAAAGAAACCAAAAAAACCAAAGCTAAATAGCAGTGTACTATTCCAATATGGTAATTATTTGGAATCATTTATTACATTCTTGAAGACCTGATAAAACAGTAGCCCAAATGAATTGGAAACATCTGATAAAGCAAAACAGACTCATGTATAGAGCAAAATAAAGGAAAAAGTCAGAAAATAAAGTCAAAAAGTCAAAATAAAGGAAACAGTCAGAAACACATACGACAGTTTGGTGAGGGTTGTGAACAAAAGATAATTTGCCTGCAAAGATTATCTGGGGACATTTACAGGAAGGAGAGGTAGAGAAAAACAGGCTTTAAACATTTGGAAAAAGGAAAGCACCATGTAAATTTAAAAAAAAAAAAATTATTCTGCAAGTGCTACAAATGTTCTGCCCAAACCTCATCCATATCAGTGTAAAGATATTGACACACTCATTTTCAAATGCATAGGTTTTTACACATCTTCTAAATGCACTTCTATAAGGAATTACTGCATAAAGAATGAAACCCAAAATGGGTAAAGAAGAAGTAGTAAAAAACAGAGAAACTGATTCTGGTCAGACACTCAAAATTTGCTGAAAACCTAGACCAATGTAAAACATAAATTTATAAAATCTTACAGAATGTGTCTCCGTGTGTTCTTCTTAGAAGATAATAATGATTTGACAACTTAGCTGTTACACTGATAGATTTTAAGTTTCAGACACTGTATTTAGTGATGACATCAACAGTCAATAGTAAAAACTGCTGAGCAACTTATTTGTCCTTGTTAAAATGATTAATGGACACGCTTTTATTCTTGCCCTTGTGTGCTGAGCAATCATTTCAAAATTATGATTTCCAAGAGTTGTGTATCTAATAAATAAGCTGATAGTTTTACTTCATAGTAAGTGAGTATCACTCTAACAGAAGTCACTCTAAAATTGACAAAGAAGAAAATAAGTTATTTTGTACCCTCCTTCTCATGAAACACCCATAATATCACAATTCATATGAAAATTTTAATGAATCATAATTGAAGTTCAAAGATTTAACAAAAAGAATGCAAATTTGTGAAGCATTTTTTTCATTGTCTACTGTGTAGCTCTAATCCTTAGTCATCTTTATGTCGATGAAGATCATTCATTGTTTTATTAAATAAGGCATCAACAATCTGTTCTAGGTAAAAAAATAAAAAAATTCCCAAAGCTCTCATCCTGCCATTCATCTTAACAATTCCTGCCACTTCTCCCATTAACTTTACAACATAAGCCTCAGCTCCTACTTTGGGGCTTTATCAGTGACATTACAGAGTCCTCCTCTCAACTGCTCTTTCAATGGACCTCAACTTTTATTTTGATATTATAAACATCTTTTTTTTTTCTTTCATCGTAATCTTATTAAACAGAATGAAGCCTAAGAACAACAAAGCAGAATTTTCTATTTTGGGGAGAAGAAAGGAGAAAAAGAAATGGTTTTAAAATGCTGAGAGTTGTAAAATAAGTTTGTTTGCTACTTGAGATCGGTGAATGAAGTACATTAGTGAACAGCCTATTCTGAATCCTGTCAACAAGAATTTAGATAGATAATGCTTCATAATCTAGCTGTAATAGTATAAAGTTCTTTATAAATGTGGCTTCTTAAATTAGAAGTGTGCTTTCCTCTTGATTAGCATTATTTCAAATAAATAAATAAATAAACAAACAAACAAATAAATAAATACATGAACCCTGACATCTTGTTTGCCAGTTGAAATAGGTTAAAATTTTCTGTGGATGCCCTGATAGGAATGAAAAAGTCCACAAAGCTTCCAAAAAACTTGAGTTCTAGTCCCAAACTGTTTTTCAACTTCACTTTAATTCACATTTTAAAATACTTACTTTTAATTGTGTGACAAGTTTAAATTAAAGAAGGTCAAAATAACCCAGAGTGACAGAAGTCTCTACAGAGAAAGCAGAAGACTCAATCTTGGGCCACTGTCAAAGCCAGGGAACTTTGCTACAGGGACCTTTGGTGTGACCTACAGCAGTTATGGTCGTGTCAGGGACTCTGGGAAGACAAGTCTGTAATACCACCTGTGCTTCACACACCAAAAAAAGCTTGGAAATAAGTTCAACCATAAGAACAATGTAAAATTGAAGCTATGACTTTCTGAATATAACAGCTACAAAGCCCATGAAATATGATTTCACAAGAAATATGGCTTCATTACTTTCAGTGTTCAAAGATATTTGCTGTGACTGTAGTTTTATTATAAAGCTTTCAGAAATAAAAGGCCTAAGACAAACTTTAAATGAGACAAACCTTTAAATCACCTTCAAAAAATTGGTATTTAGGCAATGGTTGCTTTATGTGCAGGGAGAGGGGATTGTTAACACTAAGCATGCTCAAATTGTTCTTTTTTCTTCCAAAAAGTGAATATTTCTCCTTTTGTGGTAAAACAAAACAGCCATAACTAATGATACTGTATTTTTAACTGGAAAGTTAAGGAATGATTTAAAATTAAGGTCCATGAGGTACATATCACCATCAATCACTTGAGAATGATAACTCAAGCGATGTCTCAACATTTATATTTACCTTCTTAACTGCTAATTAACAATCAAACAGAGAGTGCATACTAACATCCTTTAGAGATCCTCTCTGCAGAAACTGTTGGTTTTGTTTTTGATAAAAACTGGAAGCATCTCAAAAAGTATCATTAGTCATCATGATCATGTAGTTGTTGTATTATACTTTATTTAGAAACAAGTTAAAAGCCAAGAAAGTTTGAAACTCCTCACCAGGTTCTTCAACAGTGTTGATAATTCTTTAGTAAGTGTGGAAAATTTTACAAAAGCTGTGCCAAGATCTGGATTATCCCGACTTAAAAAATTACTTCCAAATTTATCTAGTACTTGTGCATAGTTTTCTTCATTTTGAACATGATCTGCAAAGAAAAATCAAAAGTCAGAAAGGTTTTTTGTAGCCAGTTGATTATAATTTTAAGCTTAGTACAACTTAGCAACAAACTAAGTAACAAATATTACTTTGGGAAAAGTCAACACAATTACTGAAAATTAAAATAATTTTAAGATTAAAAAGAACTATTTAGCAATAGACATATACATGCTTTTTAAATCAGCAAGTTGAATTTGTAATTCCGAGATGAAGAAAGCTCTGCAGCTTTATTGACAGAGTAATAAGATCGATAATACATCAGTGGGACAATATGAGCTCGTTTTGTAAACAACATTGGAATTTAAAGCTGCCCTCTACAGGAACTTTCATGCACACGTGAACTTTTCTTTTGAAATGTTGGACATTTTTACAGAACAAAAAAGTCAAAAGTATCCGATATAAAAGTAAGGAGAACAAGTCTGAATCTGACTGCAAGTTCAAAAGAAGAAACATCTTGCAAAGGTTCCCTTTCTGTCTGCTTTGTAAATTGAGTTATCCCAGATAATAGAATGTGTACTGGTACACAGCCAAGGACTCATTTCAATGTATTTAATAGCAAACTGCACACAGAGAGAGGTCAAAACCAAGAAGATGCAGTTGGTGCCAGTGAAGTGAGAAAAATCCTCGAGTCAAGAATGAATTAGAGACTAATGTTGTATATGAAATGTCTTTCCTACTTCTATTTATTTTACTTTCTGTCACGTGTTCATATAATTTTTGTTACTTCCATTTTAGTATCTTTAAATAGAAAATTTACCTCTAAAGTCCTCTGGGAAAGACTTTAACATCTTTATGTCTCTTAGAGGATATTACTGATATTAATTAAATCAATATTTCACTCTAATGAGTCTCCTAGCCTTACTATGTGGGCTTTTTTCTGCAAACCACAAACACAAAACCACAGAGCTACAGCACAAGTTCTGTGCAGTGAAAGGGAGGAAGGGAAAGAGGGAGTAGTTGGCAATAGATATCATGTTTTTTCCCCCCAAATCTGCAGGTTTTATTTTATTCAAGTTGTGATATTGCCTGAGAGCATCTGAATTACAAGTTATGACTCAGAAGAAAAGGAAAACAGTCATAAGTTTCAAACAAGTCTCATGAATAATGTCTCACGATGCACAAGAATTAAACAGTTAACTCTTCTAAGGTATTGCAGATACCCAAATAACAGTGCACCAAAGGTTCAACAAAAAATTTCCAAACCTGTTAAAAAAAAAGTACAGTCCTTGTTTACTATTACCAAGCCCCAAAGCTCACACATCACACATTCACATTGTAAAGACCAGATATTAATACCAAGGTTTTCAAAAGACCAAATCTTTAATCATATTCTAATACAGAGTTGCAATTCAAACTGTATTTTTTCAAGGAGACTGTTCCACAAACATACCATTTTAATCAAATAGCTTAGCACTGAACCCAAGGAAACCATTATATAACAACAATATATGCATTTTAGTTTATGTAAAAGCTTTTGCATAAATATACACAGAGGACTTTCTCTATGAAGGAGCTTTATCTTAGGCAGTCCTGAGTGAGTAAAGCTCAAGAGTACCCAGTTGTGCTGAAGGAAAAAGAAGGATAATGGAAGGTTGGAAAGAGCCCTCCTAAATGGAATCACCGTCCTTGCCTGTGAAGCACTTTTTACCCCATGGTATTACCCAACATTTTAAGACCTGTGTTGTCTCATAGAGCATTTTTAAAAATGACTTCATAAAGAAAGTGACAAAGAGCTGAAGAAGCTTGTTTCCTTTATCTGTGGAAAGGCAAAAGAAATTCCCAGACAGAAAGGAAGCAGGAAGCAGATCATTGTCCTAGAACAATACAGTGGAAATTCTTAAGAATCCTAGACTAAAAAAACACCTAAATCTATAAATGAACCTTTGATGGTGAAGGAAAAAAGAATACTCCTGTATTTACTGCTGTAATTACCATGCATAGGCATGGTAGTTACAGCAGTAAAAATGCATGTACTCTGTAAGAATAACAAATTTTCAATTTCTACACAAGTATCAATGTAAATCTTGTAAAAGGAGATGAAATATTTTCTCTTGAAGAGGTAAGGCAGTTCCCTACTTGACTTTAAATGCACATACTTGAAAAATTTAATCTGCAATGTAGCCTACGCTAAAATATGACACGTGAAACCTGACATGCTTAGAGCAAAGAGCATCCTTTTATCTCGCTGTAGGTGCCTCATGCAAACTCAGAAATCACTTCCTAGTGTCTTAATAGACCTTCTTTTGCAAACAGAAAGCCATAATGGGCACAACAATATTTACTTTCTTAGATACAAGTCCTCACACAAGACTTTAATAACCCTGAGAATGAGACAGGATCACTGACAGCAGTACATGCAGGGAATGAGGTTTGTCTTCCAGAACTGAACCATGTCTTTTCAATATCATAAGCAATGCTCAGCAGTGAGGTGAAAATGGAACAGCTTCCCCAGCCAGACATCCTGCTCTTTCAGCAGCTCCCTGAGATGGCTGAGGATGGGCTCTGCATCCACTGACGAATGCAGCTCCCTTCAAAGGGGCCTCAGTAATCATTCCCTTCCCAGTGAGATCTGCCAAGGCCATCAGCACCTGAGCCCATGCTGAGAACCCCACTGGAGCGTGGCAGACGTGGCATAAAGCAACACAGTGGCCTGAACACAGCTCAGTTTTCTGAGCTGAAAGCTGTGCATCTCCTCCACAACCCACACCTTCAATTCTGGGCAACATTCAGCACAGAATTTACCTTTGGTTTGAGAAAACCTTCATAGGGCTCAGTGCAGAGCAAAGTTGTGGCAGCCCTTAGGTCTGAGCTCTGACAGGTATCTTGAGGAAACGTTGAGTGTTAAGAGGAAATAAGAGGAATGCCTCTGGAGATGCAGATCCAAGGAGCTGAGGAGGGAATGGCAGCCACAGCAGCTTTGCAGCAGCACCTGCCAGGAGCAGGGAGGACGAGTGCCCTGGGCTCTGTGGAGGCACAGCCTGCAGGACTCCCAGGGCTGAATCCCTCCTTGCACTGCCTTCCCAGGCAGTCTCCTGCAGCTGTCTATGCCTAAAGTGACCTTGTGGAAAACTTTTCCCAGGATAAACACAAAAGACTTAAATCAGACTCTCAGAATTTGTGCTTCTTCACTGGAACCCACAGCATTCATTAAATTCTATATTTATTTCCCACTCAAAACTTACCAGAATTTTAGCATATGCTTCTGAGCCCAGTAAAATTCCTGTCTACCTCTGCATATTAAGTAAGGGAACAGAAGTACAAACACCATAAAGAGAGGTTAAAGGATAGCCTTTATATGCTGACCTAGAAAACATTACTAAAATTAAAGTCTTGAAATTTCCCTCCTCAACAACAGTTTTGTTCAGATATATTACCCTGAAAACACTAAAGAACACAAGCACAAAAAAATTAAATAGTTTACAGAAGAAAAACACTACTCTCTTTTGTCACTGATTATACTTTAATTACCCCCAAAGAAACATTTAGACAAAGAGTGTCTAAATTAGTGAGAATTAATTCTGCATATGTGGTTAAGTTAAAAAAACCCAAAAAATTTGTTTCAGAATTTTGATCAACTTTAAACTATTTTCAAGTTGCACTTATAAAACAGCTTTGTTCCATGGGAAGCCAGAGGAAAAATAACCAAGGTCAGAACCAAGATGCATTTATGAATGAAGGATGACTCAGAAAGGCTTTAGAAAAGTAAGAAAGCTGGCAAGGTTAAAAAGGATGGCAGAAATTATTTGAAATAAAAAAAAAAAAATAAAACCAAACACCTTTCTCATTTTGTTCTTCACAAAGCTGAAATATAATGAAAAAAATAATAGAAAAAAAAATTATTTGACCACAATTGTCTGAACTTGATAACAGTAACGCCTTATGGAATGAGATTGTTCAAGGGAAAAGTAATAAAAGCCTCTTGCAAGACTTCAGAGCAAGGAGCATCTCACCGAGTCTGCAAGGTTCTCTAGATCATCACAGTATAAGAGCACTGAGAGATAAGCCAGCCCCAAAAAGTAAATTACTTCTTTTTGCATCTCGGCTCATCACTGACATGCTTGAAGAAGTTCTTATAGAAGAATTTTCTTTCTTCTCTGCTTCAGAGGATTTATTCCAAATCTAACAGCAGAATTCTTAAAATCTGATAACATGTGCAATGGCACGTCACTTAGATTCACACACAAAAGAAGAAAATAGGCAAATTACACAGTTGCAAAGTAAAGCCTCATATTTATACCAGCCTCAACACTACAGGAAGAATGAAAAGCAAATATAATAGCTATTACTAGTAAGTTCCAGGAAGAACTGAGAATTCAAGCATGCACCAGCAGCAACATTGCTTGTATATTCCCTGGGAAATCTGGAGCAGCTACAGTGCAGAACAGAATTGGTGGACAGGTGCATGAACACAAAATGCTGAACAAGAAACATGTACTATAATAAGAAAATTTTACTTCAAAAAACTCTACTTCCAGGAGATGAACGAGCACATGGGGAGAGGAAGTCCACACTAAATTACTGTTTTTTCAAGAAGTTCTGTCCCTCACGAAAACACTGAAAGGAACTAAGCAGACTAAGAGGGATGAGCCTCACCAGGAGGAAAGACAGGCCAAAAAAATTATGTGGAGGAAAGAATAAACATGGGCAGGGACAGTCTGCTCCTCAGGTGACTTAAGGCCTGAGAACATGAACATGCACTGGGAAAATTCGCATAGCAGCATTTAACTAGATTGATTCAAGACTGAGAATGCTAAGGATTTTCATTAATTCAAATTCCTTGGACAAAATAAATTGTAGAAGGCCATTAAGAAGTAGCAAACATCACTCAAAACCATCACAGAAAATATAATTTCTGACTCAAAGCAATTCCTGGTCTTCATGCCACTGTGAGGTGAGAAAGTCCTAAACAAAACAATTAAAAAAAAAAAAAAATCACTCCATCTTTGCACCATTTTTCTACTTCCTCGAGCATCTGCTGTTGAACATTGTGGAGACCATGCAGACTGCTGACCCATCTCAGTACCTTTGGCCTTGTATGGATTTTATGTTTTTATTTCTCCATTGTGTAAACTCTTATGATTATATTTGGGAGTAATCCCAGGGAAGTAATAAAAAAGAGCTATTGAAAAATCTACAGCAAAACTAGTTGTGTAATCTAGGGCTATTACAATTCAATCCAAATGTTATGGGAAAGGAAGTCAAACCAGATTCTCCATTAAGTTCAAGCACCATTGCCATAAGATGGGTTCCTAGTTACAATTGATCATGCAGAAGTAAACAGCAAGCCACACAAGGAGAAAGTGGTGAGAAAGAGGTGTCCATTTACATGTCTCACTGGATTTCATAAACAGTTCTTTCCCATACAATACTTTCTGAAACAAAAATAGGGGAGGGATCTTTCTAAGGGATTTCTATATTTCTGTGTTGGTTATATTTTCATTTCCACAGCAGTAGCTCTAAGTGTAAATATTACAAACAGGTGAGGGATGTGCAGGAAGCACAGAAAGTATTTGGGTGATGTTAAAGCTCTTTGTAACAGACCAGAGTCCCTTGGGGTCCACAATTCAGTGCCAAAGAGGAACAAACTGACACATCAGAAGGTTCAGCCTTCTGAAGAATTCTGTATGAGACAGTGCACTGTGTCACTGTTCAAATGTTACTTCAAGAAAAATAAAAGAAAACCAAAAAACCAAACCAGACCAACCAAAAAAAAACAGCAAAAAATACCCTACCAAAACAAAATAAGCAACCCCAAAAAACCAAACCCATCCCAAAAAAAATAAAAAAATAAAAAACAAAAACAAAAACAAAAACCCAAAAACAAACCACCAAAAAAAACACAACCAACCCAAAAATAAAAACAAAGCAACAAAAACCCCAACAACCCAAAACCACTACAAACCCCAAAATACCTAGCTATGGCTTTTGGTAGAGTATGAATTGGATTACTGAACTGAAGAAAGAATTCCTATTACCCCTGAATAATCCTTTCTCACCAGTTCAGATGTAGAACTCAAAGGAGGTTATGGAGCAGAAGAGTACTAAAAAAGCTTTTCATACTCTAGCAAATTAAATATGGTCTTAACTTCCAGCAAACTATTAAATTTGTAAAACAAAATTCCAATTTTGGGTTCTCAAAATATAGTTAGAGGCTTTCTTTAGAAATACAAAAATAGCCACATAATACTTTCTTGAACTGATAAACCCCAATTCATTTTACAGCTGTTTCTGGTATGTTTTACTTAAATATCAACAAAATCCATTTTCATCACTGAAGCATAAGAAACTTGCTTGTACAAGGAGGCAAATGAGCTGGAGTTTTAATTCAGTCACTTAATATTTACATTTATTTTTATGAGGTTTCACACATCTATCATGTTTTTCATCTTGGTTTTACTAATCCCAGTTTATCAATCGCTGCATGAAGTGACTCCCACACACAGCTTTTCATGGTAACAGAACCTATGTCAGCAGCATTCTGAAGAGGGAGCCAGAGGATTATGCATAATGCTTTCCTGACCTGAAAGAATTCCTACTAACCTGTACCTTTGGAACAAGGCTTGTTTAAAAAGAAAAAAAAAAAAAAGAGAAAAAAATATAAAAGAAATAATAATAACCAGCTACCTATCTCTGCTCCTTTTTAAATGCAGAGCACTCAATTAAAACCATTAACTCACCTTCTATTGCTTTTATTCAATGCAACTATTTCTTCATATAGTACTGCCCTACTTACAGGCTTTGACAAGAATATTATTTTCATCACAAGACTCAAATGATAGCTGAACTCTCTAGTATCATTAATATATTTCAAAACAGGCAAAACACCTTTAATGTGTTCCACACTTTTCATCAGTCTTGAAATTCAGATTTTGAAACTAACAAAGTTCTTTCAAACAGAAAAGCTTCTTGGAGCATCTGAATACTTCTAAAAGCATAAAACTAAATAGACATGCAAAAAATACTATTCTCACTTAGTATCAGGCTTCACAGTCTATTGGGAAAATATTTGTCATGAACTGAAATCACAGAAAAGCTAATTAAAAGCATAGTACTAACAAACCAACATCAGTGATTGGTAAACGAGAATAGTTAAGAATCTACAAGATATTAAAAATTACAGACACTTCCATAAACATAGAAACTAAGAGCACTCAAAGTTATAAGAGCACTCTGTATAAGGAAAATATTTGCTACACTGATTATTATTGCTAGGGAATTGGAGCTGCGATTTTCTAAAATCCTGAATTTACAGCCAGGTTATTGGAAGGTGCACAGCTCTGTTACCCTACCTGCCTTTGGCACAGTGAATGTAAGAGAAACTGAAGTACAAATATCAGTGTTATAGCATTTTTAAAAGTGAGTTTTTATATTGACATGTTTGATCATCATTTTTTATTGCATTCAAATTGATTATCAATTTATATTCCAGCCAACTAACTGCACCACAAAGTAATTACTATAGCTACAGTAAAACATCAACATTGTCTTCAAACAACCAAAATAATTATGTATCTCCACTCTTTTATGTAGAAGGGAAATACAAAATTTTGATTTTAAGTAAGATGGGAAATGCAAAATGTTATGAAAGGAGAGCACATGTTGAAAAAAAAAAATCTACCTGTAGATATTTCTTTTTATTTATCTACTATGTAAACAAGTTCTATATCTTATTTCCCTTGTAAGTGCTTTCCCTAAATTCAGTTGAGAACACTTTTCTGGCATTGTTCTGTTGAAGGCAACTGCTTGAAATATTACAACAGCAGGAAAATTTACCCATGGGAATCCTCCTAGAGGCCTTTGAGAAGGAAGATGAGTGTAAAAGAACAGGAGAGAACATTAATCTGATGTATAATCAGAAGTAAAGAAAGAAAACTTTCAAGTCCAAATACTCCTAAACAGAAAAGCATTTCTTATGCCTTACATTTTACAGGGTTAATTGCAAGAATTGTAAGACACATCTCAAAATGAAATGCTTTGGTTCTCATGTAGAACTGAAAACAGTGTCTTACCTTGCCCCGAACTATATATTGCTTTCACAGATTTTTTCACCTTCTGTAGTGCAGTTCTGTCTTGATCCAATGCCTAGAATAGCAAGATATAAACAAACTTTAAATATTTACTTCACTGATTGCCAGAATATACTTTAACAACTAAAAAGAAACCCACAAAATAAGTAGTTTCACATGCTGGAAAAAGCTGCAGGTACAACTGATTCAGCCTGTGGGAAAGTCTGGGGTCATTCAACCCCTTCAAGATGAATTAAAGAATTGAACTGAAAATGCGCTGACAACAGAGCAGAGCAGTACTGACAGTGCTAGAAGAAAAACACTATTTTAGTTTTGCAAAGGACAAAGCATCTATTCAAATTGCATTATATTTTGGAAAATAAACCCAGAACAAGAAGAAATAGCAGTCCTATACACTAGTTCTATAGTTTCCACTACAACTAAATTGGTTGTCAACATCTGTGGTTCTCCCACAGTAAGTGTTTAACTACAGGCACAGATTATCACACTAACCCCTTGCACCAAATTCCACAACATAACTAAAAGTGCAGCAGATGAAAAGCAGCAAATCAAAATAAAGGAATAATATCTGATTTTGTGCAATGTAATGTGACTCAAAGAATATTTATAATAATAATATTCAAATATGAATTTTCAAGCTTACATCTTTAAGAATTTCAAATTTTCTCCAATAGCTCCAAAATCCAATACAAAATGTTATTAGGTAATGATGAACTGAGGCTTAGATTTCTAATCTCGCACAGAAATGCTTAAATAGTTTGCCTTATTTTTTCCCCATTTAGATCACAAGCAATTTCCCATCACCTAGGTAATGTTAGATCAATAATTCCAAGTTTTAATGAATCTGGCAGTGTTTGCCATATTATATTCACTTTTAACTCACTGGAGATTGGAGAACTTGCACCCAGAACCACTGTCAGGACAGCAGCCCAACTGAGCATGGGAGCTGGTAGAGACAACACCATTCGTGCTGCCGAGACCCTGGCACAGCCAGGTTGTCCAAAAAGCTTAAACTCTGAGGGGCTCCTAGGGGGCTGAAGACTGGCAACACAAGGCAGAATGTCAGCTACTCCCACAGCAGTGTGTATGTCCCCAGAGAGGGACATCAGCAGCAACACTGAGAGAAAGCTCACCCCGTAAGCAGACCATTCACTGTCGAAAATGGAGATGGTTTTGACAGTGAGAGCCTTAGAAAACCTCACAGCACCTTCCAGTACCTGATAAAGGGGGTCTGCAAGAGAGCTGGAGAGGCAGTTTTTGCAAGGGCATGGAGTTATAGGAGAAGGGAGAATGGCTTGAAACTGAAAGTAGGTTGAAATTAGATATTAGGTACAGATTCTTTACTGTGAGGGTGGTGAGGCACTCGAGCAGGTTGCCCAGAGAAGCTGTGGATGCTCCTCCATCTCTAGAAGTGTTCAAGGCCAGGCTGGATGGGGTTTTGGGCAACTTGGTCTGCTGGAAGGTGTCCGTGCCCATGGCAGGGGGCTAGGAACTAGATGATATTTAGTTTTCCCTCCAACCCAAGGCATTCTATGATTTTATAATTGAAGAACATTGCACTAGGCATTAAGAAGTTCCAAAAATCCACATCAGGAGCTCCAGGTCAGCTAGAGTGCTAAGCATTAGAGATGATTAAATGTGAGGGTACCATTCACAGGAACGTTCCAAGCACTGATGTTCCTGTGTGTGAACACTTACAGTAGGGATCCACAAAGAGAGAAAGCAATTATACAATAGTTCTATTTTGGAGTGGCACAATTTTTACCATATAAAAATGTTATGGCTGAACAATACTTGATAATCTGTAACAAAATAAAACCGAGTGTTTCTGTTCCTTAACTAGAAACAACCACTTTCTCAAATCACACAGCCACTCTTGTGGCAGCTAAAACTAGAACATTTGGAACCACCACAGCTATATAAATTCATTCTGATGTTATTTATCTCTGGGCTTTTTTTTCATTTACAGCAGAACATTGGATTAAAACATTAAGAACTGCAAACATCATTACTTCTTTTGCTCCCCAGTAAAACAGTGGGTTTGACTTGACTTAGATCTTGCCAAGAAAAGTTACCATTTCTAAATGTAATAAAATATTGGGAACTCTGTGTTCCTTTCCAAGACAGTGCACAGTAAGTGCTTCTCTTTGATTCCTCTGCAAATGCTGTCAAAAGCTTTTGCTTCTGCCTGCCTGCTATGTCAGGCAGTTGCTTTCATACATTGCTACTGAAGTTCTCACCATCTTCAATGACCAGAAAAAAATAATGACTCACTTGTCTACTGAGAGTTTGAACACAGGATAAGAATTTGAAACCAGTATTTTGAAAGAAAGACAATGGTTAACATGGATGAGATGGAGAGATAAAACTTTGTCCTAAGGTCTAATATTGAAGCAAACTGGACACGCAGGAGAAAGAAACAAACACAAAAATTCCAGGAAACTTCTTCCTAAAGTTATCAATCTAAAAGACTATGACAAGCAGCTTAGAAAAATCTTCCAAATTGAATTTGCTATTGAATTAGATTTAATCACTAATGTGAAAGCAGGAGGAAAGGGAACATTCATTATTTTAAAAGAGGAATCACTGAGCAAAGCAATATACAAAGATGACATCCACAGCCTAAAGGAGCCAGTGATCTGAGTCAGAATGACATCACAGGCCAATTTTGTATTTTTATATTTGCAAATACAATTTTTATGTGAACTACTTCTTCATAGTCCGAAACTATAAATAAAACACTCTTACATAGCAGGTACACAAAACCTGTTATCTAGGGTTGCTTGGGTGTTTTGGGTGCAGAGGTTTTTTGGTTGTTTGTTTTTGTTTCATTTGTTTTATATAACTGGAAATAGTTTGTTTCCAAACATATTACATTCCTCTTAGATATCTTTTGCTGATATTTTTTAGCTGCACTCTGTTGCAAAGGAAGTAAGTTGCACTCAATGCTCAATTCAACAACTATTCCAGAGTAATACTACCTTCTCAGCATGTTAAACTAGACAGGAACAGTCTTGCTTTCCCCAGTTAGGTAAAAAAAGGCTTTTGCAGTATCCATTAATTTTAATTTTGAGTATTTTGAATAGTAAGTATTTTAACTGCCTATCATAGAAGACACAAAATCTGATCTTCTATTGAAAGTGGCATACATTGTTGAATATTGCAATGTCTTAGAGAGCCAAGGGGTCTCTGTGACAATCTGTAGGTACTCAGTGGCACTCCTTGCTTCCTACTAAACTCTTCCTTACCACCACCCACCCCTGGCAAATGCTTCTTTCTTCATTTCCATGATACCATCTTTCAGGAAGCCTTTTTAGTTCCACAGAAGAACATTTTCTTACCCACTCACACATTTTGGAAAGACAAATCATTTACTAAAGGTACCTGCACCACAAATTTGCTACCTTATTAGCTGACCAAAGCTTTATTCTTGAAAATGGCCTTTCTGGAGACAAGCTCAAAATAATGCAAAGGCAAAGTCAGTGTTCACCAAAAAAATCCCCAAAAAACAAAATAAAATCAAAAAACAAAAACAACCAAAAAACAAAAAAACCCCAACCCCCCCCAAAAAACAAAACAAAAAAAAAAACCCCACAAACAAACAAACAACAACAACAAAAAAAAAAAAACCAAAACAAAAACAACCACCACAAAAAAACCAGAAACAGGAAATGAAGGGGAAAAAAGGAGAAAGAACACAAAACATGCACCATATTTAATCTGCTTAAATAAAATTAAGCAAGGAAAGGTCCTTGCTCCTCATTCTCAGCAGCTTCTCTGGCATATGCCTTCTTGAGGTTCCAAGTTGCTACATTCCCTTATATTGAAGCTTCTGCTCAAGAAGAAAATCTCCTGATCATTCAGCAGTTAGTTCTTCTAACTAATCTGTGTGGAATTCTCACATATATTCTCCAGATATAATTTCTCCTTTTTGCTAAAAGATGGCTGCTTTGAACCTAGCCTGCCAATTTCAAACCACCAACCTCATTCAAATCTGCCCTGCTGAAGAAAGCAGCATCTCTGCTCCCTCATCCCAGAGCACTCAGTTGGCTACACCACAACCCAGCTCAGGAGCTGCTGTGGTGCCAACAGTCCTGTGAAAGGCAGGGGCTCCTTGTGACACTATGGATTCAGCTCCCCTTCCAGCAGTGCAGCACACACTGACAGACATCTGTACTTACAGGTACCATTTCACACCCACAGAAGGTACTTCTTGCAGCATCCTCCCTCCCAAGATGTACATTTATTGGTGGTTATTCATACTAGTGAATGGAAAACTTGTCCACCTGAGGATAACAAATCAAATACATTTTGGGGTGGTAAGTCCCTCTAGTGGATCATTTCACTGATGTAGATCACTGAGTAGCTGCACATGCACTTTTACCAGCCTAACACAGCACATATCAGGGCCAGCTCAGAAGGCACATATGCTGACATTCCCTAACCCACACCAGTCCTCTCTGCTAGACATTTTTCACTGCTGTTCACACAGATACATTTTTTGCCTCTCCTCAACCCTAAAGAGCTTGATCTCTTCTCAGTGAAAGGTATTTCTATTTTGGGATCATATTCTGTTTTAATAGCTTCTAAATTTCAAATCAAAAAGTGTACTACAGTGCAGTGTGGGAAGTGGTACATTCTGGTCTGCTATCTGTCTTTGAGGTAGTAAAAATTGGCAGGTCCACATTTAGATAGACCACTAATTGTTTCTTTAAAACCTTGTGTCCTTTTATTCTGTATAGATATGTATATATATTCGTGTGCATGTGTGTGCACAAATACTAATATTTTTTGGAGTATATTGGCTGGTGTCCTTGCCCATGGCAGAGGGGTTGGAACTAGATGATCTTTAAGGTCCCTTCCAACCCAAACCATTCTGTGATTCTATATCTGTCCTGATGTGTTTGTACACAAAAGTCTACATACTGTAATCATACTTCTGAGTATATGAGGTGCTTATTGATAATACACATGAAAATTATAGTTTAAAAAACACATAAACCTTTCTTTCTAGACTAACACAAAACTACTGTCCAGAAACCAATCACAAAAGTGCTTTGTACGTATATTAAATTTAGCTTTTCTAGAAATCAGCACCAACCCATAGGCATATATTTGCACTGCTCCTTGAACCCACTAGAGCTACTAAAACATCAAATATATCTTGTGTACCTCACAAACCTTTAAAATTTGAAGAGGGGTAAAAAACTTGCTAATTTCTGTTTCAGCCTTACAATAATAAAAGACAAAAGTGTCTCAAGACACTGACCATCACATTAATATGTCAGTATATATTATTGAATATTACTAATCCCTTTAAGTAGATTATTATCCAAAGGAAATGCATTTTCCAACTGGAAAAAACTGCTCATTCTTATATCAGAAGAAATTTAGAATTTCACACCATTTGTAGGAGGTTTGTCCTAAAAGATTCCATATCCTACTGCCAGCAGAACCCACTCACAAAAATATATAGCAGAGAAATGTTTTAAACCATTACAACATTTTGCACAAGAAAAACCCATGACAGAACCTTGAAGGTGACAAGAGCATGCACAGTCTATGTACTCATCACAAAAACCCCTCCCTCAATGTATTTTAAAAAATTATTTTCTCATATTTTAAAAATAACCCATGGGAAATATAAAAATATTTGAGGTTATACACACAAATGAGTGCAAAGAATGCTTGGTAGTCACGTGCCTGTATAGTCAGATACAAGAATAATTATTTCATGGAACACACATGAATGATTTATCAGCTTCAAGAGACTAAAAGTAGTAAATCTTTCACTTACCAATTTACATCCCTCTCTAACCCTGGCACAGAAGGGTTATAGACTGCTGTTTATACTATAAAACATGCTTGTCCTCTGCTCAATTCCCAGTTACAGGACCCATGGAATGAAGAAGAGCAATAGCACCTTACAAAGTCATGGCTGTTCAGAGCAGGATCAGCTTTCCTCACAGTAAAATCCCAACCTTATTGGATATGCAATAAACAGACTAAAGAGCTAGTAAGTTATTGCATGCCACTGAAACTGCAACAACACAAACCCCTAAAATTGCCACAGTGAAATAAAACCAAAAGAGAAGATTAGCATCAAGTGTTGGTCTCCAGTTGCTCACTCATTCAGAAATGAGTAGACTACAAACCCACCTAATTCTGAACACAGAGAAGTGACTCAAACCACACCACTTGTCTTTCCTTCTCCACTAAATTCATACTGGTCCTACCAGTCATCAGTAGGAAACTTGTTTCCAATTGTTGGCCCCAGCACATGTCTACATGACAAAAATAGGGGTGTTAAATGTTAAGAATTTTCTAGAGACAATCTCATTGTATACAAGATGGATACAGAAAGGTCCAGTTTGAACTTTTCCTAAATTACTTAAAAAAACCCCAAAGGGTCCCAATGAAAGGAAGCAAACAAAAACAACACATCAACAAGCACTAATCACTGTAATAACTGATGCTAGCATCATTTAATACACAACCATTTACCAGCTGCTCCCAAAAGAAGATCAATTAAAAGGTAACATTATTTTTAAAACCTTGTCTTTTCTCTGAAAATTGCAAGCTTTGAGTGTTTCAACCATAACCTAATGAAAAGGGTATTCCGTGATTAAACTGAGTAAACACATTTTTCCAGAAATTATTTTTTTCAGGTAATGCCAAAACTCAGTATAGATCCCATCAGCTGAACTTTCCTCACATCAGCTCTTAGCTACATGGTCTGATGCAATGCAACAGCCGCTCTCCAAACTCCACAGATGTGACAGAAACCACCAACCTCCAGAGCTGTAAAGGTCACAATAGATGAGCCAGCTCATTTGTGTGGGCTCTTAAAAGAGCTGCAAAAATGTTAGCCACTTAATTATTCTCCACATATTATTCAAATAGAAGCACAGTAGATACTGCTTGTAAAAGTGCAGTATTGCTAATTGTAATGTGTTTTTACAATTAGATCCTTCTTTGCAACCAGACTCTACCCAGCAGCCTTTTCTGTGAGACCAACAATGTAGACACTAATCACTATCTATGTATGGTTACTTCTGCATAAAATGGGGTTAGCATCACATTTTTTCTAATGAGCATGGAGTGGATATCGGATTTTGTGCACACTCTGACACACCTGGGAAAGCTTAACAATATTTTGAGCAGTTTCTTCCTTTAAGTTTTCAGCGTAGTTACATCAACACTTCTGAGTTTAACTCATTTTGTGCACCAAGTACATTTATAGATATCTGAAAAATAAGCTAAGAGATTTGTTTCCAGGAATGTTGATGACCAATCAGATTTGTTTTCTAATTTTTGTTGTGTAGGAGATGCTGAAAAGCTCACAACTAGTGGCAACACTTGAAACCATCCAGTGACAGATAAAAAATTTCCCCCACAGGCTCTAAAACAGCTTCACTGGGTAGAAACTAATCTTGGGGATAAATATCAGAGAATGGTTTGGAAAACATAATCTAGTTCCAGTGCTCCTGACAAGGGCAGAGACACCTTTCACTAGACCAGATTGCTCAAAGCCCCATCCAACCTGGCACTGAACACTTCCAGGGATTTGGCATCCACAGCTTCTCTGGGCACAACGGGGCATCCACAACTACTTAATGACAATATTTTTATCTTTACACTGGCAACAACACACCTTGAACTAGCTACAACTGCTAGAACAGCCATCATTCACTGCATACAAACCCACTTCTTAAATTAGTAGCAGCAAAGCTGAATAGTACAAAAACCTAGAACAGCAAAATCAGTGAAAAATTCTTCCCAGTTTAAACATCACTGCAGCACAATTTTACCTATTTCCAGGTGCTGGATAAACAAATTGGCACGACTGCTGGGATAAAACAAGGCTCCAGCTCAGAAACCAGCACACCCACAGCCAGGCCCCCAGCTCCCAAAGATGCCACTGTACACAATTCCCAGGTTGCACACACGACTTTTGCCGGCATTAAGGCTGCACAGCATCAGCAAGTGGTTGCACAGAATGTAACCAAGAAATCTTCCTACATTACAAATGTTCCTGTGTTTAAAAATAACAAGTGCTGTTGCACTCTACTTTTTAGCAAGTCATGGCTTGTTATCAGTCTTTTTTCCTCAGAGGTGATCCTGCTTGTCCACATCAGCAACCTATTAAGTACTGTTTTAAAAGCACAAAGGGAATGAACCTAAACTAAGGCTCTTTCTCTCCCTGTGTTCTTGTGAACCTCTCCTTATGCTTTTTACAAAAGTCAAGGGAAATACATTGATTTGGGTGTGAGCATTGGCTACCAAACACTATCCTACAAAATAACCTTTTTTCCAGCATAATTCATTGAAGATTCTTGTCATTTAAAAAACCCAAAGTATGAAGTGCCATTTTCATTTAACAAAAATCTAATCTGAAAAGTTTATATGCAATAATAAACTAACATACACACAAAAAAAAAAAAAAAAAAAAAAAACACAACAAAATTGTTTTCAAGAATAATCAAACAATAAATTCATCAGAAGATGGTGAATATTTGAGGCAAGGTCTTTCAAAAGGAAACAAAGTGAGAAGATGACATACAAACAGCATTAACAGAACCACAGTCAACAGATGTGCCAACAGACACAGGGTTATTAGAAATGTGATTCTTAGCAACTTGAATTGGAAAAAAGGACATAAGTCTCTGGAAAATTTCTTCCCCCACAATATCAGACAGTAAATTTCACTAACAGTAGAGCTCTTCAGTTTCAGCACCAGAGTTAAATACTACAAAATATTTTTGTCCCCTGTTAATGCTTTTCCTTCATTTTCTGAAGCCACAAAATATTTTGCAGCAGGCTCTACATTTAAGCTGTTATCCCAGTAACTCACAGGCATTTTCTACCTAGGGAGGGAAGATGCACTAGATCAGGACTAGTTATTCTTACTGGCAGCAAAACTCTTCAAATATTGGTACACAGTTTCTGTGAATGATACAAAAATCATGTGAAGGCTACAAAAGAGACAAAAGAGGGATAAATGCAGCCTCTGTGGTGCTGCAGGCACACAGCACACTCAAACCTCATGGCTCCATAAACTCCAAACCCAACTGGCATTGTCAGGATCTTCTACCACCATTACTAACTACTAGTAGAAATCCTTTCATTGCCCTGGCTGAGGTGAGGGACCAGAAAGGATCTCTTATTTGAGAAGAGAAACAACTCATGCTCCTCCTCCTAGTAACTCCTGAAGAAATATTTAAATGCATACAGTGATGGATGACTGCAATATTCCATTTCAGCATTATTCCATCCAGACAAAAAAGTGAGTACATCAATGCACTAATATTAGGAAATTAAAAAATGTGTCAATTTTTTTCGAAGCTGCAGATGTCAAGAGTTTCATTAGGCTAATTAAAAAAAAAAAAAAGGTTTCCAGTACAACACAGACTTTGAAGACTACTACAACATTATGGGACACTGTTACAGCCCAGTTTTATTCTGCTACTGGGGACTGCTATGATGACAGACTCAATAAGATTTCATCTTACATCATGTTAAACCTTCAACCACCACCACTTATGAAATTCAGAGCTACATTTGTGTAACCAGCTAAGAACCATCATCTACAATCAATCCTCATTACAGGGTATAACACAGAATGGCACTATGGGATAATAACAGGAAGAAAAATAAAAGCACATCTAGAATCAATCTAGAAAATAAGCACACATTCAATTTTTTTGCTGTTTTTAAGGTAAATTTAAAAATGGAAATGAGAAGTTTACTATATACAGTAGGAGTTGTGTTTCTAATCTAATTCTGCTTAGCCTGTGACTAGAGATTTACAGAATGCATAAATGAAGGGCTTTGAATCCCCCTTAAAAAAAGGAAAATAAAATCACAAGAGCATAATTCAGATGTGAAGCATTAATTTTTAAAATTTCAATGTCATGTTCTTTGATATAAACATATCCTCTGGAGATATACAATTTAGTGGGAAAATTACAGAAAAGGAAATAATAAGGATAGTCAAGTCCAGTATTTTAATAAAAGTCTCATCTAAAATCTTCTATTTTCTTCTACACTGCCTTTCAATCAGCATGCAAAAATAGCATAAATGTTCAGGAGAAAATGAGGATGTATATCTCATCTTCACTGTGGTACAGGAAACCTACAGACCTCTAAAATCAATATAGGCTGAAAAAAACCAAGCTGTAGATACGTGTGTAATACATATGACTTAATGATATATATGTTTAATGACCAGAATAATTTTACATACAACTTAAGGCCAGAGTAAAATCTGCTTTCTCAATATACAAGTGAAAAGAAGTGAAATGAGAAGGGATATTGAACCTAAAGCAAAGACCTGTGTTTGACTTATACTCTCTAGGGTTAATTTTGGGGATGCTGGCACACATTATGACCACTTGCAAACTGGTTATGCATAGAAAAGAATTTCTGACTCATATACAAGTGTATAAACTACAGCAATCAATCAAGGGTGCAGTAAGAGGATATTTTAACACCACTGAAATCCTACAGTGTAAAGGCAACCTAAATTCCCCAAATTTTGTATATGACCTGACAACGTCATTGGGACAACACAGAATCTTCCACCTTTTCTCCCATATTTTAAATACAGTGCTGATTGTACAGGTGTTGTTTTAAAAACACAGTGGAACTTAGAGGAATCTAGCAGTAATATTCAGCATTTTAGGAAACATTATGAGTATTTTGCAAGCAAACTGCTACTTACTTCACAACATTTTTTAACCTAGTATTGTGCTTGGTAAAAAGAGTCCCATGCTATTTCTCTTTTATTACTGCATTAGAGAACAGATGCCCTTAGAGAATATTCTATAAATGTTTTTATTAATATTAAGCTTTGGATATCATTTATAGCCAAGATCCTAAGCATAGTTAAATCCCACTAGCAACAACTTTCTTTAAGATATTCAGAAAAAAAGCATTCAAACTCCACAGATGCAAAAGCAAAAATCAGTCAAAGAACACAACTTCCCCATATACACAAGATGTGAAGGAGAAGGTTCAAGCTCAGTGGAGGTGTGGAACACCATGCACAATTATCCTTCTCTTTCTCAAGCCTAAAATAGTTGCTAACACTTGTACTAGACACCCACAATGACTATAAAATAATTGTGTACCAAACTCTGCTGTGTTTATTATTGTTTTATTTAAACAGCAGTCTAAGTGATGAAGGCTGAGAGGTGGAGCTGTTCAGCCTGGAGAAGAAAAGGCTCTGGGGTGACCTTATAGCACTTTCCAGTACCTAAAGGGGCTACAAGACAGCAGAAGTAGGACTTTCTATAAGCACATGGCGTGACAAGGGGGAATGGCTTTAAACTGAAGGAGGGCAGATTTAGTATGGATGTTAGGAAGAAATTCTTTACAGTGAGGGTGGTGAGGCACTGGATCAGGCTGCCCACAGAGGTTATGGGTGCTCCATCCAACAAAGTCTTCAAGGTCAGGTTGGAAGGGTCTTTGAGCCACCTGGTTTAGTAGAAAGTGTCCCTGCACAGGGCAGGGAGTTTGAACCAGATGATCTTTAAGGTCCCTTCCAGCCCAAATTATTCTGTGATTCTGTGAAAAGGATATATGTCACTTCAAAAGAACACAGGCTGGCAAGATCTTTCTCTAAAAAAAGGAATATAATTTATGTTTCAGATTGGAGAAAGAAATGTGGGAAAGCAAATGAAAACCAGGATTGCTACCACAGGGTAACAAGAGTGCATGGACAAAGCTGATTATTACCACGTAGTTTTTCATGCTTGCACAGTATGCAACTAGAACATACAGATTCCACTTAAACATAGGACAAAGTAATGCCATAATTTAATATCCATCCAAAAGACTAGTAACTACATAATGAAGCATATTTAATCAGAAATCGTTATTCACATTTTAATCTAGTGTTTTTTCTTCTTTTAACTATACAAATTCCCCGTCCAAAGAACAAAATTAAGACTAATACTAAAACCCATTAATTTATAGCATTTATCATAAAGTTACCTTGGTTCTCAAAAATGATTTCTTCATTTCAGACCACTCTAAATATTATATTATCTAAATCTAATGGATGCAGCTAGTGCTAAATAAAATTAATCTCAGTCAACATCAGTCTTAAAGAGAATCAAGAAGCTTCCACAATCAAGGAATAATCTTACATAAAAACTAGACAGACTAAGACACTAGAACAGTAAGTGATTAATAGGCTGCAGTATTTTAAAATTAAGTAAAATAGCTCTCACAAAGTTGTAAAGAAGCTGTAAACACAACAGAAACTTTTGAATTTATGCAACAGTGTATTCTCTTGACAAACACCTTCAAATTTTGATGCTATGGGACATGACACAATGTTATCACTAATAAATATAGTACCAGTTCATGATCACTTCTACTGAGACAGAAAGACACGTTCTTCCTTTTTACATTTCTGCAGCTTCCTCATAGTATTTTTAATAAAAATTTAATACCTCCAAATGTAATTTAATTCAATGGAGGCATATGAATGAAAGTGGAATTTTCATCTTTTCATTAGGAAGTAAAAACTTCTTCAGGTATCAAAAAATATAATAAATGTCCCACAATACACACTAGATGTATCTATATGGTTAAAAGATTCACTTCGAAACACAGAATGAATGTATAGGAAAAAATAGTGAGTAATATAATGAAAATTGGACAGGAAAGATGAAATTGTTCAGCAAATAAAGGTTAAAATCAGTAGCATTTCACATTCCAGCTGGTATTTTATGATTGAAAGCAACAGGACAACAGGCATCCCTGCAGGTTTTAGTGGAAAGTTAGAGTGATCATTTGCCTCAGAGGACCTTAAAAACATGGTTTTCCTGTTGCCCCTCTTCCAACCACTCATTCCCACTACTTTCTTTGTACCAGCACACTAGTGATCACAAAGTCAAGGACTTAGATCAGACTAAAGTTGCCTTTTTCTTAGTGGGTTATGGCCATTGCAAAGGAGGATGCACAAGTGCACACACGGTGGCTTTAACCCCTTCAATGAATGCACAACCTTGCACACACAGATCAGTGTGTTTTTGTGGCCAAGAAGGCCCACGGTGTCCTGGGGTGCATCAGGAGGAGCCTTGCCAGCAGGTCAGGGAGGTGATCCTGCCCCTCTGCTCAGCCCTGGGGAGGCCTCACCTGGAGTGCTGTGCTCTCTTCTGGGCTCCTCAGGACAAGGCAGATGTGGAGCTCCTGAAGTGGGTCCAGCACAGGGACAGGAGCACCTCTCTTATGAGGAAAGGCTGAGGGAGCTGGGCCTGTTCAGCCTCAAAAAGAGGTGATGGAGAGGGGACCTCATCAAGGTCTATCAGAACCTGTAGGGAGGTGTCAGAGGGTGGACCAGGCTCTGCTCAGTGGTGCCCAGCAATGGAACAAGAGGCAGTGGGCAGAAACTGATGCCCAGGAAGTTCCACCTGGACATGAGGAAGAACTTGTTTCCTGTGTGTGTGACTGAGCACTGGAACAGATTGTCCAGAGAGGGTGTGGAGCTTCCCTCACTGGAGATATTAAAGAAACTTCTGGACACAATCCTGTGCCATGTAATCTGGAATGCCCCTGCTTGAACAGGGACATTGGACCAGATGACCTACTGTGGTCCCTTCCAACCTTACCCATTTTGTGACTCCATGAAAATTGCTGTGTGATCTGAGAAGACAGATTATATTTCATATTTCAGCTACATAAAGATCCATTCCATCTGAGCTGCATCCCTTGCAATCCACCTGCTTTTGATCTGTGAAGATACACTAGGAGACTGTAAAACTAGAATGCCTAGAAAACAACTCTGGCAGAAGGCAGCAATGTCCATGCACACAGAGGCTGAATTTCAGCTTCTCCTTCACCAAGTGGGGTGACTCTGTCTATAGATTTCTTGTTTAAATCTCATACTGTTTCTCTTGATTTTAAAATGGTTCTACCTTTTAGAAACTCAGTCAACTATTTAAACTACAGTAACTCACTGCTGTTCCTCGTGCTATTTCTCATGATCTTCACAAGTGCATAAACCATGGGTGAAGGATGGTCTGAAGTTTTATATTTGCAGCTACAGAGTTACTGCACTTGACAATATCAATGGAACAAAATCTGAAAAGCACTTTATGTAACTTCCAGCGTTCTGTATTATTAACTGTCTAGTAACCTGGTTTAAATACCTCCTGCTGCTTTTGTAAGACCATTTATCTGCTACACCAGACATCACTGCAAGCAGACAGCACTTCCTCTCAGCACACTTCTTGCTCAGAGAAAGGTGGTATTTAATAAGGAGGAGTTTAGTTCTGGAGGCCAGATGCTGGCCTTAATAGAGCACTAAACAGACAGAAAACACTAAGGGGTGCAATAGAAGTTGTGGGAAATTGACAGTAGCTTTTCTAGAAATACTTCACTCTGGTAATTGAATCCCAACACTTCACCTTGAATTTCCTTTCACAGAGCAGCTCCTTCGAAAGTCTCACCTATTCCTCCTCCTTACCCAAGACAGTAAGTACAACCCCTCAGATCTCTGCAGAGCAGCCACAGCAGGCACGAGCTCCATCTCTGGAGAGGAGCACATGGCAAGACAGAGGCCAAGCATCCTGCCTGGCCTCAGAAGCCTACAAAAATCCCAAAAGGCAAAGTGGGGTGGATATCCAATGGCTGAACATAAAGGTCAGAAGACTTTAAACAAACCAGCAGGCAGCAAATTAAAAAAAAAAAAAAAAAAAGAAAGGAAAAGTATATTGCTTTGTAACACATAGGGTGAGCTCTGGAACTCCTTGTGAATTCAAAAATTATACACACTTTGAAAAATAAAAGACAAAATGGGCAAAGTCATGCAAGAAAAATTCATGACAGCCTAGAATATAAATTTAATACCTTCATTCTGACATACCCTGAGCTGCACATTCCTGGAGGTCATATTGGAGAAGGTATCTCTACAACTCTGCTCTTTTCCTACACTCTTCTCTTATCCTCTACTGCTGGCAATGTCAGAAAAGCTCCTGGGCTTTTATCAACTTCTGGACTACCCCATCAGAGCTGTTCTTCCCCTCACTAATGGCATTTCTGTTATGTGAGCTGTAAAAAAAAGGAATCCACTAGCAGATAACCATATATGTACAATACCAGACAAACATCAGTAAAAAGATGGAAATAAAAAGCCCACAAAAGCCCTGTAGAAAATTAGGACATTTTTTGCTCTTCAGATCTGAGAAACAGATATCATTACAAATGCCCCAAAGTACATATAGAAGGGGGAAGATTTTCTGAAAGGTTTAACAGTAACTAAGTAGCAAGGAAGTAACTGAACAATTATGTTCACCACAGCAATGAAACATCATTCATTTTGGTTTTTAAATGTACATAACCCTTAGACATTACTCCAGTCCTACAAATTATAATGATGTGCTCCACCAAAATCAAATGATTAAACTCAAAGCAAAATACACAATTTGCTCAAATTTCCATTGCATATTTTACAGTATGTTTTAAACTAAAAAAGAGAATAGAACCTGATTGTTTCACATATAGATTGGAAAATGTTTTATAGTCATAGAAAAAGAAAAGCTGTGATTTATTGCCAGTTTTTACAAGGATAGCTGTCTGATATTGTAACTTTTGCCCTATACCCACCAAGAGTGAAAGTTAATTAACTTCTTTATATGACTCAAGGACATCCAGTCTTTATGAAGTGAATGGAAAGTTACTGAACTAATGCATGAAATTGAAACACTAAGAGTAGAAAGTTTTTCCAGAAAGCCATTTTGTTTTAATAAAATCCATAATCCTTTAGAGAAAAATGAACTGACTGTTATTAAGTTAGCTCTTAGCCTTTTAAGATTAACATTTGTAATACAGATTTTCTTTTAAGACATATACTTTTTTGGAAAGAATCTTGGTGTATCAGACACTGGAGAAACCTACCATGGTAAGTTCGACCCCTTACTGATCTTCTTACCAATTAGAACAAGTAATGCTGCATTTGAGAAGTATCTGCCTTGACCCAAAATGTTTTGACAAATAAACAACAAAAAATTTTTGGTGAACATCTAACAGGAAAACACAATAAAATTCCAGTTTGTGCCATCACAGGTTTGGATCAAATTGAGAGTAGGGAAAAGCCATTGTAGTGATGCTACCTTTAAAACAGAAGGTCTTGTTTTAATCACAACAGCATTTATGCAACTCTTGCTGAAAATATCCCTGTTCAAAAACCGGTAGAACTGCATACCAAGAGAAATATCACTGCAAACTGCTTCTACACTCTTTCCATAAGCATCCAGTTCTCACCTTGGTTAGAGATAGCTACGGGATGAGCAAACAAAGGTACTTACACTCCCATGACCATAAATCTCTCCTTGTGAATTCACAAGAGAATACTGTAGGATTCTATTTTTGTCTTGGCTTATTACAAGTTACCAGCACGCAGCTAGAGCAGAGTAAATCCTACACCTGGCAACTGCAGTCTTTCAGAGCTTTCATGAACGTCGCGTTGTTTGCCTGCCTGCAAGCCAGTAGTGCACAGAATGCTAAGGGCTGTATCCGAGCAGGGCTGAAGGCAGGACACAAATAGAACAGAGCAGTAGAAAAGGAAGCTGTGTGCAATGATGCAAAAAAATCCTACTGCTGATTTGTATTCTGCCTGAATACGAGGAAGAAAGTAAGAAAACCTCCAGCTCATTCACATGAGGAATATAAATAGAAGATTCAGTAAAGAACTACTTTTCTAAGCATTCACATTTGGAACATGTTCAAATTCTAGTTATATACTGAATAATCATAAAAGGCAACACTTGTTAATCACACAATTGGAGAGTTCTAGAATTTGGAAATAGACCGATTTAATGCCAAAGTTACATACAGTTTGTATAATATACAAAATAGAAATCATAGTTAAAGTCACAAAATACAGTAGGGGATGGCAACTGCGGATAACCAGCTCCCATGGAGGATGTGATTGTATGGTACATTTCACAATAGTTATAAAAAGATGAAAGGCAGAGCTTGAGAACCATAAACAAAGGATTATTTTACAGACAATCAACTGACAAAGTCATAGGCACTGAGCAAATAACACAAATAGAAGAAAAAGCAGCGCAGTGGAAAAGCATTTAAATACACACCATAATAAGGAAAGATGAACTGATTTGCAATCCCAAATCTTTTCAAGGAGCATATATGACTTGCAGCTGCCTCATCAGGAGGGTGCACAAAACCAAAGCCCTTTAGGGAACATCAGCAGGGAACTCCTCCTAGGTGAAGCTTTGCTGTTGTTTAATGGAAGAAAAGCAAACAACCATCCCACGGATCTGTGCTGCTCCATGAAATAGAAAACATATCTATAGCCACAAGCAGAGCCCAGTGCTAGGATAGGATCTGTGAAACAAAATAACTTATCCACACAATATACATTTCAAAAGCAGGTTTACTCCAGATCAGATCTAAACTGCTCATTGCACTGAATGCTCAGTAACACCTGAGAGTGCATCCTTCAGTTGATTTTCATACAAAATTAAGCCAGTTTCATCTACTATAAAGCTGCTCCATGATATAAAACACAGAAATGTAAGAGGGATATTAAGGAAATTTAATTCAAAACAAAATTCATGATCCAAACTAGAACACAGAAGTGTTGAAAATCAAGACCTCTATCAAAGACTTCTTACTGTCACAAGACTCTGATTTTCAGAAGGCAATAGTTGGATGACCATGCTTGCTCATCCTCTACTTCTATAAATTTTATATTCATTTCTATACATTCTATTCAGTCATTGTTCCTTGCAAGTGGGAACTGTGGGTTACAAGTTGTGAGAAAAGGGCAGATATGACTGAGTTACTGCAGAAAGGGGCAACAGACCCTCTTGATAAGAGGATTCAGAGGGTTCCACAAAAAAAACCCAAACAAAACCAAACCCTAAAGTAAGTATAATTGTTATATCTCAATGAAGATTTACTATCTTTAGATATATAATTTAGCAAATAAACTTCTTTTGAACTGAAATCTGTAAAGATCCTAAAATGGGCATGTTAGATTTATCCAGAGCCTACCTTGTACTATTCTTAGCCACACCCAAAAGACAACAGAGGAAAAAGACGACCATGCACACAAACTCCATCCAAATGGCTCATGAGTTGCAGATTCCAGTAGCTCAGTAAAGGTGAGGTTCCACATTCCTAGTTCTGTCCAGGTCAAAGGTTGAGTGTGTACTTCCAGAAGAGACAGAGAGCACAAAGGGCTCCTCGTGCTGGGCTCCACTACAGCTGACATGGACAAAAGTCCATCATTGCAGTATGATGTGCCTTGTGCACAGACACCACACACAAACATGGCCCTCAACCAGGCCTGAGACCTCATCCTGTCTGCAGAAGGTGGCCTGGACCTGTGAGTCCCTCTCAGCCAACTGGCAGACCTTCTGTTCTCTGTCTCTGCTGGATTTAAGGGTGCCTCAGTACCTGGCTCCAAGCCCCTGAGCTGCTCTGCAGGCTAATACCAGCCCTGCTGGTGGTGCCCACTGACACCTCCACACAGGGCACGCGCTCCAGCTGACTGCACCCCAACCCAATGGTCCCATTCCAGTTGGAACTGTGGGCTCACACTGGCAATTAATACTCCATATATACAAATGTATTTAGAAGAGAGCCCCCTCACCCAGCAATATATGACTAGCCTCTTTATTTCCCTATTCTGCTCTCCTATGCTTCTTCCGCTCCAAAGCACCTCGAATCCTCCTTTACAGAATCACAAACCCTGCCTTTTGCCCTTCCCCTAAAAATTCCATAGTACATCCTGTAGAATTTATGGATGCTCTTCCCCTCCATCCCATAATAAATCTCATGGAACTGATCACCTTCCTGTGGAAGACTTGGGAAGAACCAGGTCAGGATGGTTCATTTCTCAGATTATTTCCCCATCTCTCACTATTCCACTGGGTCCCTTTGTGGTTTTGGAGATAAGCCTTTTACCACACAGCCTGATTTATCCCCTGGCTTTCAGAGTAAAGCTAGAGAGGCCTACATCATTGTATACTTTGTAGCTCAGATAGTCAGGAGTTAAGGTGATGTTATTTGGGACAGGCTATCCCGGGAACTGGTGGGGTTGCCATCCCCAAAAGCATTCAAAAAACTTGTGGATGTAACACTTGAGGACATAGTTTAGTGGTGAACATGGTGATGCTGGGTTGACAGTTGGACTTGATGATCTTAGTGGTCTTTTCCAATATTAACAATTTCATTCCATATGAAAAAAAAGTTATTTTTTATAAATGTCTATTTCACAGCTGGTAAATCATCAGAAACTTACTAGGATGTACATGCCATTCCCTTTCTCCTTAAAAAATGGAGAAAAGGAATTAATTTCTACAGCAATAAGGACTTAACCAATTAATGATAATGTCCCCATAGATTATACAGCCTAAAAATGAAAAAAAAAGCTACTCCAAAAAAAATCCCCAAAAAACCAAAACCACACACAAAAAAAAGGAAGTCAAATCATAGCAAAGGCAGGACTATTCTTACTTACATTGCCAAAGTGCCCAAGCAGAAGCCAAACTCCTTTGGGGTAAGAACTCTACAAGTGTCAAATAAAGTCTGTGATCTGACAGAGGCACACATGAAAGAAAATGAAAATGCTTTCCTACACAGAGGAGGAGGAGTACAACAAGACAGCACTTGATAGCATGACAGGCAACACTCACTTCTAGTTTCTACTGAGAGCAAGAGATATATGTAACATTTGAGCTCACTCATAGGGAGTCCCTAGCATGGATCAGAGGCAACATGAAGTCAAAGAAGATCCCTTTAAGTCTACAAGCAAAAGAACACAGCAGGCCAGAGCCCAGAGCCCAGCACGGACACACGTGGAAGACAACAAGAGACAATGGGTTAAAAGTGGAAAGCTGTAAGGTTGCTCCTCCCCCCAAGGTAAAAGCAAAGCTGAGGGTGTATATACAAGCCAGCACAGCTATTTTAGAGGAAATCAAGGAAATCAACCCATTTCTCACAAGAACTGTTCAAGATAACACACACTCTCTTTATCTATATCCCAGAGACCAGTGAATTTGTCAAGGAGTGGATTAAATAAGTGAACTTAAAAAAATAAAACAAAATTACATAAAACCCACTGCAAAAGCAGAAAATCTCACTCTCACCAAGTTCCCTTGGCAAGATCAACAATCTCCTAGAAGCTGCATTACATGCACTTCTAAAAGTGCCCTGGTTTCCCAAAGGCTGTCTTGCTGTGTGCTGTTAAAAATAAAATCCCTTTTGGTTATATTTGTTTTAACTTACTGACTTGAAAAATCTACAGCCAACTCACGTAACACTGTGTCCTTTTCTCTGCCTGCTGTTAAAGTTCTCTGGGCTCCTCTTTTTTTCTGAATCCTTTCTGTGTTTGTCTAAGCTCACCCACCCCATCCCCAGTCTTTCTTTTACCTAGTCTCTTCCTCCTCCCACTTTCACTTGGAGAATTTAATGGTCTTTTTGTTTAAGCCTCCATTATTCCCATTGTCTCTTTCTGTCTGTCAGTTGATCAGTGACTTGCAAACAGCTTACAAAACACATTTATCTGCAGCTGGTCTGGCTGAGAGCTCAAGGAAAGTTCACATCCTTGCAAAAAACCCCATGAATTCCACTACCTACCCCAAAAAACTAACAGACAAGTAACACAATTTAACATGCTTTTTTTTAGCAGGTAACTGCAAAACAACCAAAGAACACACCACATACTCAGAGACTAACAAAACAATTGAGTGAATTCATTGATGAACTGACCACTAATTAATATGATAAAATACAAATCTAAAACTCATACAGTTAAAAAGGAAAAGGAATTGTTCCCAAACTCCTATTATAGGCACTACTAATTAAATTAAAGGAAAAAATGCACAACTACCTTGATTTTTCAAATTTTATTCCAGAAATGGTTTCCTAGTAGACAACACAAATTCACTCTGCTGCTGTGCCTTCCACGTGCAGAATGTGCAGCCCAGGGCTGGAAGAGAGGCAGGGCTGCCCTGCTCAGCTGCTCACCAGGCCTGGCCTGCAGGAACAGATGCTACAGAAACTTTGTCTGTGAAACTCTGAAAAAAATGGTGACTTAGGTTTTGGCCTGTAATTATGAGTTCCACAAACAAATAGTTCACACTTATATGCTTCATACTGCTAACACTTAAGTAAGTCTTATTTTAATAAGTAAGAAATTTAAATTCCAAAGATTTTTTCAGATTGTTTGTTACATTACCTTGAGTAATGTTTGTTACTACCTTGAGGTGTCTTCACTTAACAACAAGGTAAAACTTCATGGTCACTTGGGTAATAACATGTTTACCTGATGCAACTAATGCATGCTCTTACATATGGGAACTTTAAAATTAAAAAAAAACAAAAACAAACCAAAAACTTCACTGCAACATCACTATTCCACAGAAATTAGTAGCATCTTAGCTCTTCTTTTCAATTGTTCTCTGAGTTTAAGAACTAAACTTTCCTGGACCACTTGCAGCAGCATGTAACTTTATAAATTAAGTATCCTAGACAAAATAAGGCACAATTCCTATAAACAAAGTGTCAATGACTTCAACTGAGCTCACATAATTCAGAGAAACCTCAGTCCTACAAGAAAGCAAGCACTTTCCATGATACAGCAGTATCTTCTGATCCCTACAAGTGTTATTAAAAATGAAGTGTGGTATCACAGACTCCTGGAGTTAGGTTGAGTGCAGGATTATAATGTGTGTATTGGATATCTTGGGAATCTTAGGGAAAAATATTATCTCAGTTATATTCTAAGCTTTGTGAAACTGAAAGAAAAAGCATTTAAACCAATTAGCTGGAAACAATTTTCTACTATAAAAAGGATATTCCAAAGGTGCACTCATAGCTACCATGCGATACTCTTCTGGCATTCATTTCTGAAATTCACATCTAAAAACCATATAACTTGTGTACCTGATAGTTTAACAGCTGAGTGATACAACAGCTAATCTAAAAACCCAAAAGCAAAGATTCTTCCCCTAGTTTTCATAAGGCAAAACTCAGTGCTGATTCAACTGTTGCAATTAATCCAAATACCTCTCTGCTTGGTAAGAGAACAGCTGATGTAAAATTGACACTGCAAATTAAAACGGGCTCTTATTAAACCTTTGAATTTCTGAAAGAATGTAGTGGAAGGCACAGTACATGGCATGCTGCATTTTTGACCAAGGAAATTTATACAAACCCTTTATTCAAAATCCAGGCTGTCAAAAACATACAACCATTTGAAATCAACTTCTCCCCTTAATGTCTTATAGAGCACAGATGTCTTGGCAAGGTTGGTACAAACAAAAACCTCCAAGCTATTCAACCAGCTGCTTTGATTTTGTTATGCCTGAACAGTCGCATGCTCAGTTGAGACCTCTATTCTGTTTATGCCTTGAGTCAATATAAAGCTTTTTGCTCTTTATTAGCACAAGTAGCAGTTTTTTAAATGATTTCTTGTGACACCACGAAAGAAAATAACCTCTGCAGAAATGACTCACTGATATTAATAAAAATAAAACTAAGTTCTCAAAAATCAGTAAGTTATTACCAGTGTATGAATGTCCTTAGAGCATACATTGTAAGTTGAGTTGTTTTGTTTTCTAAATCTTAAGATATACAAGCAATACACAGCATCTTAACAAAAAATGAAATCAAACCATTAATAGATACCCCTGTGCATGCTCCTAGCCCAGAACAAACACAGCTCAGACCATGTTTTTACAAGTTTCCATTAACAGCACTGTGCAATCATTGCAGTTACCTAATTTACAGGCCTTTACTGCTTCTGCACCAGAGATTACCAAGGAGTACTATGACCAGAAAATGCACTTTTCAAATCATCCAGCAGTTTCCAAACAGCTCACTTGTCAGGAGAAGCATTATTTTCAAAAAGCATCAAGAGAGATACTAAAACATGTATGTACCTTAAAGGCATCTTTTAGGGCCTCCAAAGATGAAATATAATTGTCAGCCTGCAGCCCAATCGATCTAAATGGATGATAGAAGAGAAAGAAAAACAAGCTGTCCAGAGTTTTGCTTTGCCTGTAAATACTGTCCTCTGAGCCATCACAAGTGTTCTCAAGAAGAATAACACATCTGTGTGGCCTTGACATCAGCTATGTCATCAATGGTGCAGTTACTGTACTACTGAACTAAAAAATTTTTCACTTAAATTGGCATCAGTAAATATAAGGGAGTAATTTTTAACACGTCTTCCTACAACTCATTCATTATAAATCACAGAAAATAGGGAATATTTGCAATAAAATGTTTATTAATATACAATTTAACTATTTCTTCTGAATTATGTATCATATTATACCATAACAATTCTTTTAGAGTATGAGTACTCTCGAATGAGCAATTCTTTTCAAAGATGATGGTTTTATTACAGTTCTATTAAGAACAATTGAATACACCTCATTCTGACAGAAGAAAAACAATTACACACGAAAGTAATGAGGATTTTGGTTTGTTTTTCTTAAATATTCATTCCATGCCCTGTTTACACTTGATAAGCAGGCATGGTTTACTCTCTACTGTTATCATAAGCTTAGGAAAAAAGTTGGAGGTCAGTTACCAGAAAAACTGTAGACCCCCTTGTGGCTACACATAATTCAATGCCTGTAATGATACATATTTATCCCATTCAGTACACTGCACAAAATATGATTGCTGGTGTATAAAGTGGCAGTCTGCACCATCAAAAAAACCCACCAAGGCAACTCAGATAGACTGCAGTGTAACATACTTAGCAAGTCACAAAAAGGGACAGAAAATTTTACCACACTCTCAGGCAAACACATTTGTTAGTCAGCCTGTCAAATATAACATGCTAGTTTGCAATGACCCATATTTGCAGCTGCAAGAAAGAAAGAAAAAAGTGGAGAAGGATTTTAAGTCTAGACCTCTCCCTCTTTTCCACCCATGGCTTCAAGGACAAGATTAGTCATACACACAAACACTGCATCAAGGCTGGTTGTACTTTCTACCAGGTGCAGCAGGAGGTACGATGAAAGAAAGAATCCAGGACAGGCAGCTCTCCAGCTGACTCAGTGAGGGCTGGGGGTGGGGGAGAAAGCCTCTAAGTAAAGAAGTAAAGTCAGTTGCAACTTGATTAAATATCATTCTCCCATTTTTTTCCTACATCATTTAGAAACATTTGCATTGTGTGTTGCCATTCACAAAGTCATGATAAATGTTTTAAATTGGCAGTCTATTTTAACCTGGTTGGAGTTGTTTGTGATTTTAAGGTAAAGAAATAGTAATGAATTTTTAATTCCACCATGTAGCAAGTTACCAAAGATGGGTATGCACCAAACACTACAGCTTGCCTATCATATCCTTTTGATTATTCAAGGGGCTATCAGAAGCACAGGTTCTCACTTCAGCTGGATGGTCCAAGCAGTAAAGTGGTATGATAGGTTAAGAAACGCAGAAACTGTGCCTACAAAAACTGAGGATTTTCTGCAGCTGTCTGAATTCCCAGAGGGTTTTTGACCCAAAATAAGCACCCGTTCACATCATGTGCATCAGAAACTCCTGTACATGCTCAGCTATCTGGACATCAGCACCCACTCACTCTACCCATTCTGCAAAATCTACAAGGGATGCAGACTCCTAAAAGCACTGCATACACTTCCAGACCAACTCTACTGAAGCCAAAATTGTCAGACTTGCTACACGTACAGTAACTCTGAAAACCGATTTAAATGTCATTTAAGTACACTTAACAGTCAAACGAGTTCTTGGCAAATACTTTTGGGCAATTTCACATTACAGTGTCTTATGCAAAGCATTGCACTACCAGCATGGTGTGCTGATGTCAGGCATGTTTAATCAATTTTCACCACTCTATTCTCTAATCCACAGTCACAGTTGAAAGCTTTTTCTACTACAACTTGGATAAGGACATTCTCAAATTCAACATTAAAATAACTTCTCAGCTAGGTGGATGTGTTATTTAGTGTATTTGGTTTATGTGGCAAGGTTTTGGTAGGCAAGGCAACAAAGAGGGCCTGCAGGGTGGCTCCTGTGAGAAGACACCAGAAGCTGCCTCCATGCTGGAGAGAGTCACAAAGGATTCCACAAAGGACCCAATACATTTGGCAACTTTGTTTTTTAGTTTCCGTGGCTGGAATTTGTTTTTGATCTTGGGAGTAATTTTTTAAGATGAATTTACAATTCCATTTATCATTTAATTCACCATTCATTCAACTTTATCATGAAAGTTATAACTTTCATAAATTAAATGAAGCTTTTAAGGTATGTTTCTCACAATCCCTTTTACTGTAACAATTAATAAATGCTTTTCACTATTAAACAGAAGAAAATGCACATCTGAAAGGCTGGTGAAAATACCCAGAAGGTGGCAGTTCGCCCCCTCAGACTTCTCTTAGGTAACCTGCAACATCTCAGTGGTATCATGAGCTGAAAGCATCAACAGAGCTCAGCTGCTGCAGTGGTGCCCTGTGACCTGTTCAGGCCAGTCCAGGTCATAACATGATTACAGAGATAGGAATCCAGCTTATTCATCAGCCCTCAAAGAACAATCCTCCTATCAATCACACAGAGTAACCTTGGTACAGGCTCCTGGACTTAAGCTGAAACCTGGTAGCTTCCTACACAAACCACGTAGATGTTTCATCACTGTTGTCACAATACTCTGACCTTCCGTGCAAGTTCCTTTCTCTATTTCAGTTTCTCTTAATCTGATTAGTAAACACCCGTGACACCTGGCTGTAGTACCAGATCACCCACGACTTCAGACAGAAGTTTATAATTTGAGGAGTGGAAAGATCTAAATGTATTGGGACTGGGGAAGAAAAGCAAAAACCAGATAAATCTATGCAAGCTAAAAGTAAAGTAACAGTTTCCATTAGCTGTAAGTAAAGACTCGCAGTGAATAACTACTCTTTTTTTCTTTTTAAACAGTATTTCAGTTTAAATATGACACCAAATGTAAAGGTCCGCTAATTTTATGAAGTCATCTCTTAAAACTGTGAAGTGTTTCCACTAGACTTAAAACCCAAACATTTATTTAAAAACATCTGAAAAACAAACACTGAAATACTCAGAACATAAACAGGAAATAAAATTAACGTACAATTTGCTGTCTATCATATGAAAAATATAAAAAGCAAGAACAGAGTATGACACTAAGACTGTAATATTTTAAATACTGACTTTAATGACCACATGAAGATAACCTATCCATCCATATGCGATTTTAACATTAACATGTTGTGAAAAAAAAAATACAGTCCTTTGTAAAAAAAAAAAAAATTAAACTAAAAAACGCCACTAATACAAAGGAAAAACCCCAAAAGTACATAATCTCCATTTTCTCTTGTGTTAAATTTAATCCCACAGAAATCAGATAACCAAATTTTCTAAAGCCTTTGAGGTTGTTTGGGAAATAAAAGCTAAATAAGAAACACTAACAGTTACAGGAGGAAGTATGAAATAGTATGACTGCAGTTTGCAAAGGGAACTAAAAAAAGCGAAGTAAACATGACCTGGCATAGAACTACTCCCTAATGAACATCAAAGATCCCAAAAAATCCCACACTCTGCATACCTTCAGGTCTCAAATTCCCAGTTAAATCTAATGATACATTTTGCCATCTTGTAAAGAAAAAAAGAAACTAGATGAGGAGACCCACATTCTGAAGATAACATGAAAGACCATTCCTCCACCCTGCCTGAAGAACATCTCCCTTTTCATCCCTTTTTCTTTTCACAGAACTTTATCATTTTGCCTTCGCAGCGCAATCCCTGTGGTGAGGCACATGCCTTTTTGGTATTTCTTTCACACTTAAAAGACTGGCAGCCAAAACATCTAGTTAGTAAACAAATATTGTCCTAAAAAGGAGCCACAAATGGCCAATCAATAGGAATAAAAGCAAGGAGAGTCAGGCAATTCATTCTTCAGCAGCAAGAGCCAAGAAGTAGCCACTGCTATGGCACAGTCCAGTGCTGCCCACTCCCTGTTCCAGGCACACAAGCCTGTCGAGAAAAGCAGGCTGGGGAGGAAGGGTGGTAGCAAACACCACTCCTGCTGCACATGCAGCTATCCCCAGTAAAAGGGCAGTTGTGTAACCCCAGTGGCTCACCTGCCCTTTGATATAAGGACATGTACTGAAACAAAGAACAAAGAAACTGCTTGGTTAACAGGACTTAAACCCTTTACTGCTCCCATGCTACACAGGTGATCAAAAGAAAGCCATCAGAGAACCAAGCTGAAAGGCAACAGGAAAAAAACAAAGTTATCCTTTGCTTTGGCCAGTAGTGTAACTAAAAGCAACTACCTGCACATTTTTAAATCCCGAACTGATCATGTACACATGAAGACCGCTAATTCTACCTTTCTGCCCAACCAGCCCCATTCAGGAACGGGGTAGAGAAGGGACATTTTTCCTGTGGAGAGGCAGAACTTCCTGTCAGCAGTGCCACCTGCACAACCAGGTCACAACTTCTCTTGCAGTGCATGCAAGACATTTCCTGCGTAGGCACTTGTGTGGTTAATGCAGCTCCAGCAGCAGCAAGCACAGGCTCTGCCCCACAGCAGTGCACTGACACAGCAATGCACTGACATAAGGACAGGAGAAAAAAGGGCCAAAATCTTCTCTGTGAAACACATGCATAACATTGTAAAGAATAAATATTTTTAATTTAACCTATTTAACTAAGCAAGAGAAAAAATGTAATACTGTGAACCGTACCCCTGATTCTACTAAATTAATTAGCCCAGGTTTGAGTACTCCTTCATGTTTTTGAAGTAAGCATCTGCCCAGCTCTCAGAAGACAACTTCAGACCAAGATATTCTAATGTTTGTTGACCCACAGAAGCTCTGTCTAATTTTGCACGTAGAAAGAAGGAAGTCTCCTGACATTTTGAACATCACCTCAATGGAAAGGGACAATGCATGGAAAATATGTCACCAATCCCAGTTGCTAGTAGGTGTCAGTACCTCTTCCAATTAAAAAAAAAAAAAAATTAGATGCTGGTGTCTTCAGTGTATTTCTAAGTTAAAAGTCTTCCATAAGCATTACAGTCTTGCACGTGTTTTTAGCAAAGATCAGCTGGCTAAAAGGTCTTTTTCCTGAAAATGTACAAACGTTTGCATTATTAACCTAAGCTTATTTGAAAACACATAAAATTTTTGAAAGTATATTAAAATTATGTTTAATGTGAGATGGTTGCGTAGTGAAACACTATAAATTTTTAGTTGCACTAAATTAACACTCACATATAATTCTCAATATTACAGTTTTTCAACAAGGTATGTTGGAAATCTTCCATTATTCCTGATACAAAACTTCACATCTTTGATTACAATGTTTTAAGTAATTGCATCTAAGAAAATGAATGGCTTTCACTTAAAAACCAGATCTTTTCAGAAAGATCACAATGACAAAAGAGCCTGTAAAAGATATAATAAAAGAAGACATCCTCCAAAAAGATGAAGTCATGTGCAAATCAGGAAATCATAGAACCACTGCAAGTTAAATGTAACAATCACAAATCAGGAGATTTGCAGTAACAATTTTTCTAAATGCCTACAAACAAGTATATTTTTCAAACACATCAAAAGCAAAAAACTTGTCTTAATTTGCTGCGAACCTCCTCTCTCATTCCCATACTTCAAATTGACAAAGAAACTGACAAACTATGGGGAGAGGGAGAACAAAAATAATGCAAACCATGAGTTTTGTAAAGAGATGCCTCAGGATCCAAGTAATTTAATATACTACACACACTTTTTGGTGGACAAATAGGCTTGTTAGCAACCTATTTGACATTGTCTACCTGAATTTCCAAAAAGATGCACCAGTGTTCAAACACAAGGGTGTTTGATTAAAAAATAACTAACATGAGATGAGGAGAAGCCATTCTTCCAGAGCAGCAACTATTTAGTATGAAAGGAAGTACGAATAAATTGTCCATTCTGCCATTCAAGAGATGGTATCAGGAATCAGTTCTGCCATCTGTGCAGCTCAGTGCATCCAGTCTAGAAGGGATGTGGTTGGCAACAAAGGTCACTGATGATACAAGATGCTCAAGTAAAGAAAAAAGAAAACTACATGTGGAGGGGTCATGTAACTTCACAAATTCTAACTACTCATTAAGAGAGCAGATGAGAGATATATATAAAGGCATAAAGCAATGCACATAAAAAAAATTTGTAAATTTGTAAATTTACATATATAGTGTGAGTCTCTGAATCACCCATGACCATGGTAGACAAAATACACACTGTACTTCTAAGAGTTTTCTTGAACTATGGCTCGAATATTCAGGAGCTACCACGATATCAAACCACTGAGGATAGGATAAGAGCAGCACAAAGGGCATCATTATACAAAGCTGGAAGTCCATAGTACATCTGCATTCTACTCTTTGTATTTCAAAAAGTTAAAATAGGGATATATGAAGGCAACTAAGTTGACCTCAACTATAGAAATACTTTCTAGGGGGGTGGGATTAAATATGTGTATTCTAAAATGCTAATGTCCTTCAAGCTCAAAAATAAGTGACTGATGTAAAGCAAGAGAAGTCTACAATCTGTAAGGAACAGAGGAAATAAACAGATTAATTATTTTCTCATACTACCAAAATGCCAAATTAAATCATGTGGATGCAAGTTTAATTAAAAAGTCTGCTTTTTATCTTAAAGAACACTTAGGTAAGATGTGAAATTTATGTTTTCATAGAGGCTAACAAATTCTAATTAATGAGAGGGACACTCAAGTTATGTCTATGTTTAATAGTTTATCATCTTCAGCTCAGAAAATTTCGAAGCAACAAATTGTTGAAACAGTATCATGGTAAGTTTTCCTGCTAATGTTCTCCCCAAGACAGAGGCTGTTGATCAGTGATTGTTAAAAAGCAGGATACAGGCCTAGGGGAACTTGTGGTTTGACTCAATGTAGTCCTAGTTTCTGGTGAAAAATCTGGCAACCTAGAAAATTTTTGAGAGTACCTTGAGCAAGTAAAATTTTTACTGTTTCAAGCGTAGCATGCAATTCAACAACACTTCTCAGCCCTCAATGTGCATTTCAATTCCCAACCATTCACTTTTCTCATGGTCATGTTCACATAAGCCAGGGAGTCTGAGAAGCTTTATGTTAATGCAGCTACAAATATGGATAACAAGATAGAATAGTACTAGGATAACTAGGCTAGACCTAGTACAATTTAGGGGGACACACCCTGTCTTTCAGAACCCACAGAAACAAAATCTACCAAGTTGTGAATAATAACTTTATTTCTGCAAAATAAAAGCAGCTTTTATAGAAAGGGTTGTTATCTAAGTCTTCTGGAGAGCTTGCTACAAGCACTGATGCATTTAAGAGCCATCCACATAGACTTGATATCAGTCAACTTTAGGCCCTTCAAGAAGGAACAAGATACAAGGTAAAACAGAAGGATGGAAACTTGGGTGGAAAATACCATCCAAATGCTCTGCTCAAAGTCTGAGCAGAAGTTCATATAACTTCTTTATAAAATACTGCTAGAGTTTAATATTGCTGAAGTTTTGAAACATTACTTTCTCTTTCCTAAGCCAAAATTATAGTTTTCTGACTAACATTCTGGAGCAATAACATGACACTTCAACTCATTAAGTACTAAACTGTACCTGGTCCCCAGCAGATCCTAGAACATGATCATAAACTTTCATTATCTACCTTTGGCTTTATACTTCATCACATGCTCATGCAATTTTTTGGAAACCAACATCCAAGGCAGCACAACACATTACACCCATATATCATATGTGCTTCAGAATCATATCTGTTATTCTTCTGTATGTATTTTCATTTTTCTAGACAAACTATCTTTTCAACCAACATATTGTTGTATTCCATTTTAATTCTATTATTAAGAAAGAAAAAAATGCCTTTAAAACTTCACGCCAAGTATGAAGTAGGGCTTCTTCAAACTCAGTTAAAAGCTTCCTAAGAATGCTCAAAATTGGTCTAAAGATTAATCCACAACATCAAAGCCCAAGACAAACAAACCCACTGATTATTGGAAGCCTGTTTGAGTCTACAATGCAGTCAAATAAACCAAAGCTCATGAACCTGAACTGGTTGAAGATATTCTTGCTCACTAGTGGGATGCTGGAACTAGATGCCTTTGAAGGACCCTTCCAATTCAGACCATTCTATGTTTCTATACCGCCCTAAACTTACCAACTGTCTTTAAGTTTCAGGAGAGAAGTGACATGCCTGGGTCAACTCTTATTCGTTATACATCTGCTTGATTCAAATTAAATGCCCGCATTGCTGAAGACCACATGCTGCATGTGCCTTGCTTAGTGGGCAAGAAACCACAGCACAGACACAGAAAAGCAGCAGCTCCATTCAGTTTTATACTGAGGTGTGTGTACATTTTTTGTATTGATGTGTTTGACTACACCCTGACACAGAGGATAAAAAGTAAGGTTAGTACAGAACACAGAAGCACAGTTGCAGGCTCCATTCACATCTTAATTGTTACCACATGTACAGCACATCCCTAAATGATCATCTGTCTCTACAGGCTTTCATTTTAATTTATCCCAGCCCATCTTCCCAAAAAGCTGAGTGGTTCGCAATGAACTGCTCTTTAAAGCATTTTCAGTCTACTTTTATCATAAACTTCTAGGCTTGCATATTTTTTCGTTCTTGTTAAAACTGCATGCTATTCAAACTCTGCATTGAAAACAGAAATTTTAAGTTTTCTTTTGCCATTTTATGAGAGTCTACTAAAACCCCAGAATTTTGCAATATGAATTCATTTACCTGGGGCCCTGGCAAAAACAGTAAGATAACCTATCAAAGATTTTCCATTAAGGTTAAATGTCCAGCACACCAGTATTTTGTAAAATTTTCTATGGTCAATTAATACATTCAACTGCCTTCAGGTGGAGACCTTAGTACTTTCTTCATTCAGCTAGGCTATTCAACTCCAAGGCAAGTTCTCAGAAATTAGGAAATCCTAATTACAGGTCATGTGGAAACCATGCTACATGATTTTTTGAATACATCATACAAATTCATTAACAGGACAGGGACAAATCCATTTCTCTAGCATTCAGCTGACCAAGAGATATCAATTTATTTTTCCTGCAATTGCTTTTCACAGACAGGAAACAACACTAAGAAGACTTTCAGCATTTAAAAACAACAGTTAAAAATTCACACCACCAAACCCTACTATTTTATACATTTAACTCATCTATAGCTGTTTTAAGAGTGGTCCAATCTGTATTTAACAATTCTCAATTGTGGTCAAGCTTTAACTTCATTTGTAAATTCTTCCAGCAGAAGCACCATTAACTCCCCAAATGGTGCAATTATTCAGCAGGTTGGTAGTCCAGTCCATAATGACTGCAAGTCCTTCAAGCACTGCACTTCACTCACTGAAGTTCAGGAATTACAAACATGTGGGGTGTTTCTTGCACCTAATAACATTCACTACAGGTGCATCTACTTACTTTTAAACCCTCAGGCCAAGCTCCAGCTCTACTTAATGCTGCTTTATGATGAACAAAGTTCAGGTTTTCTTCCTCTACCACAAGATTATAGGTTTGTTTCAAATTAGAGAGTCATATAGCAACTTGATGAGAGAAAGATACTCCAAAACGTCCTGTTGACTAAGTCTAAATCACAGCCTTCTGGTTTAACTTTTGGCACATGAACAAAGGTCCAGGTGCATATTCACAACAGGTAAAATCACTCTATCAGAGAAGAGGCATCCATCCAGATATCTTTGTACACATTGTACATGTGCTTTCAGCATACTACAACTATGAACAAAATCTCATCACTCCACCCAGTAACTTCCCATTACAGTTTGAGTCAAGAACTAATCAATGATTTCATACTAATCCCCAAGTCTGTCGTTGTTTCCCAGGTTTATAATATGAACTGTGCTCTGCCCCAGCTACATCACATTAACTCCTCATTTCCCTTTGCTTTTCTCACAGAAACACAAGGAGTGTTTCAAAGGAACAGTTGTATTGCTATAAGAACAATCACACTATACCATGCTCACTGCAAGACAAATGAGACAGTTTTAATAAGTACTTGTCAATTTTATTGATGAGTTATCTAATGGCATACACTCATCTGGACCAAATGAAGCACCAATACTTGTAGGAACAAGTCATGAAGCAATAGAAATTATGACAGAAAAAAAAAAAAAAGGCAGGACAGCTCTTTATTGTTACCTTCAAAAGGAAGCAATAGAGAACAAAAAGTAAATCAAATCAAATTGAAAAAGAATACATGGAAAGGGAGAAAATTGCTTTGTATGCAACCAGATTTAGCCTTGACGCAAACATTAAAGCTATGGAAAAATACCCAAGATTTTGTAAGATTCAAAGAGACATGAATTGCTTTCATATTTACAATATGCACGATATTCACTGATTCATTTTGAAGGAAGATGCTTTACTGCAACTTGTTGCCTAATTAAATAGGATGAGAAAAACAGGAAGCTGTACTAAACTACACATGAGTTGAGCAAATAGACCAGGCTTTGCTGAAGTAAAGCAACACCATTACAGCTGTTTTAACCACAGACAAAAACATTTTTTAAGAACTTGTCCTAGACATGGTGGAAAAAAGCAAGCAAGGAAGCATATGGAGCACTTCAAATGAAATGGGAGACAGGGAAGGGCAGGAAGTGAATCTGAGGGTTTAAGTCAGCAGCAAAGAGCTTCATTAAACCTGCAAAGTGTCAGCAAAGAAAAAATTGCATTTCTTCTCATGTTTTCTCTGCCAGTTTAAACAAGGTCTCCTTCCAAGCACTTCCTGTGAAAGCTTGGCAATAAAACTGCCACCAGAGGACTATAAACATTTTTAAAAGGGAAGGTTTATAGAGAACTAGCATCTCTTTCCTTATAACTGTACTGTAGTGAGCAGACAATATTTTGGGCACTTGGGCTTCTGCAGATGACCCCACCCCAAAAGATTTTACTACTCTGTATGCTTAAATCACATCACCTAAGGAACACCATCATTTTTTCCAAATCTGTGAGCAGACAGTCCCAGTATCATAAGACTGAAAAATAATTTAAGCAGGTCTTCACATCAAAGAGTCTCTTCGGGCTTCTTTCATCCCTCACTGAAAGAAACTAGAGGTGGGAGAAGTAAAACCACAACCAACCAAAGAGGCAATAACAACAACAAAACAAAAAAACCCCAAACAAACTACAAAAAAACCAACAGAAACAAAACAAAACAACCCCCCCCCCAAAAAAAAAAAAACCTCAAAACCTTTCCTAAAAAATGATACCATTGCAAGTGCTGAAGCCATGACATTATACTAGAAAACCGGAATAATATATATATCCATCTGCCTTACAAAAGACTCACAATTGTATTGTTTTGGCCAAGTACCTTTTCCCAAATCAAATCTGAGAAGTTTAATTATGGCAAGGTCTCATATGAAGAAAAATTTGCAAAAAAACCCAAAGCATCGTTTATAAGGTTTGGAAAACACAGTGTGTTAGACCAGTTTTAAAGTAAAAACAAACAGCTTTGTCAAAACATTCAAGGCTACTTCATTCAACTTTCTCTTTCAAGTTAGTTATAACATTGTCTGGTATAAACTCATTGGCTGTTTTAATAAGTTTCAACTTCATGACTAACATGGATAGTAGATATACTTTTCTAGGATAAGAGATTGGATTAGACTATAACATAGTCAGGATATCCCACTTGCATTGTCTTAGCATCGTCACTCTTCATTTAACAATTTTCTCCATAATTCTGACACTTAGTGAGGGAAGAAAAATACGAAGCCAAAACACAAGCAACATCATTGTTAGATTTAAGCTAACTCCTTAAAAATTCTTAGCCAAAAGTCATCCATTCCCACTGATTTCACAAACACCATCACCATGGTATATTACATTAACAAGAACACAGGGATGGACTGTCATGCTCCTGCTCCCTTACAACATGTCACAGGCTGGCACAATTTGCACGTTCTGTTATATTCATCTTGACATCATTCAACTTTATTAAAATTCAACGGTTTCATTAACTGACAATTAACAAACAGTTTCTGAAGGTTGTAAACAGGCACTCTGTCATCACTGAACAAAAGAGTCTTAACTTTGTTTTAACATCACCGTTACATTTTTCTAACAGTTGTCTTAATTTCCTTACTGCACAGAACAGCTCAACTACTTTCACTGTGTGGTACTTTCAAGACTATGACACTGACACATAGTATTAATTAAAATGGTTTGGTTTGTTTTGCATGAGCATCACAGTGTTTTTATGTCACCAGCCTTGACTTCTGTAAGGCCTTGGACATGGTCACACAAAACATCCACATCACTCATTAGAGAGACATGGGTTTGATGGATGAGCTGTTTGATGGAAAAGGAATTGTCTTGATGACCACAAAGAGTTTGAATCAATGGTTCAACATTCAGAGATCAGTAATGAGCTGTGTCCCTCAGGGGCCCATATTGGGACCAGTACCATTCATTATCTTTATTAATGATATAGACACTGGGATTCAGTGAACTCTCACAAGTCTGCCAATGAAACCAAGCTGACCAGTGCTGCTGATACACTGGAGGACTGGGAAACCATCCAGAGTGACCTGGACAGGCTGGAGGAGCGGGACCATGTGAACCTCATGTAGTGTAACAGGGTCAAGTCCAAGGTTCTGCACTTGAGTCCAGGCAATCCCCTATATCAAAAGACTGGAGGATGAATGGATTGACAGCAGCAGTGTCAAGAAGGTCTTGAGGATTCTGGTGGTCAAAAAAAAAAAAACCAAAAAACAAACAAAAGCACAGACATGAGCCAGTGAGCCAGCAAATGTGCAATTGCAGACCAAAAAGTCCAATTGTACCCTTGGCTGCACAATGAAAAGTGTGGCCAGCAGGTTGAGGGAGGTGATTCTCCCCCTCTCCTCTGCTCTGGTGAGGCCCTGACTGGAGTGCTGTGTCCAGCTCTGGGGTCCCCAACATAAGAGGGACATGGACTGACTGGAGTGAGTCCAGAGGAGGATCACAAATATGATCAGAGGGCTGGAGCACCTCTCCTATGAAGGCAAATTAAGGGCATGGAGTTGTTCAGTCTGGAGAAGAGAAGGCTCCAGGGAAACCTTATAGTAGCTTCTAGAACTTAAAGCAGGCCACAGCAGAGCTGGAAAGAGATTTTTAACAAGAGCATGTAGTCATAAGACAAGAGGTAATGACTTCAAACTGAAATATAGTAGATTTAGATTAGCCATTAGGAAAAAATTCCCCATATTCTATGATTTTAGGCAATGAAGTGTTAAAAACTTAACCAAAATAGGATATTTAAATCCTAGTGTAGTTTCATAACAAGCCACAACTCTCCCAACAAACAAAACCTGCTATATTTTATTCTTTCTTGCCTCCCCCACCCCTAATAAGTTTTTCTGAAGTGTTATGGAAAAGAATAAGTTGTGTATTAAGGACACTTCTTCAGGTGTATTTCCCTCTTCAGTACAAAATTCTTGCTCTGAGAATCAAAAAAAATCAAAAGATAATTTACTTGAAAAGTAAAATATATTACCAGAAGAAAGGAAATTAGTATAATAAATTCAAGATGGAAGCTCTAGAATTCAAAATTCAAATCATCTTCCTATGAAGAAAAGTTAATAAAAATTAATCCAGTAGAGACATAGCTAAACTGTAATATAGTCATAACTTCACAGAATAAATTAGCTGACTTTTTAGAAGTACAGATTAATAATTTAAAAAGAATTATATGATTGTCTAGTATTCAGTAACTATTCAAACTATTCCTAAAAGTCATATAAAGCCCCAAATATGATAAACTTTTTCAACTTCATTTTTGCAGAAGTGTGAGTAGTATCCCATTTCCTCTATTAAAGCAGTCTTTAAGCAGTCTTTCACTGAAGGAAAAAAATTATCAATTTCGCTTACACTCGTTTTATTAGGTTCAAATGTGCTGTTTTTCCAAGAATAAGCTCACTGTAAACTTATACCTGAAAATACAAGAACACATTAATGTAACTAAACAACCACTTTACTCTGCCTCCTCATGTTCTAAAAGATTAAATCATGCAGTCCAAACAATTTTAAGAAGCCTACTTCTACAGTCAAGTGGAGTTTTTAATGTCTCTGAGGACAAGAAGTTTCACATGCTCTCTGGGCACTTGTTCACCAGACTCATGGTTCAAAACAAACAAGTCCCCAAAATAATAATAATAAAGAACCACAAATATGCCCCTTCAAAACTAACCAGAATTTCTGCTTTCTCAGTTTCTTCCCATTACATACATTACATACTTGGAGAAAGCAATATGGCCTTCCCTTAGTCTCTTGTCTAAGGTTGAAGAAGTCCAGTTTTCCTTCCCTGAGTGAGGTGCTCTGGGCCCTCAGTCCTCTTGGTGATCCTCACCTGGACTTGTGGCAGTCTGTCATTTCTTTCATGTATTGGTGAACCCCAAACATAGTACTTTAGATGTGGTCTTCCAGTTGCTGACAGAGGAAAAAGAATCTCTATTTTATGGCTGTTGGCTGCACTTTTACCAACATAGCCCAGTGTGTGGCTGGCCTTTGTCACTGTGAACCCACACTCAACAACTCATCCACCTGAGTCCAATGTTCTTCCTTAGAAAACTGTCTTTTAGCCAGCTTGTACTGCTGCACATGGCGACTCCATCCCTGGGGCAGGATTTCACATTTCTCTTCAGTGGGTCACACAAGGCTCCTCCTGTGTCAGGCCACTTCTCCAGGTCCCACTGAATGGTGACTGCTGCATTGAACAACTTAGTTTCATCCAAATAAACTTATTGAGATTGTACTCGAGCCCACTATCCTGTACACAAAAGATACCGAATAGTTCTAGTTCCAAAATTGATCCTGGAAGGCACTGGTGACACTTGCAACATGCTGCCAGCTGGACTTTGCTTCACTGATTTCCACCCTCCAGGCTCAGCAACCCAGTCCATGTCCCACCCACCCTGCAGATCCCTTACCTGGTCCATCTCTCACCAGCCTGGACAGAAGGCTCCCAGAGCACACCATGTCCAAGGTCTTACAGTCCTACAGACTCTTGTCTTACAGGAAGTTACCTCCAGCACCATACTTCATTTTTAGTTCTTGACTGAGAGAAACCAAGAAATGAAAAGAGTCTACTGGCATTGTAAGTTTCTATTTCCTCATCAGAAGGAGTTTTATATTTCTCCTGTTAAGAAATGTAACAAGAAGGATAAAACAAGAAAAGTAAAGAGGTGGCTATTTAGAAGAAAGAAAAGGCATAGACTTTTCAGCTTAACCATAGTAACAGCACAACTTCAGGCCTCTCCTTTTGCCACTGAATAAAAGAGACAAGGAGGTCATGTGCAGCCACGTGCCCACTTATGTGTGTATAAAGGGGGAAGTGGGATCCTTACAGCATTTTGTAGCTTTTTCACAGAGCATTAAAGGAAATGTTTTCCATAATCACCACAATCAAGCCCATGTACTCCCAAAATCTCACTTGTCACAATGCTTATACAAAACCTCAGCATTAGCCCATTGATAGCAATATTTACAACCCATTATATATAGATATAGATAAATAATGCAGATCAACACTCTCTCTTTAGAAATATAAAATAACTGTTTGTTGCACATCTCAGCAGGGAGTGGATTTCCAGCTGCACTCCTTCAGGAGTGCTATTATCTCAGGGGTTTTCCTTCGTACACCCCAATAAACTTCAGGCCTCTTGTCCAGTATCAAACAAACCTGGCAGAACAGTCCCTAAGAGAAGAAGTAAAATATGCTACTAACTGGACTCGGAAAAGTTTCCCATGAGATATAACAACTCTATTGGTTGGGAGCCCTTTATTTAGAACATGCTTATATTGCCTACCTTTACAGTTGAAACAATACTGATAATTAGCATTCTAGGCTTGATTCTGCCTAATGGTTTTATTGCAAGGCACTATTCAATTCAAAATAAGATGTTATGATCTTTCTTATAATTATCCTCCAAATTTGTTTCACATCTGCTGTTTAAAATTATTAAGAGCCATCTTCATTCATATTGTTACAAATAACAAAGATCGCTATGAAAATTGAGTTTTACTCTTTGTAGCAAGGAAAACAATGGAAATTAAATCAACCAATCTCATTCTGTTCTGAATCATTCACGTGCAGTCCTTCAGTGACACCATGCTGAAATACAAACATGGCTTTGTGGGTCATTCCCCCCTCTCTGTTTTCGTCAAAGTACTTTTTCATTGCTTTCTAACTACGGAAGGTGTCTCTACAGGACTCAAACCTAAACATCAAACCCAACTTTAAGTCAACTCACTTTAAGTGTCTCTCCTCAGTCGGGGCCGAGTTCCCATGACTACATGGTACACACTCTGTCAGGGTTTATCTGCACAGCATACTGAACAGAGCACCAAAGAGCACTTTCACAGCTTCCTAACTGATGAGTAAACATGAAGAAGCCTGTTGGGAGTTCAAAACAAGAAGCAGTACTTCTCAAAAAAACATATGAACTACCAAATGCAGAAAGAACTTTCAAAAATGTGCCTAAAATGAATACAAATTCTCAAAAGGCAAAGCTAATTCATCTGCCATGACTGAAACTGAGCTACCAGTGAGTGTTTCTTATTTTTCCTCATATCAGTCACATTTAAGTAAAAGGAATTGCCTGCTTATTAGAGCTGAATGCTTTGACTACTATCAAACGAAGGGTAAAGCTGATTACACACTAAATGAATAAATACTGTAGCATGCAAATATAAAAACATCCTCAGCTGCATTTTTGCTAGACAGCTATTGTAAATATAAGACACCGCTGTCAATTCCTCCTGTATCACATTTTCAGTATTGTGATCATGAGTCACCCATGTGCTGTCACTGTGGCCTCTGAATTTCAGAATGCTCATCTTTACATCTCTGTTGCAATTTGCCATTCAATGCAAAAGCAGCAACAATTATCCTGAGTTTTATTTACTACACAAGTAAACTTCTCATCTGTTATTTTTAGGATGGTTTGCTATCAAAAGCATATTTCTTCAAAAACTGAAGATTGCTCATGGTCTGTTACGTAAAAAAAGCCAGCTCTAAGTACAAAGCACTCTATGATGCAAGACTACTTCTAACTGCCATAAGTAACAGGTTACATGGTTAGGAAAAGCTGGGTTTAGGTCTATTGCTGCTGGAGTTGCCTGGATTCACTGCCTAAAAATAAAAATATCTTTTAATTTAAAAAAATTAAGAAATGCAAAGAATAGGATGATGCAATTTATTTGTTGCATTTATATAAAAGTGATGCTTCAAGAGAAATTAAGTGATAGATATTTTTCTATTATTTCTTTCTCTTGAAATACACACATATACAAAATAGATCCTACCTATTATCACAGTCCAGGCTAATAAACAATGTCTCTGCATAATACCAACAAAAGTTGATTCAGAATGGAAATGCTCCTGTCCTCATGCATGGTTTCACCTGCCTGCCTTGATAGAATACTTGGTCACTGCAAAAGGATCTTGTGGTGGAAGAGTATATGAAATCACCACGGGGGATCTGATGTTACAGCAGCTTCAGTGCTACACAAGTTTCAACAAAATTATAAGCAGGAAAAATGCTGTCCCCTCACGCCAAAAGTCCTTCCTCACAGCAGAATAAGAAAAATATGCATAAATTGTAGCCAAAGGGAAAGCTACATGTGGGAAACTGTGAAAATTATTCAAACACTACACATTTTGAAAGAAAAATTTTTAAAAAGGCAAAATAAAAAAAGTAACAACCCTATACTTTACCCTTTCCCATCTCTAATCTTAAGAGACGTATTCATGATGTGATGAAGAACATGAGAAATCTTGTCCTTTCAAGCTATGTTAGAGTACACCAGACCTGCACTGAGAACAACAAAACGTGTATGAGGCTGAGCAGGAGCCAGACAGTCATTCTTTCACTGATGTATATGCACACATCTGTTACAGGACCAGCCTAGACTGACAGACTGCTGTGCTCAGGGAGATCAGCACAGTGAGAAATGAGCAACAATCATGGCAGGAATAGTGGTTTGCTTTGTTGTTTTTTTTTTTTTTTTAATCAAAAAACACAACACAACAACAACAAAAAAACCAACCTGAAAACAACACAAACACAAACATATCTGCAGCCAATCAAATTGACAGAAAGTCAATTGGCACATTTTGAGTTTTCAACTTCTCATTCAAGAGCAAAAGAAAGAAAGAAGCAACATCAATCATTAAAGCTGTCCAAATATTACAGAAGTACAACAGTGAAACAGGCATTAAACAGCAAAATCAGCATCAAACACAACTGAAGCTATTCTTTATTTTATCATCAGCTTCTAGCTGTCCCTTCATATCTACCAGCCTGACTAAAAAGAATTAAAATATTTAAGCTTAACCTCTGTCTGAAGACAGCCCTGTACAACATCTGCTACTTTAGGAGAAAGATTCAGAACTGCCTGGTCATGATAACTGAGCTATCCCTTGAGTGCAAAGATGTCCTTTCAGCTGGAGCTGGGACACAGTGGAATGATAATCAAGACAGTCTTGTGGTGATCCCACTTGTGCACTACTTATTCTCAGAACAGATGTCATCATTCTCTAAAAATTCCAACTAGCTCACAAAGCAATATTAACTCAATGATTAAAATCAACTTTTCAAAATCTATTTGAGTAAATGAATCCTGGAGCTTCTGTGGATACAAAAAAAAGCATGTCTGGTCACAACAAAGCAGGAGATTTATTTTAAGTGACCATACCAGTAATCTGTCTGTATTCATCATTTTGGCTTTTTCTTTAAAAAAGTAATTGACCACTCATTTACATATGCAATGATTCCCTCTTCATATGATCATTATAAATTCATATAATGGTTTGGGTCAGAAGGGATCCTAAAGACCAGCTAGTTCCACCCCCTGCCATGGGCAGGGGGACCTTCCACTAGACCAGGGTGCTCAAGGTCCCATCCACTCTGGCCTTGAACACCTCCAGGGCTGGGGCATCCACAGCTTCTCTGGGCAGATTGTTTCAGTGTATCACCACTCTCACAGTAAAGAATTTCTTCCCTGTATCTAATTCAGTTAAAAGCCATTCCCCCTTGTCCTAACACTTCATGCCCTTGTGAAATGTCCCTCTCCAACTCTCTTATCTCCCCAGAGACTTCTCTTCTACAAGCTGAAGAACTCCAACTCTCTCAGCCTTTCTAAAGAGGAAAGGTGTTGCATTATAAAAAACATCTCTGACCTGCATGCAGAAATATGTTAAAAATATCTTTTTTGCATGAATGTAAGATTACACTGAAGAAATCAACAGAAAGGAGTACCAATTGCAAATTCTCTCATATATATAATGGTTGTTTCTCCCTCTATGAATTTGAGAAAAAGTCTTACTATTTTAGCATGAATGAACCTTAAAATGAGTGTTTATTTGAGGCAATTATGTAGCACTCATGTTTTAGAAAAATATTATAAAACAATCTTGTAGCTTTTGGTAATTATTGTTAAAGATGCCTAAGTCTGGCTAGAAATATGGTAGGGTATTTTATTTTTTTAATCTGGTGGGACTGGATGACAAAAATCTAAGATTGGTCTCTTAAAAGGAAAAAAAAACTTGCACATCTTCTCAAATTTCAGTAGCTTAAACAATGTAGCATGAAACCTTCCAATACAATTAACTGCTACAGAATAGCAAGTTCTTGCTACCATCTTTGATAATATCACAACAGATTTAAATAAAGTTTGGGCGGAGGACGGTTTTGGTTTTGCTTTTTTTTTTTTTTTTTGGTAAGTCAAGAGCAGAGAAGTCCTTCGGAGAAGCACTTCCATGGTTCTCATTTTGTGAGGTATGCCTTTGTGTTTTGTTGGGCCTTCCACTGAAAACTTATTGAATGCAAACTCATCTGAATCAGTAAACTCGCCTGCTCTGATTTTCAGTTGAAACTTGTCCCAGAATTGCATCTAACTGGATCCAAAATCTCCTCTGAAAATTATATTAATTATAATAAGAGTTGTAACTCAGAGATAATAGATAGCAATTCACCCAGCTGAACAGACTGCACTCCTACTGATGGACAAGCAAGTGAGAAAATTAGCAAATGAGTCCATCACCTCTTATTATTTCAGAAAACTTGCTAGTTGTGATGAAGGAACAGTAAGTTCACAATTTTGTAATAACTTCAGGGAACTAGACAGATGCACATAAAACTATTTATTTTTTATGAAAATGGGTTTATGAGCTAACCACTGATCTGAGCCACAGCAGGAATCACACCGGACTGAGAGACTGGGAAACAGTGCTAACTTTTGTTAAATCTTTAATTTCCCTTCCATTTCTGTTTAGAAAATAGTTCCAGTTTGCAACCTTGCTTAGAACAAAGAAAATAATTAGTTAATCCACAAACTAGCTTATAGTCTCTGAGGTAGGTGCAGGTTGTGCTGAATTAAATTAGCTGCAAAATAATGACCTAAGATACTTCAGGCAGCAGCGCCACAACAGCACGGAGCCTGACACTGCCTGCAAAAGCCCAGAGAGAGCTCCAACCCAGATGCAACATTCAGTGAAAAATCAAACAGCTGCAAGGATGGAATCATCCCCTTTGCCTTAACACAGCAGGCTCAACACTGAAGTTCAGAAGCTGCTTGAGGAGTTCTTTGGTCATCCACGACAAACCAACAGCAGCAGGAGCTACAGCACACCCACCTCAACCATTCATTTTCAACCCTCTGTTTCACAGGACCCACTGCCTTAGGTAAGCAGGTGTACAGAAACCAACTGAGCTTGAAAGCAGCAGCAGCAAAACTGTGTCTCCACTGTAATTGTAGCTTGCATACACAAAGACTCCAAAAGAGCCTTTTTCTAGCCACATCCTGACTGTCTGCATGTCCCCATGCAAATTTATAACTATAAATTTGGGAGAGTTGCAGATTTTTTCCACACATAACAGTAGACCTTGTTTATATCTTGTTTCCCACCAAATAAAGCCTTTTTATATTTACAGATAATAAAAAAAAATAATTCAATCCAAGTCGAGTTTAAACTGCAATCAGTTTAAATAGGGCACATGAAACAGTTATGCAAACAAAAGAAATTCAAAGAAGAGCAACACAAGCATCAGAAGTACCCACTATTCTTTATTCCTCTGATTTACTGCTGTCAAATATGACATAAAAACTTTTAAAATATGTACAGTCCACACAAATAGAGCAGAACACTCTGTATTTTTCTTCTGTATTTTGTTTCTCTTTGGATGGGCATTATCACATTCAGCCTGCACTGATGTATCTCCCAAACCATGAAATCATTACACTGTATTCTTACCCTAGAAGTCATCAGTGATGCCAAAATATATATTTTTATTTAACTCTATGCATGCTGTCAACTGTACTAATAAGCGTATCAATGGCTGTACCTATTCCACATAGTTAAGACCAGGGGGCAGCAATTCTGTCAAACACTAACCTAAACAGGTTGATTTCTGACAAATCTATTAGTGGCCATGGCTTAGTTACAAGAGAAAAGAAAAACCAAAACAGTGACAGCTATGGAGAAGTTACAGATATTAATCTAGGTTACATAATTAAAAAATAATTGTAAATGTGAACTTACAATCACTCTAGTCAGTTGATGCAGACAATAGCACTCTTAAAATTTTGAACATAGACAGTTTTTCTGTTACAACTTTAGCTGATCTGAATCCTATGGAATTATATTTTACATACCCAAGAGTATCAGACAAGTACCATAATTAAATAATTAATACTCTTTCCTTGCATACCAAATGTCTTGTTCATGCCAACACGTTCAGCAGAACTAAAAGGCTCTATTAAATCCATCTCTTAGATATGCACTGGCTCCTGAAGAACTGACAAATACTTGATGAACTAAGTGTATAATCCAAAGCAACAACTAACTGCAACCTATGCAACAATAGCAAAAATCTATCTTCTCTCAGCATCATTATGCTTGTACCTTCAAGCAAGCATAGGGCAAGAGAAGAGCTGTTTTAAAGTCATTTGGAAGATATTTCTTCATAATCACTGACCTAGTCCATTGGAAATTCCTCTGAAACCTCAAACAGGAAGAAGCGGACTGATATCCCTAGGAAACCAGCTCTGGAAGTTCACCCATTTTCACGCTCCTATTTCTTGACAGTACAGAAAGGTGAACATTTAAATGACGCTCATAATAAGCTTGAAAAAAACCCAGCACTGAGGCTTCAACGTTGAGATGCTGAGACTTATAATCTCTTCTGCTGCATTATTTTGCTCCTCTCCTTCCACCAATTTTGTTTTCATATTATTTCCCCTCACTCCACATTCATCCTTACCTCATTTCTTAAACCAAGTCTCTCTTGGCAGATTTCTGCAGAGTTCTGTGCTTACTTGATGTAACGAGTGGCTGGGGAAAACCTCTACTAACGCTCCCAAACAAAACTCATCCTTCATCTTCCCTCTGAAAATCCCAACATTCGCACATTTTTTCTACTGCAACAACCGACAGTACTGAAAACACCAAAAAGTACCACAGCAACATTTAAGTTCAGACAACTGCTTTACGCACTAATCTTTGAGACGCCAGAGGAGGAAAGCTTTCTGTAACTAGCTCAACACAAGGGCAAAGTCCCACAATTAAAAGACCAGATTACATGCATACCAACGCCTCTGGCTCCCGTGGATTTGGGCGGGTGGTGCTCCCCGTCCCTGATGCTCTCTCAGAGGCATACAGAAAAAAAAGAAGGAAAAAAAAAAAACGAACAAAAAAAGGAAAAAAGATAAAAAACAGGGGATAGGGTGTGGGATGTGGACGATTTACCTCTTCCAGCAGCGTGACCGTGTTCCTGCAGTTCTGCAAGCGGGTGGTGAAGCTGGAGGTGGTCGGGGAGTTGTAATCCTCTGTGGTCTCGGCGATGAACTCCGACACGGTGATCTGGTCCGGCATGATCCTGCCCCACCGGTAAAGCCCAGGAGGAGCCGGGCACACAGATCCAGAGAGAGGGGAAGCCAAGTTCCGAGGGGGAAGGTAAGGGGATAAAATAAGAAAACGGAAAAAAAAAAAAAAAAAAAAGCAGAGGGAAGAAGATGTTAACAGCCAGCAGAGACCCGCAGCATCAAAGCAGCGGAGCCGCAGAGGGAGGCTGAGGCTTCGCCCTCTACATCCAGCCTCTCCCCGGCCGCCCCCTCCTCCTCCGGGCAGGAGGTGAAGGGGGAGAGACCCCCGCACGGCGCCCCTCGCTCGGCCCCGCCGGTGGGGAGCGCTCCCGCGGCCGCCTCCGAGCAGCCCAGCCCGGCCCCGCAGCGCCGCGGCGGGGAGGGCGGCGGGAGGGG
>JACBWW010000003.1:58157544-58175938 GCA_020086605.1 Lanius collurio
GCCGGGCGCGGCGGGGCCGCGCTGACGGGCACCGCTGACGGGCACGCGCCGCCCGCCGCCGCTGCGCGCCACAACGAGGAAGCGGCTCCGCGCAGGCGCGGCCGCCGCTCCCCTCCCCCGGCCCAGTGGTTGCTGAGGGGGGAGGCTCCCGCTCGTTCGTTTTCTTATCATAAAAGAGGGCTCTTTGGTGGAAGCTGGCAAGGTCGGGGGTGCTGGGCTGCAGCGGTGTCCCTAAGCGGGAGAACGCGCTTCCCGTGCTGTCTGGCAGCGGGGAGGGAACAGCCCGCTCCGGGCTGAGGCTCCGCGCCCGGTCCGGGGAACCCCCGGGGAGAGTCAGAAGGGTCTCTTGCTTCTTTTTTCCCTTCCTAAGTCCGTCACAGCCGGTCGGAGCCCTATCCGCCGAGGATGTAGAGCCGAGGATTCATGCAGCCAGCGCTGAGGGAGCCATCCCTCTCGGCAGTCTGACCGCATAGGTTTTCACTCTCCTTAGACTTAGTTAAATTTTAAGAAGTCTTGCTATGACTCAGGGAAGCCCTTGAAGCTGCTATTGCCGATTCTGCGTTACTAGTTGTGTTGCTGAGCCTTTCCAGAGCAGAGCTCTCTGAGTGCTGCCATGGCCGGGTCGCACAGCCCAGCGCGGTGTCCCAGCAGCAGCGCTGGCCCGACACCTGAGCCGCGGGTTTACAGCCCTGTGTCCCCTCACAAGCAGTATTTCTGAATAGTTAACGCACCCTTTATCCACTATTGCATCATGTAACTCAGGGAACTGACAGACAGCTCTAATGATTTTTTTTTTTTTTTAAGCTTAGGTTTGGGCATCCATATGTTCCTTTCTAAAGAAGGCTAAGTCTCAGGAGGCTCAAGTAATTGTGGTCATCTGCTGCATCAGTGTGATTTATTTAGTAATACTGTGTGATTTCCTCCTGCTTGTGTCTGGGATTCTCTCCACAGAAGCTGGACCATTCAAGAACGGTAAACATTGTCAAATCTGAACAATTGAAAATGAGCAATATTATGTGGCTGTGTCCATTTCAAAAGATTTTATGGTCTCTCTATAAGTACCTATTGCATTACAATGTGATTAGGCTTGTATGTAATTAGGTTTTTTATGTAATTCTAATAAAATGCATGTGCAACTCAGAAATAGTTGACAGTATCAACTAAAAACTGCAATGTCTGAGTAAGAATAAAAAGGAGATACCTGATTTGAGTATACCCATAAAAAATTATTTGTATGCAGTTCTGTCAGCAAAAATATGACCAATACTCCTGAGCAATGGTCCTGCCTGAACATGTTTCTTTGATTTCATTTCCTTGGTAGAAGCCGTCCATATGGCCATGTGATTGCTGCTGCTGCTTCACGTGATCCAGCTTTCTGGCACAAAGGCTCTGAGCTCGTACAGATGATTGCTAAACGTCATGAGACTCTGAAAGGTAGAGTAGGCAAGAGGAGGAGGAAGCCAAGAAAAGAACTGTGTGGGAGTTGCACTGAAAAATGGATTTGGGAAAAAAAAAAATGAAGCACTGAAGAAGTGATGGGAGGAGTAGGAAGAAAATCAATTGAGGATCGTGTTCATAAAAGCAGTGGAGGAGGAAGAGAGACCAAGAAGATAAAAATGGCTGGTGGCATCAAAAGCAGTATGGAAAGGAGAGTGAAGAGCTGGCTGGGGGGTTGGACCAGGGAAGAGCTGATGGTATCATCCAAAAGAGCTGTTTTGGCATGCCTAGCCTGCTTGGAAACTGGATGGGTGAGGGATATGGCTGAAGGGCCAAACAGGGTCTCTGTGGTCATCCCCTGTAATTTCCCGCAGAACATCAATCAGGGCTGTCACACAGCTGTTCCTGGGCCAGACCTGTGGTCTGCAGGTCAGCCCCAGTCTCCATGTAAGGAAGAGTCCTGATCCCTCATTGGCAGATTTCAAGTGAGAATAAATCCATCACACTGATGGACAAACTGGTTTAATTAATTGGGTACTCTCACTGTTAGGGTTGAATTGTTCCTCTTCAGGCTGAAGTTATTGAGCTTGACCATTAATCTCTGGATTGTAAAATAACCTCATCTGCTATCCCAAACAAATCCTACCATATGGAGCATGGACAGAAGCTGAACGTACTGCTAATGACATAATTTTTTTCAATACTGTTTTGTGAAAATTAAAACTACAGAATTGTTCAACTAAGAAAGGGAGTAGAGATGCCAGGGAAACTGCAGCAGGTAAGAGTGACAGGAGTGAAGGCAGAGCAGAGAGTAACTGCAGCTGAGCTTCTGTGTTTCCTCATCAGGAAAAAAGTAGTCTTTTAAAAAGATACATTAAATATATAAAAAATAAAATGAATGCAGTATGGTAAATAGAATGGCATAAGGCCTAAAAATTAAAAAGGAAAATCATAATTGCCTTTTGGTCTGTTTTTGACAGTTCTGAAATTGTTTACTCTGCCAAAGAGAATACAGTGCCCTGTTTTGCTGCTTAGAAGCAGCATTTCCCCTTCCTCTATTCAAATGTTAGTAGAGAAAATAGCCCTATAGGCATGAGCTCTTTGGGCTTGGATTATTTTCACTTAAACTCACTAGAAGCGAGATTAGTTAATTAATGTGGTGGTAATAAAAATAAATTATACAAGCTGCCTATAAAAATGTGCTTAGTTTAAACCAGTCAAATTATATAAGTATCTCAAATAGCATTTAGTGAATTTCAGATTTAACCATGTTTCCTGTTTTGAACTGTGATCAGTATCTGAGATTCAATTCTAAATTTGTAAGATGCACCTCTATAAATTGTCATTAACTGAAATCACTGTTTCACTTCAGAAATGTCAAAGAATAATCATCAGAGTGTGAAAGTTATATTTCACAGCCTCTGCTCTAACACTATCTTAGTCTGTGCTAGATCCTGGGGGAGGCTGTGCCATGGCCTTTTTCTCATGGAAGGTTTGCCAATGAAGTTATGCTTATCTCACTCCTCTTGGTATTGTGAAGTGAAACACATCTCTGTGTCCATCCTGAACAAGCCAGTGCCAGTGAGGATCAGGCAAGCAGCACTGGAAAGTGTGCTCCTTCCTACTGATGCATTGCAGTCAAGAAAGTTTTTGTCTTGCCATCCCACCCAGAGATTCAGTCTACAAATCCATTTGATTCCCTGGATTTTATTGTGATTGCCAACAGAAGAGTTAATTACAGCAAATTGACAATAATTCTGCGATGCTGGTGATAGTCAGCATGCTTAGGGAGAGGCCGAGGAACATAGCAATGACAGCACAAACTACCTACACAGGTATTGTGCAATAAACTGAATAGCAATGAAAGTATTTTTCATTTCATGGTATTCTAGACATCTTATATTTAGATTGAGGTCATCAGTTCACTCACAGGAGCTGAGCAGGAATGAACAGGTGATGATATTGTCATCGTTGTGAACTTTGCAGCATGACCAGTATGTGCCAGAGGTGAAGAGCTACATGGCACTTGCACAGCTCTTCACATCACCAGTGCAATTAACTGTTGAAACCATGAAGCAATGAGGTAGAGAACAGCAAGATTATCTTTCCACTGTAGATAAGGAGCCAGATAGGTGAGCTTGTGGCCCTGATGTGTTTGTGGTTGTCTAGCTTTAGTCATGCAAAGTCAGCTCTTCAGGGTATCAACACCTCATCTAGGCTGAAGCTGGTGGTGGATCTCCTGTGGGATATGATTACACTGCCTGCAGAGAGCAGCCCCAGGACCACCCTGAGGTCACGCTTCCCTGCTGCATAGGAAGCAAACTCACAGATGCAAACTCAGGTGTGGTTGCTGCTTGGTTTTTGGAAACAAGCTTCACCCGAGTTCCTGGCTGTGCACCAGATGTGTTGTCAAGCATGCTCAGACAAGCTGCCTCCAGGGCCATTTGCAACCTGTCCCTGTGGCGGTGAAGTGAGTTGTTAGCTGGAGAAGGAAATCACTGTGCACATTGCTGCTGTGCAGATGAATCCTTTTGATTAGTACAGGTGTAGCCATGCCAGGATCTCACATGTCAAATTTAGGGGTTTTTGATTCTCAAGTATAAACATGATGATTGCTTTTTTGCAAGTACAGCTTTACAACTACACTAATTTTTTGACTTTCAAGGTTCCCATCTCAGTTATGACTGCTGATAAAAGTGGTGATTTTATGATACAATAGACAATAGTCTTTAATTAAAACATGAAATCATTAAAATACATATGTTTTTCTTAGTGAACTCTATAGTTGTTCTTTTTATACTCCTTAGCATCTTCACAAACATGGAGAGAGTGTCACCAGCTCAGCAGCAAATAGCAACAGAAGTAGTGTCATGTTAAAATTCATCAGAAAGATATCCTTAGGCTGTGTTCTCTACCATACTGCTATCCTGAATACAGTTGTGGTTTGGTGTTAGATTCATCCATTTCAGCTAAACACAGCAGTTAGCAGTACTTCCCGTTCTCCTCCTGATCCTAACTCAATTTATGAGATCACTGTATGACATAAGACAGCCATGGCATTTGATAACTGATAAAGCTGATTTGAGATTCCCCAAGAAAACATCTAACATTATATGGTAAATTGCTGGTGCTACATTTTTATAGTTTTATTTTCAGATAACTTCTAACAAAATTAATGAGAAAGGCTTATTTAAATTTATGGCCGTAAGTACTAGAATATCCACAAATATTTCTGAACATCAGCTCTTCTCATTCGAGTTGGATGCTCTGCTTGGAGGATAAAAGAAGAATCTCAGCAGGATGTGTTATGCTTTGGTTTTGGAATATCTCACGTGATAAAACTCGGTAAACTTTTTTGTTAGTGGAACTCTCATAGTTTTGTTTTGCAAAACAAAACCACCCCGTTTATGTAAGGACAAGTAATATCATCACTTTGTACTTCAGTGGGAAATGTTTAGTCAGGAGGTGTTTCACCTCCAGGAGCTGTGTCCTCTCAGAGGACAGTCCTGACGGCTGACTGAGCCTTGTACAAAATATAACAGCTACATATTTTAACCTGCAGCATGTTTACACATTTAATATCACATAAGTGCATGATGTACTCACAGGAAGAGGCAAAGTCTATTTTAAACATTGAAGCCTACATCACACATTGTGACTGGTGCTAATTTGCTTGAAGGGAACTTACATGGTAAACTGAAGAGTGTTTGTGCTTGAGGAAGAAGACTGTTGCCTTTGACATTTGCAAACAAACCTTTGAAATGATTGTGGTTTTGGAACAAAATAGTCAGGTAACTTTCCAGTAAAAGAAAGCTTCTTGTTTATGTCACACTGCTGAATATCAGGAAGACCAAAATCCAGGTCCAGCAAACATGCTGATTGCAATTCTCTGGTTTTTAAGGGACAGTATCTACCAGTGTGGCTTATGAACTACATGAGCTGTGTCAACAGTTTGTGTTGCTGCTGTGACTGTTTTGAATGCAAGAGTCAGCTGATTTCAATTTTAATATTGGCATCTCCCTGCATTTGTCTTTGTCTGGTATTTAAAATGAGATAGCAACTGTCTCAGAAACTACAGTGTTATTTTAAAAACCTTTTAGCACTTACAAGAGTGGCTTAAACAGAAGGTTCTTTTTGCATTCTTTCAATATTAAAATGATAGCAAAAAGAGGGCCCATTGTGTTCTCGTTATAAATGAGTAGCATTAAGATCTTGTGCTTTTAATGCTATGTCGACAAAATGAAAAAAAAGATTAAATCAAAACATCAGAAATATTTTGCTGAATTATATATTTTGCATCTTATTTACTTGAATATCCTGGGCGAGGAGCTTGGCTGAATGATAAGTAAGCTCAAATAACCATCTCAAAGGACAGCTGAAAATAACAGTACTGAAAATGAAGTGCAGCATTGAGTTACACAAGATTAAGCTGACTAATCTGCTGATTCAGTTTTGCCTTTGTTTTTTGGTTTTGTCATGCAAGATCAAGAGTCAAGCAAACACATAATGGCATTCCAGGCTTCCAGTAACAACAAGCAATGGGCTGTTCCCCTGCAACCTTTGCATTCTCCAAAGAGAAAACAGCAAAATGCTCACCTGCAGCAGGAGGCAGCAGGCTCAAGACAGACATGCTCTTTTTTATGTTACAGATGGACATAATTTGGTATTTCTGTTTCACAGAAGTTTTGTGTTAGAGGTACTCATTTAAGAAACCTTACTTCAGTTCATATGAAATGTAATAACGCACATTAAAGGTCTGGAGGGGAAGCCATTCAAGGAGTGGCTGAGGTTACTTAGGTTGTTCAGCCTGAGGAGGAGGGGACTGAGACCTCACTGTGGTCTTCAGCATCCTCATGAGGGGAAGAGGACGGGCAGACAGTGATCTCTTCTTTCTGGTGCCCAGAGACCTGACCCAAGGGAATGGCCTGAAGCTGTGTAAGGGGAGGTTTAGGTTGGATATTAGGAAAAAGTTTTTTCCCCAGAGGGTGGCTGAGCTCTGGAACAGGTTCCCCAGGGAAGCAATCAAAGCACCAAGCCTGACAGAGCTCAAGAAGCATTTGGACAATGCTCTCAGGCACATGGTGTTATTCTTAGGGTTGGTCCTATGCAGGGCCCGGAGTTGGACTTCGTTACATTGTGAGTCCCTTCCAACTCAGGATATTTTATGACTCTATGATTCTGTGTGTCAGGAGACAACAGATTCAAATACAGCTCTTATACAGCTCTTATATATCTACAGAATATAAAAGCACAGCAGTATATTCTTCTATAAGGACTGGTTTTTGGACAGTCCAAAGATAACAAACTCTTATGAGTGCTAATGGATAAGAAAACTTTCAGTGGAGCCACTTGCAAATTTAACCCTTGCCCAAGTATGAGTCAATATGAGCCTGCCCGTTACTCACAAAGATGGTCAGGCAAGAACTGCTGACTCTGAGGAAGCTGTTCTTCCAGCAGTACCCACCATCACTGCATTGGTGAGGTTAAAGAACAGCACAGGGCAACCTGTCCATGTTTATCCTTGCATTCCTTACACTGAGCAAGTCCTTGAAAGACTGTTGGGAAGGGCATTGCAGACACATTGGCATGAGAGCAGGCTATGCCAGTGGGATTGCAAAGGACAAGATGAAGCCAATATGTCATGAAGGGATAGTCTGATTGAAACAAGAGAAATAAGAGTCCTTCCAAAGCAGAAATCATAGTAGCTGAATGCTTTTTTGTTGGTTTTTGTTTTTTTTTTTTAATATGAGAAATAGCAATGACTAAAATCAGAGCGTGATACTGCAGAAATGAACATGTTGCAGGGCATCTGGCATAGCAGGCTATCCAAAACAAAAAGAGGATGAAATAAAGCCTCAACCCACATTGCAAACATTTCAATATTTTCTCTTTCCCTCTGGAAACGATATGGTTATGTCATTGCCAGGCACATCTCTGGTTCTACCAAAGCTGTTAAATGTATGCTGATGGCAGCATGCAGCATATTGTCTGCTGTGAAAATGAAGGTTCAGACCAAAATGAACCTACTGATGCCTTAGGATTTTAGCTTTTATAGTTTTTATATCCTGTAATTCTTTAGTGTATAATTCTATATCCCATATAGCCTGTTAGCTACTGTTCTCCCATTTTGGTCAGACAAGACAATTTCTCTCTAGGCCTGACACTTACTGTCTCAGCCCCCAAGATATGTAAATGAAAGTGCGTTGGGGGGGAAGCAAACTTGGGGTAATGACTTCATTACCTGTAGCTTTAATTGGAGGATTAACCCCCGATATGCAAATGGACCAAACTTTAAAAAGTATGAAAACCTGTGACCCCGTTGTCCTTTTTGGGTGTAGCCTCTGTGAGCTTTGACTGTCCTAATGTACTTGAAGACCTTTCAATAAACATAACCGCTTTTATTCCCCTAATTTTGTCTAGCCTCTGTTTTTTGGTAGTCCCAACAAGACATCACTATGAAACAGTTTGAGAATTAAATAAAGGCTCTGTAGACCTGGGATCGTGTCCTTGAGCTGCCACCCATGGCTCTGACATGGCAACTGATGTCTGTGAGTGTTTCTCTATCTGTGGAATCCAGACAATTACATTTATTTTTCTAGGTGAAAGCATACTGGGCTTTTTCAGCTGAATACTGCTATATCAGAACTAAGTATTTTTAATATACATTTTATTGTAAGAGTTTCAAGAAATAGCTGGGGGATGAGAAGGACTCTCAGGCCAAACAATTTTCTCAGCACTTTTTTGGACAGATAAAAAGGTTTGGCAGGTAAATGAAAAGGTTTATTCCTACTAGTTGTGAATGCTGTGAAAATATGAATCAGAAAGATGTGGGTTTGTGAGGGTCTTCTCCCTCTATATTATAGTTTTATTAGCATTAGTTTGTGGAAAAAGAGCAACTAAGACCCCTGTGATAATACACAGATACACAGAAGTCCTTTGTGGCTTTACACAAGCTTTGCTAAGACACAGTTTGCAGATGTGAATGTGTATGGGCCTACTGAGTTGAAGTTTAAATGCTGGCTTATAGTGTTGACTGAGCATACTTTATTTCTCAATTTCCTAAATAGCATGTCATTAGAGAAAGACTGGAAATAAATCTGCAGATGTTGGATGTTACAAAAAAGGTCCTTGCAACCACTGAACTTACTAGCACATCTGTGTTTCCCTTATGTAAGCTACTATTTTCAATGATACATCACTTGGCCAGACTCTAGACTTGAAAGTAACATCAGAAATTTTCAGTTCGGGAGTGATGCCTTTTGGGTTTTATTTTGTCTGTTTATATTTTGTTTGTGCATTTGTTTGTTTTATTAAGGAAATCAGTATTTTTAACATGCATTAGATCTGAAATGATTTTATGCATTTCTCCTTTATGCTCAAGCAAAATTACTCATGTTTAAAATTATGCTTTGCAGATTTTATTAATGTAGATGTTTGAATGTTGGAATTGTAGGGTTCTGTTAAAACCCAGGATGACAGATAACCATATGGAAACTTTTGGAAACTAGTCTTGCTGTGTGAACCAAATTTCTGTTGGGCCAGTATTCACATGGTGCTAAATGAAATTCAAAAGTGCAGAATTTCAATCTAGAGGTCCATCACAGTAGCTCCTTTTGCTGATTACTCATTTGCTTCTACTTTTAAGCACTGAATTTGAGGTTGCAGCTTCCCAAGTTAACTGGTGCTCCATTGACTATTGTAGAGGGTGACCATCTGCTCATGTGTTCTGCCTCTAAGGATATTTTAAAAGCAATGCTGATCCCAGAAATTTGAAAGGGTGGCAGGAAAGATGTCAAAAACCTTCAGTTCCTAAAAGTTTTGTGGGAAAATAAAAATGAGCATGGGGAAGAGATGTTTCTTGCCCTTATGAGTAGGAGCGGCTCACTGTCCCTTGTTCTTTGTCAAGATAATCAGTGTGGGAGAAAGATCCCCTAAATGTCCCAGTCATGGGAAAAGCTTCAGTGATGGTTTACACCTCCTCAGGAGCTTTAGTCAAGACACATTTCTGTAGGCAATGTGGTTTCATTAATTTCAGGGATGTTAACCCTACTTATTTTCTTGATGGTGGTTGTGTTTTATTTTGTTACTTCAAGGAAGTCTAGGAGCAGTAGGACATAAAAAGTGCCATTTCAAAATCAAATAGAAATTTCCAGCTTAATACCTTCATATTTTTTTCAAAATGTGATTGTTTGACTTCTTGCTTATTTAAGACCTCATGGACTTAAAAAGGAGAAAATATATGTAGCCATGTGACAAAGAAAATGCACCAAAGGAGGATTTATTCAATTTTGAGAAGATCAGCAGCAGTGATTCAGCCTCTTGATTGGTCTGGAGTGTAATATGGTCAACTGACTCCCCCAGGGAGGAAGAAAAGATGAAAGTCCCACACTGCTGTGTGGTCACACAGGGAGCAGTGACCTGTGCCAGGGTAGCTCCAGCCAGGGCACCCAGTACAAGGAAAACTTCAGCCTTAACCATCAGTATTGTTGTTGTAGGGGATTCAAGCCAGGCAGTCAAAATGGAGCTTTTAGAGGTTCAGTGAAAGAGAGTAAAAACTTTAAAACAAGAGAACTCACCATCCAGAGAATGAAAAAACAAAAGCATATTTAGACAACTGTGTGCTATTCAGCACTTTACATCATGCAAAGAAGAGAGTCACTCCTCTTTTCAAGCCCCTGCACAGATCTTGCCATAGATTTTTCAGGCTGATCTCAGAGATTTGTTGTTTTCAAAGTTAAAACAACATCAGTTACCAGATCTAGATGAGCTGAAAGGAGTTACAATGTCCTTTGTAGACCCTTACCCCCTCATCCAGCCTTGAAATTTATGAAAGCAAACCAAATTACATAATAAATGTCAGTGTTTGTTCCAATACTTGCTCAGGTGGTCAATGCTTTGTAAAGATTTACTGATTTCTTGGAATTTTTGATCCTTGAAAGGATCAATAGGTTAGACTTTTCTGAGGAGCACCTACTGTAGTAAAGTCTGAAGTGGCATTAAGCAGAAAAAAAAAAACACTGGCAGGTATTAGAATTGACAAAACATCTAGTCTGCTTTTTACTCTTTAAACTACTTATTTATATTTATGTCTTTTGTCTTTCTTACCGATTCCATAGTGAATCTCTTGAAGAAAAACTTGAAAGCCTGGATGCTGAAGATCTCATGTCTCATCTGTCACAACCAGAAACCTACCTAGATGAGGAGAAAAGATCAAGTAAGTAAAACTGACCAAAACTGTGTGACTGACAAAATCACTTATTTAAACAGTCAGTTTGAAAAAATATGTGTTAATTCTTCAGCGATGACAATTTATCACACATGTTTTGATTGCTGCCTTTGATATTGGGAGTTTCATTGTGGTAAACAGATTCATTAGACATTCCCTGAAAAAGAACACCTTGTTAAAAATTGCTAGAGGAGAGCTCCATTTAGCTGGCTGGGGAAACTCCGTCTAACTCAATGTGGCAACTACTCAGCCAGCTGCACTGAGTTCAGTGCTGGTAACATCGCCTGTCCAAGTTGTCTGACACATCAGAAGACCCTGTTTTCTGATATAACTTCAGTGTAACCATTCAGGCTGAAAATTTCTGTGTCAGGTGTATGCACCAGACTGATCTTTTTTGGAAGATGGAGATAAGATCTGAAGGATAAAGAGACTGGGAGCAAGAAATGTTCTGACGGGCAGCAATCCTGCGTGTAGGAGAGGGCAGGAGGGTGTGGGGAGACAGTCACAGCAGGATATGGAAAAGTGTTCTCACCATTTTTCATCAGGTTTTTCTGCCATTATATTGCATACTCTTTTCAGTTTAAGACTTGTGTTGCTGTGGGGAAAGGAAGGTGCTAGAGATACTGCAGAGCCCTGAGCAGGTGAGTAGGGCTGCCACATACCTTTCACTTTGGGACTTTCTGGGCTGGTTTTCATGTTTTGTTGAAAGGAACAAGTTGGAAAAAGATTGGCAGGGACTTGAGGCCAGATATGGGTTCTGGGAAGGTTGATACTGCACATAAGCCATTGCCATGAGATGGTGAAGCAGAGGGGCTGGGACAACCCCGATGAGTCAGAGAGATGGGGACTGAGCGAGCTGGCAGGTGGGAGAGATGACAAGGACCCATAAGGATGAGGTAAGAGTCAAACAGAGGGGCCCAGGCAGTTTACAGAGAGGCCATTCCCAGTTTACACCCTTTGATTAATCAATCTGCCCATTTCATTTGAGCACATCCCTTGATTCCTTTATTCCATGAGGAAAAACACAAATCCTTCTCTATGGGCTTGTTTTTGGTTTTGTTTTTTTTTTTTTTTTAATCTTCTGTCTAAGAAAAGCTTTGTTATGCCTGTTAACTTATTTCCCCAGAGACTGCTGTAGTTTGTTTATGGGGTTTGTCCTGTTTGTTTTGTGTTTTCAGCTATGTCATATGGGTCTGGAGGTTTTCCAACACTTAACATTAAAAATAACATAGAATAATCCCTGTCTCAAAGACATATGAGATTCAATGAAAAATTTCCTCATGCAAAATTTTGGATGGGATGTTGGTATCTCTCTTTTACCTTCTGTTTCTGAGCCTTTAGAATATTTTCAAGTGATGTTGTGAAGAGCTCTTTTATTATTAAGACGATTAGACATCTTTTTTACCAGCAGATTTCAGATTTTTACATGCTGGCTGGAAAGGATCTGAGATTTTACCAGGTATGCCAACAGTTTGGCAGCACAGGAGGAGAAATGGTTACAGGCTCTGCTCATAAGGAGGAGGTGGGTCCTTTGATTTGAAGGCCAGTGTACAAAGAGGAGTAGTATCTGCCTTCAACCAAGAAAATCGTGCTTGAGTATTGTGTTACATGCAGGAAAAAGTTGTTAGAAGGCAGCCCTGGCACTGCACTGTGTTTTTGTGGATTGGGAAAGACCTCTCCTGGCAGACAACTGAGTATCACCATCTTACAGCAAACCCATAGCCACTGGCAACCCTGCATGTGACTCAACTCGTGATGATGTCTGCTGCTTGTTTAATTTTACAGCACACCTCTTCCTTTAAATTATATTATTCATCTCCTTAGGCAAAAAAAAAGTCACCATCATCATAGGTTTATGTTATTCAAATCAAAGCAAGAAATAAAAAATATGTAATGGTTCATGACTTTCTAAATCGGATGCTGACCTAAATTTACAAGTAACTGTGATTAACATTGGACTACATTTTAAATGGATGGCAATTCATTTTTTTATAAGTCTAAAACCTCACAGAATCTATTTATGTCTGCTATAATAAGATACTGAATATTATTTAATTTCTCATTTGCTATAATCAGCTTTAAGAGCATTTTTGCTTAGATCTCAGTGGCTTAGAATGATTATGACCCTTTCTAGGTCTCTTACTCATTTTTGGGCCTCTTGATACAACAGCAATCAGCAAATAAATTAAATACCAAAAAAATCCAGAAAAATATTTATAAAGAAAGCAAGTTGGTTGAAGTTATCATCATTGATTGATGAGAAACAACACTGAGAAGGAAACATATGTGGCTCTCCTGGAGAGAGGAATGGTGGCCCAGTGATGAAAGTGCTCATGTGAGTTCAATACTGACTCAGTGACCTTGGGCAATTTATTAGGGCATCACTCAGATGGCAAATTTCCAAGCCATACACCCATTAGAGTGATTTGTCTGGGTAAAGAGTCTTTTGAGGCTAAATACAGCTTTTCTGAAACTCTTGACCCAATGACACTAGTAGAATTTTGGCTCTGTCAAGATAGCATTTCGACTCTGCTTCTCACTCCCCCAAAAAACCAAAACTAATGCTTCCCAACTGTCCTTGGAAATGTGAAGAAGACATTACCAGATTTATGGAAAATCCTTATATATGACAGCATGTGAGTGGGAGCAGAGAGTGAATATGAAATATAAAAGCCTAGAACATATAGAGAACAATGAAAACTGGAGAAATATGGTTGCCTTTCACCCAGGGACACCTACACCTGAAAAGAGAAAGTCTAGTTGGGGCTTAAGTAAGGAGGGGGCCTAACTGAGAGCAGGGTGACATTAATGGCAGCTGGGTGACAACTCAACACAATACAATAATACAATAGCAGATTCTATTAGTCCTTAGATGAGGAAAGCATTTGTTCTTGTGTCTAATTATAAATACATACAATTATATTGAATTAATTAGTACTATCTAAGTGCTTGACTAATCCCAATGCTTAGCTAATAAGTATTACGAGTTGAATCCCTATATTTTTAAGGTTTTAGAACTGGATAAATTTTGTGAAAAGCCAGTGCATTCTCAGGAAGAGAATATAAAAATTGCCAATATATTGGGTAATAATCAAGAAAAATTTTATGCAGAGATTTTGCAGAGGAGAGGAAAATATCTGGAAATATTTTTTACACTTTAATTAGCTGCATTTGATATTGCTTAAACTCTGTGTGATTTCATGTATAAGTCATTAAATGACCTATTTCAGCTTGCTTTTAATTTTAAAGAACTTTTTATTTTCTTTCTTAATAAAATATATGACCTGAGTAGCAATAATATAAATCCATATTTTTCTTGTCTAATGACTATTTTAGGGCAAATACCTACTAGCCAATTTTCTCATATGCCTGAACTGGAGTTAGCCTAAATAGAAAAACTCAAACAAGCAAAAGTTAATATTATTTCTACAGTCACTGATATAACAACAATAGTAGTTGTGCACCAGCATGCTGAAAATCTACTCCCTTTATGTCCAAACAATAGTGTGAATCACAGAAATCTGACCTTGATATACAAATGTGATCATGTAGTAATTATAGCTCTTGTGCTTTCTATATAAACAGACTACTTCATCTGGAAATGCAGTAGGGTACTGCTTCATTCTGCAATTTTCAGCTAATGACTGAGCAGTAAGTTTTTATATCCCCAGAAGCTTTAAAATATAGCAGGTAGAAAAATCTTATTTCCTGCAAATGAAAAAAATAAGCTTGTTGTTTGAACTGCAATGAATCAAGTCATTGCTCTATCTATGGTCTGTTGAAAAGTAGATCTTACAAATTTAAAGATTGTCTTCAAAATCACATTTTGCAGAGGTTATTAAAGACACTTTCATGGGTGAAATATGGAATTAAATTACTCAGTCCAAGTGATAACTGACATGTTCTTTAACAACTGTGAGATTAACAAAAATGTCTTTCATTTCATGCCAAAATCTGCTTGTTCTGTTTGTGTCTGTGTTGGTATCATCCAAACAGGATGTGACAAACATATGTTCTTTGGCTTTGCCCTAATCTGTGATTTGGATAACACTATTAAGATGTGGTCTAACAAACTTCAGTGAAGCAAATCTGAGGATATTTGTCTGTGGACTTGATTTTAGTATGTCCTGAGCAATAGAAGCTCCATCCTGACCTCATAAATTAGCTGTACGTATTTTCAGTGCTTCCATAAAAATATGCTATCAAAATTTTAACATGCTTACTGACATAGGCTGAATCCTGAAAGAAAATAATAATGGAAAACTAACCCAGCACAGAGCCCAGGAGTGACCTTGAAGAGCTGAGTGACATCCCCTTGATGAGTCCCTGCTTATAAGGGTTTCCGAGAATGTCAATTGCTCAGTTTTTAATCTATTCAATCATTCCAGTGATGACTTTGTAGAATTCTAATTTCTTAATCAAAATTTTGTTTAGTGCCAGAAGGGCTACCAAAGTTCATAAGTATTACATAAGCAGTATAGGGTTTTTTCCCCAGGAAAATTTAAAACCTGAAAAAATATCAAGATTTCTTTCTTGAAATAAAATATATTTTCCTTAAATCCATCCTGATTGGCATACAATAAGTAATGAAAAAAAAAAAAGTATTAAATTGCATTTCTTTTCTCCGATTCTTTATAAATAATACCTAGAATTAACAATTCCAGTGTTTTGCATTGGTTTGATGTCACACTGAGTGGGTTATTAATCCTTAGGTCATTACACGAAACTTTTAAATATATTAAAAAGTACGATATTTCTTCTATTCATCTTGAAATGCCCTTGTGTTTGAATATATATAGAAAATGGACTTAAAAATTCAGACCTTTTCTTGCATGGTACTTTTAGAAATAGCAACTAATTAAAGAAGAATGTAATTTTTGGAGATAGTTATCACTGTTAGAATGGAAATTAGTCGTCTACCTCATGTGATATAATTGTCATATGATTATGAAATGATCATGGATGGGCTTGTAAGTGCTGTAGAATAATGGTTTGGAATTCATGTTGCAAACCATAATTCTAATACTCACCAGTTTTGTACTGTATCCCTACCCTAGGATGTTATAGCACATTTTCAGAGGGCTCAAGGGTACTCATTTGGTCACTTTCTGCAGTCTCATTCAGAGATGAATTTTCTTTAAGACTCAGATACATGACAAAGATTTGTGTAAGTATTTAGACTGAAGGAATTTCTAGTCTTTGAAGCCTGTCTTTTGTTATTTATCTAAGGGCTTCAGGATGGTGGTATTGTGAGTTAAATCTCCCTGTATCCACTTAAGACTGACCTTTTTATCACTTCCGAATATATCCATCAGCTGTTTCTTGGGCTTAGGGAAGAATTTTGATTTTGTAGAGGCAGCAGCTAATCAGAGTGTCTGCTGCCCAGCTTCAGACCTCTGGAAAGCTTTCACTGATCTTGTCAAGGGTATTTTTTATATTTGATGACAAGGTTGCCATTTGCAGTCCAAGATTTTGAGTAACTTACAGCCACTTCTGAAGATTGTTAAGGACTAATAACACACAAGTGTGCTTCCACCTTCCCTGTAGGCTTAGTCACTGCTCAGTTATTTACTCAGTACATAGTTTATAGCAAAATAACCTATGCATGGTGTATAGATAATAGATTAATAATATAATATGAATGTGACATCAAGCCCTCTTGTCACTGCCCCTACTCATTCTCAATGGCCACTGATTGTGGGCTGAATTCAAGATCGACCATTTGCTGTCTATGTTTTTAGGAAAAAATCATTGTTAAAATCAGAAACTAAACCTGGTGTATCTGTGTTAAAGACCAGATTGTCCCTGCACAAGAAGTCAGGTGCATTTGAACATTCCATGTCCTTCTCACAGAAGCTTTTCTACTCTGTGTTGGCAGCACTCAACCAAAGCAAGCAGCACACCTCCTACTTCCAGCCTTCATCAATTAGTCAGGCACTCATGAGGTCATGCACTGTCCTGGTGCCTGAACACCTCACAGAAGTTAATATATTTGATTTATATTTGTAGGATGGCTACAGCAAACTGAAGACAAGGTCGTCAGACTCCAGCTTGTGACAACCCCTCTTGTCTTGGTGCAGCTCTGCCCTTCACAGTGCCATGTTTGTCATTCCTTCCTCTTTGACATGCACCAAGCAGTACCACTCTTCTACTTAACAGCCCTGTGAAAATGTAATTTATTTTGTCTCAGTAGTACTTCTAGCCGTCCTGTCCTTCAGCAGAGTGCAGAACTGTCAAAATGTCTGTAGAGAATTTCCCAAAATACAAGGCATATAGAAGCCTCAGTACAGGCATAGAAAGATGTTCCTAAGTATTCTCTTCAGGTTTGTATCTACCCATACATTGAATCATGCCCAGATCCATGAGCATGGATATTTATGTATTTGAAATCATGTGTCCTGTGTACATGGAAAAAGGAAATAAACTCAAAAGTTAGTGACAGAATGGAGCATTTGCAACTTAACCCAAATTCAGTCCATGCAAATGTGATTCTTTACCTCCACTTTAGTGAGCTTTGACTCAACTTCTAGACTGTAAAAGTGGGATGTATCTGACACAGTGTCTTTGCCTGGGCTGTTCACTCCAGACTCCTTTCATTGTGGCTGATGATATGGTCAGCACAGACAACTGAAAGTAGGTTGCATCTCACCTCATCCTACAAAAGTAGAAGTTTAAAACAGAGACAGTAAAGAAGATGTCTGCAAAGTCAGGTGAATCACGCGCTAAACTGCCTCGTTCCTCCTGCTGACTGAAAGAGAGGGAGTAGGGTTTGATCCCAGAGGTAAACTCCCAAAAATCCTGTATGCCTAAAGGTATTGCAGCAGGGACTTCTTATTTCTACCTGAACCATACCAGGGGCAGGTATAAGACTGTATCTCTAATGCTACAGTCAAGAAGAGACATTAGGAGGCAGAAAACAAATATTAAAACCCCCAACCTTTCGATGGAAAACAACTGAAAAAAAATCGGTGCATTACCATGGATGCTGACATATTTTCCAATGGCAATCTAGTGGGAAGCTGTACTGATCTTTAGGATTTTCTTCAGTAGAAGTTACAGAAAAAAAACCACAACAAAATTATATACTGTAATAGTAGTTTTATATTTTTACCAAGAGAATGATGCATCTGAAAAATAACTTCTTTTTTCAGTTTCTTTTATATCAGTTTCCTGTTCAAGCTTATGTAACACTACTTGGTCTGCCTGTCTTGGTAACAGCATGAATTTATACCAAATTGAAGTAAGCAAATCATATAGTTTCAAGAAGGTGGGAAAGCATTGAGACTGAGTGCCTCCAGGCCTTGAGGGTAGTTAAAAATGCAGAATAAATAACACATTATATTCTCTAAACAGCTGCTGTTATTTAATAAATCGCTTAATAAAAAAATTAATGTTACCAGTGCATTAATTAGTTAAACTGGCTAATGAGTTCCTAATGTCTCTGCAAGTTGCAGTGAGGTGAGTATTTTGAATGCAGTCAGATGGGGTTGGCTCATATTATTAGTAGCAGAGATGTGCATGGTGGGAATCTGGAGGTTTCTTCTGCCCTTCTGCAGCTGTGGGGCTGAGCTGCCTGCTCCATGAATACTTACTCACTTAGAAAGAAAGAGGGAAAGAGAGAAAAAAGAGAGGGAGAGAAGGAAAGGAAGGAAGGAAAGGAAGGAAGGAAGGAAGGAAGGAAGGAAGGAAGGAAGGAAGGAAGGAAGGAAGGAAGGAAGGAAGGAAGGAAGG
>JACBWW010000003.1:58176301-58208156 GCA_020086605.1 Lanius collurio
TCCAGCCAAATTTTGTTTTTCATTTTATTGCACATTATGATTTACTGCACAGCTCTGTGTTCATTATTACTTAGAGAAGCAGTTGTTCAGATCCTCTTTCTCTTGATCTCCCGATCAGAAAATACTGCGCAGATGCGAACAGAAGTAAGAATATTACTCCTGTAAGAGAATTCTTCCCCAATTAAACATAGTGTCTGTGAGGGAAATTATGATCTTGCAAATAGTTTCTGCTTCTAAGAAAGACTTAACAACACAAATGAGGCCAGCTTTCCTTACATCAAGTCTACTGTTTGCTGCAAAACCAGTGCTGTAACTGACTCAATTAATATTGCACAAATATCCTGGGAGGGCTTAAAAATGTCGAAATCCCACATATATATCCTTCAGGACTTAGAAAAACCTGATCTGCCCAGCACATTCCAGAATTAACCTGTTTCCTTTCTGGGAAAAAAAAAAAAATATCTTGTTTGTTTCTGTCATGCATAAGAAAGGACAAAGCAGAAACATATTTTCTCATGATAACTACTGTTGAAACCAGAGAGTGTTGTCAGTGTTCACACAGATGCTGCCTGGTTACTGTGGTCTTCCTCCTCTCTTGCATTCTCTCTGTGGGAACCAGAGCAAAGCCCGCTGCAGTTGCTTCTGGAGTAGGAGCTGGCTGGTACTGCTCAATTCCGGTGTTCATGAGCACCACTCATCTCCTGCTGAGCCTGGGAACCTCATCTATGTTGCAGATGGCTGGAGATGCTAAGGAGCAAAAGCACAAACCTGTCCTTTGTGAACGTCCCAATTTCTCTCCTGTCTATGTGCCCATTCTGAAGGGAGCCTAGTCTTTCCACAAGACTCAAATTGTCTTCAACAGCCTGGCACACCTGATGATTTCTTTTTTAGAATAGGCCTCAAATTGTAAAAACAAATTCTCTGCACCTCAGAGTGGAGTTACATTGTCCTGCACTGGGACACTCGAGAGGAAGCACTGAACTCTTGTCTAGCAAAACCCTTGGTGGACTAAAATAGCCAGCCTCACTTTCAGAAGGACATTGAAATAATCTAATCCAATCTATCTAATTTGTTATGAGCTACAGTTCTGAATTCTAGGCAGAAATTCTAGGCTTTTGAAAATTACAAATTAAGGTTTAATCTACAATGGCCGGGTTTAGCAAACAGAGTCCTCTCAAAACATTGACACTGTACTATCAGCCAGCACTAGTATGGAAGCTATACTGATGCCAGGACATTATTATCTCCAGGAAACACTTCTTGCATTAACATGGTGGTTTAATGGCCTGCGATATTGCAAGGAGAGAGAATTTAACTTCTGGGACAAATAACAACAGATGTCTTTCACCAAACTGTTATTATTCCTAAAGTCATGTTGGCACATGCAGGTTTGCATGAACACCAAGAGGATTTGGGAATTCTGAAACCCCTTATGGGCAGCTGGAGGGGCAAATGCTGTGGAAGCTTTTCTCCCGGGTTGTGGTGAGCACATCATTACACTCTTGTGGAAATTCTCATTTGGCCTCATAGTAGTTGTGGTTTTTCCCTTGGGGAGGAGGAACTTAGAGGTTTCAAACAGTATTTTTTTCTTCTAGCAATCTGCCTATTTTTTAAAAATGTGTAGAAACACTTGCAACCTCTGTTCTTCCATCTGTCTTGGTTGAGGGGAGGTCACAATCTTGGGAAACACATACACACACAGTGCAATTGCCTGAGTCTCACTTGTAGACATGCTACAGATGCTGCAGAGTTTTCAGTAACACATTATTTAAACTCAATTTAAATAATATGAATTCTTATGATATAAGTTGTTTTTCTTTTTTGCCAGGATGTAAATCACAACATGGATAAGGTCCCCTTAAACAATAAGGTGTCTTTCAGCACCAGCATCATGAAGTGTTGTCTAAGACTTTGCTTTCCTTAGGTTGAGACTAAACCTGATTGTGGTCATGTTCTCTCTTGTGCCTGGTCTGTCTAATGCTGTAAATCTATGGTAGGAGTTGTAAGTTTAACCCTCTTGCTCAAGCTGTAGCTGTTGTAGGACTTGCTTAGGACAACTGCTGACAATGACTCACAGGACATGGGCCTATTGCAGATCCCAGACTTTAGTAGGAAATACGTATGTCGGCCACTTGCAGCTGTTGGGGACACCCAAGTGTCTTAAAGTGGGCAGAAGTAGTGTTAGAAATGATCCTTGTGGGAAGGATGTTTCTCTCTGATGACAAACCTTGCAGCCAGGCTGTCCTCTGTGCTCGAAGGCAATGGAGGGGATAAAGCATAGGAGTTTATGAAATACCCTGTGCAGACATGTATATACCACCCTATAGGGGAAACAGCCTAATTACTGCTCTGAGCTTCCAGGGAACTCAGAAGAGAAGCATAAATCTCAACCATCAAGAGACTCCTGTAATTCAGACCAGGTGTCAGGTAGGCTGCTCTACAGCTCCAGCACAACATGACTTACAATCACCTTTTTATCCTTGTTCCTCTGCTACTGACGCCCTTTAGGTCTAATATTCTCAGTAGTAAGGAAATTTGTTACCACTGAGCCAAATCTCATTTGTCTAGGTAGTGAGAATAAGTACCAGCTGTAGATCATCTTGGATACTAGATTTTTAACCCCATCCTGGTCAATACAGAAATACGATAGATCATTCTCTACCACAGCTTCATAAACACAGAAAATAAAAACGACATAGTTTAAATGACCTGTGAGATCTGGGATTCTGGCTAAGACCTATTTTACCATTGATTAAATCTGGAATCTGATTCATTTAGGATACATGTAACATCAGAATTATACCCTGCTGGTTGATAATAATTCAACAGCTCTATACTTAATGTAGAATTATGGTACCTGTTAGTTTTAAATAGTTTAATTATTTTAAAATATCTTCAGAAATTATTTTACTGAGGTAGAGACCTTCTTTGTTCATGAATATAGATAACTACTGAATTGTAGAAACTTCTGATCCTGACAAGCTTTGCTAAGTACTCAGCTACTAATTATGAACAGGAATAAAAGGACACCTGCTGAAATAATTATTAAAGGATGTGCAACTACAACCTGCCTCTTATCAGATGGATGGAGCCAGTACCCTCCTTCAGCAGAGAATGCAGTCTTACACATTTTATGACAAATATGCTGTTATGTAAATGATTACATCAGGAGGCATATTAATTTGTGTGAATAATGAACTGCTTGGATTTTAATGCAGAAGGAAAGTAGCAATATAGTTCTATACTAAATTAGGTAAATAAAGCACTTGAGTTCCATAGTGCTGGCATAGGTCTTATTTACTTACAAATAAATCTCGAATATTTCCACAAAATTCAGTTTATAGCACAACTGTAATTCAGGTAGGAAACTAGGATTGCACCCTCACTGTTAGTAATGACTTAATAACTGTAAATTTGGGACAAAATTCCTTCCATGATTTTATCTACCCATTTTTGTCTAGCAATCTCTTGTACCTATAAGAGCCTTTTTTAAATGGATGCCTAAAATGTGCATTAGTTTAAGTAGGAAAAAGCCTACAAAACATGTTGCAAATATCTCCAGGACAAGTACATCATAAGCAGGAGCTCTGAAAGCTCAGAAAGTCCTCCAGGTGAGATCCTGGAAAGCTGGGGCCATAATCTGTGAAAATACCACTACATGTCCTCCCTGTTCAACTCTTGCACCTCCCATGTGTCAGCCACTGCTGGAGACGAGGTCTGGAAATGTTGGCTCAGATGGCTTTATGTTCCTATGTAGAATCATAGCACTGTGCTAAGGGCTTGCTGCTAGGCTGAATCTAGATACTATAAGGCATGTCCTAATGCCTGAAATGTCCTGCTGCCCCTCTGGCTGACAGTTCTGGCCAGGACAAAATTGTTTGCTATGCACTTGGCAGTTGCTATAGAAAGGATATGCAGCTGTGCCAGGCTTGGCAGGAGACATCTCCCTCTCCTTGTCCCTGTAGTTCTGAGGAGCACATCAACCATGGGCCCTGCTTTTACCACGTATGTTCTCCCTTCTGGCTGCTGTAGAGATGAACAAAAGGAAAGTGGGAGCCAGCCATGATGCTCCTGCTGCTGGTCTGGGTAATGCCATGCAGTGTCTTGCCCATGATCACATCATAATTCAGAGCCAGAAGGTGGCAATCCCAGGGGTGTCATTCAGCCACTAACTAAGAGCTGATTTATTTTCTCCCCAGACTGCAGAACAGATATGGAGGAGTGTGTGGGGTTGAAGGTCCTCTCAGGACCTGGGGACACGGCTCAATTTCTAATTGGAATCCAATTCTATCCCTGTGCTACTAGGCTACAGCTTCTGTCACTGTAGCCATGAGAGAAGACTTGGCAAGGCCTTATTTAATCTTTCTCTAAATCAGTTTAACTTTTCAACCTTAAGGCCACACTCCAAAAGCCATTTGCTTTCCTAGATCAGGAGCCATTCTGGTAATTGTATAGATACAGTATTTTTACCTACTGAATTACAGATGAGGTTTGTAGTTGGGTGGAGAAGATTAGTTGCACTTGTTTTCACAATGAACACTTAGGAACATGTATATGTGTAGCCAAGGAGAGGCTCTCCTAACCATGGGCTGAGGATGCACTGGATTGGATGGCAATTAAGATCCCATGGCCTTAGGGAGTCACAAACTACTTGCAGAATGCCTCGCAGACATCTTCTCCCATGGGGAAGTGTTGCAATCTTCCGTTTTATTGGCTTCTTTAAGCCCCAGATTCTTTCAAACTGGATGTTAGCACAGCCCCACAGCTCTGGGATAACAAGCTCTGAGGCACCAAGCCGATGTTGGGGTCTTTACCCCCAAAAGCACAGCTGCTCATCTTGTTAGCACACCTCCTCTCTCCAGTCTTTCCTCTCTGTCCAACTAGTTCAGGTTTGAGGGATGGAAGAGCACCAATGACACATTTTACCACCCCAGACAGGGCTGCTCCTTGACATCCCCTGCAGAGCCTGGCTCTCCAACCCCACCTCACCCCTTCCCCCAGGGATCATGCATCAGTCTCAGGCACTCTCAGCTTAACAGCAAAGCTTCTCCAATTTCTTTGTTTTCTCTGGCTTTATTTATGAAAGAGGTGTGCCAAAACACTGTACCCCTCATTGCCACCCCTTTTCTTTCAGTTCTGTTTCCCGTCGGGTGTTTTGCTCTGACACACCAAGTAAAGACACAAAACACGAGGTGGGAACATCTGGCCCTGGCTGTAGAGCGTTGTCAAGGAGAGAAGTTCCTAGACATAAGATCAGCTTTCTCCCCCCTCTTCCCAGGACCCTTCTGTGGGATGTTCAGGGTTTCCTGCCGCAGCCCCCAGGGTGGCCAGCAGCCCCCAGCCTGCGCTTCGCTCTCTCCAGCACAATTACAGTCTGCAAATGTTTAAAGGCAGTTTCTTTTGAGTTAGCCACATGCTTCAAATTGTTATGTGGTTAACCACTGAGAACAAACCCCCACACAAATACCTAAGGATCAACTTGCTCAAGCCAGGGTGGTAGCAGTGGAGGCAGAAGAGGAGAGGGGAGGGGAGACTTCCTCATTTTGCTTTTGATGAGCAGAAAATAGTTATCTTTTGACTTTCCTGAAGTGCCAGCAGCGGCTGTGTCACAGTGTGTACTGGGTGATGCCGTTTGCACGTTGGTTTGCTGATGAAAGCAGCCTTGTTCAGCAGCCATGGCCATGCACCCCACGGGCCACATCCTCCGCTGCTGTAAATCAGCTCTCTGGTGAATAGGAAGTGAAAATGCAACCCCGTCTCCCTGTGTGACATGCAAGTGCCAAGCTGAGGGAAGACTTCTGTGCTTTGACATTGCCCTATCCCATGTCCCTTAACTCTTATAAAAGCTGAATACTTTTCTGCTGACTCACATAGACAGATGGATTTTGTTAACTCCAGGCGAGATAGAGGAAGATGCACTAAAAGCATCACTAGCAGCCGCTTAACCCAGCTTTGGGGTTCAGGGGGGGGACTGAGCAAGGAGCTTCACATCTTTCCCTGTTCAGCATGGATGGAGCTTGGCTCCTGGGTGCCATGTGGGAGGAGTGATGTGCGGTCTAGGCTGAGCCCTGCTGCTAATCAGTGTCTGAAATAATGACCCATGCTGTCATTCCATCCCCCTCCCTATGCCCTCTCTGGAGCTCTGCATCTCCCCAAAGCCCAAGAGACTTGGAGCCAACAGCAACAAAAAAAGAAACACCCCAAAACAAGCACAGAACTCAAATCCCCACTGTAATTCCATTGCATCTGCTTAAATCTTCTTAAGTTACAGAGGATTTTAGTGAAGTAAATTAACTTCCCTTTGCTTGTGTTTCCTTGTATTTTTGAAGACTATGAAACTGTTGAGGAGAAAATTGTCTTACAAACTCATGGGGACAGTTTCCAAACATGATTGGCAGAGCTGTTCATGTAGTGTTCCTGAGAGTGGACCCAAGTGGAGATACAGATAATTACTTTGCCGTGGACCAACTTTAAGATCCATTTTAACTTTATTTTAATTTCTAAAATGGCAGAAGAAACTCTCACAAAGTGGCTAGGATAGTCTTGAGGGGGAAGATGCAATCCAAACGTGATCTGCTTTCTCTGGTGTGAAACAAAATTGAATTCTTTGCTTTTTGAGGAAAACTGCATGAAAAGGAAGGGTTAAAATTTTTTGGATGTGGGGGAAGTTTTCAGTGAAAGTGGTTTAGCTCCTCTGGTCCATTTATCATCTGAGCAGTGAAACATCACTGTGCTTATGAAGTTAGCTCTACAGGATTCTGTACCTGTCAAAATTGTTTATCCATACTTGCCAACAACAGCAAGAAAAGCAGGAGGACTGGCAGTTGTGATGGTGAGTGAGTTGGACACACGGACTGAAGGCACAGGAGTTGAACCTCCTCACTGATTCAGAAAAAGAAAATGAGTGAGGAAAAGAACACTAAAGCATGAAGTATCTGATCTTAGAGAGGTTAACGGTACGGTTTGTTACAAAAGAAGAAGAATTTGAAAATTTCTTCATGGGCAACTGAGTAGGGAAGATCTTAGTGGTCAATTAGTCCTCATGTTGTTGAAGGTTCAGGAGTAAACGTCAGCAGAAGCAGCTGCTGGGGGACATTGGCACATTAACATTATCAACCATGGGTAAATGATTGAGACTATTGCACTTAGATAATTGAAAACTGATGTGATAATCACTTGTTAAGGAATTATTAAGGAAATTCTGAGTGCTTAGTATCATTTTGTGAAAATATATGAAAAATTCTCAGTCTAAATCCAACAGAACCTTAATCCTATGTGAGGACTATTAGGTAAAAAAAAAGGAGGGAGGCGGGCAGAGAATTCAGGTTTATAAAAAGAAACCCGTACACAATGAGCTGAAGGTTGTGCTTCTGCACTTCCTGCTCTGGGTGTGAGCAGAAGAGGAAATACCAAAATACCACCAGAAAAATTATTCCCACAGCATTCCCAACCTGGCCGAAATCAGAAAAGTTCTAACAGTCCTACAAAAACAGGGTAAATCTCACAACTGACCCAGTCTCAAGGATCTTACTCATAGGAAGGCCAACAAAATTTCCAAAGCTAGGGGATTTGGGTAGACCTAGATGAGTCTCTGTATTTCCCCTGACTCCTCATCTATATTTTCTGCACTTCATGGATCATTGGTGACATGTGACTCTTCTGCCAGCTTTGAGAGGAGCACATTTCTGCTGCAGCCAGTTTGATCACATCCATGACCATCACACTGCATGTTAAGTGCAAGGCAGGGTACCATGGCCCAGTCCAACTCAGGTGAGGGGCTCCTTGGCCCCCCTTTCATTTTTTGACAATCAACCCAGTACAATAAGAGTACATCCTACACACACAGCAAGAACTGACCTTTCAATGCATAAAATGCCACCAGTTTCAGTGTTGCCCCATGTTAATGATCAAAACTGAATTCCTGGAGATTCCCAGGCAGACGAAACTTTAGTTTGGTCTGGTTGCTCTGGCAAACCTTTCCCTTATAGCAAAGAAAACCTTGAAGATGAGCAGCAGGATCACATTCAAAGGGTTGTACAGATAGCTGGCACATCACACAAGTAGTTTAAAACCTCAAATCTGAAAGCTTTGCAAAAAACTTGGAAAATGGCTCTTTCCCTTTGCTGGTAGAAGAAGGAAAGTATTCTGTCCTATTAACCCCTCAAAAGTTAAATATCAAAGTCTCTTGTTTGACATGCAGTACTGTACACTAAAATTCTGGACTTGTTCAATAGTCTAACAAAAACAGTATAAAAAACTGGTTTTCCTATAGATGTTTCCCTACATCAAGCAATTCCTGAATCAAGATTTTTCCCTAACCATTAGAGAATCAAATCTCTGGACTGGGTTCAATGAGTAGCTCAGGAATGTTCAGCACAACCACAGCCTCCAGCCATGGAACAGAACAAAAGTTGCAACAGTGATGATGCTTTATCTTCCACAATTTACTCCAGCAACACTTCCATGGATGCCAATAATGAAATCTGCTTCAAAGAGGCCTGAAAAGATTTTTTTTCTTTCCAAATTCTGAATCACTGATTTTGAGACTGGTCAACTCATTGCATTTGTGACTGTGGTTTAGCTAAAACCACCTAAGGCCGATAATGTCATCATGAACTCTCACATCCAAAAATTAAGCTAAAACCTTATCTAAGCCTCATGTCTGAACGCAGCTTTCGAGTTCATTCAGAGCAGCACAGCACTCAGCATTTGCCCTCCAACAACAGAAAGCCCCTTTCTGGCCTCCCAGCACATTGCTGCGTGGAATACACTGTCACTCCTACTGCAAACTTATTTAAGAGACAATAGGGCAAATAGTTGGCACGCAGATTCTTCTTAAAACTTAAATCTAGATCCACAATAAAATGTAAAAGGCCAAGGAAACATACAAAGACAATTAGAAAATGCTCATTTTTCTTTTAAAATTAATTTTTGCTGTGAGTGAGACATTGCGATTTACAATATGGGCTCCATTCTGCAAGCCCTTTCTTACATGAGCTCTTTTTAAAGTCACTGAGGTTGTTTACATGAGTAAAAGTTACTTACATGAGAAAGGACTCACAGAATCTGGCCTTACACATTTTGCTACGAAGTTTACCTAGACATTATCTGGGCTGTGGAGCCGTGTGTGTATTTTAAGGAACTAAAACTGGACTTCGGTTGTTTTTTTTGGAAAAAGTTCTGATTTCAGCTTCACCCATCTGCTTTTTGCAGTTTGCTCTGCAGCCACATTGAATGGATGGGCTCAGCCTTTGTCCCTGTCTGTGAGCTGCTCGTTACCAGCCATGCTCAGCCCCGAAGCGCTGTAACTCACCAGGACGTGTGCAGTCTGAATTCCCATTCCAGATTTGGTCCTCAAGCCTAAGGCCATTATTCCATCTCAGACTAAAACATATTCTCCCATAGGCAGCTGAAAAAGAGCACGTTTCTTCAGGTTTTCTTGCCACAAAATGATAAAGTGAAATAAAGTAATAGTAATAAAAAGGAAATCCAATGTACGGCAATCCTCAGAATTCTGGAATGTAAGACTGTTGATCAGCATCCATAAATGTCCTGACCGGTGAGGAGACACAGGCACTACAACTGGAAAGAGAGCAGGAAGGAAAACCTACCATGTGAGCAAAGTTTAAAAAAAAAAAGGGGGGGGGGGGGGGGGGGGGGGGGAGTAGGGGGAAGAGAGAGAGAGAAAAAGGTCTGCTCACTGGACAGCACTTGGGCTGATAGCAGGGATTTCAGGAAATCCAAACACTCAGACAGGAAATCTGAACACTGGATAAACATGCCATAATCTCCACAGATACAGTTAACGTGCAGCGTCCCTGTTAACCCATTGCCTGCCCATGGCTGAGCCTGAAATCAGATCGGCCATATGAGACGCCTGGAAACTCAAGCTGCCCGAGGGGCTCCACAGTCTGAGTGCTCAGAAGGCTGAGCACAGCCTTGCATACAGCCCTGCCCTCTCCTTTTTTAACTCCATTGATTTCTACACAGTACTGCTTTAGTGAAAAAGTGCATAATTTTCCTCCTCTGAGGAGGAGAGGCACCCTGAGCCCCACAGCAACCTGCCAGTGTGCCACTGACTCCGGATACCTGGTAGTCCTGAGGTAGTTTTACCTGGTTCTTCTTCCACTTCTCTTTTGCTGTAACACAAGATTTGTATGGCTGGCTGTGGGATATTTGCAGAGTCTCAGCTATGATTTACTCTGCGCTGGTGCAGTGGGGACCCCCTTTATGCCATTTTGTCAAGGAATCTAGTTCTGTGGTAGAGGGGCTGGAATTAGACAACCCCCAAGGTCCCTTCCATCCCAAACCATCATGTGATTCTGTGAACCAAGGAACAAACTCTGCAGTCCCTAGCAAAATTAGGATGAAGCCTGTTTGGTTGGTTATTTTTGGAATTTAGATTTCGCTCTTTGTGTCTTGTAGTTCACTTGTCATCCTTAAAAATATCAGTTTTAAGCTTCTTAATATATTTCTTTTATATGATCTACCTTGGTTACACTATTAATGTAAAGCTCTTAGCTAGTTACAAAAGCAAGGAGAAGCAATAATATTGCATAGAACTGACCCCTTGCTCCCACAGATGTAATTAATAAAGTGAAGTTTACATGAGAGTTGCCAAATTTAAATTCATAGTATTATAAGCATGTGCACACACACACACACAGTTAAGCCCCTGCATGTTTGCAGAATGGGGACTGCACTGTGTTTTCTGGAGGACAATTGCAGGCTTCTCTGCTTTCCAGAGGTTATGGACTCCTAAGGCAAAGGCCCACTCCCAAAAATGCTTCCTCTCTCTGAAAACTGACATTTGGGAGAGCCCTGCCTAAACATGTTAGAAAGAAAACATAATGTCTTTAGATTTTCTGATTCTCCTAAGACTTTCTAGAAATTAAAAAAATGATAGAAATTAGTGCCTTGAATTTCACTTGCTGGTGGAAGTAATTAGACACAGAGGTAAATCCACTGACTGGTGCCCTCACTCAAGGCACTGGCAATCAGCTCGTCTGAAATGGCCCTAAGTCCCACATGCAATGTTAACCTGTATCATTATATTAAGGTCCCTGCTAGGAACAAAATAGGGGCACTATAGGAAAAGGCTTCTTTCAGCACCTCCTACTACTTGCAGTGTGTTTCTTCTTATTATTTCAAAGACAGAAGCTCTGGCAAACCAGCATTTCTTACAGCATTCCCTGGAAGTGGCCAGGCTTGGACATCATGCCTGGACTATAGAGTTGTGTTGGCTACAGGGAGCCTGGCAGCAGAACTGGGGTGGAAAATGGGGCTTTGGGGGCATCCCTTCCTCAGGAACCCTCCTCTGGTCACCAGCCTAATTCTTGATGCAGAAAATATCTTTCAAGTTGTGTCCTCATGTTCCCAGTCATTATCTTACTATTTTTCAGAAAGTGTGAGGCTGGTGGTGGAGGTCAGTCACTGTGAGCGTGGTTGGAGCACTGGTGGCTGCATCTGTGCAAAGAGCTGGTAGAACAAATACTTGACTTTAGAGGCATGAAGTCATCTGCCTTGCCTAGCACGTGCTGCGTGAAACTAGGACCAAATGGTTGCTTGATGATGTCAGGAGTGAACTGGTGGAAAAACAGGGAAAAATTAAAACATGTCAGGGTTGAACTTTATTTCTTTTCTTTCTTGTTCCATGTGCTTTGCCAGTGAGCTATTTCAGTTATTCCTTTTTTTTCTGTAGAAGTTCTCGTCACAGTATTTTTCACCTTCTCTTTTCTTGTATTTTACCCTTAGTGCCATTCTTTGCAGTAGCAAAAGGAAAGCAAAAAAATAGAGAAAAGGTATAAAGTAGAGCCTTTTCAGTATAACTGAAAAAGGGTTAAAAAAAAAAAAAGAGAAAATAGGCATAAAACTTCAAAATATGCATTTTAATCAAAAAAAAAGCCTATTAAGATTGAGAGACTTTTCATTGGAAAACATTCAAGCAGCTCTAGAAAAAAAAAGAAGCCGGGGGAATTGGGATATAATTTATTACCACTAACGTCTGCTGTAAATCAGTTAGAGGTAGGCAAACATTCCCTACCAGGGCAGAGTTAGGTCAAGGTGAGAGGGGATAAAGCAATAATTAAAAAGACCAGCATCCTCCAGCTACCTTCAATAGCCTATAAGCAGAAGAGCAAGTGCTTTATGCTAGAACTGGGGTTCTGTCTAGAAAAATTTCAAAGGAGGGGGAAAAAATAATTTCTATTCAATGGAAAACTATCAGTTTATAATACATCTCCAAAAAGTTCCATACCAAACCACCAAAAGTATTATACTTTTTCTGTTTTTTTAATTAAAAAATAAGTAAAAAAAAAAAAAGTTGTGCTTATTGTGAAAAATTTAATTTTATGATACATTTCTGTTGAAAAACTCTGCAGAAAGGTGTTATTGTCAGTCTTGGCAAAACAGAGAACAGGGACAGCATGGTAGGCAAAATAATGAAGCTGACAATAATAAACTATACTGAAACATTCCAGCCAAATTGGAGTAGAAAGAAATCTTCAAACTCAAGCAAGCAGAGCTATCAAAGCTAAAGTGTAGACAAAGATCCCTGGAAGGGCACAGCAGCTGCAAAACATCCCCCATCACCTTAGGAAAAAAAAGCCAGGGGCCTTACTCAGTACAGATGTGAAGATGCTTGCTTTTAAATTGGGAAAAACCCTTTACCACATCCACCATTGATGTACCCACAGCAGCTGAGCTTTCTGATCACTTGTTCTATATCCCCAGGATGTAGCTTTGTGTATTCCTAGAGCTGATAACAAAATTGTCATGTCTTCCACAAAGAACTCTATGGTTACTGAATTAAGACTGGATTAAAAGGGTTTAGATATGCATGTGAAAGGCAAAGCACATGAAATAATTATTGAGATCGTGAACAAAATACTCAAGAAAATTATCATCAACTTATGAGGCCCCAAGCTCTGTTATTTTTCACGTGTCAATGACAAGCCCTATCATTATAATAGTTAGGAATTTTTTTTTTCATTATAGATTTGAAAGAAAGATCAGTTCTTTACTGCCCTACATACTGTACTTGGAGAAGATTTCAACAGAATAAATAAAACATTTGGAGAAAGAAATCTCAGGTCTCAGTTTTGTCATTCTTCACCCTTCAGTCAGTGAGTCAGAGACTTTACATCCTTGAAAAAAAATGTCTTAATATATTCACATGAAACTAATTTACTTTCCCTTTTCAACACGGCCAGCCCTGTGGCTCAGCCATCCCAGACCTCTCTCTCTCTAGCTACCAAAAACAGGATGCCAGAGAAAGACTGTGACAGGCTAAGCCAAGTTCCCCAATCACACCGTGACTCTATCTGGATTTACTACAGCACATACTAAAACTTTGTGAACGTTAGAGAAAATGAGTACAAAACACTATCCAAAAGGATTTCATAAACACTGACACAACTTACCATAAGTTATAAATACTATTATTCTTGAAAACTTCAGTAATTAACTTGTTTAGAGACTTCTTGCTGTGCTACAAAACATATCTCTTTGTGCACTGGCTTTCAATTTTAACACTTCCTTGGAGATCCCTGCCACTTTTATTACTAGTCCTGCTCCTTCTAAATGAGCAGCCAAGGCAGTTTACTTTGGAGATCAGCATCCCTGCTGGCAGTGCTGCACTAGGAAAAGCCCCAAGCCCCCTCCATCCAGCAGCAAACCATGTGCTCTTACATTACACAAGAAACATTGCCATTTTCCCCACTGTTCATTCAGTGAAATACAGCAGAAGCTGTGTTCTAACAGGTTTAACAACATGTTTGTACATTTATTAGGCAAATAGCACCTCTTGACGTTCTGAAAAGGTCCAGGCAGTAGAAACTGCCTTGTCAAGAAGCACTTGACCCTTGGTGGTAGCTACAGGCTGCTCTAATGCACAGGAGGCAGTGCATGTTTCATTTTCAGCTGGTTTTAGAGTTTTCTTTTCTTAAATAAGAAAAAACTCCAAAACCTGAAGCATTTCTTTTTTTTGCCTCTCCTTCATTGTTTCTTGTTACAATGGCAAAAATGGGGAATATTTTTGTAGTCCTTTTTCCCCCTGATTTTCTTTCCAATGTGGCATGTGAAGGGAGGAAACCAAAGACATGTACAAACAATTTTTCCCTGCTCTGCTCAAAAAATGCTGTATAAAAATATACAGTAAAGGGTACTAAAGAAAGCAGATGTCACCTAGAGAGTTCCCTATGATGTCAGAGTAGCTGCTGACTTCACCTTTTGCCAAAGATACGTGAACAGTCCAGGTAATGTTTAGGGACAGCTATAAGTTGAATTAGGCACCACAGACCCAAATTACAACAAAAATGTTGTGTGGAGAAATCTGAGTCTCTCTACATTGTTCTCTATAGATTTGCAAGATGTCAGTTGTGCTGGAAGGGGTGGGTTGGAAGGACACCTTGGACATGTGAAAATCACACCAGGCTTATTCTCCAATTGTCACCAAAGTTTTCCTTGGTTTCCTTTCTAAAAATGGTTGAAAAAGATTCCTTCTTAATGTGTTGTCACTGTTTTGTTACAGAAATTTTAATGACAAACAGAACTCAAGAATTCCAGACATTAACAAACACTATGACAAACCCCAGTTGATCACCAGATTGGTTTAGCAATTAGGGGACTTTTTTTAAAAAAAAGAAGCGTAAGCTTCTCATGATCTTTGGTCATATGAGCAATTATTTTAAGCAGACTAAATGTATACATAAAAATTAGTGCTATATTTCTTGTCAATCCCTTATCACAAGGAGCTGAGTATTTGTAAGTATGGATGGATGCCATGAGACTTGTCATAGACATGTGAGAGTCAACACTGTTACAAATGCTGCAAGCATCACATGCTCTAAGCATTGAATACTTGTAGGCAACATAGGCTGTGTGCATGAATTGTTATTCTGGAGAGCTTTAGAGTGGTCTGGAAAATTAAAAGCCACTGAGAAAACAATATTATTTCTAATTGTATTCACAACTTTTGGAAATAGGCGACGGCCTACAAAGAGGAGGATAAACTCAAATCCATTTTTTTTTCTTTTCCATGGCTGTAATTGATTAGGAGCTTAGATTTGTTTAGATTTTCATGCTTATACATTTGTGTGTGTGTCATCAAAATCCAAACCCTCAAATGCTGATGAGGAAATAGGACTGAGAAACAAAGCCAAAGGGTAAAATAGAAGTATTCTCTGTTATGCCCCCGATGTATGTAGATGAGAAGGAGATAGCCCAGCAGAAGGTTGGGACTGCTGCAGAAAGATGTGACTTTTGCAGGGAGAAAACCAGGACAGCATGCGTGGCAGTGTGGCTTCTGTAGGACCCAGTGAGCCAGAAAGTGCTGTATCCCATGCTCAGAAGGGCTGCAGTGCCTGTCCTCCAGTACCAATGCACCTGAGACCAGCACCAGAGAGGTTTGTGGGGAGAAGTACTGGTTAGAGACTCTATTGTCACAGAGACTGCAGCACTTCCCCAAAGGAGGAATGGGCTCTGCTGATGTCTCATTTCCATATTTCTCCTCATCACATCACTCTTCTGGCTGCTTACCCTCTGATTATAGACTCCTCTTTGGGAAAAGCTCCTTCATGTCTTGTGGGAGGTGGTGGCTGCCTTCATCCCACTCTCACTTGCTGTGAATCCCTCTGCAAGTGTTCAACAGTTGAAACACTCATCCTGGCTCAGCCAGGATCTCATTTATGCTCTGCCATGTTATCATTGGGGCTTTCAAACACAATATCTGTTTTAGGGTTACAAATCCCAACCATGGAGGAAGATCATACAACACCAAACATTAATTAATCCCCTTTTTGAATGACTCTTTTTGGGCTAAATATCTTGCCTTCCTACCTTGACATTTCAGCACACACTGCCTCACTACTTCGTACCTCACAAGGAGGTACCCATATTCCTGATGCTCAGGGAAACCACAAAGTAGTGTTCATGTGGTTCTTCTCATACAAACGAGGGATCGTGACTTTTCCTCTTGTGGAGGTCAGATGAGAGATCTGCTAGTCGGTCTTTGGTTATTCAGTGACTAAAGGCCAGATGTTTATAACCTATTCCAAACACCTAAACACCTTCTGGCCGGCCTTTCTGCTGCCTGAGGTCCAGACCACACTCTGGCCCAGTGACCTGCCCCACCTGTCCAGTCCTAGGAAGCAGATTAAATTGTTAATGAAGTTTCATTAGGCAGGTTCATGGATAACGCCAAGTTCAAGCTCTTATGCTGGCCTTGGTCAAATCACCCAAACTTCATTTAAAGTGACAAATCCCAGGGCACTTCCAAACTGCTGTATAGTTGTGTTTTGGCTTAATCCCAACTTGAAGCAGGATGAAGGGATATGCAGTAACCCTACTCCACTCCACTCACACATTGCCCCATAGCTTCTGGTTAGACAAGACACAGCCTGGATCTCTCTGGCTACACCTCTTATCTGGATGAGCTGTGCCTCAGGTTGGAGTCCATTTTCTTGTTAGGTGTTTTATGTTGGTTATATTTGCACTGTCTGTAAGGTCTGTATCTCAATTTGCAGCTCTGTGCCTGAATTTTCTCTGTACGGTGAGCCCCTGGCCTTTCTCGGACTGAAGCCTGAGTGGGAGCCAATGTCTAAGTGATGCACATGATAAATAGAATAGGATGTTTCAGTTGGAAGGGACCTAAAATGTTCATCTAGTCCAACTGCCTGACCACTTCAGGGCTGACCAACAGTTAAAGCATGTTATTGAGGGCACGCCCTTATATGTCTTAGACACTGACAGGCTTGGAGTGTTGACCATCACCTCTCTTGGAAGATTATTCCACTGTTTTGATACCCTCTGAAGCATGTTGAAAGAAGGGCAAATCAGCTGGATTGAAGGGTCTAGAGCACAAGTCCTGTGATGAGCCGCTGAGGGAGCTGAGGTGTTCAGGCTGGAGAAAAGAAGGCTCAGGAGGGACCTTATCTGTAGAGGCCGGGGGCCTGCTGAGAAAGCTTCCCCAGAATGCTCGGTTCTGTTCTGTTCATGTTCCCCAGTTCTGCTCCCCTGGTTGGCTCCTTGGTGGCTTCAACCCTTGTTACTTGATACACCCTGGGAGTTGCTTCATCAGTTCCCTTACCCTGGACCCCTCTTTGTTCTCCCCCGAAGAGTTCCCTGAACCCTTGCATGGGTGCGGACACATTAAATCTCTCCTGTAGAACCCTGTGCAAAGGCTCTTGTGCTCATTTCATTGTTGGACTGTTTTAGCCAGCTCTCTGGTTGGTGTGTGCAGTGTGCTGGCTGCACCGGGCGGCTTTCTCCTGGAGACGCTTTCAGGAAGGTCGTGACATGGAACCAGCCAAGAATGTCATGACGTTTATCGCTCTCTACAACTCCCTGAAAGGAGGCTGTGGCCAGGTGGGGGTTGGTCTCTTCTCCCAGGCAACAAGTGACAGGATATGGCCTCATGTTGCACCAGGGAAGGTTTTGATTGGACACTAGAAAAAAATATTCACAGAAAAGGTGGTTAAGCATTGAAACAGGTTTCCAAGGAAAGTGGTTGAGTCATCATCCCTAGAGGTATTTAAAAGACACGTAAATGTGGCACTTAGGGGTAGTAGTATTTTACCATAGTTTAATGGTAACTTGGAAGTGTTGGATTAATGGCTGGGCTAGAAGATCTTAAAAGTCTTTCCCAACCTAAAATGACTTTATGATTCCATGAAATGCTTCCTAATATCAAGTCTAAACATTCCCTTTACAGGTTTAAACCATTCCCATGTCCTACCAATGGATCCCAGGGAAAAGAGCTCAGTACCTTCATCTCCCCCTCCCCACTTCAGGAAGCAGTTAGAGAGCACGAGGTCACCCCTCAGCCTTGTGTTCTCCAAACCAGACAAGCACAGGATCCACAGCTGCCCCTCACAGGACATGACTTCCAGCCCTTTCACTGGCTTTGTTGCCCTCCTCAGGAAACATTCAAGGACCTTCAGATCCCTCTTTAATGGTAGGTCCCAGAACTGCATAGAAAAGTCAAATGCAAGCTTGAACCCTAAGCCAACACAGAGGCAAAAACATCTATCTGCCTCAATTGTCCATGTACAAATGATCATAGTCACAATGTATGACCTTACAACACATTACTTGGACACAGGTTGCCCAGATGCTTCAGGAGTGGAATTTGTAATGCCTGAGCATGAATTTTCAGGATGGGGTGATGTCTCATATTTCTACCATTATGGCTCTAGTGGTCAAATTGGATTCTTTGCTGTTTAAGAAACTAGAGAAAATGTTATGCAAGGCAGACTGGATTACATCAGTTTTCCCTCCCTTGCTTCAAGACTTCATATATATTCAATATGAAAGCTTGGTTTTCTCACTTAAAAGGTACAAGAAGTTTAGAAGAAAGTAATATTCTTGTCTGAGGGAGCTCCAAATCAAATGATTTCTAAAATAAGCCTGAAATCAAGACCCACTGCTGTTAGCTGTGTGAAAAAGGAGAGGAATATTAACTTCTGTGGGAGGAGGAGCTGTACCTTAAAAAAAATGTTGCTATTGAACGCAAAGCTGGTATGGAAAGCTCAAGTAATTGGAAACACATGTTCCTGGCTGCAGGAGTACAGCACATAAACTGCAGAAGAAAAATAATAATAGAAAAGACACAGAATATTTAAAAATATAGCAAGAGAAGTCAAAATTTTACATGTTAATAGTAACTGTACCCTGGAATATTGTTTCACTTCACCATTAACCTTAAAAACACAAATATATCTGTTGACTTTCTGTTGTGCACCAACTTTAAAATAAAACAGAGGTCTCAAGCATGCTGGATGATAGTATTACATAAGGAGAATATTTTAGTAAACTATCTGAACAAAGATTACTCATAATGATACAGATGAATATTTTATTTTAAACACAAAATGTTGTGAATTACTTAGCGCCTAAAAATAACACGCCCCCTCTTAACTTTCAATGAACTGTGTTGACGTTGCAGGAGTTTCGAACTTCTTCAGTACAGCAAATCATCCATCTTTTGTAGTCTGTTAACAAAAATATCTCTTTTCAGGCCAAAGCTTCAAACTCAAAGCACACATAAACCCCCTCACACCCACACTCCCTTCGGTTTGCAGCTTTTTGTTCCGCCTCTCTCCCTTCTTGGGTAGTAAAAGCCACAGGAGGAAGGAAGGCTGTGAAATCTGCACAGAAAAATTAAAATTCAATGCATACTGTAAAATATACCATAACCATAGTGTAAGAATGGAGATCAGTCACTTAAAGCTGCGTGGGTAGAGATGTGGCAGAGCTGCCTCTTCGCCACATTTGGTCACTTAAGTTTCTTCCCGTCCCTGTTGGATATGTGAATATGTGTTTTTCGCTTCTTGGGTCATCTCTGATTTACCCTCCCTCTCTTCTTAGCAAGGGTGAGTTTTGCAGTTCTCAAATGTCTATGCACTGACCCAGTTGCAGTCTAGACCAGCCCTGGTCAGCTCTGGGCTGGCATATCCTAAAGAGCAAAGGTGTCTCAGGCAATTTTGGTCAGGGAAACCTAGATCTTAGGCTCTGGGCTCTTCAAAATCATCATAAATTACTTGGATGCAGAACTGGAAGGGATACTAAGCAAGTTTGCAGATGATACAAAACGGGGAGGCATTGTTTGCTCCCTCAAGGGCAGGGAAGCCCTGCAGAGAGTCCTCAACAAATTAGAGGACTGGGCAATCACCCAATAACCAACAGTATGAAGTTCAACACAGGAAAGTGCTGGACTCTGCACTTAGGATGGGACAATCCTGGTTATGGGCACAGACTGGGGAATGACATGCTGGAAAGCAGCACTGTGGAAAAGCACGTGGGGGTCCTGGTCTGTGGAAAGTTGAACATGGGTCAGAGGTGCCCTGGCAGCCAAGATGGCCAACTGTGTCCTGGGGGGCATCAGGCACAGCATCGCCAGCTGGAGCAAGGGAGGGGATTGTCCTGCTCTGCTCTGGGCTGGGGCAGCCTCACCTCAAGTCCTATGCTCTGTTTTGGGTGCCTCAGTATAAGACATTAAGCTTTTAGAGAGTGTCCAAAGGGGGGCAACAAAGATGGTGAAGGCCCTTGAGGGGAAGCCGTGTGAGGAGTGTTTGAGGTCACCTGGTCTGTTCAGCCTGGAGAAGTGGAGAATGAGGGGAGACCTCATTCCTTGTGATGGGAAGCAGAGGGGCAGACACTGATCTTTTCTCTGTGGTGACCAGTGACAGGGCCTGAGGAAATGTCCTGAAGTTGTGTCAGAGGAGGTTTAGGGGAGGTTTATTTTAGATATTAGAATGAGTTTCTTCAGCCAGAGGAAGAGAGTGGTTGGGCACTGGAACAGGCTCCCCAGAAAAGTGGTCATAGTCCCAAGCCTGACAGAATTCAAGTGTTTAGACAGTGCTCTCGGACCCATGGTGTGGCTCTTGGGGATGGTGCTGTGCAGAGCCGGGAGTTGGATTCCATGATTCGTGTGGGTCTCCAACTCAGCTTATTCTGTGATTCTGGGTTATATATTTGCTTTCAAAGATGTGAAAGTATATGTCTATTTGAAAAGCCATTTTCAAGCTGTCAAGTTTCAAGCCACTGTCAAATTTCAAGTTCTTCTAATGGAGGAGTGAAGTTTGATGAATAAGGCCTTCACAGTGCTGGAATGTGGGGGATGGGGGGAGGAGGTGGAAAAGGAGCTTTCCCTGCAAATTCATCGTCTTGGATGACTCAAGCCTTTAAAGTTCTGGAAAGAAATAATTATTTAAAATAGATCAGCCTGAGACAGACAGCTAAGGTAGAAGTAGTGGCAGAAATAGCTACAGTATAGTGAACTAAATTTCTCAGGGGCTTCATATGGTTGAAGCTATTTCAGTAATCAATGGTACTTCCTGTGAAAGCTTGTAATCCAAAGGCCCTGAAGTCAACGGGAAACTTTCCCTCAGTTTTTTGGTCTTCATGTCAGACTTCTGAATCATTCAGTGCTGTACCTATTAATAGGGAACACAACATACATGGTCCACCAAAAGCCAGTTCTAACACTGCATTTCAAGATTGGCATAATCTTGCATTTCACACGTTTCATTTCCTCCCTTTGCCAATGTCACTTGGCCTCTGTTCATCATGGGCCACCTTTAATGTGTGGTTTAATGGTTTTTCTTCTGCTAAATGCCAGATAAATTATCTCATCTGTGAAAAAAGAAAAGAAGCGATCCTTCAGAGGACAGACAGAAATAGATGTTTTAGGCTATGGGGTCTTGAAAATCCTGCTCAATGACCAGAGTATATTTTATTCCAGTAAGAGTAGAAACTTATTCCCACACCTACAGGTGTTTTCCAGCTTTTTTTTTTTTTGTGATGAGCTTCACATCTCAATAAAAAAATTGCCTCATGGGCACTTATCCTCCAAGTTATTGCATAACATCCCTGTGGCAATTTGCATTACATGGAAAACCATACTGAAAAAGCATTTGTGCCTCTTTTTAAGAGGTCTTTAGAGGAATATGGGTATTGACCTTCCTGTAAAAGTTGACCATGGTTTCTGCTTTTGCAATTTCTCTCATCTCTTCTCCTTCCTTTGGCTCTATTCCTTTCAGATGAAGTCCAGGATGATAGTCAGCATACTGCAGGAACAGTGAGCTCACCACTGTGCTGTGGACCACAGCTGAAGAATCTCCATCCCAGTCCTTTTCTAGGGTGAAGTTTCAGTGTGACATGAAAAACACTAACAGGATCACAGATCTTATTTAAAAGCAAAATAAAAGAAAGGCAAATCAATACCCCCAGTGATTATTTCAGAGAGAGCTTTACAGCCAAGGATCACACCTCTCCTTGATGCATTCTGCTGTATTTTTCCAGGGTCATTTGCCTTGCTTTTGCAGAAACAACAGGATGGCACTGGGACCTGAACTCTGACTCTGCTGTTTCTGCTGTTCTGGATGCTGATGCTGCTCTTTCACAACAGCTGAGTTAGATCCAGATGGACATGTGAGTTATCTTTTCTCTAAAGAAGAAACATCAACTGAACCCCTGACACTTTTATATAGTTAAGAAGTTACTTCTGTAATTTCTTGGCATGATAGATTATAAACTATTAACATAGTCTAATTGCTTATAAAAACACCAGATTGTTTCTTGTTAAAGTAACAGATTCACATCAATCCCCATTCATTTTAAATACATGACTTTCAGCACTTTCACATCAAGAATGTGCAAAGAAAAGGTTTCTTTTTTTATTGGACTTGGAGAGATGAGCATGTTTGAAATTTCAAAATGGAATGATAGGGAGAGTTGGCAGTACATTTTACTGCCCAGGAGAAGTATTTCAATACATAGAATAGTGCATAACTTTTGTGAGCATTCCCTTCTTACAGCAAAGGTGAATCTTTAAATACTGGTCAAAGTCTTCTTCAGGACCTGCCTTTAATCTCCTCATACCATTCCATGGAGGACAAGCAGAGATAAGAAAATAATATGGCAGTGATTAAAGGTAGAAATACACACAGGAGCAGCAGGAAATTTCTTTTAGCTGATACCTATCCCAGTTTTACAGCTACTTAATGTCAGCTTTTGTTGTCAGATTTTTAATATTTGTTTATATTTACAAGAAGAGTTTTTTAACCAGTCAAAACATGTATTTGCATGGTTCACATAAAACAAAAATGGCAAACTGAATTGCTGAGGAGCAAGCCAGTCAAATATATGTCATTTGAGACACTCTTCTAACTTGGAGGACTTCAGCATTTTAATAATAATAATAATTATAATATGAGGAAGGGTCATCTGAGAGTTCTTGACCTAAGAAATATGGTGACAACTGTCATAGAAGAAGGTTGCAGAAAACAGGAAAAAGGAAGGAAGCCATGGGTTCCCTTCACTTCAGATAACCTGTGACATAAGTGACTGATTCCTTGTCTGAGCTTTTCTTTTCTAGGAGCTCCTGATGCTCAAGAAAGGGTGTGACACAAGAGGCATCAGATGATGGCAGTGTTAACTCCAGAGCTCTGGAGGAGATTGGCCAATGTCCAAGAATCAGGAGCCTCTCAAACATGCTGCATGCTGATAGCAGGATTGCAGTAGATAAATTTTCCTCTCTTACGTCCATAGGCAGGATGTAATATATGCATTAGTCACATAAGGTACTGCACCATGTTCACAGCTTTTCCCTGAGCTCACTGCTAGAGCTGAAGCGTTGGAGTGGATTAAGGGGAACATTTGCACGTAGTGAAATCTCGAGTTGTTCCAATGTCAGTGGAGGCTGGGGAGCCACTTTGCTGTAGTCAAGCATGCTGAGCAATGTCTGATCTTAATGCAAACCAAAGCTCTCCTCAGCATGAGTGAAGGCTGCAGTGTTGTTTCTGCACATCGTGCTCATTCTCTAGGGGTGTCTGGGTCATCTCTTGTATGTACAGAGACATTGTCCCTCACCCATCAGGGCCCCAGCAGATGCTTGTTGGTGTTCAGAAATGCAACCAAGGCCTCAAGACAGTGGGAGCCCATGCTGGGAGGGTGAACCAGAAAGCTGGAATTACAGCACTTGGACCTTGGCCAGAAACACCAGGATGAGAAAATGAATCCTCCAAATGAGCTACTGAGCCCTTGTGTGGCAGTCACCAGTAGGATGTTTTTTTTCCATCTCCTCCACGGGACTGCACATCCAGTCACAGTTTCCCATCTTAAAGCGGGGCTGGGATCTTTGTTCAGGACTGACTCAGAGGAAATGGTGCCACTCAATGGTGGCACTCATTCAATGGTCAATCACTGTGTGACTTCCCCTAGTTTAGGAGTTTTCCTTAGAGACCTTAGAGCTCATTCTGCAGCCTTCCTCCCCAGTGGATGGATGGATGGGAAAACAGGAGCTGTGGGATGGCAGCACAAAGAGCATCAACACTGCAGGCGGGGGTCTGTGAGCCTTCATGTTGCCCCAGGCCTGCTCCAGCAAACCAATACACATATGCTTAACTCTACACTTCTGAGGCATAATCCCATTAATTTAAATGGGATTACTCATGGGCTTAAATTCCTGCAGGATCAGCAGTGAAGTCTGTTGCTGCAGCTGCCGGGTGCAGTACAATTAATGATGTAACGAGAGTTTTGCTCATTCTATACCCAAGGGCTGCCTTGTTGAACATCAGCACTGCTCATAGCCTCAAGCCTGAAAAATGAGCCCTTCTCCAATTCAAAGGTCTCCTGGGTTTTAGCTTTGCTTCATTGTCCTTTACCTGCAAACCAGACTTTCCTAAATTGAACTCTCCTGTGCTTTCTGCCTCTTCTTCCTTGTCCCCAGGCTGCATAGAGGATTTTTGTCTCTACCACTGCTTGTGGATCAATGGATCACCTTAACTGCCTTGATCAGTACAGTACAGAGGAACACACATGCGCACACACCCACCCTCCCCCGCTTATCTTCTCTAAACAAGCATATTTCCTCCTACTTAACATCTTTCTGCTAATCTCTACCATCCTGCTAGAGCAGGCTGCCTCTGAAAAAAAATAGCTTCTCTACTTGCCCTCAGGTCATTTTGGTCATTGGATCCCATTGCCAGCCCAAGGGTAAATTGTCTGCAAGAGGAAAGTTAGTTAAAGCTGGGGATGAAAATATGACCTAAAAGTACTTCCCTCCCCCTTGCTTTTTATATGGATGGATATTTTATTTTTTGTGTGGTAGCTGCCTTTTTATCTGAAATCATCTGGCCACTTATATTTTAAATGCATCAGTAATGCTGTGAAGTTAATGACTTTATTTTAACAAATAATGAATTAATCAATCAGTAGTTTGCTTTTAAAGGCTCTTGCACAATGTTAGTACTGTTACATGTAAGTAAGTCTAACACATATAGAATCGGGAGAGGCAGTCTCTGAGGGAAAGTGAATTACTTTTGTTTAACTGCATGTATTTTAACATTTTGGGCTTAGAAAAAAAAAATTCTCCCACTGGAGACCTTTTATGCCAAGTTTGAGCCTGGAGCAACTTTTTATGGCTCAGTTGCAGTAACCCCTTGAATATGGGGGTTTATAATGGAAACTCTGACGAGCTCTCAGCTAAAGCACTTCTAACAGATGTTTCTGTAATGAAAGGGCTGTGCAGAACGGGCAACAGAGAGCAAACTGTATTTTGTATTTTGCAAAGATTACGGATGATTGTGCACAATTTATAAAGCAATGGTGCCTTTAGCCCAAAGCTCGCACCAGGCTTTGCCCCGTGTGTGTGCATACATTAACAGCAGAGTGCTTCACTAGCAGAACCAGCTGTTGAATGCAACTCTTGTATAGTTTTTAAAATACAGGTCACTTTGCTCTTCTGAACAGTGATTTGGTAGTGATGGCAGTGACAGGCATGCTTTCATTCAGAGTGCCCTGAAGATGGACAATCAGTACTCCATTAAACTGGTCTGAGTAGAAATCAAATTGTCTATAGGTGAGAGGAATTGATTTGACACTTTGGGATTTTATTCTCTACACTGTGCCATCTCCAGCAGTCACAGATGTGGCAGAATGGATCTCCTGGTCTCCTGCCCCAAGGGGTTGATGGGTTCAAGCTGAGTGCCTGGGATGTGCTCTACTGGTTTGTCCCCATCTGGTTTGTGGGCCCTGGGGACAGTGTGGATTTGAGCAGATTGGGAGACTCTGGAGATGAAACTGGGCAGAGAATCAGGAAGTTGTGTCCTCCCAGCACATTCTAACCTCAGAGACCCAGATGTCTTGGCCCTCGGTCACTGGAATGTTGAAGTCTGTATTAAAACAGAATTACTAAGAGAAAAAAAATGAGCTCAAAACTCCCTGGAAAAGGAGGTTTTATATCTGGAGATGTTACCAGAGGGTATTTTGGGTTTTGTTCTAATCTCCCTGTCAGTGCTCATTAAGTGAAGTGCAGAGTCACTGGACCATCATCTGAGGGTGTGTTTGATGGTGCTGGGGAGACCTTGAGAGACAGATGTAAGGCTTGCAGAGCCTTCCTAGGCAGGATGCAAATGGCATTTTTATGTCACACACACATTGATTTGTTCCAAATGCCTTCTTTTTTATGGACATGTTTTGCCAGTCTGAATTCCTTTTGGGTGAGCAGCAGCGACAATGTGTAATTAACGTTCTCCTGGTTAATGCTCTGTTAATGTGCTGTACCCACAAAAATGTGGTCCCTTGGGCTGTATTCATCACTGCCCTTGCAGGTAGTTTGGAGTAACTGTGTTCTCTATGTGAACACTTCCCTTTTCTCCTTCAGTGCAAGGAGCAGGGACATCTGTTAGCACTGAATGACTGAGATGAAACTGCTTACAGCTTTCTTCAAGCAACAGCAGAGGAGAAAAAACCCTGGGCTGACTTTATCAATTTGCATTTGATAGAGCATGTTATTTTTAGGGCTTAGTTAGCAGGTTCAGGAGTGTGTGCTGGAGTGGGCTCCTCCCTGCCACCACATTTTGTGCTGCAGTGGATCTGAAAGGGTTCCAGCTTCCCATTGTGACAAAGCCACTCTACTCTTTCAGGGTAGCTTGTGGCATCAGTGCACTATCCTCTAAGCTAAATTGTCCACTTCTAAGTGTCTGGCCAAGTGTTTCTAACTTCTCAGTTATCTGCTCCTTGGAAATGGTTTGGCTGCAGCACTCTTCCATTTTCCTGACTTCCTGTCTTGGCTTTTTGTTTGTCATAGTCCTTCTTCCCAAATGCCACCTTTGATATATCAGAGCTGAAAGGGTGCTCCAGCTGCCACAGGCTCCTGAGGAGAGCACAGCCCACACTGGAGCAGGAGCTTCCTCATCACCCTCCCGTCCCTTGGCCATGGATTCTCTAGTTATGAGAAGCTCAACGTTTTCACCAGCCCACCCTTATCTTTCTGTGGTGGAGCTATCGAGAAGCAACAGATAGCTTTTCTCCGAGTGAACTCAGTAAATTTGTCATAACGGATTCAAATGTGGGAATGTTATGTTTATCTTAGTGGAAGGACAAATAATTCAGTTATAACCATAAGCAGAGAGGAAAGCAAAACTGGAGCAGTGCAGTGCAGGAGAGGTCTCCAGAGAGCATTCCCTCCAGCTTACCCATCATCAGTCTCTGTGGCTTAAAGGGATAAACATTTTATGTCTTCTTTCGCCCACGCCACAGACGTCTCATCTGTTGGTAAATTTGGGTCTGTGCTGTTCTATCCTTAGCAGACCCCTAATAACCCTCCTCTGGAGGATCTGTTTTGATTTTTAAAGGAATTAGTTTTGGAGGGCAATAAGCTGTAATCAAAAGTTCACTGCTCAGACTTAGGAACTGGTGATCTCTGATGTACCTGCCAAAGCTGACTTCGGGCAAGGCACAGACATCCATGTTTTAGTTGCCAAAAAAACCAATGGCTGTTATGGACTGAAACCTTCAGTAGTTCTGTTTCCATCACTGAAGATACAAATAGCCAAATTCAACCCCACAAAAAATATTGTTATCATTAAAATATATTGATGCTGTATATGTTATTTTAATGGGAAAGACTTGACAGTGTGTTGTAGTTATTCTTAAATGACTGATAGTTGCATCCACCCCAAGTGATAAATACTAGGTCAGATCTGACCTATGGCAGTGAGTGATTTTCACAACTTACATATGAATGTTATATATTTGTTTCCCCCAGTGCAATGCATTTCCCCACACTCAGTATTTTAACCTCCTCTTCCATTGTCTGGCTTTTTGGCAGGAAGCTGTGGGGGTTACCACAGGAGCCCATGTGAAGTCATCCATCCATTTGCTGACCATTTGAAATGCTGGATGTCTTCTTGTTATTTATCTGTTCCTTTTGCAGAGGCTCATATATGAACAGTAAATTAGCTGAGAGTGCACAGTGACATGCTCTGAAACTTTAAATTTATGTGTGCACATTTAAGAACCTCCATAAAAATGCATTAGGGTATTGCAGGAGTTGGGCGTGGGTTGCGGTATTTGGTCTGTACAAAGGGACCCTAAGGTGCAGAGTAGTAGGGAATCAAACCTTTTAGTGCCCAAACTTTTAGAATATGAGTGATAATGATAGATTTTAATCAACAGCAGCATCTTAATTTGTGACAGCATTAGCTTCAACTATTTATTGTCTTGATGCAGTTCGTGGTAGCGGAGTGGCTAAGAAAGTGAGGAGCAAGGGTTAATTTCTGACTGCCTTTAAGCTGATGGCAGAACTCCTGATGACTTCAAGAGTGAAGATCTCACCTCAGGTTTCAGCTGGTGTAAATTGACATTCCTCCATATACTTCAATAAAATCAATGAAGCCCTGATAATTTATTGCAAGTGAGAATTCAGCCCTAAGGCTATTAAGGACTATAATGTATAAAGCTATAATTATGAAACCATAATTCCATCAAGACCTTCTGGCAATATCATGGACCAGAGTTAAGTGAATTGTGCAAATAAATGTAATGGTCTTGCAGTGCAGTGGAAATACCTCTCTCTCTCTCTCTCTCTCTCTAGAACTCTTAGCACAAAGATATTAAAATATCTTTTATCCAATCATAGCAATAATTGGAAAAGAAATATTAACTGCAGATGTGAGATTTCCAGGGCACTGAATCAAAACATGCGTTTTGCAGCAGCCACTTCAAAATTGTGGAGGGTTCCCTGCACTGTCGTGATAACTCAAAGCATAAAATCTCCTCTTGATTTTTTTATGTTATTTATCATTATCAATCAGCTGTGATAGTATGGCCCAAATTTCAATGCTGAATGCATCCAGATAGCACATGGGTGTTTGGCCTTGTATAACACAGCAATGAAAGGAGGAGAGTAAATAACCTCCAGTTATACCAGAAGAGATTTAATTAGATATTAGCAAAAAAAAAATTCAGAAAAAGGGTTGTAAAGTATTAGAACACACTGCTGAGGGAAGTGGTGAAGTCACCATCCCTGGAAGTGTTCAAAAAGTGTGCATATGGCACTAAAGGCCATGATTTAACGATGAACATGTCAGTGGTTCTAGGTCTGCGGTTGGACCTGATGATCTTAAATGTCTTTTCCAAATGTAATGATTCATGATTCTAAAGCAAGTGCTGTGTGTGCATAAAGATGTGCCTGACTGGCAGGAGTGGATGGAGCCCTGGGAAGGGAAGAAGACTCTGTAGCTGTTCAGGGTGGAGGAGCATGGATTGGTTAGGATGAAACTGATAATCTACTCTTCTACCTTTTTTCACCCCTCTTTCTTCTTTCTTTCTGTAAATCTATAATTAGACTCCCAATTAGACAAAGACCTATACAAATACTCAATCATCCTATTCTTGCATATACAAACTGGGTATATAAAGATGTATGTGCACCAGTGGGTCTTTCTTAATTTAAAAATCAGATCTCTGCTGGTCTCTCTGCAGCCTTTTGGGTCTCTGAAGCTGCAGGGAAACACAGATGTAATTAATCTTCACTAGGAAGATGTGCCTGAGTTACAGCCCTGAATCTCAAGCAGTCTGGAGCTTGAGGAAACACATGGATCAAGATTCACTTTGGGCTAGATGTGATAATTCTGAGGATACAGCTCTCTCTTGACTAGGAAAAGCACACACTTTTTGTGAGTCAGTCCCTTAAAATCAAGGCAGATAGAAGAAGAAATGAAAAAAAAAAAAGAAACTTTGCAAAAGTGAAAAGCTTTGAGCAAGATCTTTTCCTCTTCTCATTTGCTCATGTAACAGGATTTTTCAAACAACATACTCAGCTGTTGGGCATGAGATATCACTCACAGCTCCAGGTATTTGTTGAAAAGTGACTTCAGATTCAAGCCTCCCTTGTGCCACAGTAAACTTTATTTTGTCTGTATTTGCTCAGTTGAAACTGTAAAGAAAATAAATGACAGGTTTCCTCTGTGGAAAAGTCCTTCAGAATTTAACACTGGGGAAATCATGAGGATCTTCAAGGATAGGAAACCGCAGAAAAAATCAGAACTCCCCCCTGAAATTCAGCAGATTTCCTGTCTATTCTACAGTGTTTTATATGCAATTTCCTGTTAAAATTAAAAATATTAAAAAGCCCCAAAATAGGCATTAACAAGGCTGGAATTTCCTATTAAGTTGTGAAGGACTTTTCCATAGGGACTGTGGCAGGTTAACGGCAGCACCTGAAAAGTTTGGATCTGGCATGTGGTGGACTGAGTGGCAGTGAGAGTATCTGCCCTGGAAGGTCTGTAGCAGCATCCCTCAGTGCACCCCCTGTTCCATTTTCTGCAAATGGAACAACCCCAGCCAGGCTCTGATTCAATTACCTGTTCACCATGGCCTCAAATCAGTCTCTGGGAAATTTCACTTCTGAGTCTCATCGAAGTCACTGAAAATGAGGCACATTGTGGAAGTAAATCACTTGTTTATGCCATGTTTGCTGTGCCAGGCTTAGGCCTGATCCTAAAATCTAAGTGCAGCTTTTTGCTGCCTTCAATGGGCTCTAGGGCAGGTGCTACAACAGCATCTCCCCCACACTAGGATACATAACAGGTTATTCCACCCTTTGGGTTTCTCACAGCATGCAGAAGAAGTGAATGTAGCCTGAGGCTGAAGATATATGCACAAGTGAGATAAGGATCATATATGGGAATTTGCAGTGAGATTGCCCTACTTTATACAGCTGAAGATCTAATCCTGGCTATCTAATAAAACAGTTAATCTTAAAAATCTTCTAGATAGACTGTGCAAAAGGAGCCCAAAACTGGCAATTAGCTCAGTTTTTAAAATACTCCAGGCATACATTTTAAATATCTGCACATAATTCTGGGGAAGTGATTCATAGCAATGCAGGGGAACCTGAGGACGGCTCAGAATAAATTGGAGAGATGATGATATACATCAGTTCCTCTTAGGAACAGAAACCAAATCTTTATTGAAACCTCAGATAAGGAAGTGTCATGGTTTAAGCCTAGACAGCAAGCAAACTGCTCACTCACTCCCCTCACCCCTAGTGGGATGGGGAGGAGAATCAGAAAAAGATAAAACCCATGGGTTGAGATAAGAACAATTTAATAATCAAATTAAAATTAAAAAAAAATAAAATAGTAATGAAAAAAGATAACAAAAAGAGAGGAATAAACCCAAGAAAGACAAGTGATGCACAATAAAATTGCTGACCACCCACTGACCAATGCCCAGCCCATACCTGAGCAGCGATCAGCCCCTTCCAGCCAGCTCCCCTCCGTTTATACACTGACCATGACATTCTAGGGTGTGGAATGTCCCTTTGCCCAGTTCAGGTCACCTCTGCCCGCCATGTTCCCTCCTGGCTTCTGCTCCTGCTCGCTGGCAGAGCCCAGGACTCTGAGAAATCCTTGGCTCAGGGTTAGCACTGCTCAGCACCAACCCAAACATCAGCGTGTTATCAACATCATTCTCATACCAAATCCAAAACATAGCACTGCACCAGCTACTAAGAAGAAAATGAACTCTATCCTAGATGAAACTAGGACAGGAAACATCCTCTTTATATGGAAATCTTACCAGAACTGAGTGGGATCACATGCTTTAACAGAGTCGTTAGCAAGTTTCTCTTACCCCCATATACATGGCTGCATATGGTGCTGCAGGCTGTACAGTGCTGAAATATGGTTGGTTTAATTGGCTGCCATGTGTCATCTGGTTTACTAAACTCTGATGAGGCATACGGATGCTTAATTGAAATATATATAACTGTAATAAAGCTCTAAATAAGCCCAAGGAGCAGACTCCAGATGCAATTTTTTGTGTTTAGAAGAGTGTTTTCTAGTATAAGAAGCAATGTGTATTGTTTGTGGGCCAGGTTTGCTTTGACTTGCTGTTGCTGTCCACTGTTCACCGTGTGCGGTGAGCCTGAAGGCAGTGGTGAAGCGGGTGGTGTGGCAGGGGACAGCCCAGCCATCAGCGTGGCCACCAGCATGGCCAGCAGCACATCCCCTCAGGCAGCACATCCCCTCAGCCAGCACATCCCCTCAGCCAGCACATCCCCTCA
>JACBWW010000003.1:58208166-58274854 GCA_020086605.1 Lanius collurio
CACCAGCAGAGCAGGATAGAGACTTTGCCATTGCTGGGCAATCCTCTGTGAGGGGCTGAATGCTCCCAAGTGGTGACCACACTTGCCCTCATCACCAGTGGGAGCTCAGGATGAGGAGTCTGCTATGCTTCTGCCTTTTCCCACCACTCCCCATCTCCTTAAACCTTCCCTGTCCTCCCCCTGCAAAACAGTGCTCCAATGCTGTAGCTGTCTGTGAGCAAACCAATGAAAGACTGTGTTTTTAATTAGGGTTTGATACTAATTGCCTTCAATGAGGCTATTTTCACATCACAGCTGACCAAAGCCAGAAGACATCAAATCTGTCTCCCTAATAAATCATTCCTCCTGCTCCCCAGGGCTGGAGATGAAGAGTGAATAGGCAATGTACACAGCACTGGCCTAATTGTCTCCTAAAATATGCAGGCAACTCCCACAGTAGTCAACAGAAAGGCTCGTGTGCATCTGAGGGGGCCTTGTGTTATTACTGATGCTCTCACACTAAGGGGGCCATTATTGGCTCCCCCATGCCTCCCTAGCTCTGGCAGGAGTGTTTCCATGTCTGCCAGCCAGGAGGATAAGCTGGAAGCAGATGAAGAGGAGGGGGTATCTTTTTAAAGTCAGATAAAAGAAACTTCAACCCTCCCTTTGCCCACCCCCAGTCCTAAAACAAAGACTGGTTATAAATCTTCTGTTTCCACTGACTGGCCAGGTTTAGAGAGAGAGATGCCAGCTAGAGATCTCTGACATGATTAAAAAATCAAAAGGCTTCTGTGGATAAACACTGGTTTGGCACCACAGCCTCACAAATCCTTCCCTAATCCCTATGAAACCTCCCAAACCAGGCAGAGAAATGCCCAGGGAAAGTCATCTGCTCTGAATTCATCCACCACTATCACTGCATGTAGCCCTACTCCACTGGGAGCTCCCGGTCACCCCTTCCATATCTCCAATCCCCAGAAACCCAAATTTGTCCTCAAAATCCTGTCTGAACAGAGCCACACAACCCTGTGAGCCCTGTGCTCCTGCAAGACATTTCCCGGCCTTGGCTGGTGTATTTTGTACCAACAGGGGAGATTTGATTCCTTGTTAAGTAACAGACATCAGAAAATAGGGCAGGGAGGAACTCCAAAGCGCTGTCTGGTCTCTCTCTGTCACTGCTGGTTAACATCAGTGAGAGCCTCCCTGCCCCTGGCAGAACTGTGCCCAGTGCCACTGAGGCAAAGCCCCTCTGAGCCAAGCTGAGTGAACACCTTCCCCTTTGGCAGCTCATGCAGGTTCCTCCCTGCTTTGTGATAAACGTATTTTTCATCTCTGAGTGCATGTGACAATTAATAGAGGCTGAGGGCCAGATCCCCACCTGGTATGAGTTGGCAGAGCTCTGAAGAGCACAGCAGAGCTCTACCAGTTTAGATCAGATGAAATGCTGACTGCACTCCTGAAATCCCTGCAGAGTCCTTGAGCCAGTGCTGCTCCAGGCTTTGCTGGGGCATCCATAAGAATTGCTTATTCCAGGCTCCCTGAGGAGGAAAAGTACTTGAGGTGTTTAACAGCACATCTGATGTGATGCTCCACCTTGGCGCAGGAACTGGATTAAGGCAGGGAAATGAAGAACACTTCTTTTCCCAATCCTCCTATTTACAATGGAAAAATAAACCTCCTTATTAAACAGATGAAGGTTAAACATGCACACACAGACACCCAGAAAAGAGAAATATTGAAAATACCTTTATGTTTTCATGATGGTGGTGTTGGGTTTCTGATTCTCTTATTTCACAACACTGCAAAGGGTTTTAAAGGGATTGATGGCCCTGCAAGGCAGCAGAGACTGTGCCACTGTTTTCTTTGGAAAGTACCTTGCTAGCTGTTGGTTCTTGCTACCAGAAAGAAAGAAAAAAACTGAAGGGATAAAACAAATATTCTCCTTCAAGAGTTTCTAATAAAATGATAACGTTGAGCAAGGCTGCCAGTATGTTCCATATCCAGATGCCCTGCAGCAGAAGGGAAGAATTTAACATGCTTTGAAAATGCCAATTGCCTGTTGCCAAAGATGCATGTGATCCCACTGCCAGTGGGGTAGGTGGCAGGGATTAAGATGTTAGAAGAGATGTCATCCTACCTAGGCAATGGTAATTTCACTGAAGAAGACCATGCAAAGACTGTCCTGTTTCCTTTGAGGAAGATTCCTTTTTCCCTCAGAGTTACCTCTGAATTCTCCATGATGGCAAAAATACTTTTACAGAAGCCTTTTTCTTGCTCCCTGGAGTATTTTTATGGTTACAGCAACCAGAATGTAGGTACTTTTCCATCTACAAAAGGGATTTCTGTGGCCCCCATGGCTGAGAGCATTTTGTGGTTCTCTATTGTCACACGTGAGGTTGGGACAGATACAAGAGTGAGGGGGATGTGGCCCAAGGTCATGGCCAAAACATGAGTCAAAAGAACAAATAGATCCTGTGAGTCCAGGGCTGGTGTCCTCAGCATCCACTTTTCCAAAAGAAAGGTGTCTATGTAGGGGGGGTGAAGGCCCATGTGTTGTCATTTCCTGGCTGTGCTGCTGCATCCCAGGCACTTGTCATTGCCATATTTTGTGTCTGGAATCAAACTAAGCTTGTATTTCTGGCCTTCTGAAGTGTCTCCAGATGATCTTGCTATTTCCTTCCAATTTTCTTTTCCCTTGTGAGTCTCTCTGGCATGTTTGGTAGAGACTGGGTGCAAGTTTGCTTCCTGGTCTGGTCAATCCAGACTCCAGAGGGCTTTTTGTCAACCCTGCCCCAGTTTAAGCATATGTCTACATCCCTCCCTATTGGGGTGAGGATTAACCACATTGTTGTCCAGAAACATGGGATTAGAAGCCACATTTCAGTGGGAGTTAGGCATATGCTTAAATTCTTTTCTGTTCTGAATGGATACTTCCTTGAATTGGAGCTTGCGTTTTTTGTATGATCCATCTTTACTCTTACAGATACCTTTACTGCAAATTATTCTACAATGCATGTATGGCTCAGTTAATGTATTGCTCTGTGGCTTTTCCACAAAAAGCCTAACTGATGCATCACATGCTTGACCTCTTGAACAAAGGAGTTAACTTTACAGGATCAATTTACAAGCAGGGGCCAAAGCTTTTGGATGGGAACTAGCTGTCATGTGGTATGCAGTCGAAAGAGCAAACAGCTTATCCATTATCATAGCATTGCATTCAGAAACAAAACACAGACGGCAGAAAGAGCCTGTCTAGATTTCCAAACATATTGCCTGTCCCCTCACTGGAGCATGTTTGTTTAAACCCTCTCTCTGTGCATGCAGCCAGTAGTTATACTTAACTCCCAATTTCCTCACATTAGGAGTTTTGACGTGGTCCCTACTGTTCCCACTGTACTCTCCATCATGTACAAGCAGCTCCTACCAAAGTGAGCAGGAACTGCACTTCTGTACAGCTTTGATAGCAGCCCTCAGTTGGGTGTCAAGCCCTGGGCACTTTGTCAGTGTAGGATGTTTTTGCACACGCCACTCATTGGATCCACAAACCCCCCATGTTTTTTCAAAACTCTTTGAACAACAGTCCCATACTCTTCACTTTACCTGCTCAGTATTCTCCCTTTTTTCCCCCTTTTATTAATCATTTTAGGTCCAGGCACCCAGATGTGCTCATTTCACTTCCAGCATAATGGATGTGGAGGCCATTAAGATGATGGCATAAGTCTGTAAGTGCTTGGCTGTGGAAACTTAACCCCTGTCAGCAAACGCGTGGTCACAGAAACGGTCTCATCAATCTGTCACTGCTGTCTGCAAGTCCTTGCTCTGCAAAGCGCATGTGGGCTAATCCTGCAGGATCTGATCCAAAATTTACTAAAGCGAGTGGGAGTTCTTCTACCAATTTGTTGGACTTGGCACCATGATTTTAAGGAGGAAAAAAAAGCATTATAAGAATGAGTTCAACTGCTTTAGGCAGACACTATTTATAATGTAACACAACATCATCAGTAGCCTCCAAATCTAATTCAGCAGGACACCTACAATTCTTTACATATCCACCTACAGCAGTATCAATCGGAAATAGGAACCCAGAAATAAAGTGATTTCAGTGAGTTATTTTCCAGTTTTTTGAAGTTGGATTTAGGGAGATTTCTGTCCATTTCCCCTGCCATGTACCCAGCTCTGTGCCCCTGACTGGCACTGCTCTGTGGGGGTGTGTTGGCTTACACTCAGGTATTGAGCCCCGTATTTACAGCTCTGCTGTGAGTCATCGGCAGTCACGGCCACAGCCAGGCTGCAATAAGGAGGGAGACACAGCTGGGTGAAGTGAGCACATGAGCAGCAAGGAGGGAGTGACAAAAATAAGAAAAACATGTTTTATATCAAAATCAGCCATCTGGGCCCACTGTCTGTCCAGTGGAAGTGGTCTCTAACTGGGACAGTACATGGTCTCCAGGCTCCCTTACTAATTACAGGGGAATTCAATTTCTTTTGGGAATTCCCAGTTTAGACTCACAGCCTTAGCACAACCCACAGCACTGAGAAAAGTCAGCTTTGGACTTCCTTGTCTGAAGGGCTTGACTCCCGAGTTGGGCCCTTTGGCTACACATAGGCTAGTGAGCTAAACAGGGCCAGGGCACAGGCTGGAGACCCTCTCCATAATTATTAATCCCTCAGAGGTTTTGACCTATCCCAACCACTGCTTCCATAGATTCTGTGGCACAGTGGGTGCACAGCAGAAGCCAGCAGGAAGTGAGGATGAAGCTGTTCTGGTTTGAGTGTGCAGAGTTCAATCGTGGGAGATGTATCACTTCAGTTGCCCTTAAGAAGATGCAAGGTGTCCTGGCTTGCTTTATTTACCAATACAAGCTTTTCTTTAGAGTCTTCCTTTTATCCAAGAGTAATTTTCTACATCTAGGCTATGTGACAACACTGTTTCTAACTGATATGGTGGGGTCTGCTTTGTCCAGCCATGCACATTAGTAGGAGCATCCCTTAACAAGGAGACACCTGGAGCGATGTGCTGATCCCTTTGGCCATGCCACCCTCCCACTTACTGTGGTCATCATCTGCCTGCAGTCATAGCCCTGGCAGGGTTCCTGCTCATAATAAAGTCCATCACTCAGGCAGACAGTTTGCCTGGTAACACAGACCTGGATAGGAAACAGGCTTTCTGCTCTGGCATTGGAGGCAATAGGGACGAATTAACTGAGTGGGTTTTGCTTCCAGTAACGGAGCTTGTGATCATCACTAGCAGATGGAAACCTACTCGAGATGTGTCTTTGCATTTCTCTTGAATGCCAGATGAATATTTATCCATAACTGTAGCTTTTTCTGTTTCGGGATTTTTCTCCCACAGAACATGAATAAGAATCTCTGCAGTGATTTTGGCACAGAGCCTACATACATCTTGCCCTGGGCCAAATGATGAGCAGGAACATAAATGTGCTCACACAGGTCAGTTCACAGCATGCATGAGAGCGTCCTTGTTGCACACTGTGGGCAGAAAGCCTCTTTTCTTACAAGAAGTCATAACTAAAGGAATTAACCATCTTTTCTTCCTGTAAAACTTCAGGAGGTAGGCACCCATCTCCCTTAAACACCTTTGAAAATCCCAGCTATGGTACTTGAGAGCCTCACTTTGAGCACCACTTGTAGCAGCCTGAGTGGTAGTGAAGGGTCAGATCTCCCCAGACTGGGAAATATTACAGACGTCATCAAAAGCAAAATAATAGCAGTAGCTGTGCTAAAAGGCACATGGAGCTGTGGTGCAGAGACACACCAGGTGCTCTGCATGAAGGGCAGACTTGCCTCAGAATCTTTGAAATGCTGCAGAAAGTGATGGGGGAGGGAAGCAGGAAACCACCTTGGAAAGCAAGACTTTTGTGGCCAAGAATGGAAGGAGAAGTGCTTTGGGTCTTGCACAGGGATTTGCTGCAACAGACTCATGAAGTCAAGGTTGGTGCTCAGGGCTGTGAATTGTGTGTGGTGCACAGCAAGGGTGGCTCAGCAGCTGTGTGGGATGCCGACCCCCAGATTTAACAGCAGCAGAACCCCAGTCATCTTCCTCTGGATGGATGTGGTCTTGTGACTTGTGGTATTTCTGAGGGCTGACAACTCAGGAACTGCCTCATCCCCTTTTTCCTTGTCCTGTGCCCTGCCCTGGTGGAGATATCTCTATCTGCCAGGGTCTGCTGCTTGTCAGTGCAAATAAACAAACAGAGCCTGAGCAGGCTGTTGTGGTTTCTGATTTGCTTGCCTATATATTCAGAAATTATCAATATGTTCCGAGCAAATCAACATGACTTTAATGATTGGGAAGGAAAAGAAACAAACTCCAGTCATTTAGTGCTAATCACACAGTTACTATATTACATCAGACCTGGCAACGAAATATCCATCACACTGCCTGCAAAGAGATCACTGAATCAATTTTTTGCATTAACATGTTATTCCTTCCCATACTAGACATTTGTTCATCTTGTTTATACTCACGCCACATGGCCACAAGCTGTGTAGCTAGTAATGAATGAGGAGAGACATTTATCTTTGGAAATTTAGGCCAAGCCAAAAAGTTGATCACTTGTTTTTGTAGAAGAATAACACATGTGAGATTTACTCAGATAAATCCCACCAGTGGTAATGGGATTGCCTATGTTAATTGCCCACATAATAAATTCTGGTAACAGCAGAGAGGTTTTTACAATCTGCAGTGGGTTTTTAGCATTCCATTACTGATGATGCCAGCAATGCAGGGAAGTACAGTGTCATGTATCTCTCTAAACACAGGCAGGTCTGAGAGCAGGCTTCAGCTTCTTGGACACCAGCTTCCAAGTGCACCTTCTGCCAATCTCTGAGCTCGAGTGGTGGGGTCATGGCTGGACTGCTGCATCCCTGCCCCAGCACCTCAGTCCCTCCTGGTGTCAGGGTCCCTTCACAAACATAACAAAATGACAAGTTTTTTAGCAGTTCCCACCTCCTCCTCCTCCCAAACCACAGCCATGATTAAGCCCACCACTAAGGTGGCCAAGAGATGCTGCTTCCAGGGGTGACAAAGAGCATCCTGCTGTGGTTGTTGAAGTGTGCTAACTTTCACGACTTTTTTTCCCCTTGTTTTGCTATTTTTGCTCCATCCAGAACAGCCAGTTCCCTTGGAAGGTGATGGCATGCGCAGTCAGCTGTGTGGCATGTGTGTGCCCTGCCCCATTGCAGCCTCTTTGCCTAGGTGGATAAAAAGATTTCAGCAATTTTGTGTGAACACAGGCTGTGCTTCTGCTACCTCCCACTTCCCTTTCTCCTGCATTCACAACAGCAGCTCCCAGAACCCTTTTCCCTTCTTATCCAGCTCAGTTTCCTTGTTTACTTCTCCAGTCCCTTCCCATACAAAAGGTGACTGCACACGAACAAAGCAAAAGGAGCTCAGTCCTGCTTAAACCTTAGGAGAACAAAACATTCCAATAACTTTTTTTGGAATAAAATGCTGTGATTGAGAGAGAGCAGAACAACAATTTGCATAGCCACAGTGTTATCTCCAGGCTGGATATTTTGCTGGAGTATGGTGGAACTGAGCTCTCCAAGGCTGGTGTGTAGAGGCACACATTTCTCCTCTTCTTACAGCTCAGAGCAGCTAATTTAAAATTTAATTTCCTGAAACTCACCATCCTCACAAACACAACCAGATGCCCACTCTACAATAAATCTATTTATATCTCCAGCCTGAGTAAAATGAATCTACTATTGTAAAATCTATAAGTGTAAGTGGATCTGATACTCACATGGACACGATCCTTTTCTGCTGGGGAGCTCTTACACACAGAAACATTAACAGGATTTACAAAATCCATCTGTTTGCAACACCAGCATCTCGGAGTGCAGTCAATGCATTCAGACTGTAAGTCACAGCAGGTGCACAAACTGTGGCTGACTCATGCAGCATACAGATAGCCTAGAGCTGCTCCCCGTTTCCTGTCTTTGACAAAGAGCACATTTTTACTCATGGAATCATTGAGAAAAGCTGATTCGAATTTGCCGAGTCAGAAAATTCAGAGCTCAAATTATTGGAATCAGTGGATGCAGTAGGGAAATTTGTGAAGTTGAAGTGCAGCAACAAGATGCAAAGCATTTCCGCTGGTGTTCCCAGAGCCCCCTATGGCTGAGGAACTCTAAGCTACTCACAGATATTAATGAATTAAAACTACAGCATTCCTGAGTGCTGGGTAATTTTATTATCCCTTCTGCTAAGAGGAAAACTGAAACACAGAGAGAGAAAGTGGCTGGGCTGTGGTTTGTCTGCTCAGCTGCCGGAGGAGGAGGCTTTGGGATTTCAGTGCAAACCACATGGGGGTGGCATCAGAAAAAAAGCTGTTGCCTCTTCCGGTGAGCGAGACTGGTGTCTACTGATCAGTTCTTCTTATGGACATAAATGCAACATATTCTACTTTGCAAATCTACCAGAGGCCTTCTCTCTCCCTCTTGCTGGGGTTCCCAAAGGATCATAGTGGGAGAGCAGGTGGGGCAAGTTTGCTCAAGTGTGGGCTTCTCAGAGAGGGAGTAAGAAGGGAAGACCTCACATAAGCTGGTATTTATTTGGACTTAGTTCTGGTATAGAACCCTTTCCACATATTAAGTATTCCAGAACTGACCAGGAAATGGATCTTTGTGAATACAGGTGTGAAAAGTTTGGGGCTGCCAAGTAAGTTCTGTGTTGTTGTTTTTTCTGAGCAGTCTTTTCTTTCCACTGTTGTTTCTGTCATTCAGGTTGTTTAAATGTCAGATTTTGAACAGGTAGCCCATGCCAGCCTCCATAAAAGGGGAGAAAACCCCACTGCTTCAAGAAATTATGAATGGAAAAGCTTAACTCAGAATAATTAAGAAATTATGAAAACAGAACAAATCTGACCAGTTGGGAAGCATGTTACAATTCCCCCAATTCTTTGCTGTCTTTGATTTAAATGGAAGTCTGGTGGTTGGCTTCATTTGGGGAATCATCAAACCTGGGCCTGAGTGTCAGTGGTCTCATGGACTAGCTATATTGCAGCATGTGCCAGCAAGTGGGAATGGAAATAGTCCCCTCCTTTTTGACATCTGCTCCTGGGCTTTTTAGGTGGCCTCCCTGCATTGCCACTGGGGAGATATCAGCCCTCTGGGCTTCCCTAGATCTGCTGCCTGCTTTAGGGTGGGTGGATAATTGCTTCCAAGTGCTAGTTCCTCTCATTTCCTTGCTAGAGGAGACTCAGTGATGGCCTGAGATGCACTTCTCTGTATTTTATTTACCTTCATCTGTTTGGATGAATCCCACCTTTCCAGATAAATGCCTGGCTAAACCAAGGGCAAAATTTTAATGTACTGCTGGCAATAGTACTGGGAAGATGTGGCTTTTTGTGACTGCTGCTCACAGGGGAGGCAGCTGGGGCTTGGCAGAGCTGTTCAGCTGAGTTTGACTTGGTGACAAGCAGGATATAAATGGCAGGGACACAAAGCTCGGAAACTCATTTACCTTCTCTCTCAAATGCTTTTTGCAGGTCACTCAGATGTTGGCAGTGTGAATGTGGCCTGACAGATATCACGCTAACAGCAGTTTTCTGGATGCTTCCTGAATCCACTGTCCTCTTGCAAGCACTAACTCACACTACATTATGCTGCTGTCTGTATTTCCAAGGCCTCTTCATTATAATCTCATGTGATGATATTGTAGATTTGTAGAGCTGTCTGTAGCAGTTTTTTTATGACTTCAGTGCTTGCTTGTTTTTCTGATGTGTTTCTGCTGTTTCCTTCCAGCTGTACTTCCTTTTTTATTTTCTCCTTATTCTGGGAAAGAGATCTGTGAAGAAGGTGAGTCATGTGCCACACACATGGGGAAGTATCTTACTTCTGTTTTCCTGTCAGGAGGGTTGGGTCAAGGAGGACCTTTTGTCTGGAAATGGTTCATTGTCATCAGAGCTGTGTCACTGAGTTGTGAATAGGGAGGCTGCTGAAGCAAGAGCAGATCCTTCAATTGCCACCTGAAATGGACTAGAAAAGGCAGACCACCGGGGTAGTAGCAGTGGCAAAATATGAGGGGTCTTTGGCACAGCTGGCAGCCAGTTTGCTTCTCCATTTTTTAATTGTCACAGTCCAGCAGTTGGGGTCCTCCAGCTCACATTCCCTTAAGAACTGGTGTTTTGGACACAGTGAACACCCATGCCATGATGAGACATGCTGCTATTGCAGTCTGGTCCAGTGGCTGGGATGCTGCAGTCTGATGTCACAGCTGAGAAAAGCAGAAGAGGTTGTTTGTGTGAAACCAATGTGTTTTCTTTCTGGCCATGCCATGGTGTGCAGCCTTATGGAAACACCTCTGGCACCTTTCCTCCTCTCTATGTGACCCAGCAGCTTTCCATTCAAGGTGACAGGGGGTGGTTTCTGGGTGGGCTGAAGATGGCAGGGATGGATTCCCAGTGCTGCCCTGTGTCCATGCAGGATGGGCCCAGTTCCCAGATGGTCTCAGGATGGTCTCCCATCAGGGGAGAGGCAGGTGCCCTGTCTGGTCTGTGCCCTGTGTGACATATCTGGGTTTACATCAAAGCTGTACTTCATCTCACTCTTGGCCCTGTGGTGCTTTACATGCTGAATGTACTTTTCTGATTAAACAGCTGAAACATGAAACCCAAACAAAGAATTAGTGAAACCCTCTTTCATTTTCTATTTTTCTCTACTTGATGCAAATTAGTTCTTTTGGGAGGGCACCTCGCCTCAGTTCTCAGCCACTGATTTCCCAGGGATGGGGAGGGGACAGATGCAAATTAAAAGTCTGTAGACCTTTTTCCCAGCCTATAGCTCTGTCTGCCTTTGCACCCACATGAAATCAGTGCTGCTTCAGTGTCTTTTCCTCACCAGAGGAAGTATCACAGAATCCTACAGTGCTAAATAACATCTGAGGCCTTGCCTATGTCTCAGAGAAACTTGACCTAGTTTCTCCATCAAAACACCTGCATCACCAACTTACCTAAGTAGCACATCACAGTAAGAGTTTTTTTTTTTTTCCTCCACTGAATTATTATTTTCTTTTTAATGTGGCTGCCAAATAGATTCTTATTTCAATTTGATTTATTCTGAGCTGACCTAAATATTTTGCTTTCCTCTTCTATTTTTTTTTTTTTTTTTTTTTTTTTTTTTTTTTTTTTACTTTTACTGCAGGCTTATGGCAACATTGCAGACATCTGGGGGAGACAGGTTTCTGGATGTGTGAATGCGATGAGAAGTGATGGGATGCTGTGGAATATGATACTAATAACTGCTGCGAGGTTTCTGTGAAGTTGGACCATGCAGAAAGAATTAATAGAATTGATATGTATATTAGATGTTATGATTAAGGTGTCCAGTGTAATTCAAGGATTGGCTGCAGAGAGATTAGAGGAGGAGAAAATATCCCTTCTGAATACAGGGCATAGTCCAGTGGAACAGGTTCATGTACGAAATGTGATTTTTTTTTTTTTTTTACCTGCTTGGTTTAGGCATTTGGTTTCTTTTAAAATGTCATGCTTTGATATTGAAGTCCAGGTCCACAATCTGGTATTTTCTGATGAAGTCTCACGCCTGGGAAGTGCAGAGCAATGAAGACAGCAGGAGCTGAAAGTAGTCTTTGCAGAGTACTTTTCCCCCTATTGTCCTGATTTCTTGGTGTTATAGCTGTCCACTGCTTAATTTTGTGGTGAGCTTGCCTCTTAATATCTTGGAATATCCTTAGACCATTCACAAACAGCCTGGATATCCCTCGACTGTGCAGCCAGTGTTTGTTGACAGCTACCACCAGAAGCAGAAGTTGAGAAGAGAAATACAGCTCAAACCTCTTATGATGTTAAGTCATTTATTCCCTCTGTCCTGGAGGGGACAGAGCACCCGACCTGGGCAGAGTTGGCGAGGTGAGAGGGCGGGGCTTTCCATCCTGCTGGTTTTATCACAGACAGGGGGAAAGGGGATCCCAGGGGCAGAGATGGGACAAACAAACAACCAGATCAGAGCCCGGGCTGCTGGAACCTAAGGTGGAACTGGCTCAGTCACAGGGCAGGGACCCGGCTGAGGGGGTGGGGGGGCCCAGGGGGATCCACCGCAACAGTCCTGGACTTTATTTCAAGCGAAGAAATTTAGTAGTGGCCTGCAAAGAGGGGAGTAGAAGAGGCAGCCTGCATCTCTACTTGCAAGGAGGACAGAGACTCATTTGTATTTCAATAGGACTTCAGAAATCCCAGCACTGATATGGTTATCCCGGGTTGTGTTGGCCTGAGGGTGATGTGATAGCCCTCATGTTTTCTCTGTGGTTTTGCCCCAGCTGAAGCACACCCACGAGGCTGCCCAGTCACACTGGGGCTGGGAGCAAAGGTTTAGCTGTAATTGTGCTGCTTTTCTGATCGCTGATATAAATGCTCTTGCTGGAAAAATCTGGTCTTTTGAGGGTAAAGTAGGAGGTATTTTTATTATGCCAGTGTAATTTCACTTTGCCAGTAGAGACGTCAGTCTAGCAGGACCTGACAACAAAGCAGCCCTGGGGCAGAGGTAACCCAAGCCCTGCTTCTCTTGCAGAAAGATGCACTGCAGTAGCCTGCTGAGGACACTGACAGATGTTGAATATGTTTGCAATGGACACACAGTATTGCTCAACCTTGGAAAATTTTTCCTCATGTTCAGCATGGTTTATTTTGGACTTCACTGCTGCCAGGAAGAGCTGCAGTGGGCTGTAAGGTTTCTAAGGCAGATGTAGGGCATCTTCTACTAGCATTCTGCTTATCTGCTGCAACACCTGGTGTCAGATATGTCTTTTGAGGACTACATCTCTGCAGTTTGGTTATACAGAACAACATTAGCAGTTATTTGGTGAAAGTTATTTTTTCAGATGAAAATTGTGGCTGAGGCAAAGAGCGGTGGATTGTTTTTCCCTCTGTGTGTGTGACAAGTCTCACCAAGGCTAGCTGGCCACACTTCACAGCGCAGCAGAGAGAACTTCTGTCTCACTCACAAAGTCATCCAGTTGTCCAAGATCTTCTTGTGTTGTCCCAAGCTCAAATGCTTTCCTTTTGTCTTTTAAGGCAGGAAGACTTGCCAGTTCCCCACATGCATGTGCTCACATGAACCCAGAGAAAACACTATTTGATACTCACATGCATTATATTTAACAGCTGCACAACTTCGGCAATACAGGAGTCAGACCAAAATGTAGCTCATTGTTTTTAATCAAAAGAATAGCAGTCTTGCCAGATGTGGTGTATGTTTTTCCAAATGAACTAAAACAATGTCCACAGCTGAATACTATATGGTCTTGTGCAATAATATCACTTGTTTTTGCATGCCCAAGAATGGCAAGGCACATACTGGTGTTAAACAGAAGACATGAAGAGTTTTCATTGTGAGAACAGAATGAGCTGGAAGGAAATTGAGCCCAAGTTTTTTTCTACACTGTGTACTGCAGCAGCAGCCAGCTCATGGATCAAGAGATGTTTCTCCCAGCAAAGACAAACAAGGCTGATGGTCTGTGTCCTTTATGATGACTGTGGTCATATCCTGCTGACAGTTCATGGGATGAAATATAGAGACCAGCTGAATGTGGAAGGTTCAGTTGTGGTTCTGGAGAGGATTGCTGACCAGTTCCCCTTGCACAGATAAGGACACCACAAACTAAACAACGTGCAGAGTGGAGTGCAAACAAGAGGGGCACAGACGCTCAGAAAGGTGTGTGAAGCTGATCGGAGCTGTTCCTCAAACCAAGAGAAGAGCTTGGAAACATCACTGATGAAAGACCAAGTCTCCACCCTGTGGTGTCATAGTCTAGTAGTGTCACTGTCTGTCCCTTGATCTTAAAGTACCACAGTGTTTCTAAAACTTTTTCTGCTTGAGCTGTAGGAGACTCCAAAGGTTGCCTTGACTCTGGGTATGACATCTGTAAATCATCCTGGAGCAGAGGTTGCATCTCCACATGAAATTTCTCTCCCAGCACCAAGGGTAGATGTGCAACTCCTTCCATGTGACTGTTCTTGCTCCTGCTTGACTTCTCCATCCACTGGCATTATCTGACATCTGAAATTTACTGGGAGAGTGAAAAAAAAAGTTCTCATACACTTCACCTCTGAGAAGGCAGCTGCAGTTCTCTTTCCTGTTTGATGTTAGGATTTTGCTAAATGAGGAGGAAAAGAAGGACAGCAGGGTCAAGCAGGCTGCTCCTTCTCCCCAGGAAGTGTCACCCACACGTTGAGCTGCTTTACAGCAGTTCTGCACATCACAGAGCAGATGGGTTTAGGAGAAGTGTAGACACTACTGTGCTATAAACAAACTTGCCTTTTAAACAACTTGTTTCAGTGCTGGCTGTGGATAAACTTTCAATCACTGACTGCTGTGGCAGCAGCAGCACCTACTGCCGCCACTACAGGTCTTGATCTGACATCATAAACCCCCAAATATTTCCTCTCCTGGGTGGTTTTGACTAAATAACCTGACAGCTTGAGAATGGGTGCACTTAATTTACATGTAGCCAGGTTTATGATGTCAATGTGCTAATCTGGTTACTATAATCTTTTTTTTAAAGCTAGTAGCCATGAAGGCAGCACAGGCAGGCCTGGCCACAGCAATTTCAAAGGCAGAGGAGAGAACATCCTAGTTCAGGCAAGAGCTAATTACTTACAGGTGGCCTCTCTCTTAACCAGCAGGGTCCTAACCCCTCTGGCTCTCCACACCATCTCTACAGCTCTATTTCTAGGATGACCCTTTGCATTCTACATATGTCTGAGGAAGCCATTCAGTGGATGAGAAATGAGAACTGTCTCATTTAGTGAAGAAAAGGTCATTAAAAAATGGAATTTTGGAGGGATTTGTTCAATGTTTGGCTCAAGAAATGGACAGGGGAGCCTTCAAACTGGGAGTTTGGACTCTCCCAGAACCAAGAGATTCTTCATTCAGGGTTTAAATGCTGCTGTGTTATCTGAGAGAACACCACCAGGGAAATCCTGTTGCCACACCAGTATACTGTCAGTGAAAGTATGACCTGCACTTGCTCAAAGGCAGAAACACAATTGGCTTATAAAAGACCTGGCTGTTCTCATCGATGCCGAAGTTCATGGAGTTTTCTATTTTCATATTGTTTCCTGTGTCTTCAGCATGGCGTGGCAAACATCAGGTTTGCTGCACCAACGCTCCCTTGAGATATATTCAAATTCCAGGATGGATGGTCTTGCTCTTCATCTACCTTCAGTTTTATTCTGCAAGCTGAGAAGTCAGTATAAAAAGATTTTAATTTGTGTTCAGAGCCTGGAGGAAGATTTTGAAATGAGTTGCATACATGGCTTTCTCAGTAGTAACTTATTCATTGTCCAGTGCAGAGCAGCATTTAGCCTTAGGTTGTGTATGTTCCCATTTTATGGCAATAAAAGAGGCAGCAGTGTGAAAAGCTCTTAAGAGCTCTTCAGAGAAAATGCTTCATAATTGTAGGCCATGACAAAATAAAAGTCACTAAAAAAATCAGAATGCACAATCCATAGCCCACAACTCAGCAGCTGCCAAACACTGGGAATAAATGCCTCCTGAACTGGCAGCAGGCTGCTGGGACTGAATGATAACATAAACCTATTTAGTTTAGCTGCAGATACTGCTCAGTAAAGTTATTCCTACCATGTTTTTTTCCACTATGTTCATTGTAATAATAGTTAGTTATCTAGTTATTTGCCTACATTTTTCTTACAAAGGTACTACTCTTAAAGGCAGAGTACATTTCTGATATTGGTTTTGGAGGCTGTGATTATTGTTCATCAGTTGGCAGGCCCATGGGAATCTCATGAGATTTAACAGCACCAAGTCCAAGCTGCTGTATCCCCAGTGTCAACACAGTCTGGGAGATGAACAGATCAAGAGCAGCCCGGTCAAGAAGTGGGGGTGATGGTGGAAGAAATGCTGGACATGACCTGGCAAAGTGCACTCACAGCCTACAAGGCAAACATGTCCTGGGCTGCATCCAAAACCCTGTGGGCAGCAGGGGAGGGAGGGGATTCAGCTCCTCTGCTCTGATGAGACCCCACCTGAAGTTCTGCATCCAGCTCTGGGGTTCCCAGCATAGGAAGGACATGGATCTGTTGGAGAGAGCCCAGAGGAGGCCACCAAGATGATCAGAGGGATGGAGAACCTCTCCTGTGAGGAAAGGCTGTGAGAATTGGGATTCTTTGAATTGGAAAAAAGAAGGCTTCAGAGTGGCCTAATCATGACATTGCAAGGCAGGGGAATGGGAGGGAAGACAGCCCTCAGGAAAGATGAAGAGAAACTCTTTATAAGGTCATGTAATGATAGGATAATTGGTAATGGCTTCAAATGGAAAGTAGGTTCAGATCAGATGTTAGGAAGAAATTCCTTAAAATAAGGGTGCTGAGGCACTGGAACTGGTTGCTCAGTGTGGTGGCTGGTGAACATACACTGCAAGGGACAGAGAGTTCTCAGTAAGACAAGTCCCTAGGACCACAAGAACCATTTTATGTTAGGGTGACCAGAAAGGCTTCTCCCAGGATGATTGTTCTGTTATGTTAATCCATCCCAGTTTGGATTCCCCGGTTGGCTGTCAGCCTCTACCCCTTGCCACTCCCCCAGAGCTTCCCCACTGGTCCCTGTTCCCCAGTCCCGCCTTTTCCCTGCCCCTGGATAAAACCGTGAGCTTCGGTGTCATTCATGAAGTTGTTAATTTGGCTTTTGCATGAGTTAATTAGTTAATTGGTTAAGATATTAAGATTAGTTAGTAATTAATGGTTGATCCCCTTTCTGTCAACTTTGACCCCTGTAGTAGTTTACCCTTTTTAAAAGTTATTTAATATTCTACAGCAGGTTAAAAGGTTAAAAAGGTTCCATTGTTAGTGTTCATATATATATATGATGTTCCTTATCTAGAAAAATTGAGTTTTGAGTTAATAATAATTTTTAGGACTCTCTCCCCCCAGAACCCTCAACTGCCCATAAGCTATCATATTAAAGACAACTCAGTCCTTCACCAATGGTCGGTGACTTGCAACCATGGCAACAGGAATGTCAATGAGGAACTTTTCCCTCCAAGAGAGAAGGTGACCTCATATTTTCAATGACCCCTGGAAGCAGCAGGGCCATTGCTCAGACGGACGGACATCACAGTTCTCCCATCCAACCGCCTGAGACCATGGAGGCCGGACTGTGGGCGTGTCTGGGAGGGGCCAGAGAGCATAAAACATCGTGCACAACGACATTTTGCGGGTTCTCTCTTATCTTCCCAAGGACTTAGCCTGAGGAGAGAGCCAAAGCTGTGGCTTTCAGTTCAAATACCTCCTTGGAGGCATAATTAATTTATTTGGACTCTAGGCTAGCTAGAGTCACCACAGCTTTGCTGAGTCCTTGCCTCGAGGCTCTTTGCCGGTGAGGCTAAAAGACTCTCAATCCTGGTGCCTGGGATTTTTCTGATTTTATTTTACATTTTTATTTTTGTGTGGTTTCATCATTAAACCTTTGTTAAATAAATTTCCTTTTTGTGGAAATTTCTAGAGTTGCTGTTTTTTTATAACATTCAGGATCCTGTTGGTATTTGCCCCTGCACCCTTGGGCGGTGCAGAAGCAATAAATGCTCCTGCTGGAGCACACACAAATGCCCTTCTGGGCTCTTTGCTACCGACTGTAACACTGAACCCACCCGTGTGTCTGTGGGGGCACAGGGACCCCACGGAGCCGGGCAGGGACAGTATTAGCCCAGAGAAACTGTGGATTCCCCATCCCTGGAAGTGTTCAAAGCCAGGTTGGCTAGGCCTCTGAGCAACCTGGTTAAGTGGAAGGTGCCCCTGTCTACGGCAGGAGTTTGGAGTTAAGGGATCTCTAAGGTCCCTTCCACCTCAAACCATTCTATCATTCTCTGAATTCTATGAATTTTTCAGAAAGTAAAATTTTGAATCCAGAAGAACATCCTTCTTTGTTTCAGCTCTGGAGTGGATCTGTGCATCTCAGGAGTATGTTATATTTCTTCAGGTTTAATTCTTGACAAACACCTAATCCATGGAAACTGTGTAGGAGAAATAGATCCATCATGTTTATGTGCTGGATATGAAAGGGGGAAAAGTATGGGAGGAATATCTCTCTTGTCCAGATAATCACATATATGTTGCTTAAGAAGCCACACTAATGCTGATACTTCAAGCACCTTTACAGCACATGCATAAATACATAATTCCTTCTAAAGAGTGTAAGAAAGCAAAACCTGAAAAATTTTCTAAGGAAAACGTATATGGAATGAAATTCAGTTCTGCAAAGAAACACAAAACTAACTCCAGTACTTGAACAAATGTATTTCTTGAGTGATAATGTACAATACCATATTTAAAGACCAGGCCATCTCTCTTATGGACATTGGACAGACATAAGGATGTGCAGCTAAGATTTTTTTATTGCAGAGCTAAGGTAGTTATTTTTAATTATCCATATTACTAGCTCATTATTTATAAATGAGTTAAGTATTTTTAGTCTCCTGATTTTACACCACCTACTCACAGAGCTTTCTTGTTCTCACATATCTGCATGGACTTTTAATAACAAATCAAAAAAGGAGATGTTAGTATTCATGTAAGAGATCCTGGAACCATAACTGACAGCTCTCTGAAATTCTTGACTTAACATGTTAAGTGGAAACAAAGCATGCCAATAAAATGCTGGAGGTCATCAGGAAGGATCTTGCAGTCATGACAAAGAGTCATTTTCCTGTTGCATTTTTGGTTCTTCCATGCTCTGAGTCTGGTGCATGATCCGAGTTTCTGCATCTCAAGGACATGAGAGTTAGGGGAAATGGTGAGGAAGGTGACCAGCATAACTTAGGGATTGGATAAGCTGCCTTATGAGAAGGCACTAGAAAAGCTGGGTCTCTCCTGACTGAAGACAGAGCTGAAGGGGGGATGCAATGGGCACTGAGCCTCAAGGAGGTGCTGGGTTGTCACTGCAGAGCAGTTACTGACCACACACCACAACACCAGAACTGCCAATGCTCACTGAAACCAGAAGAGGATCTTTTAAAAGCATAAGAAAGAAAGAGCTTCTGATAGTGCTGCCAGAGGAGACTGTGAAACAGGCCTTGAGCAGCGCTGAGAGGGAACTCGAACATCTCTGTTCTGAGTGTCTGCTGGGGGAGTGTGTGGGAAATAAACCACAAATAGTATCTGGGCTTGTGTGTTCTCTCTAAATAGCATCTCTGACTGTCACTGGTGGAATAGATGGATGATGGATCTAACACAGCAGGGCATTTCTAATGAGCTTATGCTCTTATGCAGAGACAGCTTATTTATTTTGACTTCTGAAGAAAACCGGGGAAATTTTCAGCTAAATGGAGACAATTTTGGGGAGAATTTCAGGGACATATTGATGACTTCAAATAAAAGCTTAGTACTGAAAAAACCAGGCATCTTTAAAAATCTTGTTACTTCCTAATAAGCATTCTATGTAGCATACATTTCATTTTTAATCACAGAACCACAGAGTAACTGGGGTTGTCAGAGACACCTGGAGGTCTCTCAAAGCAGAATCAGCTTCAAAGTTAGATCAAGCTGCCCGTTGTCCCTCTGTAGTACACCTCTGAGAAGTCTGGCTCCACCACATCTGTAATGCTCCTTTTAGGAATATAATAATTCAGTGAGCAGTATAGAAGTGATGTGAAGGTTTTTCCATGTGTATTTCAGCAACGACCTTGCATTAATACAAGCATCCTGTGTATGGATATATTTCTATGAGTGTTCCCTTCCCATCTCTCTTCTCTGTAGGACGGTCTCAGCATAATTGTTGAGTGAATAAACAAATTCCTTGGAAAATGCACACACCATCCTATAGGAAATTCCTATGATAACATAAAGGGGAACTTCAGTTCTCACGACTGCTTCCTCTTTTCTCCCAGACTTCTGCTAAAAAGATGGTGAGAAAACAAAGCCTGATTCTGATATGCTCTGTACTTTCCTCCTCCTTGTCCTGGAAATGGTGATGATGTGCACGAGCAGGCACTCTGCAGGGAGCCACCACCATGGCAGAATCCATGCATTCTTCTACAATCACAAGACAGCCATTACAGTCACATTTACTGTCTCTAACATTGTGGCTGTGTAAATTCCATGGTGATCATTATATAGGGTCCAATTGCACAGGAAATTGAAGGTGGAAAAACAAAAGCGCTGTAGGCAGCTAAGCTGGGTAACAAGAGTAGAGAGGCAGGATTTGATGGATGCTAACACTGAATCAGGCAGGATTCATCCTCTGAGGGCTCATATTCGGTCTGTCAGTGTGCATGAAATGCTGTATCACCACGCAGTGTTTACTGCTTATGTTCATGCCTGCTGGAGCAGCCTAGTGTCTCCAGCTCTATGGAGAAATCCTGCTTGCTGAAGCAGAGGGTGGAACACAGCTTTGAGGAACATGGAGGTCTTGCAAAAGCAACTGTGGCCCTCCCAGAGTGTCCACTTGCACTCACTGCAGAGTGGTGCTGCTGGAAGCAAAACACTTAGCACTGACACAGCACTTCACCCAAACATCGGGTAATTAATCTGCAAAGCAGCAGGAGATGCTCTTTGAGACTGGTTCTGTAAGCACAACTAAAGGACTAGAGTAAAGAGAGCTATTAAAAACCATGCTGACATCCAAATTGTCCCTTGGCAACTAAAGAAAAGCCTCCAGAACTTACCATGTCCTCTTTGCTTTATTAGTCCTCTTAATATTCAAATGAAGAGAGAGTTTTCCAAAGTTTGTCCTCAGCCTGCCTAGCTTGCAGAAGCTTGGCGGACTTCAAAAGAGTTGCAACAATTTATTGTGGCTCTTACTCCAGTGATTTTGTGACGATGAACACATATTCTATCTGGAGAGTAGTTCACTTATAAAGATTACAGTGAGCAGAACACTGTAGATTACCTGGTTTTATAGATTTACCCCTTCCTTCCCTTAAGTCTTAGTAGTTTAAAAGTTTGGAAACAGGATTGCTTTTGCTACTGAGTTAATTTCCCAGTTAGCGCTGACGGCTTTTTTCCCTCCCCCAGCGAAGCTGCACAAGCGCAGCCGTGGGAGGAAGGAAAGAGAGTTTTGTGGTTACAGCTCAGATTTGGAACCTTGGATGTCAGAGCTCTGCTGCCAGTCCTGGCTGTTTCCATGCGACTCCAAGCAAATCATGGTGCTGTAGCACTTGGTGTGCCATGTCACAGCGTCCTGTGGCTTCATCCTCTGACTGGTATCAAACAGATGATTTTCACCATTTTAATACAAATTTGTCCAAATGACCACACCCATGTTTTAAAGGCAAAATATGCAGGGAGGGTAATTGTTTGGCCCCTTATGGAAATACTGGCTTCTCATCCTGATGAAAGTCTGAGGTTTAATTCTCAGGGGTAAAATCCAGACTGTTTTAGGTCATGCTCAGCATTTGTGGGACACGGGTGACTGTGACTGTGCCATGGGAGGGCAGCTGTGGCAACCCTTGGTTTGAATAGTCCAGCTTTTTTTTGTGCCATGTGGTCAGGTATGGATGAACATGTCCAGGTGTGAGGTTTCATCTCGGGTTTTGATTCTTAATATCCTCTGCAATTTACCTGTTTTTTTCAGGCTCCACTCTAAACATGTATTTTCCTTCCATGTGTACCAATTGCAGCTTTGTGGAATTAGTGAAGCTTTTTTAACACCTTTCTTGGGGAGAATATTTAGACATTCTAGTGATCCTCAGTTTGTCCCTTTAGATCCCTTTGTGTTGCCATAATTTTCCAAATTTACCACTAATTTATCAACATTCTTTATTGAAACTTTAATGATTTGCCAGCTAGCAATGATACAGTTTTAATGATATACCAGCTAGCAGATTACTTCAGAGTAAAAGCTTCCTCCTTTTATCACTAGTCCTGAAGTGGAAAGATGCCTTGCCAAAGGATTTCCCAGTAAAAAATATGGGCTAGTAAAACACAAAGTGCTGCATGGACCATTATGAATGGCCCAACCACTTAACTGACAGATCTTGATGTGGCTAAGAGGAGGTCAGAGAGCTGCATAAAATGATTGGGATACTGAAGGAGATACTGAGAAATAGTTATTGACTACAGAGGGAGAAAGAAGATGGAGACCAGCTGGGGTGGTGGTCAAGATGCCAATGTGGATGGATAGATGTTTGGTGTTTGGGCAGGCGTAGTGAAGCACAGGCAAACCACTTTATTTTGTGTGAGTGAATGCACTTGAAAACCTGATCCCAGGCTGTTGGTGAGGGAACTGGGACAGGCATAGCTGGGTGAGGTGAGGAGGGGCACAGACAAGCAAGGCACATACTGGACAGGTTTTTGCTTTGCTCCTCCTGCTCTGTTTGCCTTGTTCCATAGTGCATCCAAGACTGTGACTATTTCCACACTCTTGCTCCACATAGGAAAAGAGCTGCATTCCTGGGAGCAGGATTTGTTTTGATGGGCTTCCTGATGTCCTTAAATGGGTTGGTTTTACCCTGGTAAAGTTATCATTTTCTCATTTTCATTTACTCGCTGTTTCTTTAAGAAGAAAGCTATCTCCGTGGTTGCCATGGAAAGCCCTGCATATCCCATGGGGCTGAACCACAGAATATATAGTGCAGCCGCAGAAAATGTCTGGAAATATGTTTGCCGGAGAGCTGCAGTCCTCAGGAGTTTGGCAGCATTGTAAATGGAGATGCATTAGCTGGGAAAGGGAATTTCTTTTCCCCAGACAGCTAAAGTGGGCATGGGGATTGGATGGTGCCTCTGTGAAGGGGGCAGGGGAGACCTGGGGAGCAGCTCAGGAATGTTGGGGTGGCCCAGTGCAGTCGCTGCTGTGGAGGGAGCTGGTCAAGGACAGCACTGGAGTGGGAGCCATCGGTGCCTCTGCATCCTGTTCACCTCTGCCCCGTGGCAGCTTGTGGAGGCTGACAACAAACATGCACACAAACAGCGTGCACCAGCCCTGCTCCAACAGCTCACTAAAGATCTGGTTCCCACACCTTCCTCTAATCTAAAAACCACAGCTTCCCCTCATTCCAGCTGCCAAAACCTACAAGCTCCCCCACAACTTCCTTAACACAATGCCCTACTTCATACTAAAATGAAACTTGGAAGTGCAAATCAATTGGGATGAATATTGAATTAAAGATAATACATTGATTGAATTACCAATTTTTATTTATTTTTTTTTAAAGGGCCCATTAAGAATGCCTCAATCAATGATAAGAATAGTGGATCTGGAACAGAGCTGAGGCCAAGTGCCACTTCAAGACTCTCAAACTGTCCTCTATCTCTGCCAATTTGTATTTTTTTTAAGTGAATATTACTGACTTATTTTTCCAATCCAAGAGTTAAAGTTTGGGCATTAAAAAAAACCAAAAAAACCCAAACAAACAAAAAACCCAAGCAAAACCAAAAACAGACATTCACATCTCAGCAATCTCTTTCTGAGGATGGATTCATTAATATCCTGGTGTTCCTGTGCTTGATGAAACCAAAATGTCATTTTAATACACAAATTTGCCCAAGAACAGTTTGGGGGATACTGAATCCTCTCTGTGGCAGGAGTTGCAGGACCCACAGGATTCAGCAATGAAACAGATTTACAGTCTTCTCCCATCCTTACAGTGCAGCTGCCACTGACCATGCTACAGCTCAGGTTACCAAACATTTCCACTGTGTGTCTCTGTTTTTAAAATACAATAGTTTTTGCTGAGAGTCTTTTAAAATCAACATTTTCTAAGGTGGTTCTAACTTAGGTAGTTCTGCTGTTCCCAGGAGGGAGGCTGGGGCCACATGACACAACTTGGGGTCATTTTTCACAGGTATCTAGCTCCTGGAAATTGCTTCAGATGCCTTATGTGCCCAAAGAGGGTGACACATGTGCCCCACAGGGGACAGCTTTGTGGGTTGAAAGGGGATGGGTTTTCCCAGAAATGATACAGCTCCCTATTTCTGCACTGCTCAATGCTCTTTGCACAGACTGCAAAACTCCATGTGCGAAAAAACCTCACACGGGCCACTGCTTTAGGGCTATTGGGAAGTCACTGAAATTAATTGTAGAAACTGACACAGTCCTTCTGACTGTGTTTTTTCCTTATCTTAAGCCAGCTGCTGGGGCTTTCATGCACACAGGAAGGTCATGTTGTGGTTTAGCATCTCTTCAGCCCTCATCAGCTCCCGACTCAGTTCATCTCAAGGGCTGTAGGAAATGCTTTGGTGAAAAGCAAACTTGTTTCACTCTCCAGCCAAACTGACAAGTCTTTTCTGCTGGTGCTACTGCCATGCTCCTACATCCACATCTAGCTCATCTATGCTGTTGTTGGCCTTTAACTCCCTGCAGGCCTCCAAACCCCTTAATCTGCCTTGCAGCCCCTTCCTTGGGTCAAATGTCATTGGACACGGTTGGCACAACTGAAACATGAAAGAGATGTTTTAATCTGCAGCTTTGATTACCCAGTTTCTTCTCCATACAGAGTCCTAACTTGTTCTTCAGGGCTTTCTGTCACCCTGAGCTGTAGATATTTCCAGTTAGACCTCAGCAGGTACGGCCTCTCTCCCAGCTCCATCCAGGACCAAGACACAAGCCTTTCCTGTACTTCTTAATCCAACTCCCTGCTGATCTGCATCAGGCTCTCTCCCAACAGTGCACTTCTTTTATATTCACCAGAAGGCAGAGCTTTTGTGGGCACAGGAGAAAGGACAACAAAGCTTCTCTTGTAATATTTGGTTCCACTGTTATGTGATGCCTCACCTCTGGCCTGAGCCCAACCTCACCAGCTGGAAGATGGGTGAGTGGACACAGAGGGGGGGGGGGGCAATGCTTCCCCTACAGGGATCAGTTGGTGCAGTGACACAGCCATTTACTGCCCTCCGTGTTTGGAAAGTTTATGATAGAAGGAGTGCTATGAGGTTGGCTTTTTTGCATTCAGTTTACAACTTTCAGTTTCCAAAGAGTTTCACTGAAAAAATACATCTTGCTGAACTTGGTAATATGACTACACAGATGATGCCTGAAAACCATTTTCAGAAAAGTTTTAATATTAGTTTAAGAAGAAAATGAAAGATTGCAAATATTTTTCAAATATTATCATTGAATTCTTTGCAAGCACTCTGCATAGAGAATCTGTTTTGTGTTTGAGGCCAAAGACTTGTCACACAAAAGGGTTGGTAGATAGAGACACAGATACACTCAGCACGATGCACAGGTTTGCCCTTTGCAGGTACAGGCTCAGGCTGGATAATTTTGCAAATTATGTATTTTCCTTGTTTCACATTTCCAATAAATCCCCTCCCTGCCTACACCCCCTGGGTTTGAGGGTGCTAATGTAGATCAGAGATTTCCCTGCTGAAAGCCTTTTGCTGCTGGTTAGCCTCTCACTGCTGTAAAAGCCATCACACTGACTTCCAAGCTTTCAGTAGCCCTGATAAAATCTTGGTGCTCCCAGCAGAAACTTGCTGGTGGTGCTGGGCTGTCCCCCTCCCAGGCTGGACAACAGCACTACCAGAGGCATGCTGCACAGTGGAATTCAGCAAAAGTCCTCCATATGTTTTATGCAAAAGAAAACATTACTTTTGGCACAATGTTTTGCGCCAGAAGCCAATTGCCACCAGAATACAGATGCAGGACTTGCCAGAACAAACCTAATTGCAATACTTGTGAGGTGTTTTGTATTTTTCTTCCTAACTGTGTCCAGGTGTCTTGAATTGTTTGAGGGAAATTCATGGTGTTGAGAAATGCAAAAGGGCAAACCATTTAGCTAACGATGGCAGCAATATATTCTGCTGATCCTGAATCTCTGAATTAATTTTTTTTCTTTGTTGATTCTCCTATAAGTACCAAAAATCTAAAATGTTACATGTAACAGCTACTTCTGAGATGATTACTGTTGGAATTTATGGATACACTAATATATGTATTAATGGATTATTTTTGAGTAAGCATTAATAGGTAAAATAAAAATAAGGGAAAATTAGGTAGAGGTTACATAAAAATTTTCCAAATATTTAAAAATAAGGCTTTCAATCAAACCCAAGTATTTTTAGTAATTTTGATGCATAAAGCATTTACATTTTTTTAACTCTTCATCTTGGTTCAGTATATTTCTATGAGTTCCTGAAAACATTTGAGTGCAATGAAAGTTTTCTCTTATCAGTTGTAACTTTTATTACAAATGGGATAACTGTGCAATGTTATATATATGCAAATAAGACACATTCCTCCAAAATCCTCCTTCTGTAGTAGTTTCTTCATTGACAACATTGAGATAAACACAGTCTTTTTCCATTGGCAAATATTTTGTGATTTGCCAGCACAGACAGAGCTCAACCTAAGAACAGAAAAGTACTTTTCTTACCAGCAGTGCCTGAAGAATAAAGAAAAGAAAATGCTCTAGGATGGGCAGAAAGGAATAGCCAAGGGAAATGTGGAAGGTAGCTGCTTTCTTTACTTGTGTGTGGATACACAGAGGCTGTGCACACGCAGGCATTTTTCACAAAGCCTGTTAAATCATGTGAAAAACTCATTGAGTTCAATAGCTCATTTCAGTGTCATTTGCTAACAAAAATGCATGTGTGTAGGATGACCTCTTTGAGTATTGGGGAGTCCTGCAAAGACAGTTCCTAAGTCTATTAAATACTCATTGTGATTTTTTAAATGGATGATTCTCTTTATTTACCTGTGAAATGCTGTTTGCAGGTGGGGCTGAAATGCTAAGTGGCCCCACACTTGGACATTGTCTTTATCTCAGAAACAGTCCAGCTCCCCAACAAGCAAAACAAGACAAAAATCAAGCAGTTCCAACATTAAGACCCTTAATATAGTGGGCTGGAAAAGAAAAGCAGTTTTAAAGGCAGTGAGAGACTCTGTTTCTTCACCTGTTGGTGTTGGTTTTGCTGGATGCTGTGGGCAGAGAGATTGGTCAAAAATAAAGCCATGGGCTCCAGCAGAGAGATGGGTAATTGCCAGTGGAGTCTCAGATTATCTTGTTTTATCTTGTTTCACAAAAAAGGCTATGTTACCACAGGGAAGCAAGAAGGAGGACAATTGCAGACGAAAACAGTAAAAAGTTTGTTTGGGCAAAGAGAGATCTGCTGGCTGCCATCACCCACTGCTGGGGCACAGTGAGTTGGATGCCAGGGAGGGGGATTTCACCCCATACAGTGGCAGGGAGGTGGCACACCACCAGCTGATACCACCCTGGCTTTCATACCTGAATTTTCAGGGTGAGAAATCCAAGTTGCTGATGGACTGTAGCAACCTGGCACTTTGCTGCAAGAGAGACCCCAGTCAAAGTGAGCTAATGTTGTGGTGAGAACTATTTCCTGTTTTTTGGCATTGGTTCAGTTTATCTTTCTAAAGCATTCACTGGAAAAAAAAAGTTAATTTCACCTTCTTCAAACCACAGATAGAGACAGGAGAGCACAGAGACCACAGTCCCACTCTGGGCATTGTGTGTTAACACCCAGCAGTGCTCATTTCCACTGAGACCAAGGGTAGGAAAGCAAGTCTGAGCACCACTTTTCCAAGGAATTAGCTGAGCACTTGCCATGAAGTTCAGGCTGATTCTGTGTTTTCATGCTGGAATTCAGCTTGACTTCGGAATGACAGAGGTCTGTCATCAAGTTAAGCAGCGGAAGTCAGTGATAATTTTTTCCAGCCTGAAGCCTGCCAGGGGGAAGTCAACCTGCCCACAGGTTTTGAAAAAAATTGAGATGGCAGAGTGAGTTTTTATCTCATGAATGTTTTGTATCATTAAGTTGCAGTGGTCTTTATTTGATACCGGGTGTCCTAAAGCTGGATTTGTGGTACAGCTGAAACTTGTTTTCAGTGATTTTAGTGTAATTTTTTTGTTTTTCCTTGTAATTCATAGAGATTTTGGTTTTCTCTGAAATCTGAATCAAATCTGTGGCCTAAGTAAAAGACAATTACTTTCAGCTTGGTAGCTCTTACCATAGAGGCTCTACCTGGCTTGGAAAATGAATTTTCAAACTGACTAGTTCAGGATTGTGTTTGATAGAAGCTTTGTTAGGAGGATCTAAGCCTATGATAATAATTTCTATGGCAAGATGAAAGGTTTTCAATTGCAAGTCTGCCTCTGCTATATTTCTGTCATTAAGTCACTTAAAAAGGCAAGCAAAATATTGCTTCTAATTTTTCTTAAATACAGTTGGTGCATTTATCACAACATTTTGCCTTTCCTATTGTTTGATTTCATTCCACATCTCTCTTGGTTGCATGGGTTTCTGTGTTTGTATGGGCTGTCCTTTGACTAGTGCTGTCACAAAAAATCCAGCTCATTCCTCCTTCAAGAACGTGCAGTGATAGTTTTTTGTTTTCTGGGTTTTTTTTCATTTTTTTTTAAACTTTCTTCTTCAAGCAATCATTTTCTTTCCATTTTCACAAGAAAACTCTCCAGGAGAAGGTGAATACAAACTCACTTACCTCTGGTGTTTCCCTGAAGAGTCTAAAATACTGTGGTATTTCAGCAGATGATACCATGATAACATCAAGGATGATGTTAGGACCTAGGCAGGCTGACAGAGACCACACCATTCTCAATCTGGATTAGTCCTGGGGCTCTTTGCTTCCAAGGAGCATCACAAGAGGTGGCCATTGAGTTACTAAGGCTGGTGGTGGGACCCCACTGGTGTAAAGGCACAGACAATGGTCCAGACCAATGTGTTTCCCTAGAGTGGTGTGTAGGCTACCTTGCAGATCCACACTGTACCTCCAGAAGGCTACTGTGATGTTTCCTTATCAGCTGTACAGACAAAGAGAAGCACAGAAGGAAGGATATCATAGAAAACCAAAGCAGAGGTATTCATGGAAAAATGAGATCTTATTGAGAGTGTCAGGAGGTGAGAGAAAACCACCCTGATGAGACATGCACACATTTTTGAGACTGGCAGATGTTCCTCAGTACACATCTTCATGTTTTGTCCTGTATTTGACAAATCCATGAGGCTACCAAGTTTTCTCTGTTACCTACACAGGGTAACAGATTGGATCAGTGCTTTGCTTGCTTTTTTTCCCCTTTCCATGCTTTTTCACCAATTATTTGAGAATATTTTGAGAAGGGCTAATGTTCATAGTGCTGTTAAGACTTAGCATCCAGGCTGTGAAGACAAGCAGGCTGGAAAGTAACTGTCTTGTCAAAACCAGTCTGCAATAATTTTGAATGTGTGCAATTTGGATGTTCAGATCCAGATCCTCTCTTTTACCACTTTAACAATGCCCAAGTAACACTGTGCCACCCTTTCTTGAAGAGAGGGCCAGGCCAGTGGTGATAAAGTCACTGGAATTGAGAGGACAGGAAGTGCTGGTCTCTGGAGTGACCATCTGTAACTTCCACTTGTCCCAGTGACTTGTCCACTTTCTTCCACTTGATCCAGTGACTCCAGAAAACGTGATGCAAATGGTAAAGAAAAGTTGTGACACTTAGGGGACTGTCATCTGGATGGCTCTGGGAACCACATGGATGTTAAATGAGAACAAACTCAAAATGCCAACAGAACAGAGATATTTCTTTATCACCCTCCCTAGAAATGTTTTTGAAGAGCAGATTTCCTCTGCATAGAAGACTGGAAAACCAAATGTGATCCCACTGGACAAAACAGTCTTATGGATAAGCCTGGACAACTTCAGAGATGAAGATCACCCTTGTCCCTCAGGTGCAGGTAGAGATCACTGAGAACTACAGCAGAATTGAGCCTTGTGGGACAGACCCTGGTCTTAAAGAGCTGATGGGGGGCATGTGAGGAAACAGCATCAGATTGGGCTGGGAAAAAACAAGTTGGGCCTTGCAATCACAGGTGCAGTTGTTCTTAATGTCTGGGTTCTGGTGACTCTGCATTGAAATGACTTTTTGAAAGTAAGTAATTACTTCATGATTGGAAAATATGCATCTAAATCCCTCTTCTGCCTTGAGGCTTACTGATATTTATTTCTTGGTGCTGGTTTGAGTGTTAACGATATCTCTCTCTTGTGTCCAGTAGGGGCTGAGCTTGCTTTTCAGCCTTCTCAGTAGTGTCTCCTCTCTAACATGGCTAGTGATGCAATCACTTTGGGCTGTCCAGCCATCTCCCAGGCTTGGTTGAGAGTGGCTTGTGGGCTCAGAGGATGCACACACAGGCACAAGCAGATAGTGAGTCCAATAAAAGTTGTGTTTTCTGAAAATCCAGTGGTAGTTGTTAAACAGAAGTGGTTGATACCAGCAATGCCAAAGCCCCCTGGCTCTGCCAGGTTGCTCAGGAAAATGCAACAAAACTGAGTGTTAATGGGGAAACTAATGGATAAAACCAGCCTGAACGTGTGGATGGAGGGAGGGATAATGTAGGAGCAGATGATGTAGGGATAATGTAGAGCAAAGAAGGGCATGTTGGGGAGGGCAGCTGGGATCTTGGACTGTCACCATCTCCATGGCACAACTTGCTCTCTCCTTGAGGTTCTTTGGGCCCCAAAAGCCAACAGAGGGGGGCATGAGAAGCTGGTGGCATATAAATATTATGAAAGAAGGGTATGAGGCCACACAGGGCAGAGAGAAGGAGGATGTGCCAGGAGGGACAACAGAGTTTAATGCAGGGAGGCAGGAGGGCAAAGCTGTGAGATCTGGCAAGGGCTTGTGCATCAAACTGCCTTGTTTTTTTCACTGTTGGTATGACAAAAATGTGAAAGACACAAAAATGACACCACCTGGGGTAATGTTCTTATCTGTACTTCACACTTTGAAAAACACTTCCTTTTGGAGTTGGGAGGGGGGTTGGAGAAGCCTGGGAGACATTAATTTCTCTACAGCTGGAATCATGGTGGCTACTTACAGGAGAAGTAGTGACCAAGTGCTCCTTTGGCTCAGTGGTTTGAAAAGTACAGGAGTGCACCTTACAGTGGGGGAAATAACTTGCCAGAGAAATGACAAAGCCATGGACAAGACAGTGTTTGGGACAAATTTTCAGCTGTGACACTTAGAGAAAACATGCATAACAACCAAAATGACATCTTCTGTCATTGTGTGACCCAGAAAGATTGAAAATAAAGAGAGGGAGAACTGTAATGGAGACAAAAATAGCAGTGATTTTGGAGATACTCATTAGTGGTGACTTTTGAAAGTTTTGAGCTGCAGACAGGCCTGTGCTTACCCGAGTGGGAGCAGAGGCTGCTTTGGGAGGCACACACAGCTGCTCTCAGTCCCATTTTCCAGTTCATGGTTCTCCTGTTTTTCCGTGGTGCTCAGAGGCCCAGGTCACTGCTTTGAGAGTAGGTTTGCTGTCTGAAGGACATGGAACTAGAAAGGGATTTCTTTGCATGGGACAAGTGGCATCTGAGTAATCTGCTGCAGTTCACAGGCTGCTGCTTTTTGATGGGTGTCTCTTCGAGCATCCTGGTTGTGCAGTCTGCAAATGGCTCCTAGCAGATCCTCTGGCCATGGGCTGCATTTCCTCTGCTGCACAAGGTTACTTCTGGGCCCTAACTTGCTTCATCACCTACCAACCAGCCAGAGGAGCCACTGAATCTTTAATGCTGCAGTGATATCAAAGGACCAGACATGCAAGTGGCAGGATCTGGCCCTGTGGGAGCAATAGAACCCGCTCCATTTTCTTTCCCTCAAATCTGCTATGTTCTTAGCATCTTCAAACCCAACTCTCATGGCCATCTTTATGGTGATTTTACACATCACAGAGTGCTTACCCTTGTGCCTTGGGAAACACTGATTTCATAATTGTTCATGGTGGTAATAAAGCAAAGCAGAGCAGCCCCCTCAGTTCCCGCTCTGAGACTTTATTTGTGGCTGGGATTTCAGCAGGGAGCAACAAAATTAGTGGGAGAGCTGTGGTGTGTGCAAGAGAGGCTGAGGAAAGCTCTCTGCCTGAAATACAGGCGCAGGGATTGCTTCTGTGCAGCTGCTGATCACGCATTATTCTGACCAGGAGCAGTCAGGCGTTTCAAACAAGCAGAAATTTCTCCACTCACATGTGCTGGGGCGAGATTTTTGTCAAGGGAAGGGTCAAGTTCCTGCCACACTTCAAACAAATTATGGGGATGGGAGCTCATAGGAGTAACCGCGAGGACTAGGAAGAGCATTTCAAGCCCTTTTATCCCAGGGCAGTAGAGGCTTGAGGGACAGTATTTTATAAGTCGTGCCAATTTCTTGAGGAGACATCTTATTTTTGTCAGAAGCCAGCCAGTCTGCACAGCACAACCATACCAGAGCCATACCTCTGCTCTGTCTGCTGGACCCAAGCCCTGGTGCATTCCAAAGCCAAATGCCACATCTGGCTGTCTCCTCTCCCTCCCTGCTGCCTCCAAAATGGAAATGCTGGTCTTTCTTAAAAATAATGCTCTCACCCCCAAATGCACATAGAAAGTGACAGCACTGGTATAGATCGAGACAAACTGAGTCCCCTTATTGGAAATCTTTAATAAGAAGCAGCTGTTTCACAGTAACATCGATGACCATGAGCAAGAGGTGGCTGGTGGGTGTGGGATGTGGAGACCCTGGCCCCTGGCCCTGCCAGCAAAGACTGCAAGCAGACTGCCAGGCACGTCAGCACTCTGTCAAAACCAGAAAAATCCCGAGTTAGTCACAGCAGGAAGACAGACAGCAGCAACATCAGAGCACACTGTTGCATCCAAGTAGTTGGTGACTGTTACAGACTTGAAAGTCTTCCAGAGCAAAAAGCTGGATGCAGCAATAGTGCAAGCCCAGGACAAGGAAAGCAGATGTTCACGTCTCCTCCCTGATCCTTGTTCCCCATATGTTGACTAAGTAGGTTTTGTAAAACAGAACATGCCGTAAATCAGAGCTGGACAGGGATCACCAGTTGGGCTAAATGTGGCTTTTAGGGTGCACAAGTGAGCCACTGTAAGTTACACATAAGGAAACTACTGCTTTAACCTTTCCCTGGATGACTGCTCTGGCATCTAAGGGAATAGCTTGTACTTCACTGAAGTAGGCCTTACTTTTTCATGGTTATAGTTTATGTAACCCACATTTTGTTGCAATCCCCGTGCACAGGGATCCCATTACCTGTGCACAGGTCGGAGTCATCTGAGCAAGAAGATTCTCATCTGAAACTTTTTGAACCTGCCTGTCTTGTCCCTTGTGTTCCACACTTCCATGGATTCCAGTGGTATTTTTTGCAGGATCAAATGCTCTAATTTTGATCATTCAGCACTAAATAAGGGCATGATGCTGTGATTTTGGGGAAAGCCAGATTAAAACCAATATTTGACTATGGATGTACTCTTAGGATTTGTGCGTTTGTTTCTCTCAAAATTGACAGTTTACACTGCACAATATGGTTTGCAGACAACTGAATTCTGATCGTGTAGGGGTTTTGGAACAACAGGAAATATTCCCAAGCAACATGAAGTGTCTGTTAGAAAAGCTTTTTCAGTCATAGGTTGAGTGTTCAGGAAGCTGCTTCCTCTTGCACATATTACATCAGGTCTGTAGGTTCCTGTCGAGCTGTATCACACAGCATCTTGGCCCTTCTCCAAACAGCCCCAGCTCCATCTCTGCAGCTCGAGGAGGAAAATCCCACACATGAGAACAGGCAGGGAGAAGCCCCATCAGGCTGCTCCTGACTTCACACAAAGATCTTCCATAGCCTGAAGTCCTGCTCTCACAGCAGACCTGTCCAGATGTGATGCTGGAAATCAAAGTCTGGTCATGCAAATCACGGACTTGAAAGGGCTTCTTCCTTCTAATATATTGACTCAATCACTTTATTAAGATTTATAATCCTGTAATGAATGTGTAATTAGCAGTTGAAAGACAACTTCATAAAATCAATATACTCTAATGTACTTCATGTAATATACAGCCTTTTAGCTATATATTGATTTTCTTCCTTATGAATGTTTTATCCCTTGTATTTCCCTTTTGCACAGTTTAATTGAGAAATTAGAAAGTTTAAAAATTAAAATTTGCTATGGAAGAAAAAGAATTTATTTGAGATCAAAGTGGCCTTGCAATCTTCCAGTGTACCTTTATTTTCTATGGCCCAACCGCAATTAAAAAATCCCTCCTCTTTTAATAAAAAAAGATAATAGTTAATTTATATGTGTAACATTAAAAAAAAACCAAAAAACCCCAGACTAAGTAAAGCCTGAATGAAAACATGCTGAGAATGAATGATTTTAGTCAAAACAACTTATTTTTAAAGTAATATATTTTCATAAACAGCTGAGTAATATTAAGTTTTAAATAAATACTTCAAAGTGACTGGGATTAGGGAGCACATCAAAACAAAATAACTTTTTTACCTGTGTTTTAATGAAACTTTTTGAAGTCTTGCTTTTTTTTTTATTTCAAAATAAGAACTTGCTGCTGAGTCTCATTAAATGAGATATCTATTTCTGTGCCCAATTTACTTAAAAAAAATCTTCCCTTTACTTACAACAGACGAAAAGAAGTTGTTAATAATGATAGACATTTTATTACACTTAATACAAATTAACATAAATTTTCATTACATATACACATCAGTGGTATTTTGAATGATGAATAATCTACAATCTTAACATCCCTCAATTTACAGCTATTGATGGAGAAATTGAGAAACCTTCTTTCTTCAACTAATTGCAAGCAATATCAGAGACACTGTCCACACTGATTTGGAACTTATTGAGAGAGAACAAATTGGGCTATTATTCTTTGAATAAGCCAGTTTTTAATGTTTTGGGGGGTTTTTTGTTTGTGTGGGTTTGGGTTTTTTTTTTTTTTTTCAGTTTTTAAAGCCTGTTCAGAGCTGAGGCACCTGCCCACACACTGGTGTCTAATTTGTTCACCACTAACATAAGTATGAGGATAGACCAGAGGACTTTGGTGTTCTGGTGTTTTGTGCTGTCACGCCTGAAGTCTGGGTGTGAATTCACAGGCTGGGCAGGGCTCCTGCAGAGGTGAGAGATGCTCCTTCACCAGGACACAAAGCAGCTGGCATGTGAGGAATGGGTGCCCAAATCAGGTGTGAGAATTGCTAAATCCTGGGTAGTGTGTGAAGCTGTTAACCACCTACAGGATGGATAAATTGAGGCTGTTTTGGGCTCAGCACCCCTCTCTGTTTGGAGTTGGTATTCCAGTTTTTCTTCTGGAAAACAAGGGAGTTGGTGAACATGAACTCTGAAGTGGCAGAAGAGTTGCCCAAGAGCTGGAGAGCACATCAGCTGCAGACCTGCCGTGACCCTAAGCGGCAGGATCTAATGCACCATGGTCTGTGAAAGAATAAAACAAGCTTTTTTTCTCCAACCTGGGCATATGGGTAGAATTTCAGGTCTCCTTGTGATGGGATCCTTTCTTCACTCCTGAAAGAACTGCTGAAACATCAACCCCATCCCCTGCAGGAGTCTATCTAAATCCTGACCCAAGTCTCAGAGTCTGGGGGCTGCTATTTTAAACCTGACTGTGGGCCTGTGACACGCTGAAGGAAAAAAAATTCCATTTCTGATAATGAATCTTGTTATTTTCCTAAACTCTGAGGAAATCTGCAGCACAGCTGGTGGTCCTGGAGGAGAGGGAAGGAATACCACTTAATGAGAACGTGGTGGGTTAATTAGTCTGTTGTATGATGTGGTTAGTCAATAGGAAAGAAATACACGGAAATTTTGAACAACATAATCATGATTGACCTTAAGGTAGTGCTGGCCTAATAAGCATTTAAATGCGCCTGAGCAAGAGGGGATGTTTGAGCAAAAGGGATTAAGAGGAACTGTGCTGATGTGTCCCTGCACAGTATGAAGCTGAAGAAATACAAAAAGGAATGTATTGCTGTGACTTTTAGTAGCAGAAGAGAGACTGCAGCATTCCCAGCACAATATGTGATGTCTCCTTGGCGCCCTGACCCACAGAGTCTGTGGGTACACTCTGAGGGGCAGCATGTATTGCAAGATCTAGGAGGGAATATGGGAAGGAAAAAAAGAAAAAGGAATCTGAGCTTCAGGTTTCTGTTTCTGTTTGACCTTCTCAGATGTCCCAAAAGGGTTTTGTCCTCCTATCTCTGGCTCAGCACCCACATCACGTGCAGCCAGCCTACCTCCTCAGTGACCCTTTCAAAACACATGCTCTTGCAACCTGTGTTTCTCCTTTTGGCATTATGACAGATATTGCATTACTTACTCTGGGTTTTTAATTTTTTTTCTTTAATTTTTAAAGTATTTTCTAACATGAAGTTTGAGATATATGGCTATTCCTTTCATAGCCAATTTGCTGCGACCTACTAGGTCATGTAGCCCTTCTCATGCCCAGGCCTCTGAAGAAGAAGGCTGCCCCTAGCAGCATGTGCCTTCTTCCAGTGCAGGATTTGTGTCTCTGCTGTAGCAGGCAGCTCAGTACATCCCTTCTTCGGGTCTTCTTCTCTCATACCTCCCATCTTCTGTGACTCAGCTGATTGCTGGATGCCTTGCAGTGCTTTCCTGGCCTTGGCCTCAGTTCTACAAGGGCTCCAGCTCATTATTCTTCTGTTGCTACTGGTTTAATTTCATCTGCTGTCCCAAGCCTGTTGCTGTTTCATGTAAGCCTGCCAGATTTGCCTGCATGATTGTTCTTTTGTCCAGATCAGTGTTTAGCTCAGGCTATTTAGTGCTGATCTGGTTTTTCTATTGCTTTGTGTGTACCCAGGGGAAGAGGTTTTGTATTAAAATTCTCCTGGAGTGCTGAGTCACTTGAACTCTGCTACTGTGCCATGTGCTCGATTGTCTGAGTGCGGGACCTGGTTATGTCATATCTTGCAAAATGTGTTTTCTGTTTCCCCACTGGAGTTTTGCCTGAATGGCTTCCAAATTATCCACCTACTAGAAGCTGGGAAAGTTCTCTCTCATGATGCAATTGCCCTCTTAAATTTGTTTTGGTCTTTTCCAAGAACCTGGCTGGAATCTGAGGGGTGGGATACTCTTTGCATGCTTTGGTCTTTCTGTGTAGTGCTGGGCATTCAGGAGGATTTTCTCCCTGTGATTTGGCCAGCCATGTAATTCCCCAATGCCAACCGTTTGTACATTTGTCCCATCAGATTAAAGCCACGTTAAAATGTGCTCAGAGACGTTCCTCTAATCCAGCAAACTCCTGATTGCACTCTAAAAAACGTGTAAAAAACAAGCTGCTGGTAGAGCTTGCATTAGTGATTCAACATTCACCAGACCTTCCCTGTGGCTTGCTGAGGCTAAATGCAAGCCCAGAGAAATTCATTATCCACAGCACTTCCCCTAAAGATGCGTCTTGATGCAATCATCAGCAGACAGTTTTGTCTTGAACAGCCCAAGTGCTCTGGCTTCACTCACTGGTAATCAGCAGTGACACTTTTTTTTTTTTGTTGTGATTCTGTTCCGTGGTTTTGGGTTGGTGCAGATACCCAAATGTCTGCCAGGCTTTCAGTGCTGTTAGAGGCAGTCTGTGCTAGTTTCCAGAGATGTAACAATCCATTTTCTCTGCAGCCTTGTAACTTCCTTCCTCAGTGGCTACACGGTGCATTTCTCATGGCTCATTGGCTGAAGAGAAGCTTATTTATAGCCTCAGTTCCTTGTCTTGTGCCCCTGTGCATTAGAGAGCTGACCTGCTGTGGCTGCTGTCTCACCCTGAGGACATTCACTGGCTCTGCTTTAGCAGACCAGAGTCTGCATTGTCCTGCTTCTTGCTCGGTCCTATAAACCCCTGGAAATGCTTTTTATAAGAGTTTCTTACTGAGAGTTTGTATTCATCTGATGGTTTTAGGGTGGCTTTTTGCATCTCAACGACACATAGTTCAATTTTCACAGCCTTGTGCTGATGTTTATTGTTGCTGGGATGAGCTCTGCAGCTGACTGTGCTGTTTGCATGGAAATGAATCAGTTGTTGATCCTGCGGCCCCGTGGTGGGCGGGCTGGGAGCGTGGCTGGCAGCCTGCTTTCCAGGGAGCATGAGCCCGCATCAGGCAATCCAACTAACCCAGGCTCTGCTGTGTTTCTCAAATGGCTTTAATTGTAACATCGCTGCTGATCTTGTGACTTCTAGTGTCTGGTCTACCCCTTCAGCAAGCAGATCAGCAGCACTAAAAATATTGCAAGAACTGCCCCAGATTAAGATTAATTTCTCCAAACTTGTGTTTCCTTAGGATGACTTCATCTCCAGAGTTAAAGACTTAAAGGTTCGTTACTTGGAGGAGTCTACAGATGCATGAGATGGCTAAGGTAACATTATAGTCAATGAAGCTGCAGTCCAGAGACCTGAATGAAGAACTCAACTGGCCAATTTTCAGTGCCCACTTTGAGACAGAGTGGCTGAGAATCTCTCTTTGCTAATTAATACTGCATGTAGTGACAAAGGAGGGGCATGCTGCTGTTTAAAACAAATTCAGTGCTGTTTGAGACCCCCTGTGATACCTGTCACAGTGGATTAGCCAGTATGCAATCATAGGCTCATTAGAGCTGGAAAAGACCTCCAAGATCATCAAGTCCAACCTTTGCCTGAATACCACCATGCCCACCAAACTGTATCATAGAGTAAGCACCAAACAGAGACCAGAGAGTCAAAGAATCATAACAATTTATGTTGGAAAACCTCTAGGCTACTAAAAGGCAGATACTTCACAGAACCTAAAATAAAACTGGACATACCAGCCTCCACAACCTCTTCATCCATCTACCTCACATGCAGGCACATAAGACTGCTTGTCCCACTGTCAGGAAAGTGTCTGGGGCTACCTGAGATGCCCTTGGATTGCTGCTTGCCCTCCAGTTGCTGTTGCTGGGTATCTCATGGGGAACCCCATTTGGGCAGTTGCATCTGTCTCATTATGTTTACAAACTGCCAGAGCATTGCCTCAGTTGATTAATCCTCCACCTATCTCAGCAAACACTATTGCTTCTTCCCCTTTCCCCAGTGAGACACTGAAGGAGTTTTCCACAATCTTCTCACCAGTACTCAACAGCCAGCTCTGAACACAGAGTCATTACCATTTTCTTCTCTCTTCATGCTTGTTCTTCCTCATAATGCCTTTGTATTTTCTCTCTAGAGGTCAGAGTTCTCCCTGTATTTTCCTGTTTATTTCTCATTTTCTCCCCACTCAAAATGAAATGGCCAACAAAACCTCACTTTTTGTGCTGTGTTGAACTAATAACATTTAGGCTTCCATAGTTCTGCTACTGAGAGCTGATTGCAAGCTCTTAGAAGAACTAAGAGTGCAATTCATTCTCAGCCACATGTCCTTAGAGATTGTTATGGATACATCCTTCATACTTCTTCCTATCTTTACTTCACCTTTCAAGATTCAAGTACAGCGATGAAGGGATAAGGTAGAAACATTTTTCTAATATTAAAGAAGAGAGGATGCTAGCAAATATCCTGATAGTCATATTCATGAGGTTTATTTCTTACTGTTGATATTGTGGCTCCAGATTGCACAAAAGTAAATATTTCCTATTTACAGCAGGAAGAAAGCATAAGAATAAATGTGTTTATATAATGGTTAAGCTCTCAAGTATTTTATTTCATTTGTGATTGTGTCAAATAGAGCACTTAATTGCTTCAGCCACTACCTTTCATCTCTGACCTACATTTATGACAGGAACTGCATAAAAACCTATGGAAGTCAAAGACAGGAATGGTTTAAACAGCTTTTCCTGGTTTTTTATCTGATGAATAAGAAACTCTTTTTGAATTAGAAACAAGTGCCACCTAAGACCAGATTTCCAGTAGGTGTAAATGTGACTCAAAAAAGGGGGCTGAAAGACTTCAGGTAAAAGCAACAGCCCCTCCCCCTCACCCCCCCAACCCACACATGTATGTTAATTTAAGAAAAGCAAGCATTTGTTAAAGAAACTTGTCCAGCTAGAAATGTTGTCCTCGTGTTTTCCTTGTTGCAGCACAGCCAAGAGACAAAGTTCACTTTACACAGTATCACATTTTGCCAAATTAACAGTAACAGTACTATTAATATTTAATATTTATATGACACTGTCATCAGGAGGCCAGCTGGATCTGATCCCTGCTGTGTGAGATGTGTAGACACCAAAAATGATCTAGATTGTTTTTATTTATATTGAGGATCTATTGTAATGTGCTGCAATCCTGCAGAGCCTGCCAAGATGTTGACCCCATCTCCAAAAGGCTTAGGTGCACTTTTAGGACAATTTGCTTTTATAACTGAGAGTTTCAAGTAAAGTTCTCCCTTGTAATTTTTTGACATATCATTAAAAGCAGAGTTTAAATGTTGACTCAAACAATTATGGGGTCTGGTTCTGATAACATCTGAGTAGTGGAAGAGTGCATTTCCCACGGATGACGTACAACTGCAGAGAGAAAAGTGGATGCATTTTTGTCTTGACATGGAAAATTTGAACATCATGGAGTTTTATCTTTGTGTATGGGTATAAAAACAGATATGTTCAAACACCCAGTGAAGTTGGTGAGATGTTTTGGTTTAGCAAAGCCATGTGAATTTTCCTAAGGATTTGTTAGCCACATAAAATGAGGTTTTCTGGGTATTGTCCTAACACTGTGACTGTCCTAAGTCCCTCAATTTAGGCATTGTTTGCCAGTCTATAAACCTAGACCTTCAACACAACCGCCAAATAAGTAAAAATCACAGTTTTTCTTCCACTACTATTACCAGTCTGCCATTTGACATCTTTCAGGTCATGCCTAAATTTTAATATCTTATCTTTCAATACACATAGATTTGATTTGAGGTCCATCCTGACATCTCTGGCCAGCTGGGATCGTTGAGCCCCCAGCTCCATGTACCTGTACAGTCCTAGCAGATTATCTAAATTGCTTCTTCAGAGTGATGGAGTAACTCCAGAATGGGAGCTATTTTGGTAGAGGCTGTACCACTGCCATCACAGAGGCATCCAGGATGTCTCTCAGCTGCCATGGGAGCTGCACCCAGGCTGTAATGCCCTCTGTGGTCCTGACTGATGGCTTGGAAAAGTCTTTGCTTTTATCTGCCACTGTGAGAAAGAGGCATGAAGATTTCTATGGAGCACATGGTTTTCTGAGACAACAGTGTAGAAATGATGGGTTTGAAGTCAGGAATAGGCAAGCTTTTAGCTTCAAGCTTTGTGCTTTTGACTCTCCTGATTGTCCCCACCCTCCAGGTTTGGTTTGCACTGTTTGTCTCTGAGTTCATGAGCTAGATCAGACAAATGTTGTGCTTCAGGCAACCAAGCGACAATGCACCCCAGCAACTGAGAGGAGTTCTGTCCTGAGGACAAGATTTGAGCTGTCCTGGAGTAAAACCCCATGAGTCACATAGGGTAGCTGCTGTCTTTATCACAAATGGTTTTGTGATGGTCGCAATTTGCAACAGGATAATCTGGTGCTCCTGCTGCACCACATCACTTGTGGATGCAGATGGAGCCTGAAACAGTGTGTATTTGTGAGGAGCAAAAACACGCACAGGCTCATTGTCTCTGTGTGACAGCCTGTCTCCCAGAACATCAATGATTCCCTGGGTATTCAGGAGCCTAGGGATGCTTCTTTGGTGAATAAACTGCAGTAGGAAGATATGTTTTAAATTTCCATCATCTAGGATCCTTAACAAACTCTCCTGTGACAACTGCACTGAAGAAAAGTAGGTGGATGTATGTGGAAAGTGTTTCTTGAAGCTATATGCAATGACAGTTCACTGCATTTATGTCATTCCTTGCTGAGTTATTTTACTTGCATTACTTCTAGAATGCTTGCTACAGAATAAATTCAGGCAAAATAAATAATATAAGTGTATAATATCACACAGAGATTTTCCAAACTTTCTTTTTCTTAGCCTGCTAAAGGCATATTCTCAGCTCTAGAGATGACAAAAGAAATTTCATTCTGATCTAAGCATGCCTATCATTCAGAGCCCAGGAAGTTAAAGCTTTGAACATCCAAAGGCTCATCTGTTTCACTTCTTACCTGACTTTATCCATGCTCCAATGTTATAATGTAAAGGCATAAGGCAAAATTCACAATCAAATTAAATGGTTGAGCTAAATTCTTCTCCCTCTGCCCAGCTTTTTGGTAGGAGAGGAGGACTGTATTTCATATAGCTTGTGAAGAAATACCATGCTGTGCCTCCAGAGTGGACTCACACTTAAAATAGGAAGCCTTGCTCAACAGAGTATGCTGATTTTTTCCTGTGTTTTGTTTTTTGTTGGTTTGGGGTTTTTTTTTGAGACAGAAATGTAGTAGTGGTTAGGACTTTTTTTTATGCACATCATTTGAATTTTACTTCAGCTACCAATCCTATGACTTTAATAATCATGGACAAATTCCACTCTAGCACAACTTCTAGTAACTTTCAATTTTCATCTGTAAATCCGTAACATAGAAGCCAGATCAATATTTTTCACAAGTGCCAATTCTAATAGATCTTTGTTTCATTACAGTGAGATATATTTGGGTACCTCTACACCCCTTTCCTTCCCTTCAACCCATCCATTTACTTCACCAAATCAGAGACAAGTCACAATTGTCCAAGTATAAGGAGATGTAGAAAGAAGACAAAACAATGTTTGTATAATCCTAGAGATGAACTTAAAGCTTTGAAAAACACAAATATCATCAAACATGCTCAGATTTGAGTAAGCTTTGTTTGTTAAGTATTTGCCCAAAGCTGGCATTTCAATGGGCTTCAAACTGTTCCAAAAGTCAGGATGAGCTTGTCATTCTTGAAAGTGAGAGGTAGGAAAGAAAACAGGATACATAAAGATAGATCAGTTGATTAAAAAGCCACCTGTCTCCCGTCTTTCAATAGTTCATCTGACAGGGCCTCATTCAAAATGCAAAAAAGAAGGCTTCAGTTTCCTCATCTGCCAGATGAGATCTGAGCCTACCTCGATTTCCCAGGAACAGCCCCCAAGTACCAGACTGTTTGGTATCCCCCAGTGCAAGATGGAGAGAGAGGAAATGTTTTTCAATACCTCTGATAGAGTATGTTTTACTTTGCTTACAATATTGAAATATTTATAAGAGTGATGTCCTGTCTCCCCACTGCAGGGTCTAAACACCATGATATAGAGTTGTTCTCTCTGGTCTAATGAATATTTCAATATTCTATATAGAGTAGAACAACATCTACAGGGGAAAAAAAAGGCAAAACACAAAGTATTTCCCAGCAGAATATTCCCCTGTGCAATAGAGTAAACTGCTTCTCTAGGTTCTGATCTCTGAGAGGGAAGTAGGGACTGAACCCCAGCCTTCTAGCTCCTGGCAGAACTCTGCAGCCACTGAATAAACAGGTGGTAATTCCTGTTCAGGGCATTTCAAAAACATATAGTTTCCATTCTTTTATCTTTTTTTTTTTTTTTTTTGGGGGGGTGGGGGTTGCTTTTTAATATAGAGATCAAAAAGCACTGTTTGGAAAGGTAATGGCAATTTTGAACTCCCAATGATATAAGACCAAATATAACCACTTTACCAATTAATAGAGGTTGTTCCTTTGTTTTGTTGTTTTTTTTGTTTGTTTTTTTTTTGTAGGTTATTTCCCCTTAACTGGTAGGTGCAGAAATTCCACATGAAAGTTGTTTGTTCCATGAACATGGGGAGCAGACCTTTGAAATAAGGACTATTTCTAACACATGATTTTCAGACTATTGCTGCTGTTTTAGAAATGGCTTGCTGGATTTATTTCAAATCTTAACAGAAAAATACCTCTCCTGGATGCTCACCAAAGTACCTGAAATTTCAGCCTCTTGGGGGTGGTTCTGTCTCTGGTTTTTTTGATCAAAGTGCAAGTAAGAGGTTCACAATCTGGTTCATTAAGAACAATGTCTTAAAGCTTTAAAATAAATACCCTCTCAGGTTTTTTACCATTTTACCTTTCCGGCTGAGTTACAATTCTTGCCAAAAAATGCCCTGGCAGCACTGAGGCTCCAGTTTCACTGCTTTATTAGAGCTTTAGCTATATGATTAGCCTGAGGTTAGATTCACAAATGACAGCTGCTCAGCTGGGGTGTTTCCTTAATCCATGCCTGTGCCTTTCAGAATCAAAGCAATACTGAGGCACGAGAAAATTATCTCTACCCTACAGAGCTCCATAGAGTGGAGTAGGGAAGCGAGCAAATGGGCATTTCTCTGCTGGAAATTTTGTAGAGGCTCAGATGAGACAACTGCACTTCACTGATGGAACTGCCCTCTGTTGACACATTTATTCTAAATTAATTTTTTCACCTTTATGCAACAAAGTATGACCCAAGCTGTCTGGGGCATTGGAAAAAGAAAGACACAAAAAATAGCTGTGACCAAGCTGCTGTGTGAGCAGTACCATAGAAGTGCTGAGAATGTTTTTAATGCTAATTACTATTGTACATAAAAAAGTATATTCGTCTTCCTGTCTTGGAAATCCCGTGAATGCTCTGCATTTGTCCATTTCTACCTCTCTGAAACTTTTTCATAGATACTTAGTAATACTTTTTCATAAGGACAAATATAATAAAATATAAAATATGGTTTTATATTGATTTTGTACTTATTCACTATGCTACAAATAGCAGTAGTTTCACCGACCCCAATAGACCTAAACCTCAATTGATGAAATCACTCTGGAGCTATTGGTTGCAGTAGAAACCTATGGATTTATATGAGAGGAAAAACTGGTAAAGTGAAACTGAAGTGGTATGAAACTAAAGTAAATGAGACAAAAATCAGTGCCATTTGTTTACTGTTTTCGTACCTACTGTGTTTTTGTGATAGTTATGTGAAATAATTCAATTAGTATCTTACAGCCAACTAAGTAGAATCTGATGGAAAAAAAGTTTTCTTCTAGATGTAATGAACCAAATTCCTTTAATACTAAGACCACTTTTCTATGTCTGAAAGCTTTTGGATACATTTGTGGCATATTTTGAGACAATGAGAATTATTATGCTCATTGCAGGAAGATTTTCTGTCCCTTCACCAGATGAGTTTTTGCAGTCAGGCCCATAAGGTAAGTAGAGCTTCATGAAGAGATGAAAAAGGAAATTAAAGAGAAGTAAAACAGGGCTCTTGGACTATTTGACTCATTTGGTTATTTACCCTTCATGTACACAGCAATGTTTGTACATAATTGGAGCTTGAGAGAAAGTTAAGGGAGCAGATGCAAGATAAATGGTTTCTGTAAGAGCAAAATGTACAGTACTTTTTTTGCAATTTTGAAGCATCTCTCTCCTCCAAAGAGATTATTTTTTTTATTTTCCCTTCTTTACTCTAGAGGTCAGTTTCCTTCAAGAATTCAGAATAAGATATCCTATTGCTAGTGATATAAATAGTGTTTTGTTTCTGCTAACTGTGCAGAGCAGCACTTTAGGGAGAGAGAATCAAGATTTTACCCTCCCTTTTGCCTCATGGAGGGAATATCTGACTAGTTTCCCACCAAGAGTTTCCTCTGTATAGCTATAAAAGTGGTCGAATCACAGCTGTATCTCAGATAATACTCTGAAGCTTTGCACAGCTCGAAGTCAGGCCATACCCTCTGTCAGCTTGGAGATAGGTAAGAGCTGGCACACATCTGAAAATCTGAGGTGTGCTTGTAGTACCCATGAAAGGCAACTGCAGAAGTTCACAGACCTGAAGGAAGGCTGTGTGCCCATCACTCTGCCTCCTCTTCACCCATTATTCTGATTATTTTCATACAGAATATAGTTTCTGCCTATGAAACTCTCAGAATCACTTGTCTTCATGGTAGATACACAGGTTAACCTTTTCTTCCTCAAAAAGTATTACAATTTTACCATCTGACATATTGATATTTTTTTTCTTGTCATTTTCTGCTGTTCCACATTGATTGCAAGGTTTAGGTTTTTTTAGTTTGAGGCTTGTTGAAGTTTTTGTTTGCTGTTTTCCTGTCTCAGAAGCAAATGCAATGTTTGCCTGTTTGTCTTCTGGTGCCCTAGTACTTTGTTTGTCATAGCTTGATGTTCAGTGCCTGACTGGATGATACTCCTTGTGCTAATTGCTTCACCTCTGACAGAAAGGAGAAGTTTAGGTAAGTAGGTGCTGCCTCAGAGATGCAAACACCAGGAACTGAGGTCATTCTACTTTTCAAATTTCATTGCTCTGAAATGAAATTCATGCATTGAAATAGAGGAGTCTGAAGGTGATGCTCTGGGCTCACTGATGACGGTGGAAATTTTGATATGGGCTTCTAAGACTCCTTTGCTGAGAGTTCAGGGAAGTCCTTGCTGGATTTCAAGTATTTACCCAAAGAGGCCTTGTTTAAATATAGATCTGTTTCTCTAAGTGCCATTTGTTATAGGCAGGCATTAACAACAGGGAGACAAGGAGCTGTCACACACCTTACAGCACATACCTCCCTCCTGCCCTGCAGCAGCCCCCCAGGGGCTTGGATGGGCATATGGTGAGAGATTGACTTCTTCAGTGAAGCTGATTCACCTAATCCTTAAGTGAAATAACACCACACAGAGCAGTCTTGTTTAGGCTGCATATTTGTTTTTTACTTTGCAGCTTACAATTATAGTGCAGCATATGGCAATGCAGATGAGCAGTCAAGGTCCAGACCCCTGGGATGAGTGTAGCTGCAGTCCTACCTCAGTGAAACCAAATGAATTATGGCAGAGATGACTCTGGTCCCAAGAGACATCTGCTGCCTTGCTGGGTAGAGCTGTGGTGACTGCACAGAGCTGGCTGATCAGAAAAGCAGAGCCCAGCTCAGACATGTAGCCAGAATTATGCTTGAAAATGCAGGGAGAAGCACCACCAGGTCTACTTTTGAGTAGTGCCTAGAAGTAGTTGAAGCCAGGCAATATATTAGTGGGTTTCTGCAGTATCCTGGGGCGATGAATGAAGGAAAACAAGACTGTTGCAAGAATGGCCACATTCTCTTGCACTTATATTAAGAGATCTTTCCCTGTTACTCAGTGTGTTGCCATCCCATTTGTTCCAGGAGTAACATGACAACAATAATAGCAATAGAAATATCAACAACAATAACAGCAATAATAATAATAAATAATATCTCAGATCTGTGCTCTCTCGGGGGACATTTGCACAGAAAATTTGCATTTCAAAAGAATACTTACCCTAATACTTACCTTCCAAATATCTGCCTTTGGAAAGGTACATGCCATAAAACTCCCACCAGATGAAAAAACTTGGCATGGTTGGTCTGCCTGTTTTTGCTGCCTGAAAGAACTGTCTGTTAGCTCATTTTCTAAGGACAGCTCCCAAGATTGCCACACTTTTGACCACCAGTGCTCTTTCTTTGTCCTCTGTTCACTGTTGCTACAGACATCACTGTCCTACCTAAATTTAATTCCCCTGCACTCTGTGGACCATGTCTTGCCCCCAGTGTGTGTCAGAGAACACCAGCTGTGGTATATCTGTTGACCAGGGTAAATAAATCCATGCTCCTAGTCTGAGGGTCTGATTTTCCCCACCACACGTTGGGGAAGAAGGAAGGACTCTCAGGTGTTTCCTCTGCACTCTGTATGGCCTTACCACTGCTTTGCTTGGTGCAAGTGGCTGGTGAGATGAGCCACGGTGTGACTGAGTGCTGCTACTGTGTGAAAGGCCATTGCAATGTGGAATTTATCCTGCATTTATCTAAACAACAGCAACTGCTCAATGTTACTAAAGGAACAGAGAGCGGCATTTTCAAAGGAGAAGGATGGTACAACTATAGATCCAATGGAATAATGCGATTTGTATGGGGGAAATGTCTAATCCATTTCACAATAAACAGGTTTGTGAATGACAGATGTGGATAAATAATGAATGCTTCCAATTCACGATCAAGGACTGAGTGAGCAGAGGATAATGCAGTTTGCAGCTCTGACTGAATTTTAAACACCACTTGAAATCTCAGAGTTCAGTGTGCAGAAGACCTATTCGATCATTCACTTCCGTTTATGCTCTTTACTTCATTAGTTTTAAGTACTTATAATTCTACAGACACAACTGAAAGCAGAGGAGGGCTGAGAACAAAGAAATGTAAACAACTAATAGGATTTTGTGCTTTATCCAAAGTGTTCTTTAAAGCTGTTTCACCACAAACACTGGAGCACAAACAGAGAGTGTTAATTGCATGGAATTGGGTGTGAATGCACACATCAGTCTTGTCAGCAGCAACAAGGCCAAAGAGACAACAGTGTGGAATACTATATCCAGAGAAAAAATTAGTTTTGAGAGGCACACAGGGCAGGATGAGTACTTCAAAGCATGTAATGTGCTTGAGATTTGAGCACATCTGGTAAAGTCTTAAAACAGAAATTAGAAAAGGGAGTAAATTTTTCTTATTAGGTCATCTACTCAATCTCCTTGTCAGTGTAGCATCCTTCTCTGAGATATTCCCTTCAGGGTTAACTTTCCCGTGTTTTATTAATTCTAATTTGGGCATTTTATCTGCACTGACACAGTGAATAATTAACTCAAGGAACTCCTTGCTGAAGGTTAGCCTTGGAGCAAAGCACTCAGCAGTGTTTTAAAAAGGCGTGGATGCATTTGTTAATAGCATCTGCACCTGCGCTGCTGGCAAATGGAACAGGGACTATCAATCTGGCACTACCTGGTCTCAAGACAATTATCCTAATGGTATGCTATAGCTGGATTATAAGACATTTGTATCAGCATCTAGAGCATCTCTCAATTCACTTAGAGGCAGGAAATCAGGTTTCTAACTGAGCTAATGTATGTGGGTATCCATCAGCAGAGTGGCTGAACTGTCTGTGTCAGTGCAGCAATAAATATGAATGCAATCATGTTAAAGGTTGCACAGTGTGATTAAACCAGCTGCACGCTCAGCACAAAGGATGTCCTCGGAGCAGTGTTGCTGTAGATGGGTCACAGCTGCCATACACTGAGGCAGGGAATCACAGGGAGGGATTCTGGCAGGGGTGAGCTGCTCCTGACCGTGTGCCTCGCTGTGACGGGGGCAAGGTGAAGGGCTGTATTCATACCAATAGCTTAAATTTTGTCAGGAAACAGTTCTAGAAACTGGAACCTGATCATCCATGCTGTAAAAATACCAACCCCCATCACTTCTATGGCTTGGCTCAAGTGGTCTGTCTCTTAAAACTCATCTGGGCATGATCTGGGGAACAGCAGGTGAAAAGTGACCTTCCTCACAGGTGGCTTGTATGTGGTCACCCTGCTCTGCAGAGCAGGCCTGGGTTGTTCTCCAAAAGCTGAGACGAATTACTCTGAGTACATGTAATGTGCACTTACAGGTGTGGTTTAGGGTGCCCCGTCCCCAAACCTGCAACTGGGGACCTCTGAGCTTGGGTTCAGCCCTTGTGTTGTAATTGGGAATCCTTACAACAAGCATAAGACAGTGATGAATGTTGGAAGGAAAGATGAAGCAATATTTTATAGATGTTCAGAGATGATTTATTCCTCTATCCGCATGGCTGGAGTTCCCAGGCAGACCCCAGTCACGGACCCTGCTCTCCTCCCAGGCCTGGCACCCCAAACCAAGCAATCAGGAACAGGTGTGGGGCACACATGACATGGGGATAGGGACAGACCCGTACCCTGCAGGGTCCCTCCCCCCGGGATTTCAGGGGAAGGCACCTCCACATCCTTGCATTGCCCACAGCAGGTTGGAGCATCCAGGAGCAGAGCTTGGAGAACCCAGGAGCAGGGCGTGCGAGCTGCAAAGCTTTGGAGAGTTCCCAGGAGAATTTTTGGCTGTGCTTGCTGTCAGGACGATGTTGCCATCCTCACACACAAGGTCCCACGTGGCCAGGTCCTGCCTCTTTGCCTTTTCACAGAGCTTTTCACAGTCACTTGCCTGCCACAACAGTCCTCATCAGCTTTTTGAGTCCCTGGGCTTGTACCCATGCAGATCCCTGTACCAAAGAAAAGTAAAGCTGTTCCTCCTTTGTTCTTTGCCATGGCCATGCCCGGAATATGCAGTTTCCAAAAAGGCCTATGCAGCACAGTTCCTGCACAGAAGAGGGTAACTTCATAATCAATCACATAAAAATAATTAATTATAAAATTTATCTGTGTATTTACCTATGCATATGAATATATATGTATGGACCTCCACTTCTCTCTCTGTAGATAGGGGGATAAATGTAAGTCAAATGAGCAAAACTAACAACATATTTGAGGTACTTCCCGTGGTCTTCCTCTCTCATAACAACTGAAGTCCTGAAAAAATTTTTGTCATTATCCTAAAAATACTTTTGTGGCAAAGGGAGAGGCAAAAATCAAGAAGAAATGGGAGTTGGTGAAGGAATGAGAGTAGGACCAGACTGATCACCAGAGCACTGAAAGTGGTGTGTGCTTGACCCACATACTCCTGGGTTTTGTAACCAAATAAGCAATTATAATAAATAAAAGAGCCATGCATCTGGAAGATAATATTTTATAGCTCATTGCAAGGGATTATATTTGAGATTTGTATTTAATAAAACCCCCTCAAACCTAATGTCATGCAGACTGATGTGTAGAACTGGGAGAAATAGTTACCACTGAAGTGATTTAGGGTTAGTAACCCAGACCACCTACAATTATTGGACTCAAAAATGTACAAGTTCAGTTTTCAAAATGCTTCTCTAAGAGTGGCCTGCATGCCATATGTCTGCAAATGTTGCCTTCTACAGTACATACAAGGAAATCCAACAGCCTTGGAAGGCTCATCTTTCATTTGATGCTGCTGCTGTGTTTATAAGAAACAGAAGAAAAATAATGATCTGATGGCAGAATATGATGTATAGCTTTATGCGTAGGAGTGGGATAAAACCCCTGCCTCCTGGCAGACAGGCCCTCGTCCTGCATCTTTCCAGTCGATTTCAACTCAGCGACAAACATCTAAAAGGAGTGGAGTTAGGACTGACTGAGTTTTCCATTTAGAAAAGGCTGGGAAGTGGCCAGGTAACCTAAAAATGATTTTTGTCTGAATAATCTAGGAGCAGACAGAAGCATTTCTTTTAGCCTTCTGAACAACATTTCACTTTTAACTACATTTTGGGTTTGGCTTAGGATTCAACTTCTGACTTTCTACAGAGCTGACAGAGCTGCAAAGTCAAACCAGCACCCTGGATTGGATATTTTGCATATGAAACTGGCACCAAACCTCAAAAAAAAGTAAACATGGAGAATCTAAGTTGCAAGCAGTCACAAAACAAGTCTCTAGAACTCACTGAGGTGTTCAGTCTGGAGCCTCTGTCCAGGACTGGGACCAGCTTACACCAGCTGATATGAACATGAAACTGCATAGAAGATAGTCTAAGCATCTTCACTATAAATCAAACAGTCACAGGGGCTTTATTTTCAGTTTTCTTATGGAAAAAATGTGAGACACATAATTTTAAATCAAATCCTCAGTCTTGTTCACAGCAGGATGATGCCAGTTAAATGATTTCAGACAGGACAAGTTACTTACCAACTTTTGACTTTGAATAAGATTTAAGATCTAGTATCTTTGAAGTTCAGAGTTTTTAAATAGCTGAGACATTCAGAACCCAACTGCCTTCAAATGACTTCAGTGGGAGTTGCTTACTTCCCTGAATTTGAAGATCTGGCTGAAGTGGTATACAAAAATGGAACTTCTGTTATGAAAATTCTTCAAATTTTTAGACATATTTCTTTTTCAAATTGTGAGCTATGTAAATGTGGTTTGGCAAAACTGTATAATAAAATGGAATCCAAGGATAAATTTGGATTTTATTTTTTTCATATTTTCCAGCATCAACAGTGACTTGGTAATTGGATATGGTTTGGCCCCATTCCTAATTCTGACACAGAGCAGAAGATACAGATCCATGAGCTATTTTTAGAGTATAAAAGAAATCAGCTACACCAGTGTTTGCTGTGCAGAAGAGTGCAACTGAAGGGTCTTTTACAAAAATATATCAAGTCTGGATGTGGAAGACATATTTTCATGATTTATAATCCCAGTGACTGCAAGGTGAGCATTTCCTTTACATGTCTTACTCACGCCCTCAGTCAGTGGCTCTCACATGACCGTGGACATGAGCAACTATCAGCAGATGAGCAGGATGATTCCTGAGCATCAGCTGAACTGATCTTTCCATAGGCTGTGGTGTAGTCACTGCTTCCTTAAAGTCCAGGAATGCAAGTTCCCTTCTGCAAGTAGTTCCCCAAACTGACCCAGGGGCACTAAAATCTCTTCACAGCATTGTCAAAACAGAACAGAAATTAGCTGTTCGACCAGCCAAGACACAGTTTATCTTTAATATTGGTGCTCCTGGTGCCTTGAGCCCCAGTGCAGCTGTGTATAAGGTACAAGCCCCTGTCCTATGCTCATACAATGCAACTTATCAACATGGCAAGATCATCAGAAACTAGAAATCTCCATTCTCCACAAAATCAGACCTGCCTCCCAGCTGATATCATCACTGACTGTCCAATGACTTCTGGTGGCTGATCTCTGGTAAACCTCTCCCTAAACCACAGCTGCTTTTATGCTCAGTGGTGTAACCCACAAGACCAAAGACGTAAATGGCTTGAAGACAGAATTCCTATTTTCCTGTACTGTGGTGTTTTCTGAAGGTCATGTTGAGGGCATAGCAGCATGGACACCATGGATCAACCTCAAGCTCATTATAAGGCAATTAATTCTGGAGCAAAACCCATCTGCAAGGTTGACTGGTGCAGAGTATCTGGAGGCGTTTCCACAAATGTTGAAAACCCTATTCCACCCATCCAAAATCCTCCTACACAGAAACTCTCAAACATGCAAGCAAGCAAAACAGGAGCAAAATAAAAGTAACAAATGAATGTTTAACTTTTCATCTATTTTTTATTCTCTTGGAAAGAAAAAAATATTGTGACAACACTGCAACAAATTTTCTGTGAATATTTTTCTTTGTATGTTTTGCATTTTGTTTCCAAATGAACAGTACACCCATTAATTAACAAGGGTGGGAAACACTCTTCTGAGGTCAGAGCAGTGATAAAAACTGCACAGCTCTGGATTCTGTGATGAGACACAGGTCCTCCTCCATTTGCCAAAATCCTATGTGTGATACTTGGCAAGTCACTTTGCAACTCCCCTGTATCTACAGCCATTTTTTCTCTTCACTGTTTGTACATATACTTGCATCAGGATGAACAAATTACAAGCACAGTCTCATGTTTAAATAGTCACAAAATGATTAATTCCTGGTATTTGAGCCACTGGTCCAAAGTCAGACAGGTCCAGCTTTTTAGCATTTAATAGAGAACCTTTGTAAACACAGAAAATTATTTTTAAGAAGCAGTTTTTATGCAGATGAAATATAATTGATATCTACTGGCCTTGGGCTTGTTGAACTTCTGGGAGTGTCTTCAATAATTGCCAAAGGTAAAACACAGACCAAAAAACACAATTCAAGAAACATTGTCACCATTAAAATGACAATATCTGATTATGTGACTCAGTAGTTCAACTGACAAGTACTTTAAAGCAACTCAGATATATGGCCAAGAATGGCCTGAAAATGAAATAAATAAATAATACATAAAAGGAAGGAAGAAAGAAAATATCTCAAATTTTCTTATTGTTGTCAGATGGTGTTTCATCATTTTGCCTTAAAGCAAGACCTCTTGCACCTGGAAGACTCCAGCATCACCCACTTGCTTTGCTGAACCGAAGGTCATGTCTGCCTTTCCATCAAAAAATCCCTCTGTCTTCCTCCCTTCTCTGTTTCCCAGCCTTTTTCTGCCCAGAGTTTTATAACTCAGCTGTAAGAAATTGCTTCTGGGCTGAAACTTGGCAGCAAAAGTCTGATTTCAGGCCAGGAATGATCCCCCTCCCCTTCTGGTTTTCAAAACCCTTTTCTTTTGGTCAGATTTGAGGAGCAGAAGAGCAGAGTGGAGGGGGAGGGCAGCATGGAGCATTCGGCACTGGAGCTGGCTGGGTCTGGCTGCTTTCATCATGCTTCAGTGGCTCTTTATTTTTCCAGCTGAAATAAGGGTGATTTCTGCATAATGTGGCAGGGATATTTTTGTGTATGTGTTTGTATTTAAGCAGAAAAAGGCTGAGTCATTTCTTCTCAAAAGCAATTCTACTGTGTGAGCCACTTACTTCCTTTCTGGTTCTCCTTCATTTCAGTTTGTGTTGATGTTCAAAAGGAAGGTCCAAAATAACACACTCCTCTCTGGGTCAGCAAAAACCAGCTTCACAGCTTCACAAATGCTTGTGTGCATCTGGAGTTCTCTTTTAATGCTGGAGCTGAACAGAAATATTGAAATGGTGGTACTGGTACCATCATAACAGCAGTGACACAGTAAAGACAGTACCTGGGAGTGCTTTAGATGGTTCTCTATAGATTAGGAGAGTGCTTGAAAAAGCAGACTAAAAATCATGTTTCATTGTGTGAAAGGGCGCTAAGAATAAGTTCTGAATTAAAGGCCACCAGTCTGAAAAAAATAGAGACAAAATATGCGGTGAGGAGGTTCAGGGGCTCAGGATAATGACCTCTCTAAGGCCACCCAGTGGCTCTTGGTTCTTTAGGCATAGCAGCAGCAGCATGGACAGCAGTGTAATGCAGCCTGACATGTAGTAGATGCTAATGTTATATTCATGACTGCAGTATTACAGAAATGTGGCCACTACTGGGTGGTACTCACACAAGGAAAGGAGATGTTAATGCTGAAGATGGCTGAAGATGATCCTTTTCTCAAACACTTCTGTGTGTTGATTCTGTGCTGAGCCCCAGCAGCGTTTTTGTCTGCTCTGAGCAGTTTGCAGCCTCTGTACTGAACATGCACATCCAGCTTTCATGTGACTTCAAAATGCTGCTTTCCTCTGGTGCTTCTATGAGGGTTTACTAGAAGGACATAATTGTCCTGCTGTGACATGGAGCAGGGTGCTTGGGGAGGATCAGCCTCATGTATCAGGTTGCTCTGTGGGGAAGTACCTGCTGGCTTCAAGTGAGAGTGTTCTCTCAAGACCTGTGAGCACTAGTTATGGAGTAATAGAATGGTTTGGGTTAGAAGAAACCATAAAGATCATCCTCCAAACCCTCCTGCCATGGGCACAGATGCCACCCGGTAACCCAGTTGCCCTAAGCAACCTGACATTGAACGCTTTCATGAAGCCAGATGTCTAAAGAAGTTCCCAGTTAATGACCAGCTGTGAAAATACAAGAATCAGTGATTTCTTACATGATGTCAGAGGGCAAGGGACAAGCTCTGCTTTGCTGGATCTGTGGTTGTGCTTTCCACTGCAGGGAAAGCATCTTTGTTAGTGCTTGCCCAGCTCTGTTCTGTTTTCCCTGCAGCTGTCCCCTGACTATGAGTGGGGCTGCTGGGACATCAGCCTTTGTTCCTAGCACAGCACCCAATCCCCAACACTGGAAATTATCTTTAGGCCTCATGGAAAAAATAGTTTGTGGTTATCTAATTAAAGCTTGTACACAGTGGGGCCAATTATGGTTGTCCTAGCAACTTTAGTTCTGGTATTTCCAAACTTCAGGCTTTGGGAAGCCTTTTGCTTCTCTTCTGCCTCTTGGGTTTTGTTTGTTTACATCTATGCATTTCCCTCTGCCTGTGGTTGCACCACTCTCCTCCTCCTAATCATCCACATGGCTTCTGCAACCTCTTTTCCTCTCAACTCCCAGACCTTCTCCTCCCTGCCACTTGGGCATGGAGAGATGTGTGGCTCTTGTTTCCAGTCTTTGGAACCATAAATATCTGGGGTGAAACTGGAGATTCTGGTTTGGTCAATCTCTGCATCTGCTGCCCAGGGCTTGGCCTTTGTGGAAGGAGCCACTGCTGAACCCAGCTGACTCAGCAGCTCTGAGAGGAGTGTGTGCAAAAGGAGAGATCTTAGAGATTTTCATGAGAGCAGCAGAAAATATATTCCTGCTATCTTAGTTCACCCTGAGTCAAAGAGCCTGCTTCTTGCTGCAAGGGGTGCAAACCCCTCATACCACCACCACAGCTTGTGCCTTGAAATACCCAAATAAAGGGACTTTTTATAAAGGCACCTCTGTATGAAGCCCTGCATATAAATTTCCTCATGCATTTGTTAATGCACACCTGGAGGAATCTACTGACTTTTTTTTTACATAACACCAAAATTTCCTGCAGATGCAAGACATGAATTTTAATCCATATGACATATTTTGAAAAATGAGATCTGTATGAGTAGAAGGGGATTACCTCCACTCTTCTCTGAGTAGGCTCAGGTATCCACTTAGAGTTTTCTCTTAGTTGCAGAATCACTACATGATTGCAGTAAAGATCTCTTTTGGAAGAGGAAGCTGTTGAAGACATGAAAATTCAGCCTGGCTTCATCCAACTTGACTTTAGACAATTAATATGCCTAGATTAGGGTCAGGGTCATCAGAAGGTTTCCTCAGCAGATAATGGAAATATCTCCAGAGAGTCCTTGGATTTACATCCTGAAGAGAGCTCTGCCTTGTCTTTAATGATTGCATTGCTTCAGCTCCTGGCTCAGGTACATTTGTTAAATATTTACCATCTTCCTGCCCAGCTCATGCAATTGGACAATTAAGGGGAAGGCAGCCTGGAGCTGTGAGCAGACACAGCCTGACAATTGGTTCCAAGGCATGGAGGGACTCATCCCTGTGGACTGAAGTTCTTCACAGCTCAGGGGTGATGCTTTGTTCATTTTGCCTCTCACTGAGAACGGTTGGGCTTCTCACTGGCAAACCTTCCTATCCTGGGAAGCTGGATTGCCAATCTTGGCAAGAAATTGTGAGTCAGGTATCAGAACAATTTTGTGACAGTTTTAAAAGAACCATTTCCACTGGGGCCCTGAACAGCAACAAGCCTTTGCCCAGATCAAGCAGGAGATTGCTCATGCAGTAGCCCTTGGCCCAGTCAGGACAGGACCAGAAGTGAAGAATGTGCTCTACTCTGCAGCTGGGAGCAATGGTCTGTCCTGGAGCCTCAGGCAGAAGATACCTGCTTTGCTTTCTTTTAATTCTTATCCCACAGAAGGAAAAGAAGTAAGTAATGGATTTTTGAACTAAACCACTACATGGTGTTAAGAAAAAAGGAGAAAAAGCCAGAGAGGTGGTTGCATACATCTGAGTTTCCATCTGGTTTCTGAGGCTTTTATGTTTGACTTGAGATTCATGTTTTCCAAGCCTTGTCCTGCAGCAGTGAGGTCTGGAAACTTCATTTTCTTCAAGAGAAAGCTGAGATTCTTGTGTAATGCATGTTTTCAGGAGCAGGGTTTTTAAGAAAAAAATGCAATAATGTGACATGTAATAAAACGTTGAGGTTGGCAGCCTTGCAGCAGGGATGTCAGGCTGTGGCTTTGAGAGAGCAGCAGTGATGAGCAAAGCACAGTGTTGGTCTGAACTTGAACTCTTGTGCTTATACTAAGCTAAGTGTGTTATGCCAGACTGGGCCCGTAAGAATGTTGAATTTCCTCTTTTTCTCTGTATTTAAACCCATGAATTTTCCTTCACATCCCATCCAGAAATATCAGCAATGATTTTGATTATTTAAAGAAGAAAAAATTGTCACCTAATGAGTGCTGCCCTATGTGGACAACTGAAAATTATTCATTCTCTTTTATTAATTTGCACTGGCATTTTATTTATTGCATGTGGTTTCAATATTGTTTTCCCTTTTCTTTTATACAACAGGAGTGGCCAAATCAGCTATCTTTACTCAGCTCCTGTCTCACTTGTGGGTGGAAATTTACAGCTTCTGAAGCTGAGCAGAGCTGAGACAAAGAGAGAAGGAGTCAGGATGACAGTGGGAGACCATGTCCTTGTAGGAACTGCTCTGAGTCCCAGTACAAAAGCAGAGCTGCCCTGTGTGTGAACCACGTGTCATGTTTTAGTCCCTAGACTGCTGCTGGGTAAATTCCTGGTGGAAGGGGAGTAAAAAGAAGAAAATGTGGCAGTTTAATGGGATCTAATCTTTCCATCAGCAGTGATAAGTGCAGTGCTCAGTCAGACAGGAGAGGCAGTGATGCTTCACAGCCCCCATGAAGTTTGTGTCTGAATCCACCCCTACAGTGCAGTGCAAATCTATAAACATCTCTTCCCTGGCTTCTCTCAAGCTGTAATTGGTAAAGAGCACATTAAGCATGCTCCAACTGGCAGTAAAATTCTACTTTTGAAACATTAGATGGTGCATCTTATTTGTATGTTGTGAACAATAGTGCATGAGCAACTGTAGATGATTTGAGAAAAATTACATTGTGAAAAAGCCCCAGAGAATCTCTTCATGACCATTAGTATTTAATTGTGGAAGGCAGAAGAGGAAAAAGCAAAGGACAACAAGTGATGGATCGTTATATTGCTATGACTCATGTTGCCTCAGAGGCTTTGTTTTCAGTTGGTGCTGTGTGTATTGTTATTAAGTTATTGTATTATTATATCTGGACTGAATTCTTAAGTTAAATTTGTGCCTAAAAATTACCAGCATGGTACCCATGAGATGTGTGTAAAGCATTTAAAATATTGATAATAGGATCCAGCAATGAGAATAGAAATATTAAAGTAATGTAGAAGTATTTTTACACGTGTTAAGCCTAAAGATAGAAAAAATCTTGGGAATTTACTGAAAAAAACCCAACTCATTACCTAAAAGGGAAAATACCCTGCCTAAAGAGAAGTACAATTTAAAAAGGAACAGATCTGGGGCTTCTACACAAAAAACAAAACAAATCCAAAACCCAAAGAACACACACAAAATCAAAAAAAACCCCACCCCAAAAACCCCCACTTTCCCAACAAAACCCCAAAAAGCCAAACAACAAACCAAAGTAAACTAAAATAACCCCAAAAAGCCAAACAACAAACCAAAGTAAACCAAAAAAAAACCCCAAGAAAAAAATGTGCTCTGAAAATTAAGAATACTCTATTGTGAAATCCTAATTCGATGTAGATCTGTATTAAATGCTTTGCACTCTTACTACTCTTTACCCCCTCTGCCTCATTTCTAATCCTAAAGCAAAGTTTTCTCTCCCTCAAAGAAACTCATTTTGTCTCCTTCTTTATTATTTCTCAGCATGTACCACCCATTCTTCCGTCTCCTCTCTGGAACTTTGCCTGTGATTTTTTTTCGAGGAAAGGCACTGTCTCTCATTATGTGCTATACAGACTTGAGCATCATAGATCTCCAAAGGGCCTAATTCTGAAAGAAAGTTCCTGCCAAATTCTTTACTGATGGCCCACTTATGATTTAGTTTTTCAGCTTAGGGCTTCATTCCTTGTTGCACATCCAACTTCTGAAGCTGTCCGCAGGCTCCTCGGGTGTTTTGCAGCCCCTGTGATGACGTGTGGAGGTCAGGCTGCAGAAAACTGGGGATGAGAGAAGGCAAAAAAATGGAACAGAGCCATGAGAGAGGCTGTAAAAGCTGTACAAAGGGGATGGAAGGAATGAAAAATGGTAGATCTTTCTCCTGGGATATGATGTTCTTGTCCATCCTGCTCTGCTTAGTAGAAACTATCATCTCTGTACCTCCCAGATCCTTCTTGAATGCAGCCAGGAATAACAGTAACAGTAGCAGCACCGATAATTGTTAATAAGAACTATTTATCTTATTTCATCCTTGGGTGCACCCAAGTGGACTCTCACTGTGGTGCCTTCTGAGGACCTCCTGTGTAGTGTCACCATAAGTCTTTGTGGCCTATCTTGTCTGCCAATCTGCCACCCCGAGGCTGCACCAGTGCTAATAACAAGGTTACAAGTAAAGAGGGGAGCAATAGCTCAATTATCATTCCAGGCACGTGGTGTAATTGTGCTGCTGGCTGCCGGCCATGTGGCTCTTGTGGTAGCAAACAGAGCTTTCCCTCAGCAGCCCCAGCCACCCTGTTTTCATATGGGCTGGGAAGGTCAGAAAAATCAATTAGCAATATGGGACATTAACGAAATCCAAGTCCAAATACAACTTCAGAAACACTTCTCTGAAAGATTAATGTGTCTTTAAAAAACAAATGGTCATCTGTGTCATTTTTCAGAGCTGCTCATGTTGGCTGCTCCTACCAGAAAAAGCCAGTGTTCTCACTCTGTGCAGCAGCGCTGTCTCTTAGCTGCCACAGAGTCATCTATCAGACAGGGAGTGCTGAACTTGGTGTTGTCCATACAAAATCCACAAAAATTAGCTCATCTCCAGCTGAGATGATGCTTAAGAAGCAAACAGAAGCACCAAATTGGCTGAAGACAGAAAAATCAACAAGGTGTGATTGCCCCTATAAACACTGGGATGTGCAGCCCTGCCACCATTGCCAGACCCCTGGCTGAGGGACCAGGCTGACATAATTTAGGGTTTATGGTTAGACCGGGGAATAAAACTCAAAGGTATGAGCTTTATGACTTATGATTTCAATGTAGGACTACCTTGGGCAAGTCACCTTCCTTTTAGTGGTCTCTAATAGCAATACCTGGCAGGAGCATTGTAAATTTTAATGAAGTCCTTCACTATCCTACTGTTACAGATTCGGAAAACTATAAAGGGCCATTAAATTCATTGTCATCTGGAGTATCAGTCTTCAAATAGTTTAATCTAAATTACACCTCTACTTTCTAATATAAATATTTCTTTCATGAAGGAATGTACAAAGTAAAACAATCTTACTGCCCATGGGCCTTATTCAAAGTCATATGTATTTATCAGATTTCATACTCTTCCTCACTGTTTCCTTTTCTTATTACAAGGGAAATGATTTAGAACTGCAGAAGCTACTCAAATTGTCCCCTGGGATCATCTGATTTTACCTACCAAGTTGTATAATTCAATTAGATAGAAATTGTTTTATTAGTGTTTTTGCTCTATTTAGAGTTTTACTCCTTAATAGATGTTTTATATTTTAATGCCATGAACACTAACAAAGCCACACTAGGCAAATTGACAAGTTCTGATGAGTCTTAGAGAAAACAGCACTACAGTTCCTAGGCTGGGTCCATGGTAGGTACACAAACCATATCTACTCCAGTAATAACTGCACCATTGCAGATCATGTGTAATAAAGGAACAAGGTGGTAACAAGGGAAATTACCACCCAGCTGATGTGCTTCTTCCTGATCCCTGCAAAGACAAGAAAAAAAACAAAAAACACTTCAGTAATTTATGCAATTTATTGAACTAGAGTTCATTGATATGATTTCTAGCGAAGTAAGAAAGGAAAGATCAAGTGGGTCAGTCATGGACCTATGAGGACCCAGCCACAAACCACAACCTTTTAGGCTCCTTCAAACTGAACAATGGTCGAAAGTGCCCATATGAAAAGGACCCTTGTAGTCAAGTGTGGGGTCACCAATCACTCTGGACTGGTCTAGAAGAAAGTTGCTTAGGGGAAACTATCATAGGAAAATAATTTACTGTTGCCAGTAGGTGGAAGGTATGAGTGTCTGCTTGGAAATCTTTTTCAAAAGCATTCTTTCCCTTCATTTCTTTATCAGGGAAGTATGAGGAAAAAAAAACGTTTCTCACATCTTTGAACCACTTGATTATCAGTACCTAAATAGATCACTGTCTTAAAATGCTCAAAAACCACAAAGCCATTTTCTATCTCAAAGGCCAGAAAATGATCATTAGGAACACAGCTCATTTCTGTAATGTAGGGCCAGCCATGAAAATTTGTTAAAAATGACATTGTCCTGGCTGGGGAATAAGCAAAGCCTGTATGTGACAGCTAATTATCTTAACAGCATTTGAAGTTAAATAATTTGTTCTTACCAGTCATGCACCTACAAGGAGAGAGCACCAGACTAGGAAAAAGAAATGCAGCAAAAACTGAAAAGAAAAAAAAAAAAAGAAGGATCCCATTTTCACCCAGTAGAGTACAGATGGTCAGTATTCTTTGGCCTCCCTAGTGTAATTTGGTTTTGGCCAGTCTAGTAAAACAATTGTTCCTTTAACTATGGCAAAGACCAATTTACTGATTATCTGTTTCCTAAAAGCATTGAATGCTGAGTATCCTGTTCCATTTCCTGTCAGATATTCACATGCAATTAGATACAGGCAGTGGGAATGTAACACAAAATGGGTATTTTGTTCTGAAATGTGGCTTTGTGCCTGTGCTCTTCCCCATCTCCTTGAGCAAAGTTCAAGTGCCAAAATGAAAGGCATGTTTAATGCCAAAGGTGATTCAAGTTCAGGCCAAAAATAATTCCAGACAACTCAATTTGGAATTATTTTCCTTCTAAACATTTTTTGGAGGGAAATGAAAATACTTCTGGGTGTTTGAGGCTGAGATGCTAACAGTAAAATCTCTTGCAAGCTATTCAAATATCAGCTGCTATTGTGTACAAAGTCCTCCCTATCACTGTGGAATTTGTAAGAGGAAGCCAACAGAACAGCCAGATTTACAATGTACTTACAGAATTTTCCAGAAGGTATAGTTTTCTTAAAAAAAATTAAATTAAAACCACAATGAGAATGTTCTTTTCTTCTAATATTTTTACCTGAATTCCAGGAAACAGGTTGTGCACATAAATTGTATGTACTAACATTTGATTTTGTATAATTGCACCTCAAGAAGACAGCCTTGGTAGCTTAAACTTGAAGTTAAGAAATTAAAAGTTAAATACTTAATGTGAAATAATATACAAGGAAAAATTGATATTTATTTATTTGAACGGTCTTGCTTTTCTTGTATAGCATTGCAGAACGTCTGTAGACCTTTTTCTTTTCCTTTTTTTCTTGTTAGACAATATCAAGTCATTTCAAATGTCTTCTGAGGCAGAGGAGTTACTCATAATGACAATGTTTTGAATGTCACATCCAATAGAAATGACACACGAAGCCATGGATTGGTATCCCACCCCATTCAATATGAATTCTTGGATAAGTCCTGCTATCTGAATGGGCTGTAAACACAGAATGGCTTTGGAGACAGGGATGTGATGTAAGTTAACCATGGTCCATGAAGGGCTCCCAAAATTAGATTTGATAGTGCTGTTCTGCAGTAATGAAAAGGGGTGGCATACCAGTGGTTTTGAGCTTAGCTGCTAAAGAAAGGTCCTCATGAAGGTCATACATTTGAAGTTTTCTGACCAATTTATTTCAGCTCTGTGCAATAGAATACTTCAGTTCAAAAAAAAAAAAAGTATTTCAAGTGTCAAGGAGAACAAAAAAAGAAAAGGCTTTATTATTGGGTTCTTCTCTGGCAAAGTGAAGTCTTCTTTTCCACCAAAAAGACTGATACTTATTTTGGCTGAAATGCAGAAATATCCAGAATCCAAAGACTTTGCACCTTTTTGATTGCAGTCAAGTACAGAATTGAAAGGTCACAGAATATTAGCAAAGAATTGACTCTGCCCAAGGACTTTGAAAACAAATGCACTTGCAGGAATTTTGGGAAAGAGTAAACCAAGGAGCCAGAGGTTCAAATATGAAATATTAATGCACATAACCTAGGCCTGACTGGAGGGTATAAGGGCAGCATGCATAACGTGTTCTTAAAGTAACCACACCTGGCAGAGGCAGAAAAGTGAACAAGGTTATAGTCTGTGCAATGCTGCTTGGAAAGATCCTGCAGGAGGTGGCTGGACAACCATTCCCTAGAGGAATCTGTCTTGGAGAGGGATGCCATGGGGTGTGGTGTGCCATGGGCACAGACAAGCTCCCTCTGACTCTTCTGAGCCAGCTGCAGCTGAGCTACCTCCAGCAAGAAACTGTGGAGCTGTTTCATGCTGTGCTGAACCTGGGTGAAGATGCAGCACTGAGCATTCAGGCTCCCAATAACACCAGTGGGACCAGCTGCTTTGTGCACTGGATCCAGCTCGTCTCTGACTGGCTGATGTGAGTCTTTCTATTTCTCCAAGACTTACTTTTAGAGAGTCTCAGCAGGGAGACCTGTGAGAAAGCTCTATAAAAAATGATACATGAAAGAAAGATAGAAATCTATTTAAAAAAATGGAATAAGGAGCATGAAACAAAAATTCATTAAAAATGTATGACCAGAGTAATAGGACTAGCTTTGTTTCGGCATTGGCAGCCTGCAGAAAAAAAGATGGGAGAGAATCATATTACACAGATGAAAAGGAAGGAAGGCAGAAAACTGGATTAAATAGATAGCTATACACTTTAGTTTCAAGAATTATCATTGAAAAACATATAAATCTAAGAACATTAAAAATCAGGAATGCCAAAAGGGGAAGTTGGATGATGCATAATTAATTAAGGAGAGAGAAAGACAAAGACAGAAACCACTTCACAAGAAACAGAAAAATGAGTGTGAAATCTGCTGACTCCAGTGAAATCATCACCTGGATCTCCTTGCCAAGAGGACAGAGAGAAGAGATACAAGCAATTATATGCAGACTCTACCAAGAATATATTTCATTGTTATTTTCAAACTACTCTCGCACAGTCGTAAGAATTGTTTTCCAAGCTTTTGAGACCTGAGGCCCCCTTCAGGAAGATTCTACCACCCACATCCTTACCTTGTAGCTCTGCCAGGTGTTGAGACAGATGTTTTCCTGTTGACATCTGCCCTGCCCACCCTTTCCTTCCTGCTACAGGGAGGGGTGGTGAACTGGTGAAAGTACTTTCAGATTGTGAAACTTGCTCTGATATACTTGGGAGAAGTAAACAGGGGGGGTTTTGTTGTTTATTTGTTAAGAAATTGCAAAATAGTAATCCATATCTCCTAGATGGAAATGTCTTTAAGATCCTGTAGCCTGATCTGGGGCCTGCTAAATGCCATGAAACACCAGCATTTCCACACCAAGCACATCTCCTCTGTCAGTACCAACTGGCATTTCCCACTTGTTTTCTGTCTCCTCTTTGCTACTCCCTAAGTGCAGCAGAGCAAGCAGAATCATTTTACATGGCAAAAAATCAGATCAGAAGGAATTGGCCAGCAAACCTGGATTATAGCTACTGCTGATAAGTGCCAACTTGTGGCTTCTGGAGAACTTCTTTAGCCACAGTCACTATCAGTTTGTCATGGTCCCTGGTCCTCTGAATAAAGCTGGGGATTAAAGTATGGCATCTGTGAAGAGCTGGAGGCACTTTGTTATGTTAATCTCTGAAAGAGTGTGGAGCTGAGCAGCCTCCTCTCCCTCTGGGCTGCCTCTCTGCTTCTCTAACTGGAAGCACCCCAGGGCAGGTTAACCACCCAGCACCAAGGGTGGAAGTGATCAGAAACTCTGTAAGAGGTGCAACCTCCACTCACTCGAGTAAACCCATGATATATCAGCCTGTGGCATTAAATGGTTTGGAAAATAGTGTTCATCCTTCTCTTTTTTGCCTCAGCAGACTATAGCACCCCATGTCCTTTGCTGTCCTCTCCTTCACACAGCTCCACTCCTGAGTTTTTTGTCAGGATGATAGATGATAAATTTTTTAAGCCAAAGCCAAAACCCAACTTTGTTCCCATGGACGGAGAAGACTAAAACTGAAAAACTGAGGTTAATAACACATTACCTCAGTGTGAACTTTAGAAATGAGTTAGCTTGATTCCAAAATACCTTGGTAATTCTTTGAATGGATTACAGCTTCTTTTTAGGAGAGAAAATAAAACCCAAATCCTCCTTGGCTGGGTTTAACTGTCTGTGTCCCATTCTGCAAGTTCGTGTTGAGTCAAAACCCCCAGGTTCACTGTAGACATATTATAGAAACTTGTTAAATTTGGAGCTGGGAGCTGAAGTTACTAATGTAACTGATGGCTGGGGAGTGGAAGCAAGGCAAGTTTTAAAACCTGCAGCAGATATAAATTGTGAATCCAAGGATAACAGCACCTATCCTCAGATCCCCTTTACCAATGTTTGCCCTGCTGGATGCAAGGCTGAAGTCAGTTATCTGCCAAAGTATTCTCAATGAAAGGTTTTCTGCCTGGCATGGACTGCTTGGAGGTTGATATAAAACACTGCATAAGATTTTTCTGCAATAAAAATCCTAGAATCCATGTCTAGACAGAGAAAATCAGGAACAGTCTGGAATTTAGGCATTTAAATACCTGGGGACTGCCACAGTAATCCTAGCATAACCAACATCCATCTCAATATTATGTGCTCGAAGTGTTAAGAAGAGCAAATTCCTCAGGGTCAGCTCCAGTCTTTCTCTCTGTCCTTGAAAGAGAGAAGTCACATCCTTAGTCTTTCCTTGCAGTGAGTCCTTGTGATGAAATGGCACCTGTAGCTTTCTCTGCTTCAGGGATTTTTGCAGTCTCTGCTCCATCAGTTGCCAGTGGCTCCCACAGCAACAGAGTCACTCAGAGTCTCTGCATTGAGCTCATCATGCACAAAGTGTCCAGAGAGATGGTTGGCAACAGCCAGAAATAAACAAAAAGTGATTGTTCATAAAATAACACAGGTCAGAAACCCCAGTCCAAACCTGGCTCCCTTTATGCCCAATATGCAAGGATAGACAAGGTTTTTATTTTATAAAGTTCAATAATTAAATAAACAAGGCAGAAAAATGCTGGGGAAACAAGGTTTAGTTTTATTCCATAAGTTAAGAAGGACAGAACCCCTGGTTATCACATTATTTCAAACCATTACCCCAGATATATGTTCAGAGCAACACAGTAACTGCTTTTGTACCACTTTTCTCCATATAAATGTCCAAAAAGTTTTTCCAGAAAAAATCAGCAGGCTTCCTTGCTAAGTCCACATTTTGATGAAGTGACAATTTATTTTCAACAATGAAAAAAAAAAAAAAGCAGCAGAACTCTTCATGTCTGGCTAAAGTTCACACTGCACTTCAAGCTTGACTTAGAAATGTTTCCTTGAACTCCTCCATTCCTGCTCTGCTCTTTGGTGCTTGTACTCCTGGGAAAAGAATGTTTTTCTCCAGGAAGTTTTAGATTAATCAGATTAGGCACTTTTGAGGCAGTACTGTGGAAAATTAGAGGGTTTATTTCTCTTTGAGGAAAAAATGAAAAAAAAAAATAAATCTGGACCTCAGGACCAGCGCAAACTACTGAAAATATTATATATATATATATATATATATACACACATATGTGCATACCC
>JACBWW010000003.1:58274953-58378662 GCA_020086605.1 Lanius collurio
ATATATATATATATACACACATATGTGCATACCCACACACATATATATGTAGGTGTATATGTAGGTATTTATATAATATTTACTCCATTCCTGCCTAAAAAACTTTGCCTATTTACCCAGAAGGCTGATTGATTCATTTCGATGCAATTGGCACTAAATACTTGAATCTCTGAGAACTTCTTAAAAACTTAGTGGTATTTACAAACTTTTGCATAGATCAGTGCTTGTGGAGTTTATATCTGCTGCTGGGATCTCTGAAGGAATTTGTATGTTCAGGCAGATAAACTACTCTGAAGATTGAAGTTCCTCAAAGCTTAAACTTACATAGAAATTGAATGTACTGTGGATGAAGTCTGGCGCTCATGTCACCCATGTACATTTTGCAGCCATGTTTGAAATCAATGGAATTAATCCTGATTTATTTTCATACCTATGAAATAACAGCCAGGCATTTAGTTGTACATTCTTTGCAGCAATAAATAATTTCATCAGATCTTGCTATAATAAGGTAGGAAGTCAGAGGAAAAAGGACAATTTTCGGTTATACTTGCAAACACAGCAATTAGTAGAGGCAGAGGCTCATAAATAAATAAAAATTTACTGCTGAACTCTCATCTATACATATTTTATACCCTTTCATGATTTGAAGCAAGCAGTTAATTTAGACCTAAGTTAGAGTCTGTGTTTTGACCACATCTGAAATATCTGCAATGAGCTTTTTCTGCTCCAATATGCAAAGTGAATAACCATAATTTAAAATCTATATTGCCTCAATTCCAAATACTTAGCTGCATGTCAACAAACTCATCTAAACAAACACTTTTTCAGTTTTCTTATGACTTCTCAGAGAAAGAGAAAGACTCAGTGCTCTGAAGAAAAGTAATGTGTGTGTATTTGGTACCGCCTTGTGACAACAACCTGGGCTACTGCTCTTCCACTGAGCTGTCATATTCCCAAGTGGGATCCTGGGGCTCCAGGTGTGGCTGCAGTCTGCTGGGGAGAGAAGAAAATGCTTTTGCTTGCATTTTGAGACCAAGCCAGGTGGCAGAGTGACATATGGGTCACATGTGATGTGGCAGCTATAACAGTGCCTTCAGGCCTCTAACCTGGCTCAGCTCCTCAGCCAGTGAGGGACTTGAGGACATGCTCAACTTTTTGCTGTTAAAAATGAAACTTAGGCCTGTCCTTAGGTGTTTTGCTAATCAGGATTGGATTTCATCACATTTTGTTAAGCTATTCTCTTAGATCTTTGGGTTGTTAAAACATTGTCTATAAGCTATGCAATAGAGGCCTGGTCCCTTGAAACTCTTGTCATGTTCCCTTTAAAATGACTAAAGGAAGTAATAAATGTCCAGACTTCTTTAGGACTGGGATTTTAATAATAATTTAAAAATTTTTGTCTATTTTAATAAATATTTGCAAATGTACGTAACTGTAATAATGCATGGGACGATACAATAATGATCAAACACATAAATATTTAAAATGCTCATACTGTAGATGGCATTCCTCGTGGTGATGGAATTGCAGACAATTTTTGTTTCAGTACAGGCTGACTAGAGACTGATGGCATATTGAGGGTAGATGTTCTCCTCACACTCCATTGAATGCCCCAAACTCATGTCCTAAAGTCAGCTGTTTGATAGATAAAACTTCTTTATAATCTGTTTGTTTTGACAATTTTACTTCAATGCTCCATCTATCCTCTATTATATTTATCAATGGGAAAAAATTCAATAATCTATAACTGTCCTGAAGACCCTGTTGTTGCATTAGAAGGAAAAGCATATTTGCCTGGGTATGTAAGGGGTGAGGGGGGTGTGAACTTGAGATTTCAGACCTGCCAAGTGCCAGCCTAGTGCAACTTGTGCCATGTATGGAACCTAGGATTCACCTTTTGAGGAACAACCCAAATACCAGTGGCACTGTGAAACTGAGAGATCAGAGTGGCAATAACCACTTGTTTTGCCTTTACCTGCAGGGCAAAGACTTTGCCTTTGGTTGTTTTCTATCCCTTACTCCACTTTTATCAGCACCCTTTGCTTCCACAACATCTGCTCTGCCCAAGAAAACCCCAAGGATGGGGTGGGGCAAAGGCAGCCACTGTTCAGCTTCTGTCTCGTTCTGTCGTCTCGTGACTGGGGGCATGTCAAGTGGTGTAACTGGAAATTAGATCGGCAAAACATCTGTTCCAGTCTTTGCACTTCCCCTTCCTGGCCTGCTAAACCTACTTTTTCTGACTCAGCAACAGTCAGAACTGTCCTCATAACAGAGTATATAAATATACTTTTTCTGCCTTGGTTCAACACATGAGGCAGTGAGAAATAAAATGAAAAAGTTTCAGATGCTGTAAGCTTCCTATGTACCCTTTCCTACATAATCCAAAGCACTGAGTCTGTAGATAAGAAAAAAGCCTGCTGGGATCACGGTAAAAAACATTCTGTTTATGATGCTGTTCACTACGATACCTCAGAGAACCCTGATGGATGATGCACTTGCAAATAATGTTTTCTGCATGGAGAAAACTTAAAAAAACCTTCAGTGATTACTGCCCACAATGTGGTTCTTTCCGGAGCTCTGGGTATAATGAAATGGTTCTTGGTTAAAAAAAAAAGGATCTGTGGTCTTTGTCTGCTCAGATGACATTAAGATTGTAAAGCTGTGGAAATTTACCAGAAAAAAAGTCAGTTCTCTCAGATGGAGATATCACAGACATGCCAAACTCAAAAGCTGATATCTAGCACCCCTCACTGAATTAAAAGAAGTATGAATATTCCTAATTTCAATGAATTCATTTAAGTGGATCCACACAACCCTAGCAGGTGTCTTCCACTATGCTCCATGTCTTTAACTCCTGTTGAGGTCAGTGTCTGCATTTGCTGTCTTTACTGAGATGGCCCTTAATCTGCATCTCAGACCAGACCCACCACTGGACCTTTACCAGGGTCCTCTACTGGATTTAGGTGGAGCTGGGATGTGTCCTCTAGAGCTTGTGGAAACTTTTTGGCTCCCATGTTGCTGCTCCACACTTTTTAAACAACATGCAAGCACCCACCAGGCTGCTGTATGGGAGGAGGGCAGACTAGGCATGGCTGTAAACATGGACACATGTAAAAGTTGTAGTGTTCCACAGCCACACTATTGAGACTTGGGTGCACACACTAAAGCTAAGTGAGGAACAGCTACTCATTCCAATGACTACATTCCTAATGAATAAATAATATTTGGCTGGGAAAAGAGAAGGAGCTTGGCTGAGTCTCAAGCCTTGTTTGGACTAGGGTTCATGTTCCTACACCAATAGTTATTCAGGGAATGCAGAATAGCTCTCATTGAGGATGCTGAAACATGGTCAGCTGAGAACAGCAAATGGACTGCTCAGGTACTCAACCAGATAACTGGGCAGCTGGGTCCAAAGGTGTGCTCTGGGTATGGATTTGGGGCTGGATGTCCTGACCTCAACAGGTGCCCTAACAATAACCTATTGGGTTTCCTAGAGGGGTGAAAACATCTCTCTTTCTCTTTGGCATTTTGACTAGAAATCCTATCCTACCATGGAAACCTTTCTTATGAAAATTTCATCAAAACTAGCATATTCCCAAGAGAATTCTCCATTTCAACAAAGTGGCATTTCCCACTGATAAACTATGTTTCTGGAAAATGCCCAAATAACTCTACTGCTTGGCACCTGTTTAAGCTGCTAAATATTGGATCAAGTGATTCACATTACCATGGAGCACCATAGAGTTTTTCATTATATGACACTTGGAACAAAAGCCCTCTCTTATGGTACCAAAAAAAGCACTTGCAGGAGGGTGAGAGCTCAGGAGTGATCTGACCAATAAACACCTGAGACTCCCACTGCATGATCAAAACCCTCATCACCCTCATGCTTCACCCAAGCTGAAGCACTGGCAGCAATGCCTCCCCAAGGTGCATCTGTCCCCTTTCTACTGTCCCTCCTACATTCACCTGACATGTTTCTGCACACACATTTAGGGAACTTAAACTGGTTGCAGAAAAACAATCCAATGTGTTTCTGTGAAAGTGGGCCTTGTCCACCATCCACCACAGCTTCACAGGCAGCCCTGCCCAGACAGCTGAGAATGTCCAGCAACAGCTCAAGATCAAATGCATGTGGGCAGACAGGCAAAGCAGACTTGTGGGGGCCTTGTTGCTGGTGGCAAACAGCCAGCCTGGGGGACAGAAGACCAAAGCTAAAACATGTGACACTGCTCCTGTCTCAAGCAGGTGTAAAGATCTGATTCTTGCAGGCTTGATTCAAAACTTACCAATTCCTGCAGAAATCCCTTTTACTGACTTCAGGAGCTCTGGTCTCCAAAATTATCCTGTGTTCTAATTTATGTGTAAGAGCCAAACCAAATAATGTTTGCTTTTGGTAGGACAGAAATAGCAAATCCCTGAGGATATTTTATCTTCTTCAGAGATTATGAAACTTTCTCACTTAGATGGAAACCTCAATGGTAAAATTCATCCTAATTTTATGTATCTAATGTCTTTACATAACTAATGATCAGGCATGATTCATCCCAGCTACCTGAGATGTCTGCTTTGGGATGGCATAAAAGGCACCACAGGCAAAACTGATTCTTTTGATGACCTCCCATCTGACCATTATAGATGAACCCTCTTCCAGTCATTGGAAACACAAAAACACCATCTCTTCAGAGGCACACTAACATTTGTGTCATGATGTTTGTAACAAGTTTCCTGATGACTCACATGGCATAGCTTCGAAGGAGTGAAGCACAGCTAGTCTGAAATTCTTATTTTCTCTCTGTTTATGCACACATATACACACAGAGCTTCTTTAAATACATAAATGCTGAAAGCCCATTTTCTTCCATAATTGGTAGATTCTCCACTACAAAGACTAAACTCCTTGAGCCTGGCACCCTGTGGGGTCACTTACATGACTGCAAAGTGGATGCTCACTCCTGTTGTGAGATTTACATCTGCTTAGCACAGCTGTGAATGGCCAAATTTAGTACAGGATGGCAGAGAACTTAGTCCTAAGGCATTTTATTCTCTTTGACTGCAGATTTTTTATGCCCTCAGTGCACAGCTCAAGCAAGGAGTTTCCAACAGGCAAGCAAAACATGCACTTAACCCAGTGAAACTCTGAAGAGAAAAACATTCTCTTTGACAGAAAACTGGTGACTAATTGACAGCAGGTCTGACAAAATCATCAGGAAATCATGAGATAAATAAATACAGGTGCATTTCCTTCATCTTCTCTCTCATTTCAATAGATACAAACTAAATGTAAATGGTTATTAAAAAATTTCTGTGTGACATTTAATGGCTTTGAAGGCCATTGGAGGCTAAAGTTTTTTATTTATTCCCACACCATATGGAAGATAAGCAACAGCACAGCAGGATATGGTGCTGTGGAAAGAACCCCTGCCATTTCCAGCTGGTACCCTGAATCAATGTAAATTCATTGACCTCTCTGCTGTGGCCATGGATGTGACTCCTTGTGACATGAGTTCCTGTTCACTGGACCTTTCTCTTCAGGGTGGCATCGTCTGCAGTGTTAGGACATCCCAAGGAGCAAGAAATAAATTAGTGGCTCTTCCACAGTTTTTCTCTGCTTCCTTGTTAGTATGATAATTATAGTTTTAAATTGCTCTTATTAACTTAATGACCTGTTGCTCCTATGTGAGGAGATTTATCCTAGTCCTGGCAAACAGCAACTGTCTGGTCCAGCTCAGATGCTGTGATCTGCAGAGACTTGGCCTGGCCATTGAGAAAGTCCTCATAGGGGTGGATTTAATGGTGAGTGAGTTTCCCATTCTCGCAGAAGTTTTCAGAACCATCCCAAAATTCAGAACTTGAGCTCTTGTGGATAATTGTAGGCCTTGTAGGCCTTTTCTGCTCAAATAGGATGAATACTTAACAATTCAACTCCTATTTTGGAATGTTACCACAGAAACCATCAGGTTTTGGAGGTGTTGGTAGGACAGAGATTTTAAAATATTTTTTCTACACTTTGTCACTGTTTAAATTTGGGCCAATAAAGTGAGTCCAGAGCAGAGTGTCTGCAGAGAGCTGTGAGGCTAAGAACCCTGTGCTCTTCTGTACCACGAGAAGGTAAAAAACATTGCAAAAAGTCATTGAAGAGAAGGCAAGGTTGGGATTCATGTTATCTGAATATGAATGTGGCACTTAACACCACACAGAGGTCAATATCTGCCTTAGTGCTTGTGTCTTCACAGATTTACTTTTCAGATTTGACACCTATTCCCAGATGGAATGAACCGCCCTGTGGGAATTCCTTTTTCTCTCCACTGACTACAGAGAGAGTCTAAACAGTTCAGCTGCAGACATCTACAGTGAAGCTCTGACAGTAGCAGAGGCAGCATTTAATGCACCAAGTGAACCAGCAGAAGCAGCAGCTTATGGAGATGGCAACAGGATCCAGGTTAACAATATGCCACATCATTTTTCACTGCAGGAACTTGATGCAGAAAAATGCACCACCCTTGCTGCTGAAATCTCACAGTATCTGCCTACAATGGTGTCTGGATAAATAGATATATGTAAGGATTGCTGGAGTCTGTGAGGGTCCCAAAGTCAAGTGCAGAGTCGCTTTCTGTCCATCATTTTCTACAAAGACTCAAACCAGGTTAATTTTTGGCTAATTTCCAGTTAGGAATTTTTAACATTTTAGTCATTGCTGCTAGGGCTAAATCTCGACCTGAGGGAAGTATTTTTTGGTAAGGAAATCCTTTTCAATAACTACTGAAAAACCTCAGTCTCATAAAAAGTTAAATCTAATTTCTATGGAGAAAGTAAGGGTTAAACATGTGAGTGGCCACTGGGGATATTCCTTTGCCACATGGTTTTCTTTGGGACTCTAGTTTGCCCTGCCCTCCCAAGGCTCTCTTGGGAATAACTGGATGTCTTTTCCTTGGAAGTCAAGGCATAAATATGAAAGTATGAGCATAAAAATGAAAAGTTCCTTAGTCAAAGGATTAGTTCAAAGAGAGAGTGAGAGGAGTACATCCCAAACATATCAATATCAATGAGGTGTCTCTAATATCCCTTGATATGCAGTTGTGCAGAACTATCAAAGGTAAAGAGACAGCTAAAGTGAGAAGAAGAATCCTAAAGTTGAGTAAAGTAAAAGTCACAGATCAAACCTTATTAATGCTTGTTGCTTACAACACCCACGTCAGAAGAAATTAGCACTTCTTGGCACAAATCCCACATGTACACAAAACAAGTAGTGCACAAAAAAAAGGCAAAAAAGGAATGAATATTAAAGCAATCACTCAAAGGAAGGATTCATCTCCTGATCCTAACTACGCATGAAGTAAAAAATAAAATGTCTATAGAGAAATTTTATAGGCAGAAAAGCAGCTTGGTACACCAGGGACCAGAGTCAAAGCATGGAAGCTGTGAAGAGCAGATGAAGAACTCAGTCTGATCAAATGAGGATGATTAAATATCAGTGAACTGAGAAATAATGAATACTTATATGAGTAATGGGGCTAAACACTGATTAAAACTAAGCACCTGTTTAGAAAGAAAACCAATCATTTGAAAGTACCAACAAAAAGAAAGGTTGAAGTCAGAGCAGTGACAAATACTGCTGTGACAGAAAGCCCCTACAGTACTCTGGTTGAATAGAGATAACAGAGGTAAATAACTTAAAAGTAATGAATTCAAGGGATGTGTGTGTGTTTGATTTTCTCTCTCCTTCAGTACATGTCAGAAGGACTGGAGTTTACAATCATGTAGATGGAAATGAAGAGACCAGAGGAGAGCTAGGGAAAAAAGAGAATTGTTTTGTGTCTAATATACTGTGAGATAAGGAAACACGTAGTGATGAACCACACAGTCATCTTTCACTGTTTTGCTGCTCTGTACAGCTGCAGTGGCAATACTATGTCTGTCATCCATTAACTTTTGGTGTCTATAAATGTACAATTGCCCCTTGCTGGCAGCAATGATCAGGTATCTGAAATTCTCCCAATCTCTAACAAGACTACTCCATGCACCTCTGCTGATCACTTTAACTGGGTTTATAACCCACACTATAAGCACAAATCAATAATTTTCTATTGAGTCTGGGGACACAACAGCCTTTGGGAATCTGCTTTTCCAGCTTGTCATGTCTGTGTTTGCTGGCCATCCCTCTCATCAAACCCAACAGGTTTCATTTTCTCCTGGCCATATGAGGCCAAGGATGAGAATGTGTCTGCATGTAGATGTGTCTCTATAAAGGGAAGGCTGGCACTACATTATTTACTGAGGGAGGTACAGATGCTGCAGCCTACTCACTCTCTCTTCTCCTATTGGACTCCTACACTCATCAGCAGCTAGAAATACTCCAGAGACTGCAATAACCTACACTGGCTGGGAATGGTGCCAAAGTGGCTGTTGGCTGAGAGTTGCAGAAGTCTAGTTCAGCGTGGCCTTTCATACCCTCTGTTTGACCCTCCTAAACCCAAGGGGATTAGTACCCCTCTGAGCCTCATTATACCATCCATCAAAGAGTCCCCACATGAGGGTAAATCTCAACTGGCCAAGGAGAGCTGGAGGTTGGGCAGCACAAAGACCTTCATTCACTCTCCAGTGGAGGCACTTAATTTTTAGGCTTGCTGACTGCTTATATACAGTGTGAAATGCTCAAAGTGACTACTTCCTGGGATAAGGAATTAATACAAACAAGTAAACAGTGAAGCAGTGTTAGCATGTTTCTTCCCTACGATTAAAAACAATTTTATGACCTGAAAAGGATACACTGACTGATTTTGGCAGTGATCACTCATCTAATCTACTCCACACATAGATGCATCTGTCTTCTTACTTACAGCATCAGCTGTCACCATGGGACTCTGTCTTTATTTTCTTCAACAGATTTTTAGTGGGTTCTCTAGACCTAAAAATAAACAAGCTCTTCTGGGGAATATGCTTGTCTCCTCAGCTCCCATGTGCAAGTTGCAGCATGATTCCTGCTGGCTGTTTGGAGGTTTGTATTCCAGACCTCTGCACAGACCTGCCAAGTGGCAGGATGGGAGTGGAAGCCAATAGATGAATTATAGAAGTTACTGTGTGTTTGCAGCAAAAATATCACCGACTTCCACAGAAACACGAGGGCTGATCTTGCTTATCATTTTGCATTTGATATTGAAATTGTCATTGTGGATGATAAGACCTTCTACAATGGGATTCCCCTATTGGCCAGGCATCTCCATAACAGCTCTGCTGCAAAATATGATGAACTATAAACTGATCCGAACTACTTTGTGCATACCTACCTCAAATATGGAAATTCATTCCTTTTTGCAGGCACCTTCAAGTCCCTCAGAGTCAAAACCTTTGTGCCTGCAGAAATAGATAATTGGGACACAGGCTATGAGCTCTGCTTCACTATCTGAGTCCATTTGATGGATTTAAGGGATTTAATTTTTAGTTACTGCACCTGGAAAATTGTCTTACATGAAGAACTCTGAATCACAGAATGACAAAAAAGTCTAGGCTGGAAGAGCTAGAAGACCTCTAGAGATCTAGTCCAATCTTTTGTTGAAAGTAGACCTTAGATTGCCAAGTCAAGTCTTGAATATTTCCAACAAGGAAGACTCGTCTGCTTTTTTGGGCAACCTGTTCCAATATTTAATTGTTCTCACAGTGAGGCATATAGTTTATATCCAGGTGGAATTTCTCTTAAATCCAGTTGTGCCCATTGCCTCCTGCCTTCTTACTGTTCATCCTTGTGAAGAAAGTACCACCTTCTTCTTTATAACTACCATTAAGTTTCGGAAGATTATGATTAGATTCCCATTAACCTCCTCTTCTCATGGCTGAACAAACCTAGTTCCTTCAGCCTTTATCCATACATCAAGTTCTCCAACCCTCTTGTCATGCTGAGATTGTCTCAGATTTTGTAGCAGCTCCAACTCTAGTCTTGGCACTTACTGGTCATGTTTAGTCAGGCACAAAACACAGCCAGGCAAAAAATGACCTGTCTCCCACTTTATATAGCCCAAGGCAGCTTTGCAACAGTGATGTAAGAACATCTTGGGCTGTGAGTCCTGCACTCAGTGTCTGAGGCTGACAGGCTCACAGGCTGACACAGCTCAGCTCTGCTAAGTGCACACACAGACACACATGCACACACAGAATCCCTCCCTTGGAAAGCTGGTTTAACTGATCTCTTCAGAATGCTTAGGCCATATGGTTCTGATTATTTATAAAGATAAAAGTGTGTATTTTTTCTCTGTGTAAAAATAACCAGACTTAAGGAAGGAAGATGCTTTTGTGTAAATTATTTAAAAATAGGAAAGCTGCTAATCCCTGGAGAGAACCCTCGCTAGTGTTGGATGCAGTTCCAGGAAGCCCCTGAGAGAACAGGACAAGGGGCCTGTCTGCTCAACCATGCTTCAAAAATATCCTTTTACACCCCCAACATGACCACCCTGACTGCTCCCTCTTGAGCTAGTGCACATTCCTGATGAAAGTGCACTAGCTGATGAAAGGCAGCTGCAGGGCAAATATAACTCATGGCATTCTCCATTGTGGCTTCTTTCCCAATGCTTCGAGCTTTTAACAATGTCCCTTAAACTCTCACTGCATAGGGCTCTAATGAGGCTGGAAGGCTGAAGGGTGACATCTGTGACTGCTCAAACTCATTTAATTCATGTGTTCAGGGTCTAAGCTGCCATGGTGCTCGAGGTTGCTGTAAACTGCCCAGCAGCTTTGAGCGAGACGAGCAATGTGGATATATTTGGTGAGGAAATTAATGTTTAAGATGGGAGTGTCCATTTAAGGTCAGCACAGGGTTGGATGAGTGGCCCCAGATATGGTTGAAGAACATCAACCATCTCTCTCTTCTGCTCCTCCTTCTCTACTTCAAAGCTGATGTCATAAACAGGGCCAAGAATGGCCTGTGGCTCCTTGAAGCCATCCTGTGTCCCCTCCATCTCTGCCACCCTTGGCTGGCTGTGCTGCACCTTGCCACAAGCACAGAAGGCAGCCAAGCCATGGTTGCCTTTTCCCTGGTGGTGTTTGGCAGCTGGTTCTCCTAGAAACTGTGTCCTCCCACTGTACCTATCCTGCCGAAGGATTTCAGGAGGTTAAACACACTAACACTTAGCAAGGTCTCAGATGCAAGTGTGATGGAAAATGCATGATGGAAAATGTGAAGGCTTTTCATTCTGGTTCAAATAAACAATTAAACTTTGAATTTCTTCTCAGTTATGGCATCATTCCTTGTGACTTTGTCTTTTTGCTGATGCTGAGCAAAAAAACCCCTGTTTATAAGATTTATAGTTACATAGAGTTCTCTCTAACAAGGACTTTCTATGGCACAATTCATAACCTTCCTTCACCTCCTTTCATCCCCAGTCTCATGATGTAGGAAAGTGTTTCTTCAGGGTGAAATTGTGAGGGGACCAGCTATTTCTGTCTTCCTGACGTTTCTCATTACAATCTTCCTCATTCCCCTAAACGGTTTGTTTCTGACTGCCAGCATTGCACAAGCTCTTCTATGACAGTAGAGGAGATCTGACATTTAGCTGAGCTTTGCACTGGTTATTTGGGTGTAACAGAGCAGTGAATGGTTTTTATTGATACTATTGTCATTTTCTGAAATTCTCTGGGAATGTAAAAAGCCATCAGTCTGCATCCCAGTTTTTCTCCTGTGGCAAGTGTGGCCTGGCAGACCACTGTCTCATTCTAGCTCCCTCCAGTTCCTCAGAGGATCTAGTTTTGTGTCCCATTTAGGGCTTCAGATCCTATAAGTTTTCATGGCTGCCACTGCTGCACTATGGCAGCACCTCTCCATTTCATCCTCCCAACACTTCCATGAAGAAGCGAAAATACAGTTGCACCCATGCTGTACATGGGGACCTGGAACACAAGTAGACCCTGTAATCTGTCTTTGAACACTAGAAGTCTGTGGGAGGTCAAGAGCTTAGCTCAAACTCCCCCCATAGAAGCAAGTGGTCTCACCACTGGATGACCTCTTCATCTTTAAATCTACCTCCTTCCAGCCCTCTGGGACCTCATCTTTAGCTTCTGTTTCTCAATCAGGGCTTTCACAGCAGAGCTCAGGCTCAGAGCCTTGCTCTGGGCTGCAGTACAGAGCACTGAACTGGCACTGGTTCAGGGAGAGGACTGCCAAGAAGTGAGCTCCAAAGGTTCTCAGCAGTGTGGTGGAGGGCAGCCAGCCCCAGCCACATGGCATCTCCTTCCTGTGCTTTGGGAGCAGGGAGAGGAGATTGCTGTTTCCCACTTTGCCTTTAAGTGGCCAGCAATATGGAAATGATCTCAGTCATGTCTCATGGGAGACCAGATTCCCTTTTGCATTCCTTCAGAGCCCCCTGGACTGAGGTCCAGTAGATGGTCCTGCTGTAACATACCATGTGCATAATGATGACATGGAGTTTTTGAGATAAAATTCTTGGACTTTGGCTTGATCTATGATAGAAGACACAAAGAACTGTTGAAGCAGCATTCCCTGCTCGTTCGAAGCAGGTTGATGAAGAAACTGTTCTATTTACCACCTTCTCTTCTTCTGAAGGATGCTGTGATTAATTACTGACAGGTAATCAGGAAAAGAGATTTTTTTCCCCTGCTAAATAACAGCTACATTCTTATTTTCTTGCTGGTGACAGAATTGGTGCTATTGTTTCAAATTCTCACAGGATGTGTATTAATTAGTAACAAGAGTGAGTTTCACAGATCCATCGCTTATCCCTGACTCATTTCTCCAACATAAGGACTGGCCCTGGAGCTTCTCCTTGGAGAGATTAAAAAGCCCCAACAAACCAAGCTTTCAAAATTAACACGTTGCAGAGATGTCATAAGGACAAGCATTATTTCTGTGTGGGTCTGAGAGTCGTTCTGGGGCTGAAAGAGCATCTCAAACATAAAGATATTCTGTTAAGATGACCTCCTGGTTACGTTCTTCCATCACAAGCAATTCCTAATTGTCAGAAATCATCCTTTTTGTTGTTGTTGCAGTGGATTTCAAGGACTAAGAAGAGTAAAGAATTCTCCTCCAGGCAAAGAAATGTAGCTGGAGGTTTACACGTTTTCAGTGGAAGTACACCAAATCCGTATGTCTACATTTGGAAGCATTCTCTGTTGGTTTTGGACATGAAAATAATGAAAATGAGAGTGCTGTTTTGCAAAAAAAATAAAATCTAATGGACAGAAATCAATCCACAGAGACAATTTTGGATTTTCTCCCACATTTTTTGGATTTAAAGAACTTTGAAAGGTAGGTTAATCCCAGCCCAGAGGAGATAAAAAACCTGAAAAATTCTTATTCCACTTCCAACTAACTAGCAGAAAAGAAGACTGCCTTGTTTCAGGTTTGTTCCCAATACATTTCCCAAATTCTTGTTTGCTCATATATTTTTAGATTTTTTTTTCTTGCTTGAATTATTTTCTTTGTAAAAGTTTTATCACTAAGCTCAAAAGTAGCATGGGGTCCTGCTGTCATCAGACTAGCCTCAGCAATTTTGCTCATAAACTTCTGTTTAAGTGTTAGTCAACTTCAGGGTCTGCAGGCTGGAAAGAAAATATATGGATTTTTCAGAAATTGTACCAACACATCAGGTTAGAGCTGAATTTAAGTTCTGTGAAATGAAGATTCAAACCAACAGAAATATTTCCATGTTTAAACATTCCAATGAAAACAATTTTAATTGGAATTATTCCCTTGCTGGGTTTATAAGCCAAACACTGCATCATTTTGCTAGAAAAGAAGAGCCAGATTTTTTAGCTTCCAGTAAGTTTCACAGTCAATTTTAATTCTTTATGTGGAGTGAAATACAGTTAGTATGGAATGACAAAAATTGAAATGCAAATTAAGTTTTTAAAATTATTTGCTGTGAGTGATACAGGAATGTAAATGCACTGAAAAATGTGATCTCAGGGTTGAATTTCCCCTGCCTAATTTCAAATCAGAGAGGAATTTCTTTACTTTTGAAGTGCATCCTATGGCTGATGTTTGCAATGCTATCCCTGGTGTGTAATACAAAGGAGTGTTAATTATTTAAAGATGTGGACAGGTTGTCCGTGGGAATGAGGAGAGTGGGAAATAAGGAAGATGAGTAGAAGGAAATGAAGACAGCAACATAATGTAAATAATGAAACTTGTAAAGATCCATCCTGAAAAAAAAAAATCTGTATTATCATAGCAACAGAAGCCAAGAGCATGGCATGGGCAGCATCTCCATCCCCCTCAAAGACTGGTGCTGCTGAAGAGAAGTGAATGTCTGGGATGAGCTTTGCAGAGGGTTTTTTTGGGGATTCTTTGCCTAGAATTTTGGAATCTGTTCCCTTAGCTGCAGATGCCTTCCAAGAGATGCATAAATGTCCCTTCTGGCACCCACTGCTTTTCTTTGGCAGAGCTTGGACCCTTCACACAAAACGACTGCTTCCTGGAAAAGCACTGTCTATGCAAGGCCTGAAGAATGATCTTTCATGCCTAATCCAGGCCTGAAGTCAAAATAGGCCTTCACAGCATGTCATTTCTATACTTAAACAATAAATGCCATACCAGTGCCCTCTCTCAGACCCCAGACCCCAGCCAAGATAGAGTATGGGAGACCAGACCAGAGAGGACCAAAGGAAGGTGAGATTCCAGCAATTCTGTAAGATCTTGCAGTGTCGGGAATTTACTTAAGGAGTTGAATCTGGGTGTTATCTTTGTGCCTATATAAGTCTTGAAAGACAACTCTATAGATAGCACTGTAAGTCACCTAGGTAATGAAGCAGTTTCCATTGCAACAATTCTATAAGTTTGTTAGCTTCCAATGAAATCTCCAGGGGCTGGGCTCTTGTCTCTGGTGGAAGCATTTCTAGATCTATATTGCTTCATGGCATTTTTTCCTACATGTTAGAGCTTGGGAGCATTAAATAATTCATATACCAAGTAGAAATAATAAATTATCAGTGAAGGGGGCTTAAAATTCACCGTACATAAGAAAAGATGGATCATTATAACTTATTATGAAGTTCCCCTTACTGCCAAGCTTTGAGGTTCAATGCCATAATATTATAAAGCCAGTGAAGCTCAGTGATTAAACTCTGCTTCCTCAACCCCTTTAAATTCAGATGGGAAAAATGCAGGAAAGGGATATGACTTAAATGGTGATGTGAGGGAATGGTAATAATGCCGAGTCAAAGAGAGGTCATTCTGAAACACACCTTGGGGACAGCAGGTGTGGTAATAAATTAACTGTATATACTTTAAGGCAGGGCAAGATAGACACAGAGGAATTCCAGCAAAGAGTAACTTGCCCATGGCAGAGCCTGCCAAGCAATAACTTGCTGATTTAGGGTCCATTCTTGGAGAAGCTCCATGCTCAAAACATCCACAGACAATTGAACAAACAGGGCCAGACTTGTTGTGTCACTGCAGCCCCTCTCCCACACTGGTGCTTTTCCAGCATGGTGCACTGATCTACCAGTGACTGAGGTGGTGCACCCTGGCTGATGGAAGGTTTTGAGACACAAAGTGCCCTTGGGGGAGTTTTGGATCCATTTCTCCCTCCACACATACACTAAAATAATCTCCTAACCTATTTAGTGGTCCATGGCTGTGGGGCTGACATCCTACAACAGAAAATAGTGCTTGGTGACTGCAGTAGCCTGTCCTGCACAGCTAGTCCAGGCAAGAGGGGATTTCATCTCTTTCCTTCCCTCACAGAGTGGAGGGTAACTCAAGAAGGAGTCAAGGTTTTTAAGTACAGTAAAACTCGTGCTGCCCTCCTGTGTGGCCTCATCCTGAGAAAGAATAGCACAGAAACCTGGTGATGCAGCTACTATAAAAGACCTAAGAATGCAGCAGGCTGATGCCTTCACCCAAGCCTCAGATTCAATGATGCACTCAAATAGGCTCATTACTGCTCATTTGAGCCTTCTCCAATGTTTTATAAACCAAGTATTGAAAAATCAATGTATGAGTTTTGAAAATTGTGTCCCGAACCTTCCAGTCAGGAGAAACCCAATCCAGCATCAACAACAGCTGAGCAGACAGTTTTATGGTTACAGCTTTAAGGCTTTGGAACAAACAAAAAACCAAAAAACTAAACAAAACAAAACAAAACAAAGCAAAAAAGCAAAAAAAAAAAAAAAAAATTACTTTCAGCAGTTTCTGCACTTGAATGTTAATCATACCAGATTATGAAGTTTTGTGGACTCTGAAATTACATGACCTAGATTTTACATATCCTTTTGCTGATTTCAGAAGTCCAGATTTAAGAAGCAGATCTCTGGTGATGACTCTTTAATGAACTACAATTTACGCAAAAGAATGAGTCACTTTACAGACACCTTTCAACACTGCAATTTTTGGTAGGAAGTTTTACTGTGCAATTCCTCTTTTCATCCTGTATCCATGTGCTGAAAGTGTATGAGGATGAAGCTCTGTGTATTCAAGGATGGTAAGATTAAGCCCTAAATGGAAATCAGAGTGCATTTCCATCCCTCCTCCCCTGTATACTTTGTTTATAGAGATGTCATGGTAACTCAAATATAACCTTCTACTTGTTAACATTTACAAAAAACATCTCAGCTCAATTGAGGAAAAGTGGGCAATTTGCCTGTCTGGATTTCTGAAAATAAAAATAAATAATTTTATAATGAAAAAAAAAATGAGATAACTTTCCCAAAAAGCTACATTTTGCTTTAGGTCTGAAATATCAGTAGACTGTTTCAATTTTCTTTGTGAGAAAGAAACTCTTATTAATATTTGTCTAGTTTCTCCCAGCTGAAGGACGTAAGATCTCTTTAGTTAATGGATTTTACATGGGAATTAATGGGAGAAAGGTTGGTGGTCTTGCTTTCTAGAGACAAGTTTAATTCATTAGCAAGCATTATAGAGAAATCAGTGGTCAAGACATTCCTTGTAAATCCTGCCTGAAGAGACTCTTTGCCTATTAGGTATAGAAAAAATATTTCCTTGAGGAATAGCTGATCATCTTCATATATATCAGGAGCAGACATGAATTCCTTGACATCCAGATCCACACAATAGCCCAGCTCATTCTATCTCAGAAAAGGGGTTGTATCTCAGGGGCATGGAGCAAGAAAAAGCTTGGAAAAGGAGAGAAATGGAAATGATATGTCCATGTGGTTAGATGGAGGACAGCAATATGTAAGAATTTACAGATTCAAAAAATGGGAAAGAAAATAAGCTCTGTGCAACTCAAAATAGACAACTCAAAGTAGCTAAGATGGGCCAAAAGAGGTGAACAATCTTAGGAAAATTAAGCAGGTCTCCTGCAAAGCGAAGAGTAGAATAGTGCAGCAGCTTTCTAGGAGGAGGTGAGGAAGCTTTTAACTACAGATGAGATCCTGAGATATGGAGGGACAATCTGTGGGCAGTGACCTGCACTGTAACTGGTGACATCTTGGGAAGATTCATTGCACAGATCCTGGGAGATATTGCAAATGGGAGAGACACCCCTCTTGGTTGTAAAGGGCAAAGGTGCTGGGGAAGAGAGGGGGACTCTTTTGGCTCTGTAAATTTGTAAGGGAAAGGAGAAAGAGAAGACAATTTTCATCTCAGCTCATGTAGCCATTATATGTTGTTCATATACACTTCTGAGTCAAATTTGATTCCAGGTCAGAAAGACTGCTGGAATACAGCTTTGAAATAGTGATGTATAAGATGTTTACTAGCTGCAATTTCTGCCTGTCTTTCATTGGACAACACAACTCTCTCCTCATTAAACCTCTTTTTGCAATTTGGGAACACAAGTAGCAAAGCTTGTAATTTCTAACTCTGTAAATTGGTTGTCTGAATACACCTGAAGGTCCATAAAATCATAATCTTCCAAACTCAAAACAAGAAAACTGATTTGTTTGATTTGTTTGCTTGGTTTTTAAGGTTTCTTAAAGGCATCCTGCAGGAAAAAGCACCTATAAAAGAAACATTTCCCTAATGTAAAGAACAGGAAAGATGTGAGAGTTAAAAACCATAAATGAAAGTTACAAGTTTTAAAACAGAAGTGATTGATAGGAAAAGCTGAAGAGTCGGTAGAATAGCAGCAATTGCCAGGACTACAAACAATAAGAATAAATATTTTAGGGAAGAAAATAAAAGCTAAAATCAAGTACAAGTTGTCTACTGGATTCAGATATAAAATTATGCAATAAGTATATGTAAAATCAAAAAGAGTATAGAAAAAAGTATTCAGCAGATATTTCTGTTATTTGAAACACACAAAACAAAAACAAAAGTCTTAGCCCAAGTGATGTTGTGGATGAAAAAAATTCACTATCCATATCAAAGGAAGATATGAAGCAGATTTTGATACTACATTTTTTCAAATAAAGAAATCAAGAAAATAATTTACAATAGGCATCAAGAAGGGCTGAGGCAAGAATTACCCAGATCTGCTGTGGTTAGCTGATAATTCATCCCGGTTAATAAGGCAATGCTGTATCTTCAGACATTCCTTTTGTGATTCCTGTGTTAGAGAGAAAGGGAGAAACCAGAGACCACCAGTCAGCCTGACATTTCTTACAGGCCAGACAGTGGGGCAGTAAGTTCAGGACTCTGTCAATGAAGAGTTAGAGCTTAAGAAGGTAAGATGAAGAGGACGCCAGGCAAAATGGTTTTAATGGAATGTACATCTTGTTAAACGAGTCTGTTATCTATTTTTGATAAGATTATAGGTTTGGATGATTAAGGCAGCTGTGCTGAGGAGGTGCCTTTGGATTTCTCCATGGCACTTCACTTAATACTGCCTGACACACTGATTAAAATCTTTCATTAAAGGGAATCAACAGGGCAAAAATAGATGGATAGAAAACTGTCTCACTGAGGGAAACTGGAGGTGGAGTCATTAACATAGCTGCTCCTGGATGAAGCCATCAGTAGAGGACTTGTCTGGTCACCAGCTCTTGGTCAGATACCATGTGATGCTTTCATCTCTGATATAGGAGGTGATAAGATATATTTGCTTTTTGACATGTTATGAGGTGAATGATTAGTTTTTTTTAGTTTTCATCCAGAAAATTAAGGCTCATAATGCCTAATCAAGGTACAAGAACAGGAAAGAAAGAAAATAAATGTCTCTGCAGAGGGTATATATATTTTAAAAAAGTATGTTTGTAGCAGAGTGATCCTTTCTTCAGACACAACACTGGATGGTTCATTAACTAAATATTTCATTCAACTGAGCTGGCATCCTTCCAAACAGAGATGGAAATAATGGAAGTCCAGAAAAGGCCCAGGCCCAAACACTAATTTAGAACTATGAAATCAACCATTTTTAGAAGACTTATGGAACACAATCTATTCAGATTATTTGTGATAAAGTGGGAATGAGTGATTTGGTTATATCTGTGTCCCTGGGGATTGTTGAGAACCAACACCATATACAACAGTAGGTTAGATAAAAATGATCCTTTCCTGAAAAAAAGATGAATCAAGAGGCCTCTCAGGGTCTCTCCCAGCCTTTTATTCTCTTATATTGTGACATGATGTGTTTTAAGTTAGAAAAAAAAGGCTGTGTCCAGTTGGTGAGATAAATTAGATATTTGAGTAGCTACCAGTAAAGGTACTGAACTCTCCCTCACTTGAAATCCTTACAAGAAGATTAGTTATCCCTATTAATACAAGCTTAGTCCAGATTTTGGAGAAGATTGCAGGGGCCTGTGCCACAGGATCCAGCTATTAATCCACAGAATTGGAGTATTTCAGTCAATATATCTTTGGTACTTACATCTCCATGTATCATCTCTGATTGTTTCTTTAAGTAGGACCTGATCATCTAAGTGTTGTCTATTATTTTTATATTCATACATATATATATATATACACACAAAAAATATAATATATACGCATATATATGTATATATAAAATGGCACTCCTGGTGTTCAATTTCTTCATGGTGCTTCTTTAATATACAGCACTAACTTCACAAAGTCACCCCTGACACTATAAATCTTGATTTTTCTGGTGGTTGAGCTTTTTTAAAAAGCCTGATGGGGGAAAAAATTTTCATCTGTGTCTTCAGGCTGCTGTGTAAATCTCCTGAGATCTCCTGAGACACATCTTGACTTTATCATCACCCTCTATGCCTGGCTTGGGTCTTCTCATAGGGAAGTACTTCAATTTTCTTTCAAAAAGCTTATATCAGGGAAAACTCACCACAGCTAGATGAAGCATTTTGAACTTTAGTAAGAGAAATTATGTTGGAATTGAATCTTCTCATTTAAATCAAAGGTGAACTGGTGGGTGTTTGGGTGCAGACCTAGGGCTCAGTGTTCTGCACTGCCCCTGCCTCTGCATGGGCTGCCACAGAGAAGCACCCAGAGGTCCTGGTTACCCCTTTCTTGCACCCATTTCTGCAACAATGCCTTATGTCTGATGCATGAAGAAATGCCAGCCATCCTGCATAAGTTTCCAAGAAACAAATTGTCTTAGAAGAAAACTGACAAGCCTTTGCTTCTGAGCTGTCCTGTAATTATAAGGCAATCTTTTTTCATAGTTTACTACATTATTTCATGTTTATAAAGCAGGCTGGAAGTAAAGCACACGTTTTTATTACTTTGTAGAACCCAATGATTAGCAATATTGTTACAGTCTAGGTTTTCCAACAAATAATTTTCTGGTTTTGGCTTGTTTGGAAGTAACACATTCCTAAATTATCATGATTTTTCCATCAAAGACTTTTCTCTTCCTGTGCCTTATTTTTTCAAGTGATATCCCAAGCAGCATCATCCTGTAATAATTTAGCAATATGGCAAGACTAGACTGTAGCACTAAGAAAAATATAGGGAAATTTTGGTAAATGTCTGAAATAGTGATGCATAGAATACAATAACCAAAGTTCATCCTCTCTGCAGTCCTTTTTCAAGATGTACTCATAGGAGCTCCTGAAACTGAAAATTACTGGGGGTAACAGTGAGTTAGGGGACGAGAAGGTTAGGAGGGACTATTTTCTCTTCAATGTAGCTCCACTTGGCCCTTCTGACTCAGGGAGAAAAGCTGGGACTGTTGTATTATTATCAATATTAGTAGTACTTTGTCTTTTTTGACTTGGTATTACAACTTTTCTCCCTTACCAAACAGGGCTTCTCAGTTAGTAAAGTTCTTTTTTTTTTTTTTAAAGAATGGGTGCTGCCAAATCAGTGTGCATACTTATTTTGTTTTTGAATTCATTACTAGGTCTTTAAAAGCACCTTCTGATTTATTACTCCTGGAATAATTATTAGAAATATTAAGATCCATGGTGTCTTGTCTCCTGCTGATAATGTTTCTATTATGAGCATCTTAGACAAAAGCTGCTGCTTAGTCTACTCTATACTTCAAAACCTAATGCCCACTGGTTTCAGTGGGAGCATGGTAGAATCAGTTGATTCCTACTGATTTCAGTGGGATGTTAGGAGCTGACTAAATAGGAATTAGAAACATAAATACTTTGTTGTAGCAGGGAATTAGGGAGTAATAAGATGGATTTCTGCTATAAGCTGGCAGCTCATCAGCAGGAAGTTACTAAGGAGAAGAAAGATGTGTCATAGTCTGACAAAAGCTGAGCATGAGCCACAGAAATGGTGCAGGTGTGAAGAGGGCAAAGGCACTTCTGGAGTGTCTCCCGGGAAGTATCTCCAGCAGGGAAGTTTTAGGTTGTGCTGCAATACTGCACCATTCTCATCACCCCTTCGAAAAGAAAGATGAATTTATACTGCAGCAGTCACAGAGAGTGGTCATGGTGGTGACCCAGGAAAGTTCACCACTTGAAAAGAGCCTGACTGAGCTGGGAGCTTTTCTGGTCTTGCAGAAGGAAGAGTGAGAAGAGGTGTGGCTGTTGGCTGTAAACACACCACAGGTGAACACCAGGCAAAGATCAAAATGAATTAACTCGAGGTATACAACCATAAGAAAAATTAGGTACTAACTGCTTATGATAAATATCTGATAATTAGAAAAGTGCTCCTAATTGCTGCAGCAGTTGCTGAGATTCTGGAAGATCCTCCAGTAGCAGTAATAAGGAAAAAAATGTTTTTATGGTTTTGGGGGGTTTTTGTTCCTTTTTTTTTTTTTTAGTTTGAAAGACAATCAGCTTACAGATGGAACTTGATGATATGTGACAACTGGGCATGAGACTTGTCCTGGGAGATCCTTCCAGTATCCTTTTCCTAAGGATTGTTAAGGATTGTTTAAACACAGGGTTGTCCTCTCTCTCAAGCAGGCAGGGGTTTCCAGTGGAGACTAATTCCCATCAACATTTTGCATGTGACAAGAAAAGCCTGGGTCACAACCAAGCCTACCACTGCTCCAGTGTGGCCAGCCCAAGGAGCTCTCCCATTTTTTCAGGGTAAAGAGTCATCCCTGAGGAAGACTGAGGAAAACACAGGAGTGTAAATAATGGTTCATGTCATTTTTTAAAGCCTCAACAAAGATGATGCTGCAAGAAGTAGGACAAAAGAACAAAGAATGAGTATGAAGCCAGTTCTTTTGCAAGGGATGGGAAAAAGAAATGTCTGTCCTGTGTGTGCCCTTGGGACTATTTATCTTGTGAAAACCTGGTCGTTTTGCTCATTATTTATTACTGCTTTTTCCTGAAATAAGCAATGCTGAATCTGGAGCCCAAGGTGAAATAAAACTTATTTTTGTTAATTGAAACAGTCTAATGGCCATCATTCTGACCTGCTGGCTTTTGTGCTGTCATTTTGAGAACATGTCACAGAGTGGCCAAGTCAACACTGGCTCCCAGGCTAGCTTGCTCAGCTTCAGAGACCTGTGTGTGCCCTGAGGGTGTCTGCTTATATCTTAGCAAGCTGAATATAGCTTGTGAAATCTCATCATTTCCACTGAGCCTTACAGTGCTTAGACTTGAGGAACTTCAGTGCCTGTCAAATGAGGCTTTAGGCAGATTTGCTAATGACCTTTAGAGATGGGCAATAGTTGAGCAGCATTGAATGAACAGCATTTTCCATTTCAACATCTTTCACCTTGCAGAGCACTGCTCTGCCACGATCTCTTAGTTAAAGAGAGGGAGACTGAGGCACAGTGGCAGTTTATAACAGCTTCTTTTAATTAAAAATAAAACACCTCCATTAAGTTATTGTGCTGCTTGTTTTGTTGAACATATCTACCCACTCCCTTCAGTCATTCTTCTAATCCTGAGAGGCAGTTCAGGCTCTTCAGCTTCCAGAAGCTGAAATTTGCTTTTAGAAATAACAGCAAACTGAATTCTGTGGTATTTATTGCAGGAAAGATATTTAGAGAAGGTGTTCATGGTTGATCATATGATCCAAGTATCCACTAGCAGCAATGTGTCTGGCCATTTGAACTATATTTAGAGAAAATGAAAATCCTATTTTTGTCTAGTATTATTTCTTAAGTCACACCCAGGGGGTTCTTAGGCAAACTGGGCTTGTTGTACAGGAGTCTGTACATATGTAATGTGGGAGTCAGGAGTCTGGCTCAAAGGCTCTCATGATCAAAGCTATAAAACTGTGAAAGTGGGACAGAGAGGCTGGTAATTAGCTTATTCTGAGAGCTGTGTTTAGGTGTTGTAAAAATTCCCTACTGTCTTTGCAAATCCTAGGAAATGAGTCCTGATCTGACTCACTTATCACCCCCCTCCGTTTCTGATGCCAAACTAGCTGTTATAGCTGAAATCAGGCACCTATTGCAGCTGTACGTGGCTCTGAATGGTAAGAGGAATTAAACAGGATTCATCTCACCCTGCATTAGAGACCTACAGAGTAGAGCCCTGCCCTACTTAGTCAGTGAAGAGACACAGTATCTTTAAGGCGTGTCCTGACAAGGTACACGCCTAAAGCAGACCAGACAAAACTCTCCCTGAAAGTGTCTGTTTCTCTCTGTTCCCTCTGAAGAGTATCCAGCTGACACTTGTGTGTGTGTCTTGGTTTTGGCTGGGGTAGAGTTAATTTTCTTCTCAGTAGCTGGTACAGTGCTGTATTTTGAATTTAGTACGATAATAACTTTGCTGACACACTCCAGCTGGGGCTGAGCAGTGCTTACCCTGAGTCAAGGACTTTCCAGTGTCCTGTGCTCTGCTCTGAGCAGGTGCACAGAAGTCATGAGGGAGCATGGGCAGGACGGGTGACTTGAACTGGCCAAAGGGATCTTCCACACTGCAGAACATCTTGGTATATAAACAGCCCCCAAAACCTACCCAGGCAAGAACCATGTTCTTACAATGGTGAAAACAATCACTGGATGGCTGGAAACAACCTGTGCTCTATGCCACCACTTAGAACACTACACTGGGCCTTGAAAAGAAAATTTTAGGGAGACATGGCATCCCAGAAATAATTGACTCAGACAAAGGTACTAATTTATGAAACAATCTCATAGACACTTGGCACTGAAGGGGTGTATCACGTCCCACATCGTGCACCAGCCTCTGGGAAGACTGGATGATGCAAAGGATTGTTAAAGACTGCTCAGAGCAGTGGGGAGTGGGACCTTCAAACATAGGGGTACACATTTAGCAAAAGCCACCTGGCTGGCCAACTCTAGAGGATCTGTCAATCAGGCTGTCCCTGCCCAATCAAAACTTATATGTTCTGTAGAAGGTCTGTAGTGCCCATAAAAAATATGCTGGGGTTAAACCACAACAGTGGTGTAGTCCTTTTTTCCAGATGAACTGTGTGCTGTGTCAGGGTTGTATTCAGATTCAGTTTGTTCCTTGATGGCAGACACGTTTTGCCTTAATTCCTTATAATTGACAGATTTTTGTTACAAGGTGATCATCCATTGTGAGCAGATGAATACAGCTCTTAAATGGGCTAGAGCTTCTGTGCATGATAATGAAATCACAAAAATAAGACACAGAAACAGGCTAGAAATAACAGACAAAAAGTAACACAGTGTATGTTAGAAAAATGCTAGTTGCTCTATACAGTGTGTGAAAAATACCTTGAGCACAATCATTACCATGATGGGGGATAAATAATTTGTCATTTTCATATTATCATCAAATAAAGCAAAACATAATTGGAGTTAAAGAAAGACCAAAGAGATAACTGAAGTTCTTTTTAGCTCTTAGAGGCTTTGCTGTAACTGCACTGGGCATATTGCATTAAGTTCTAAGTACTGGAAATTAGAATGCATTCAGGAGAGCAATAAAAATTATTAGGGGCCTGAAATTACTGACCTAGGAAGAAAAGATAAGGTACATTAGAGTACACCCTTGGAAAGATGAAATGATGAGCTAATTGCTCCACAAAAGGCTCCACGTGTGATTTTCCACACCGTACAGAGCTTCAAAGGGCCACAGTGTAGGTGAATACCAATTCTGATATGTTAGTTAGCAACGTAAAAGTCCAGTTTAATCCAGAAACACAAGCTTTATTCATTGCTGAATCTTCATACCCTGAAATGTTTATATAACCACAAACCGAAGGCATGGAAAATCTCTTTGAATTTTTTCCTTCAGCCATTTCTTTTTGGAGTACGTGGTGCCTTTTTCTTTGGACAGAAAGTCAGATCAGGTTGGCGAAACACAATGCTTTTAGAATCCTTATTCAAGAGTGGCAAAACGTTTCGTCTTTCTTCAAGGGCCCTTGGGCAAACTTCCTGTACATGTCAATAGAAACTCAGTGAATAGATTGAAGTGAAAATATTGTCCTGAGCAAAGAAATTTTTTTACAACTCTGAATTTGTCACTGCTCTATTTTGAGTTTTAATTGCCACCTAGAGCATTTGGATGACATCAAAAGTCAAAGAATTCATCTGTAAATATTTCACCAATGCCAGTGGCAAGAGTCTCTAAAAATACACAGTAGAGGACAAAAGGCTCAAACTGAACATCAAACTTATGTCTGAAAATGTTGACAATCCAGTGAATTAATTTACTGATTGATGGCATTGTCCTGAGCTTTGCCAAGCCTGAATTGAACTGGAGGTATTGTCCCTGTGCACGCTCCCCCACGGGTGGTAGGGAAGTGCACTGATAACCAGACTCTTCTGGAGGGGAGCAGTGTAGGGCCAAGAACTTGAAACTGACTATAAACTCTTTGAAGCAGGAATTATTATTCACAAGAGCTTGCTGTTATAAATAAACTGAACCACATCAAAGCTGTGGAGTTATGTAAGCATCCAAATATTGTCTTTCCAGAACCCACAAGATCTGGACTGGGCAGACCTGAGCCAAAATTACAAGTGCAAACTTAGGCTGCTTTTAATGATCACATCATGTTTAATGATGATGCAGGAAAAAGAAATAAATTAGGGTCACTTTTACTGGCATGGTGAATTCTAATTTTAGTGTAAATCAAATTCAGATGACCTGTTTTGCATGTACTTGTGTCACTGAGAAGCTCATAGGAATTAAGCAAGTCATTTTGCAGAGTAAGCATATGGCAAAGTGCTCTCTGAAATAGAGATGTTTTCCTGGAACATGATTGAAATCAGAAAAAGAAAATATTGGACTGAAAAGGAACATTGAGATAAAATAATCCAATCTTTTGTCTATCAGATTCCATAAGAGGTCATAACTTGGATCCTGCATTGCATATATACTTCTAGGGAGACCTGGAACACAATTTTCTTCTTGATTTAGAAATCTGCTATGACAGAGCTCTGGCCTTGAGTTACTTATGCCAGTAATTAATGCTATCACAGTACAAAAAAGCACCTTATTCCAGCAATTGTTCATCACTGATTATTAAAAAATGAAACTGTTGCAAAACCCCAATGCCTTTTGGGGACAAAAATGTAGGTTAAGAGGAATTGCTAGAATAGAGCCCATTAACTTACCTTTCCTTCACTTCCTCCCACTTCCTCTATGGTCACACCTTTTAAACTCATTAACTCTGTAGACCTAGGTCTGTCCCTTTTGCCTTGGATCTAAATCACCCAATTTGCTCAGGCCATTATAGTAGTCATAGTTGATATCAAAATGTAAGGCTCAGATTCATAGCTTTAAATCAGAAAAGCACCCTAGGGGAAAAATTATATCAAAGAAAATTAATTAATAGACTAGGCTGATCTCCCACTTAGCAGCTACCAAATATTTGACAGCTTTACTCTAAATGTAAACGCATTGGACTTGTCCTCCAAATCTGCTGTGTGGAAATCATGGCCTGCAGGCTTCTCCCAGGTACCTAAAACTAAATGTTGTAGTAGAGATCTGAAATGTCAAGTTAATTCAAAGATCTAAAGCCATTCAAGGTGTGCTGCAATGTGCATGCTTGGGTACCCCCACATTTTCACAGCGTGCCAGCCAGACACCTTTTTCCTGTGCATGCAAAAATCAGGGAACCCTTAGAGAAGAAGATGAAGGGACAATTGTCTATCTGATCATTCATTCATTCATTCATTCATTCATTGTCCAGGGATAACAAACTTGCTGGTAGGATCAGCAGATTGGGTCTCTTCTGCGGTGTCCAGTGTCAAGCTACTGGTGGTGGTCAAGAGCCAGCATGTCATTGCAGTCCAGCATCTTTAAGATGACACCTGCCCTGCAGTACCAACACAGTGAAAAACAACTCATTCCCATTCAGGGGAAATAACAAGAGTCCTTGTATTAAGGGTTCCCCTAAACTGGCTGTTCTGCACCATCAATGGAACTCCTCCTGTTCCTTTGGAGGCACCAGCAGAGAACCTGCCCCTTTTCCCTTTGGAAGAGGACATGGTGGCAGCCTGGCACTTGTGAAGTCCGTGGGAGTGTTGCCAGGATATCCTCCAAGGCTTCAGGACTGGGTGAAACAATGACCCAATTCTATCAGCTGTGTATTTGTAGGTGGTCTTCTGAAAGAGACTGGCTTAGACAAGTGTGCTGGGTATCAGAGGGCCACTGCCAGCATCAAGTCTGTTTGAAAAGTGACCTCTACTGCTGCACCAGCTGAGTGAGCTGAAAATGGCCTGGGTCACTCATGTGGTGGTGCTTTGGGAAAGCACAGCAACTAATTTTTAAGATGACAGAGTGACTCAGATTCACAGATCCTCTCTCCCTCTTCATGTGTCCCCAGAAATTCAAACAATTTTAAAACCCCGGTATTGTTTTCCTAAATTAATAATTTTTATCTTCACATACAGAATAAATCTTTTAACTGAATGTGATAAAATATGACTGTGTTTAGAGAGGTTGTTTTATTTAATACTATGTTCCAACTCCGTTCCTTTCCTGCCCTGCCCTTTCTTTTTACTTCAGTTTCTCATCTAATTTCTCCTTTGATTCTTTCCCTGTTCCTCTTTAAATCTTTCCCAAAGTAAAGATTGAACACAAAAGGCCCAAGTTCTAATCCAGCACTTAAAATCATGAAGCTGACAAGAAAATAATCTGTGAGTAGATAAGAAATATAAAGAAGGGAGAGTGCCTAGCACCCCACCATTAATGGGAAGAACAAAAAAGGGGAGAAGAGTGCAGAGAAGACTGCAAATAATTGTCATCTTTGCTTCACTCTTCTCCCCCCAAAAGATTACTTATACCTAGATACATGAGAAAATTAATTTTAACAAAGAGATTGAAATGCAAATGAGATCCGTGAGGGAACCGAAAGTCAGTGATTATTTATATAAAATAGATGCTGTTAGCTCAGCAGGACCTGATAAAATTGAGTGAATTTAAGGAATATTCAAGACAGCTCTGAGTTATCCCTGATTACCTTTGAGAACTCAGCAAGAGCATTGTGGTCCCAGGGGATTGAAGGAAAGCATACATCAGATCAGGAATTTCAAGATCAGCTACTTTAACTTTGTTACCTAGGTAGACACAAGAAAAGATTACTAAATAATCAATTTCTTCAGGTTTGCAGAATAATAAAATAATTCTTAAAGGTGCTTCCTTCCGCTTAGCATGCAGAGATGTTAATAACTAATTGGGCCAAGCTAAATTAATTTTCTTTTTTGGAAGAGAACTGGAAAATTATGTGGACACAGATGATGAGATCTGTTTAGTAAACAATAGATCCAGCTTTAGTGATGCTATTGACAATCTCCCAGTTGATTCTAGCATGTGCACAAGGAGAATAGAGTTTAGATCCCTGACAGCCAGAGTTCACTGACACAGGAGCTCAGCAGGACAAATGTTGGGTTTTGTCAGTCATTTTTCCTTCATTTCCACCTCCATTAAGAGGGTTCTAGGTTAGAGAGTGGGGTATAAATGAAAGCAGTGGATGTAAATGTGTTTTGAGGATCCACATAGAAAGAAGCGATTTTTACAGTGAAAGAGGGGTGTTCAGAGAGGCCCATTCTGATCTGCTGAGATGGCCATTATTTTGTGAGTGATTCTGATGATGAAGAGGCAACAGCTGAAGAGACCCCTGGATAGAATTGGGCTGTTAAGTCTTGGTAGGAGATCAGTTTTGAAACTAGTTTTGAATTGAAGAGAATGAAAGTGGTCAGATGAAATTCCATGAAAGTCAGGAGCCAAGATATATACTTTGGAAAGATGGAAAAATACAAGATGGTTAATGTTTGCTTTAGTACAACAACTTCCAAAAAGAGTATGGTGAATATTGGGGATCACAAACAGAAATTACATTAAAAAGAGGCATTGTTGCAAAAATTTTCTTCTGAGAGATATTGAGCAAGGTTTTGGATGTAAGACCAGAGAAGGGTAACTTATAAAATAACCAGAGTAACTCTAAAAGAAAGATATAGGCAAAAAGAAAATAATCCAAATGAAATATACAGAAAAAAAAATTTGAAAATGCTGAAGAAGGAGTGTTAATCTCGAGAAGAACAGATTAAATCATATTCAGTCTGCAAAGTGGTGTGATGAAGCCAATGAGAACACCATCATTTGTGCTTGTTGTAAGATAGCAAGAACTCAGTTCACAGTAATCAATTTAATCATCAAGGAAAATGTAAATTACACTTAGGAAAATATTTAATATGAAAGATGCATAGCACAAACAGTATGCAGAATTTGTGGGATCTTCTTCACCGACAGTTTTTAAGAGGATTAGGACACAGGTTTTCCCCAGATGGTCTAAGTATAAATACTTTTTCTTTAGGGTAAAAAGGTCCTTCAAGTCCTCTTCTTCCATGAATGCCTGATAAATGATGAAATTAATTCATGCATCCATGGTGGCTGCATGCATGTAAAACCTTGTCAGGATGTGCTGAAGCAGGAAAAGGGATGGAATGACTGTGGTGCAACACCAGGAAGGAACTGACTCTGGTCCATAGGGATAAGAACTGCAGAGCCCCATTTCTTGAGACTTTTTAGATATTGCTTGTGTAATGCAACTCCTTTTGTCTCTGTGAACATCCTTGCACAGCTGTTGGGTTGGGACTGAAAAATATGGTTCTGGAAGAAGTTAAATTGAAAGTTTAAGAGAACAGCAAAAACTTACAACTTCAAGTGAAATAAATCTTGATAGAATGAAAGGAATGGGATAGTTCAGTACAGAAGAGAGAATGAAAACAGTGGGCTTGTGACCACGAACTGCTGATTAGGAAGGGTCCAAAGGAGCCACATATGATGTCAGTGTTTCTCCTTGATGGTCATTCAGAAGTTAGTGAAATCTGTGTGCTGATATAAAGTGCACCCAATCTTTCCTCAGAGATGCAGTGTGCCCCCTGATACACAGCACTGCCCAGCACCCACACCTAATGCTTGAGTCCTTGATTGACCCATGTCTTGACCATGTGGAGCTCATTTTAGAGAAAGTCCAAAGTAACATTAGAAAAAAGCTTCAAATATAAGTCTATGCTAAAACCAAACCACAAATTTGGTAGTTATGTCTTGAGTTCAGAAATGCAGGCTAAACAGCTCCAGTGCTCACACTCTTCTGAGAAACATGAACCCATTTAAACACCATCATTCATCCTCACTGATATCATCTTAAGATGAAGGCTCATAAGAAGTTATATAGAGATATGAAAGTTTGTAACAATTTGTCACATTACAGTCTAGATCAGAATTTGGATCTTCTCATTTTGAGGTCGAGCTCTGGATTTCAATTTTCATTTGTTTTGAGATTGAACACATCTAGATTTTTATAATGACTTTCTATTCCAGCAGAGCATAAATGAAAATCCTTTGTGACTGGGCACTATTGACCTAAACTTGTTAAAATGTTATTTCTATTCCATGAGCTCTGAAGAAATTCTTGTGAGGTTTCTATTTCAAGGAAATTTTTGAAACAATTTTTAATCCGCTCTCTTCCATTCTTGCATATTTTTTCCTTTCTCTAACCATTGCTAATGCTGGCAAAGTATGCAAGGCTTGACCCAGAAAAAAATGTATGCAAAACCAAGTTGTACACTCTTGCTTTAAACCTAAGGGGACAGTAGTCAAAGTCACATCACTTCTATTTCCCATATGCAGATTAATTAATTCGTGATAACAAAGCCCTTGGAAAATTTTGGCTAGTGGTGCATAAGTGCTGTTAATATTGTAAAAAATTATGTTCCTAGCTTGTTTCAATAGACAACACTGTCAGAAAGGAAATCCAGTTAAATTAGTGGCCAGCTTGCTGGTATTCTGAGACAGCTGATTATTACTGGAGAAGACAGAAAGTTAGATAAGGTTTTGCTGAATGCTTTCATTCTTTCATCATTCTTGACACCTGTCTGGTAGCCATAACAAAGATCTGAGAGGGATAGGCATTTAGGTGGCCTGTGCAGGCCAATGTCTCACACAAGGTGTGCGGGGTTCATCTACCATTTTGAGGTGTGGTGGAGTAATTCACAGTTTCCTTATCATAATCATTTTTTCCTATCAGGAAACACTGTGCAAAGGGTCAAACAATATTTTCATTAGTCCCAGAGGACTAGAATTCAAGTGAATCATGGATCAAAGGAGAAAGGGTGTTCCAATATGATGCCTTCCTTAGGCAGGAGAGAATGGTTGAGGACCTGGATTGTTTGTAGTGCCTCTCTTTACTTAAGGAAATCCCTCTGTCTTTCTCAAAGCCATACCTAATTTCAGTGGGTAATATAGTCTAAGTTTGCTTAGAGCTGTATTGTCCAGCAGTGGTGAGCTCCAAAGACCACCCAGGCAGAAAACTGTTTTCCCCTCAGTAGTGGAAAACAGATCTCCTCGGCCTCTCAGTAAAGCAGTGCTGATTCCAGCCACTTTGATAAAAATAAACCCCAAAAAGCTTCAATGTGCAACATAACTGAGGAAAACTATAGATGCTTTATACACAGGCATAACTCATCTATCAGACCTCACAAGTATCCCAGTCTAATCTCAAAGTTCACCAGATGATATGCACTGTACCGTGGGACTTGGACAATATGCTGGGTTATGTGATGCTTGGCCTGGGCCTTCTTCTAGTGGTGTATGTTCTGCCAGCCTTCATGGTCTTCTTCAGCCAGGGGCTTTGACCTTCTCACTGGGATTATCTGTGCTGCTATGCTGTTTCATTTTTATGCTGCTCTGTTTTATTTATTCCATCTGACAAGCAATACAATACTTGCATACAGCTGGTCAGAAACCACCCATGAAGCAGGCATAAAATGACAGAGCACAATGCCTATCAGCTCTGACTTCTTTTACTCACTGATCATTTCAATGTGCTGTGTTGCAAATTGGCTAATTGGCTTTATAGGTTGTTCTTATAATTAACCATGCAAATTGCACTTCTGGTATATGTCCACACATACAAAGGTTTTTACTGTTGTTTCAAAGAGCACACAGAAAGCTCAGTTAAATTCCAGGTGTTCTGTTTCTGTCAGGCCTGAAATTGTGAGTTTAGTCCTGTCTATGCTGGACATCTCAAAGTTTATCATTACACACAAGATCTGTGCAATCCACTCCCCTGTTGAGTTGCTCCCCCAATGAATAGGTTTGCTCATTGCCAGGACTCATTCTCATTGCCAGGTTTTCACAGCTAGGGCTTCTCAAAAAGACAGCTTTCCATTTTTGTGGCACATCAGCTGCTGTGACACATGCTTGTCCCCCTTCCTGTCCCACACTGGTGAAGTAGTGCCTTCTGCACCATCCCATTCACCAGGAGAGATGGATGTGGAAAGTCTGATGAAGAGTGGCTAGGAAGTCCTGTCTGAGATGCTACTTGTGTCCTGCCTGTGGGGTGATGTGGGTCAGGAGCCAGCTGTGAGCCTTGTGTTCAGTATGTGAAGTTCTGCAGGTCTGTTTTAAATGTCTGTGCCTTGGTAGTAGCAAACAATATCTGCCACCTGGTCAAAGCAAGCTGATGAAGCTCATCCCTTCTCTGACCTCATCAGCTGGTCTGTGAGAAGATATGTTCCCTAAACGTTGCTTTCCCCTATATACTTATATAAACAACTAATTTCCTATTTATAAATCTAAGTGCTGCTCTGCTAAAGAGCCTCACAGACAATTCTGGGTTATATTTTTGTTGGATGTCTCCCCCATGTAGTGCCTCCAGGAAGCTCTTTCATGTGCAGTATGGAACACAAAGAAAGTTTGTCCTGCCATTACTATTTATCATCAAGATATAGACTTTAAAAAGGTTTTAAAAGATCAGTTTTAAACTGGCCTGGTGATTATTATATTGCTGTAAACCAACAATGGGAAATAAGGGTCAGAAAGGAAGGAAAACGCTAGGAAAAATAATAAAAGAACTCAGTATTGCTTTATACAAAGAAAAATGGACTCAGGCTTGTCAGTGTGCCATTTATTAAACATTGTCTTACTTTTGCTTTGCTATTTACTTCAAATGCCAGAGAACCTCTGAATTGGCGATGATGAATGGAAGTTTTCTGGCATGCAGCACCACCGAGTTCAAAAGGAATAAATGTGATCAGGTCCAGTCAAAAACACTCTCTGTTTTGTTATATGGAGTCTCTCTTGTGCATTTATTTAAGTTCTCTTGAGTTGTAGATGCAGAAATTATAAGATGAGAGGTTGCCTGGTAGCCTTCTTGAAAAAATATGGCTATTTTGGCCCACCTCATCAACAATATTATCTTCAAAACAGGTCCTTGGCTTAATACAATCCTTGCTTTCAAGGTAGGTCAAGGTCATAACAACAGTGTTTAAATATTGTATGAAGAATTGTCTCCAAGCTTGAAAACTTTTTGAAAAAAAAGATTCTTAAAATTACTTAACCTCTTTTCAGATGGGTACAATGAAGAAAAGGTGAAATAGGTTTCTTTGGTAAACAAGTCAGTGACAAAGTCAGGAATAAAATTTATTAGCATTATAATGTAAGGCTTCTTAAACAACATTAGACTAGTTGAAGTTTAATTTCAACAGAGCTATGAAGTTTTACAGTAGCTGAAGAGTGCAGAACTTCTGCATCACCTTGCACTTTGCACTTGGGAACAGCTGATTAAATGAGATTTTTGGTGCTCATGCTTGTTGAGTCATAGCAGACTTGTTAAAGCTCACCTGTCCATGAATCTTAGCAAACTAATTAAGAGATATTCTGGAGTGGCTTGGCCATGATGTGATGGGCATGGGCTGCCCTCAGGCAGAACAGACAGTCAGAAGGCTCTTGGCTGCCACCAGAAACAGCAAACAAGATGTTCTCTGTGTGGTTTATTTGTGAAGGCAGTGCTGTTAGGATAGAAGCTCTTGTCCAAGAGAGTCCTCTGGAAATGTGTGGGTATGATGCAGTTGTACCCCATATGTATCTGCTTGTACTGAGTTGGGGGGAGAGGACTGAAGATTTCACCTGAAAAACTGAGGTTGTGGCCTTTTTTATGGAATCAGCATTTGGGCAGTGTAGGCTACAGAAAAATTAGAAGTATTGGTGTGAAGGTCAGCACTTTTTAGACAAGGAGCTGGTACTGAGAGTCTTCAGTTCTGGCAAAAACTTGTTCTTTCTTCCTGAACTGTCTGAAATGGAAAGCATTGTGACCCTGACTGTTTAAAGGTACAATTAATTAGCAACTGATTGATGCACCTTTCTTGCCCCACACCTTCAGCCAAGGAATTAGGGGAAATACTGAGTGACTAGTGTAAGCTCCTGGCACAGGGATGGAGTGTGAACAGGGTGTGGTTGGGTTGTTTTTATGAAAAACCAGTAAATTTTGGGCTCCAGGCTAAACAAGCATTTGCTGAAGGGAGCAGATATGGGTCTAAGTGCCTGGAGCAGGACTGTGTGAGAAGAAGCCTGACTATGCAATGGGGACTGACTGCCAGGGAAAAAGTCTTCCAGTGGCATGCCTTGGTACACCCTTTTCAACCTAATTTTTCCCATTCTTCCCAGTGGTGTGGCAAGCATATAGAGCACAATGTCCTTACCTTATGGCTGTTGGAGATGAAAACCAACTCATTTCCAAATGTGTGTCCCAGTAAAGCAACGGGGTAACTCCTGTCAGCTGAGTACAGGGACCAAACCCCACCAATTTTTGTTTAAACCTTGCTGCTGCTATGTCATCTGACACATATTCCAGGAGGGAAGTGGCTCTGCAGCAAGCCACAGGACTGCACAATATTTAAGGCTGAAGCTGTGTCATCCAGCCACTGTGTCAGCCCATGTTACATCCCATGAGGCTACCACAATAGCACAGACACATGGCCACCTGATGCTTAATTCTAGGTTTAAGCAGAGTTTGACAAACCTTATTAGAACCTGGCAAATGTGGTTCAGTCCTTCTAGTCAGTCTTTCATAAAACAGGCTGCAAAAAAGGCTAGCTGATTCTTAAAAGGGCCATTTTGGATATTTCAGAAGAAGGTTTAGGTTCCAGGCAGTCACCTTATAATCCTGTCCTCCACCAGCTCTCACTCTGTTCTCTCATAGCCAAATATTTAAAAATACTTTAACAGATGTTAATTAGCTCTTCTGAGTTCTTTTCTCAGTTTAGGACAACTTGGACATCAAGACTTTGCCCAGCAATTGCTTGTGCACTTTACCCTAAGAAATTGCTTCGTTGCAGGGAAAACAGCTTAACTACATGTGATCTAGGAAAACCTGTCTGAAATTTCAGTTTTCAATTTTGATAAATGTCTCCTTGCTCTTGAGTGGGAACTGGAAGAACAAGCACCTGCAAACTTCTTTGGCTGGTGCATTATCTCTGCTTCTGGGGATAGAGCAGGGCTGAAGGGCATCCCAATGCTTTTTGGCAGTGGCAAAAAGCTGCACTGTGGCCAGAGGCTGCTGGCCATACAGATACCACCCCACTCATCCTGGATTCCTCCAGGTTACCAGTCCCCGATTCTTTAGCATCTCTTCAGACTGAATTTTGACAAAAGCAGAGACTGCAGCTGAGGGCTGAAATGATCCTTGCTAGCAAAGAGAGGAAGAAATAGGAGAATTCATGGTTGCTTTTCATCACAGGGGGAGGAAAAAAGAATTTATTTCTGAGGACCCTCAGCTGACCTAGGCCTGTTCTAACTACAAAGTCTGTATTTTTATTTTTTTTCAGTCCTTAGGAAAACTGAATGACTGTCACCAGAGATGCCCTAAAAATATCCAGGCGGATCTCTGGACTGCTCCAGGGAGGCAGTGAGTTGCTGCAGGAGATGACAAATCAGGCTCAGATCGCAGCAGATCCTGGGTCAAGGCTGTCAAGGACTACCTACCTCTCTCACTGCTTGCAGAACAGTCACAATTTACAGGTGCTAATCCAAATTTTGGAACAATAACTTGTCCATCAACATGATAGGAGAAGACAAAAGAAGTAAGCAAATTACCCAGTCTGTGGCATTCATTTAGGCAATCTTTGATCTTGTGTTTCTCTTCCAAAAGATCACCTAAAAAGAACAGTGACTTGTGGTCATTTTGGCTTTGTGCTATGCTTTTCCCCCTTTCTCTCCCCTTGTCATTCTTCTTCTCCTTGCATAAATTGAAAAAGTGGGTTTGTCCTCAAATGAACTCCAGTGTCAGCTTGTAACTGTAGTTCTTGTCAACTACATCTTTGCATTGATTCATAGCAGCTGGTAAATTGAGATACTTTTATAATTCCTAGATCTAGATACTATATATGTGAAACTGTTTTGTAATGACATTTTCCTGTATTATTATCTCTACTGGGAGAAGAGTTGCTTTCCATATTGTCAGTTCTACTTTTGAACAAAGATAGATTTATGCATGCAGAAAAACACTTGAAAATTATCATAAAACCTGTCAAGGGAGAGATGAAAAAGACAGGAAGGACCTTTAGATTTTGTGTGTGCCCAGCTGCTTTGTTTTTTGTTTCGCTTTAGGAACAATGAGTGATGAGGAGAGTCCCCATTTAAGCATTTTGAGTGATGTGCCCAGGGCAGCCTGATGGATGTATTAAGTGGAGATGTTTCTCTGACTGTGCCCAACATGAACAAACTGCCTCAGCAGAATCAGGAGGAAGATTGTGCAATTCCATGTGGCCTCCCAGTGATGCTCCATGTACTGTTTTGATGCACTGGTAGGCAGCAGGGTTTGTATTAGGGACCTTCAACCCTGCTGAAGGAATTCCTTGGAGTTCTGAGGTCGTGAGACATTTGCACCTGCTAACCAGGCTGGGAAGGTGAGAACTGTAGAATTCAATTGATGGTCCTCAGAGAGCTTGAAAACATGAGACTCCCTCTGGAGTCAGGGAAGAAGGGCATGCCTGGGCAGGAATAATGGGAGAAAGTTTTCACTGCGGTGCTTGGTCCCCTTTCCCAATAATTGGAGGAAACATGGAGTTTGAGATGGATGAAGGCATGGGGGCTGACTCACTTTTGTCATTTAGGTTGCAAGAACCTTTGTGTCCATGCTCTGACCCAGCCTTCTGCTTGGAAGGCAAGTCCCTGCTGCTCTAAGGTGGGCACACCCTTCAGAATTGTGCTGAACTTGCTTGTCCCCACAAGCAGCTGCACCTGCCCTCAATTGTTTCCATAAGCAAAGTTCAGAGATCATATGTTACTCAAAAAAAAGCAGCACATTCTTCTTCATAGGTTCAGGTTTGCTTTAGTCATGGCTCTGTCTTGTCACTGTGAATCCCCAGACTTCTTGTAGCATCTTCAGATACTGAAAGGGTGCAATAAGGTCTCCCTGGAGCTTTCTCTTTTACAGGCTGAACACCAGCTTGGCACACAGGAAGTTTGTTGAAGGGAATAGCAGTGCATATATATTTAGAAGGAGGGCACCGTGTTAGATTTCACCAAAGTGACTAATTGCTTCTGATAAGGGCTTGTGAGACATTGGCACCAGTGGTTCCTGAAACTCTGCTGAAACCTGGTGTTGACAGCTAAGGAATGAGGATACTGCTGAACAGTGATGTAAACATAAAAAGATGGCTAGTTAAACTTTATCATGGTTTAAAACTGGGAGAGAAAACAGAGCAGTGCTTCAGAAATGTTAAAGGACAAAAATGTGCAGAGAAACATTACTGTCTAGCTTCCAGGATTGCAATCAATCAAGTGACAAAATGCACAGATGCTGTATCATTAATATGAGGTTCCAAGTGCTTTGTATCATTTTATTAAATAGCTCAAATAATTGTAAACCAGAAAAGTAACATCGGCCTTTCATAGCCTATATGGGCTGGAGAATTCAAAGGGGGTTTTTGTCTCTCAAAGGAGGAGAGAGAGATAATAGACATAGATTTTTGACTTTTGTTTATTTTTTAAAGAAGTTGTGGATGCCCCATCCCTGGAAGTATTCAAACCAGATTGGATGGGACTCTGAACAATGTGGTCTAGTGGAAGGTGTCCCTGACCATGGCAGGAGTGTTGGAAATGGATGACTTTAAAGTCCCTTCCAATCCAAACAATTCTATGATTCTATGACTATACAAAATCCCATTTTCCTTAATGCAGGAGAAACGAAATGAGTAAAACCATCCTTACTTCTTGTCCAAGATTTACCCCAGTTCTTAACATGAAAGCTCCTGATTTTGTCTTTAGGATGAACTCTTGGACTCATGAGCATTATCCTTCACTTTATGCTCCCAGATTTTTTCCCTTGACCCCTTGCTTTATGCTGCCTCTTACTGGAATAGTCATAGAATCATAGAATTTTAGAATAGTTTGGGTTGGAAGGTACCACTAAAAGTCATCTATTGTAATCCCCTTGCCATGAGCAGGGACATCTTCAAATCAGCCAGGCTGCCCAGAGCCCTGTCCAGCCTGACCTTGCATGTTCCCAGGGATGGGCATCTACCACATCTCTGGCCAATCTGTGACAGTTTTTCACTACCCTCTTGTAAAAAACTTCTTCCTAATATCCAATCAAAACCTACCCTCTTCCAGTTTAAAGCAATGCCCCCTTTATGTACCATGACACACCCTCATAAAAAGTCCCTCTCCAGCTTTCTTGTAGGCTGCTTTTGATGCTGAAAGGACACAGTAAGAGCTCTCTGGAGATTTCTCTTCTGCAGACCAAATAGCCCCAGCTCTTTCAGCCTATCCTCACAGGAAAGGTGCTCCAGCCCTGATAGTCTTTGTAGCCCTCCTTCGGATTCACTGGTGTGAACAGCCTGTTATAAGAGTACAAAACCACTTCAACATACCTTTCTTCTGTTTCATACAATGATATATTTAAGGTGGAACTGGTACTGGCTTGTATTTTTATTTCTAAATGGAATTTACCTGTTCCTACCAGTAGCCTAAAAATGGAAAGCTGATGAAGTCCTGTGTTTCTTATCTGGGTCAATTGGTTTACTAAATGGACAGATTACCTGAAAACTTCTCAGGGTTTGAGTGGCTTGAGCAGGTACCTCAGAAATCAGGATGCCAGTCCTTGGAAGACCATTACTCCCCAGCAAACCATTTTTCAATTCTTCACATTGCAGCACACAGCTGCAGGGACACCTGGATGCTGCTGGAGGATTTATACTTTTCCACATCTCTTCCAGATCACTCCTTTATTTTTTTTCAGAAGCCATCAGATATAGCTCTCCTAGTCTCTTCTTGTTCTCTTTGTCTCCTCTGGAAAATGAGGTCAAGAGGCACTACAAATGCCATCCAACAGGTTCAGAATGCCCCAAGTACTCTTACATATTCCTGTAATCATTAACTCAGAAGACCAGTCTAAGACAACTAAAATGGAGCCTGAGAAGACCCTGGTGCTGTAAAACCTTGGTGTAAAGGCTTTGACATCCCCAAGAGACTTGCTTTCTACAGGCCTGAATGGATGTTGTTTTGCCCCTTTCTTTAAGGCAGTGTTGAGCTCTGGCCAATTTTGTACTAGTGAATCATCTGTGTGCCCCCAAAGGGCAATTTCAACTAAATCAGATGTGATGAACAATTTTTAGGAGTGACAAAAAAAGCTGTGTTTCCTAGGGACAATGTCCTTATCTGAATAACAGTCACAGGGGGATCAAGTCTTAAAACAGGGACAAAACTCTATTAGGTTACTCTTCCACTAAAAGTGCTCAGACACTCACCTTGCACAAGGGAAGGCACTTTAGCATTTAGCACAGGGGTATAAATCATGTATTAAATCACAATTTTTCCCATCTCAAGCCACTGCTATGCCCATTAAACTGCAAATCTTCCCAGCACATGGGTCTCAGTTAGCAGTCATTTGGCTTAGCAGGGCCTGGAGGCACACAATGGGCAAGGCAGAATCTTGCCTAAATGCCATTTCAAGCTTTCCCCTATCTCAGAGCTGCATATTTTTGAGTGCAGCAGAGCAGCTGCATACCAAATGCAAATGAGATGTTAATTAAGCAGGAATAGGAGAACTTGTCTGTTTTCTTTCTTCAAGTTCAGAAGCAGGTGATCTGCTTTACCTCAGTGATGCCTTGGCACTTCATTGTACCCTACCCTGTAAGGAAATGACTGGGATTACAAGCTCAGCACCTGTGAAAATATGAACCAATTATTTTTAAAATCCATCAGTGAGCGCCTATCGAGGAGCTTTCTGACAGCAACTCTGTTGTTTAGGAAAAGGTTTATGTGGCACAATAATTATGTCAAGTTGTCCCAGCTCTGTCGAAACACAGCATACAGAAATGGCTTTGAATGTACTTCAGAAATGCAGCTGGTCATGTTCCACTTCCCAGCACTGCTTTCCTGGGGTGCTGGAGTGGGAGGGAGATGACAGTGAAATGCTGGTGCTGGTGTCAAGGCACAACACACACTGAGTTGATGCCAGCAGTGGTGTCATCCACCATGGCAGGAGAAACCATGTGATTAATTATGAAATAATGACAGGGCATTTCACTGCTCAGAGGTGTTTGTTTGGGTGTAATAACATGGTGGGTTTTTTTTTTTAAAAAAAAACAACTTTTCTCACTCTGTCAGGGCTTGCATGAGAATGAGATTTAAGAAAAAGATGTCACACCAGTGTTTGCCTGCTGGGAGCTCATAAATAGCACAGGAACACAGGCAGCACAACTAGACAGAGGACAGCAAGCAGCAGAGACCTGTGCAGGGTCTGAAGGATCCACTTCCACAGACATGTCTGGCATCATCTGCAGAGCTTGGGGTACCAGGACATCCCTGTGTATCTGGCAGGGGCTGTAAGACTTCCCACTGTGCAGATTGCTCTTCCAAGATTTGCATCCCTTCCTGGCAGCAGGCAGGTACAGGCAGCTGCCTTCTAGCCTGCCTTGGCAGAGGAGGAGCAGCTCCTGCGTTGAGCCAAGGCTGGCTCCTGCAGCTCTCTTGCGAGCCCTAGTGATGGTAGGACCTGCCTGCAGACAGACGGGTCTGAAAACACAGCCCTGTTCTCACAGACAGCCCTTGCTAGGAAAAACGTTTCATTCTTATGCTAAGCGGGTTTCTCTTTCCATCCTTCTCTTCCCCGAGAAGACTGACACAGCAGCGAACCCCAGTGATCTCCACAATGGTTTGCAGAGCAGCGAGATTTGTGAAAGGGGCCAAGACAGAAACAAAAAAGGGAAGGCAGAGCTAGTTAAAATACAAATAAATATTTCTTCCCATGACATCCAAAATCCCAAGATACTTGCATTCCAGACTTATGGACCTTGCAGCAGAGCCGTTTAGTCCTGCTTCCACCAAGCAGTGAAGCACTTGCTTTCCTCCCATGGTGAATGGTTGTGTGGAGCAAGGACAGGCTCCCAGCTGCTGTCTGGAATGGGCCTGCAGCTCCCAGCTGGAAACCTGACTTTCTACTAGACATCAGAGGAGAAACAATGTGACACTGCTAGGAGGTTTATTTGTTCTACACAGTTTTTTCCTTCTCTTTATCACATGTTCACTTTAGCCATTAGAAATTGGGATGCTGAATGTTGATACACACACAGGTAGCACAGGAGAGTTTTTTCTCAAGTAATGTTTTTATAAGTGTAATTTAGCTTTACAGAAAAGTCAAGTTCAACTGAAAAAATAAACAAGTAGTGATCCATATCCAAGTTCATATCTGCAGGTAAATCGGTGAGAGGGAAAGCAGAACATGCTACGTGTTTCTTAATTCAGTGGTTATTTGATGTACTGTCTCTGGATTACAGCAGAATTACTTTTTGATCTGAGATCTGCAATAAGTGACTGGCAGATATTGCTAAGGAGTACATCTGTCTGATTCATGCTCCTAGTGAAGGTGCTCCTGTCCTAAACAGTTCAAATCAAAGACAGTTTGTTTAGCTCTTCAAATCCAGCAGCTTTCTCTCATTAAGTGAATTGCTGAGAGCTGTCAGGATATTGTTCCTGGACTTTCTGAACAACTGACATTTAGTTCAGGCTTTTTCTCTCCCATCTGATGAAACTAGAATGAGTATGACAGATGAAGAACAGAAACCAGAATCAGGCAAAGTTCCAAAAACATGTGTGTGTGATATAAAAAATAGCAGGATATATGTTATGTAATCTTTGGGAGTTATTTTAAATCTCCCATATTTTGTTTAACATGAAATGGGTAGATTTAGAAACAAAATTTGCACTTTATTGTATGAGATCTTGCATAATATTGACTTCTATACTTATGTTTATCATGGGATCATGGAATAATTTAGGTTGGAAAAGATCTCTAAGACCATCAAGTCCAACTGTTAACCCAGCACTGCTAAGCCTGCCACTAAACCACACCTAGAAATCTTTTAAATATGTCCATGGATGGTGAGTGAACCACTTCCCTGGACATCCTATTCCAGTGCTTGACAACCCTTAGGTGAAGAAATTTGTCCTAATGTCCAAACTAAGCCTCCCCTGGTGCAAATTGAGGCCATTTCCTCTTATCTTGTCACTTGTTACCTGGGAGAAGAGATCAACCCCCACCTGGCTCCAGCCTCCTGTCATGGAGTGACAGAGAGTGACAGGGTTCCCCCTGAGCCTCCTTTTCTCCAGGCTGAACACCCCCAGCTCCACCAGCTGCTCCTCAGACTTGTGCTCCAGACCCTTCCTCAGCTCTGCTGCCCTTCTCTGGACACTCTCCAGCCCCTCCATGTCTTTCTTGCAATGACAGGCCCAGAACTGGACACAGCATTCGAGGTGTGGCCTCACCAGTGCCCAGCACAGGGGGACAATCCCTGCCCTGGCCCTGCTGGCCACGCTGTTGCTGATACAGACCTGGTGCCATTGACCTCCTTGGCCACCTGGGCACACTCTGGCTCATGTTCAGCTGCTGTCAACCAGCACTCCCAGGGCCTTTTCCTCTGGGCAGCATTCCAGCCACTCTGGCCCCAACCTGGAGCACTGCAGGGGTTGTTGTGACCCAAGGGCAGGACCCAGAACGTGGCTTTGTTGAACCTCATACTATTGACCTCAGCCCATTGATCCAGCCTGTCCAGATCCCTCTGCACATCCTTCCTATCCTCCAGCAGATCAACATTCCCACCCAACTTGGTGTCATCTACAAACTGACTGAAAGTGTCCTTGATCCCCTCATCCAGACCATTGATAAAGATGTTAAATAGAATTGTCCCCAGTACTGAGCCCTGGGGAGCACCACTGGTGACTGTCCACAATCTGGATTTAACTCCACTCACCACCCCTCTCTGAGCCTAACCATGCAGTGAACAGTGCACCCGTCCAAGCCGTGGGAAGACAGTTTCTCCAGGAGAATACTGTGGAAGATGGTGTCAAAGGCTTTCCTGAAGTCCAGGTAGACAATATTCACAGCCTGTCCTTCATCTACTTAGAGGGTCACCTTGTCACAGAGGAGCTTCAGTTAGCTATTATCACAATAAGAGAAAACCCCTCAAACAATTCTATGTATTTCTACCATGATAAGTGAGATCAGCATTTGAAAAAAAAAAAAGTATTCTGAATATGATAAAGCAAAGTTCTAAGTCTTTAAAGATACAGAATTTTTCCATCTGGCTATTTCTAGGCCTGAAAAGGCAGATTTTCACAAGGAACTTTCAGAACTGATAAATCTGAACGTTTAGAATTTCCATCTTTTTCTGAGCCAGCTTCTTTTTTCATTGGCAGTGTCTGGCCTAGCTGTAGAGCTAGAGCAACAAATCTGTTCTTCCTGGATTTCTAATTGCCACAGTCTTCTAAAAGGCTGTCTGGCAAGGGTACTGGATTTATCTTCAGGAGTGAAATTTAAGTAGTTTGGAGACAAAACAGTTGAACAAAGGCCTCATTTTTCTTTTAATACAGGCAGCAAGGTTTCCCACTTATTTAAAAAGAAGGGCAGCTGGATCGATGTAAAGCTCTGTATATGTTTCATCTAGGCTTACACACAAGTGTCCAGGCAGACAACTCATCATTCCAGGAAAAATAACCCAGTTTACTCTAAAATGAATATGAAAAGACAACTAAAGAGACAAAAATATCAACTTCACCATCTGTCAAGATGATCCTTTTTGTTGCCATGACCATATTGTGCCTTACCCAGTCATAATCCAGCTCCTAGTTCAAATCACTCATCTGGGATGCTCAAAATAACTTATAAACATTCATTTTATCTCTCAAAACCTGTACATGGAGAGTATAAAATGACAGAGAAAATGAGGGCAGAGAAATGTTAAGTTGTCAAAGATATTTGCCTTCTCATCCTTTAAATCAGGGGATGGATCCCAGATGTGCTTTCCAAATCATCACCTTCTCCTTACAAAGGGAGACCTTCCTTCATCTTATATGAATTGTGTTCAGCCCACAGTATCTCAGCTAAACATTTCAGGTTCTCAACCCTATCTCTCACAGTCAGCATGACAGACCATGTGACAGCTTGGGGGGCTGAGTCAGGCCTCTTTCAGCCCTTGGAGAACCAGCTGCAGGCTTATTTTAATTTAAGAAAAACAATGAAAGCCTCCCCTCCCCACCCCCAAAAATTTATCTTTGCCTGGATAAAATATTTTCATGAAATGATACATAGCATGACTGAAAATATCCAACAGGCAGTGCCATTTAAAGGTCAACCCAAACTTTCAACACATAAATAATAATACAAATAACACTTAACATCCAAAGAGACACTTTTTGCTTTCCACTTTTCATACTTTCATAACATTGACTCAATAAACCTCATAACTGCCAACACAGTGTTTTAGAGATGAGAAAACTCATGAATTATATGTGTTAAAAGGCCCAGTTTAAGAATATAAATCGACTTTCAGCTTTTTCGAGAGAATATTGAATACTTGAGGTGTAATAGCAAAATCTGCAGTAACACCATAAATAGAAAGACTCTGTATACAAGCTCAAATGTTCACTTGCATATCTATAGATAAAAGAGAGAAGGAACATAACATTTAGCACTTCATAAATGTCCTACAGAGGTGTACAGGGCAGTGGTACCTTCCTGGTGGCAGATTTGAAGGTGAGGTACAGGACCTTATTCTTTCTTCCTTGCTGCAAACCAAACCTAGAAACTGCTGTGAAATAGCAACAAAAATAGATATTAGCAGGTATCATGAAGATCTGCTTATAAAACCAGCTTATGGTTTTAAATTATTGTTGGTTCTGTTCCTCTACTGGGATTCATCTTCTACTAATTTAAATCTGTCATGAGCAGTTCGATATGTTAAATCACAGTTTATTGAAAAAATCCCAGTCTCTTTCAAAATATGAAATATTGTCTCAACTACTCCCATTATCACCCATTTTTTGGCTATCCATTAGCACAAGACTTTATGTGTTCATGATTAGCTCTATCACGAATTTTCACAATGTTTTGCTATGCAGCATTGGGCCTGGATAAAATTTTCACTTTTTCATATTTCACCCAGCAGCTTTGGGTGGGTTGGTAGATTGCTAACCCAGAACTTGATTTTTTCTTTTTTTTTCCCTCCTCAAATATGAGCTATTTTGGAGTCCTCTATTTTTCTTACTTTCCCTCTGAGCCAGGTTTTCTCTAATAACCAGATGGCTGGTAAAAACCAGGGAGGCCTTTAGGTGGTATTTATGACTAATATTTTAGTAGAATGGTACAGCTGCTTATTAGATGGTCAAGCAGAGATTATGTCAGGATACAGAAAACATGCAATTAACTAATAAACAGTGACTGAAAATATAGCAATGTCTTTTAAATTTTTTTTTTCATTTTGATCAGCTGCTTAAAGGTGGAACAAGAGCAAAGGACTTCATAACACATCTTTTTAAATCTTTGTCTTGTTCATAAAGTATGGTCTTTTACAGTTTCACTCAATAAATAGATTGAACCAAGCTAGGCTTCTGAAGCCATATTAGTAAATAAATCAGAAATAACACGCTGTGAGGCAGTTTGAGATGCGAGAAGCACTGTGTTAATCCACTGACTGAAACAGCAAGATAATGCTTATTTTACAAGTAAATATTCACAACTTCATGTGAAGGTTGCACATCAGTTTAGTAACCCCCCCGGCACAGGTACTCCCTTCATTGGAGCATCTAGCAGCTGCCTAAATTGGATCTGTGGCCAGCTGGTCTGTCCCATAGGTGGGCAAAGTAAGACAGAAAATACTAAAATGCTGCAAGGATACAAGTGTAAAATGAAACAGATGGGATATAGTCATTCCACCTCACTGGAAGATTCAAGACAAAAACAAAACAATAAAGTAAAGAAAATTGCTCTTTGGAGCTTTAAATTAATCTTATTCTGCCAGATTGCTGAACATAAAAACCACACTGTTATAAAATACCATTTTTAAAAAAAGCAAACACAAAACAGAGGAAAGATGTCAGTTCTTGAAAATCTGTATGGTTAAGATTAATGGATGGGTCTCTGTTTATATAACCACTCATATTTTTAATTCAACATTCCAATTATTCTTTTAGAATATTTACATAAGAAATTTCAAGGACAAATAAAGTACAGTTCATATTTGTGACTGTGGTGGGTGGACACCAGGTGCCTACCAAAACTGCTCTATCACTTCCCTCCTCAGCTGAACAGAGGAGAGAAAAGAGAATGAAAGGCTCATGGGTCAAGAAATCACTCACCAGTTCCATCACAGACAAACAGACTTGATTTGGGGGAATTAGTTTAATTTATTACCAATCAAATCAGACAAGGGTAATGAGAAATAAAACAAAATTTTAAAACACCTTCCCCTCACATATACTTGTAGCTATGACTCACCACATGAAAGTTTGGCATGGGTTTCCTGTTGTTTTTCAAAATACACACACGCTTCTTTTCTGCTTTGGAAGAATAAATTGTGTGGTAAGGTGTTGCTCTGCTGGGCCATTGCACTTCCATAGGATTCAAATCCACAGCAAGGCTGTTGATTGAATGCAGGACAACATAAGCCCCAGAGAAGCTGAGGCGTTCTTAAGGTACCAGAGGCCAGCAAACAAAGATTTAGATATATCCTCAACAGTGCATGCAGAACCTCCCCAGTCATTCCCAAATGAGGAGTGTAGGAGGATTCCTTAACCCTTTCTGAGGCAGCCACAGGGAAACAGAGCACTCCTTAGAATCATAAAAATACTGATCTTAGGGTCATTAAGGTTGGGAAAGGCCTCCAAGATTGTCAAGTCCGACCTTTGACCAAACACCACCATACCAACTAGACCATGGCACATGTGCCACATCAAGTTCAAAGGTATAAAGGAACCATCACTTCCCTAATCCTGCTGGCCACATAAGCCTTGATACATAGACCAGGATGCCATTGACCTTCTTGGCCACCTGGATACACTCTGGCTCATGTTCAGCTGTTGTAAATCAGCACCTCCAGGACATTTTTTGCTGAGCCACTTTTCAGCCACTCTGCCCCCAGCCTGGAGCACAGCAGGGGTTGTTCTGACCCAAGGGCAGGACCTGGCACTTGAATTTCTTGAATCTTACACAATTGACCTCAAACCATCATTCCAGCCTGTCCAGATTCCACTGCAAAGCCTTCTTTTTGCAGATCAACATTCTCCCCCAACTTGGTGTCATCTGCATACTGACTGAGGGTACCCTTGACCTTCTAATCTAGTAAAGATATTAAACAGAACTTGCCCTGGTAGTGAGCCCTGGGGAGCACCACTGGTGACTGCCAGCTGGATGTAGCTCCATTCACCACTCCTCTCTGGGCCCTAGCCATCCAGCCAGTTTTTAATCCAGCCAAGAGTGCACCTGTCCAAGTCACAGGCTGTCAGCTTCTCCAGGAGAACACAATGGGAGACAGTACTAAAGGATTTTCAGGAGTCCAGGTTGTGGGAACTCAGCACTTCTGTACAACAAATCATTATGTTACACAGAAGCTTTAAAGTTCTCTAAAATATGCATCACCTCTTTGGGTATCATGTAGGAACTCACACATCTTCCAATTTTTACAGTAATACTTACCACCTCTCTCATGTATTTTGCTTACTTGTCTTATACTTACACATTTTACTACTTTTACATACTTATGCATAACCTATACAGTTCACTTACTTATACATAACCCACTACTTAAATATTTTACTCTGTTTTTCCCTGTCAGACTACATACACATTTTACTGACTTAACACAGTACTTCTACCTAACACAGCACTTATACATTTTATTAACTTATCCACACTACAGTACATATATATTTTGCAACTGCTGTGCATGAGATTACACATTACTTGATTGGTCCCTTTACTTTGTCCAAGGGCTCCACACACACCTTTCAGATAATAAGATTGGTCCCTAATCCAGTGCAGCATAGTCCTTTTTATCTATTCCTTGCTGTCTTTGTATTTAGCCTTTCAGCTTCTCCTTTCCCAATTCATTTTCAATTTAGCACAGTTTACCTCTCAGTCCTTGATGAATTCCTAAGGACTCTAACAGGTGGGCTCCAAATCCAGGCAAGCAGAGAGAAGATGACAACAGCAACAAAACCCATCCAGTGATCAGCAGCCAAGGTAGTCCAGGAAATCCAAACAATCAGACAGTAAATGACAAAGAGCAGCTACAAACCTGTCATACTCTCTCTTCTCTTACTGAGCACTCTGGCTGGGCTTTAAAACCCTCCAGGAGCTGATCTGCTACACCTGAAGGTGGATGGTCAGGTGAAGCTGGTGAGGGTAATCCCAGCCTCACTCTGAGGGCTCCAGTAGGCATAACTAAAGATAGTTTGCCTGGGGCACGCTGTCATGATCCAAACCACCTTACAACACCAGGTAGACTACATCCACAGCTTTTTCCTCATCTACTTGGTGGGTCATCAGATCATAGAAGGAGGTCAAGCAGGGCCTGTTTTTTCCAGTTCCATGCTTTTTGGGCCTAATTCCCTGGTTTTCCTGGGTGATGGCACTCAAGGTGATCTGTTCCATAACCCACCTGGGTACTGAGGTCAGGCTGACAGGACTGTAGTTCCTTGGATCTTCCTTCCAGCCATTCTTGTAGATGGATGTTATATTTGCTGACCTTCAGTCAACTAGGTTAGGACTGCTGGTAAATGATGGAGAGTGGCTTGGTCTGCTCTTCCTGCAGCTCCCTCAGTACCCTTGGGTAGATCCCAGCCAGCCCTATAGATTTGTATTTAAGTGGCTCAGCAGGTTGCTAATGACTTCCTCCTGGATTACAGAGGGCCGAGCCTTCTCCTTGTCCCTGCCTACTAACTCAGGGGGCTGCTTGTCCTGAGGATGTCAGCCTTACTGTTGAAGACTGAAGCAAAGAAGACATTAAATACTTCAGCCTTTTCCTCCTCCTGGGTGACAATAAAGTCTGGAGATTTTTCTTACCCCTCCTTTTGTTGATGATGTGCTTATAAAACACTTTTTATTATCTTTCACAGAAGTGCTTAGACTGAATTCTAGCTGAGCTTTCACCTTTCTAATTTTCTCTCTACATGACCCAGCAGCATCTTTGTATTCTTTCTGAGTTGCCTGCCTCTTCTTCCAAAAGTAATAAACTCTCATAAATTTTCTCTCACACACTCCAGGAACCTCTTAGACTGCCTCCTCTCTGTTGTGCTGAGTTTCCAGCAGACATCTGGCAAGCAATAGTTTCCCACAAGAAAAGGGACCAGAGATCATGAAATGTCAGGCTGCCACTTATAGAATACCTTGCTTGTACCTTCACTGGGATCAAATCTTCTGGAGAATAAACTTTGCCACTGACACCCCACATTTGCTTGCACAGCTAGGTTATGGCAGTGAGCTCAAGAATCAGAGCCCTGCAAGTGGCTGCTGTATGAGCTGAAGTATCAATTGTATATGACATCATGGCTTTCACTCTGAAACACATTTAGGTTTTTTTTGAGCAATGACTGCTTCAGTTCAAATTGCAAACCATCAGCTTTCCTGGAGGAGTCCCTTTCTTGGATGTTCTTTATCTTATCATTTTCCATGACATGTGTTGTACTGTAATAGTACAACTGTTATCTTGAGAACAGTGTTCTGTGGGTGCTCTCTTGAAAACCAAATTTTCCTCATCCTCAGTTCTACTGTCACTTAGCAACCAAGAGGATGTGAAATTCTAAATATTATGTTGTCAAGGACATCAAAACACAAAATACATAGTTAAATTGTTGTGGAAAATACCACCTTTTCTTTTGTTTTTTGTTTGTTTGTTTTGTATGTTTGTTTTTGATTTGGCTTGCTTCAGCAAGTAGAAGATGTGCAAAACATTGCAAGTCACAGTGAATTTATTCTGCAGTCTAAGGATCTGGAAGATATCTCCAGGAATGGATGCATTTTAATACTCTTTAAGTCAAAAAATGGTCCACAGAGACATGGAGGTGGATCTACTGGAGACAGAACTAAGGCTTAGTGTAGTATCAGCCCAAGCAGACAAAGCTTTCCATGAGAGGAGGTAGTTAAAAAGTGGAGGACTGCACTGATATCACCAGTAATATCTTCTGATGTGATGTAATCAAATATTTTGTGCACAGAGATCAGTGGAACTTCACCTGCCCAAAAGGTTATGTAGAGAGCACTGAAAGATTAGACCTGTACAAGAATTTTAGAGGGTAGAAGAGTACACAGGGAGTTTGGACAAGCATGTGGAAGCATTGGATCCCACTGTCTTAACTCATCAGTTTTGCCTTGTGATTTGACTTCCTGAATCACCTAGGCCACAGATAATCACTCAGTGATTCTGTTTAATTCCCACAACTGAGCTAAAAAATTTCTTTTCAGGGAAGCAGAGTGTCACAGAGAATGCATTTAAAGGGAGATGGCTATTCAATTGAGTCATAAAGAAAGGTTTTCAGTGCTTAATTATCCATTAAAACAAGCTGTTTTATTTCCAGTCTCAATGAGCCTAGCTTTAAAAAAGCCTGAATTCTGTCCTTTTCTGTTATATTAAACAATCATTATAGTGGTCATCTTTTCCTCATGGAAGCATTTTTATTCTGTCATGAAATTATCTTCTCACTGTGATTTTTGTTAAGATTCTCTATTGACCTTCTCTAATTCTCCCTAGTGCTGTCTCCAGCCTCTCCCTACACTGTTCTGGAATCTTTTTTTCTTGGAAACTAAAGAAAAGGAACAAGAAAAATCCCCCAAACTTTGCAGTCAGTGGAAGCCATTGTTCTTCAATGCAAACCTTAGCATTGAGCTTAATATCCTAGCGCTGAGTTTCTCGGGCAGAGGTAATATTTTCCTGATCTATGGGGTTTGGTCTCTTTAGTGATTTATTATAAAAAGATTCAATGTTCATCTGGTTACCCTGAGGGAAATCTGAACTGCCTTTTATGAAAACACAGTTCTTTATTATGAAAGTGCAACTCGGTCACTGTGATGAACCTTAGTGTAGCCTGTGTTAAATAACATGTTGCATAAGTTCAGCTTGCATATGTTCTAGATCACACTATATTACTAATGTTTGCTTTGAGACACTTATCAGGTTTTGGGTCATTCTACATGTTTACTCTTTACCGTTTTATCATTTCTCCCAGCTAATAAATAATGCTTATGGATTATAAATATAGAGTGGACTTTAATAGGTCATCTAAACTATCCTGCCCAACACAGGCAATTATTAAGAAAAGCCCCAAGCAAGTGAGGTTCTGTGGCTGTTCTGTCTTCTGACAGGAGACACTCCAGCTTCAGAGTTAGCAGCACACAAGGACAGGGGAAGTATGACCAGAATTTCCATCTGTCCACCTTGAATTCTTGGTACAGGTGATCGGGTCTTGCAGTGGATCCCTCTGGGTCCCCCCCTCGGCCGGATCCCTGCCATGTGACTGAGTCTGGTCTACTTTGGGCTCAAGCAGCCCGGGCTCTGATCTGGTTGGTTGTTTGTCCCATCTCCACCCCTGGTATCCCCTTTCCCCCTGTCTGTGATAAAACCAGCAGGACAGAAAGCCCCTCCCTCTTACCTCGCCGGCTGTTTGCCCAGGTTGGTCCTCTGTTCCCCTCCAGGACAGAGGGAATAAATGATTTAACTTCAAAAGAGGTATGAGCTGTATTTCTCTTCTCAACTTCTGCTCTGGGGTAGCTGTCACTGACACTAGCTTAGGTGGAGCTGCACAGTCGAGGGAATATTTAGACTGTTTGTAAATGGTCTAAGATATTCTGAGACTTAAGAGGCAAGCTTGCCACAGAATTAAGTAGTGGACAGCTGATAACCCCCACAATCGGGTACTTGATTACACTTGGAGGTGGCTTCAGTGCCTGTCTCCAGAAAGGTCTCAGCTCATGCTATTGAAGCTGGAGACCTTTGGTGACCTACTGGCAGCACAGTTGTCCCCTGGGATTCTGTTGGGATGGATGACAGAATTTAAGACAGGCAAGCAGATCCCTCCAGATATAGCTCCTGTATCTCAGGCACCAGGGGCCTGAGCAGATAAAGCTTTCCATGAGAGGAGGTAGTTAAAAAGTGGAGGACTGTGTTGATACCACAGCATGGGGTTTTGTACGGGCATTGCAGCTTTAGGCCATGCAACTGAAATTGATCTTAATGCTTCCTACTGAAATCCCTGCGGTGAAGCATAACTGGTTCTGACAGAGTTATTTCTTATTATGTAGGCAAAAAGTGAACAGGCAAAACCATCTTGGAGCATATCTGTGATGCCTTAGGTTTTAACTTTCATGTTTTTCCAATCCTGTACTGCCTAGTGTGCAACTCTGAAGTTTCTTGTAATCTGTTCACTTCTGCTCTCTCATGCTAAGTGGACATAACAAAGCCTCTCCAGGCCTGCTCTCCAAGGACACTCAGACTGGCCTAGGCCCAAAATGTGTAAACCAAAATCCTCTGATGGGGGGGGGCAAGCTGAGGGGAACTACATCATCAAACTGAATCTTTAATTGGAGAATTAGCCCTGATATGCAAATAAACCAAATGTATCAAAGTATGAAGAACTCGTGACCTGTCGTCCATCTTGGGGTTTATCGTGGCAACAGCCTCTGGCTCCCCAGGGGTACCTTTGAAGGCCTTTCAAATAAATGCCTACTTTTGTTCCCTTACTCCTCTCTAGTCTCTGTTTCTAGGAGGGCTCTTAAGGCATCATCTGTAATTCAGGATACCATTAAATAAAGAAAAAGCAAAAGGCTTTTCTGTCCATTTTTAGTTTCATTAATAGCAGTTAAGCTGCCTTCAGAGGCCCCGAGGCCTCTGAGAAGAAAATGCTGCTGTCTCCTTTCTGCAGACTGGGATCCAAAAGGCATAGAGAAAAGCTGACTTGGGGGTGTCACACAATTGTTATTAAGCATGAGTTGTGAAAGGACCCACAGGTGTCTGACTTTCATCTCTCTGCACTGCTTAATAGATAATTCCTCCATTTATTCAGAAAATACATAGAGTAGCTGACACCAGCACATAATTTATTTAATCTCCTATTTGTAGCCACATTAAATGATAACATTAATCTGTGTACAAGAAGTCATTGGGCAATATCTACTCACGTGTAAGATATCATAGTGGAAAATAGGTTTCCAGCAGGTTTTCCTGATCACTTGCCACTAAAGGCTTGGCTGATCACTTACTCTCTACTTGCTGTCTTGTTTCCTGCTGCCTGACTCTGAGGTTCTTACACCACTAATCAGGAAAGAAGACTGTGCTGGCAAAAATAAAATGGCTAAGCTAATATACATAATGAGTCCACCTGAATTCTTCTTGGGATGCAGTTGAAGTAAAAGGGACCTGTAGCATTAAGCAATATTTGAAGCCCACCAATTGCATACCTCTTTGCTTTCATCTGATCTTGTCACTTTATTTTTTTTTTGTGCCCTCAGAAGCATAGGAACTATTCTGCACTCCCTTCTATTTTGGAGGTTTTTATAATATGACGGATTATTTCTGGCCCGACACCAGGTGCCCACCAAAGCAGCTCAGTCACTCCCCTCCTCAGCTGGGCAACAGAGAAAAAAATAAGGCAAAAGGCTCACGGGTGCAGATAAGGGTGGGAAGAGACAACTGACAAGTTGCTGTCATGGGCAAAACAGACTTGACTTGGGGTAATTAGTCTAATTTATTACCAATCAAATCAAAGCAGGATAATGGGAAATAGAAAAAAATCTTAAAACACTTTCATCCCAGTCCTCTTTTCTTCCTTGGGCTCAATTTCCCTATGATTTCCTCTACCTCCTCCCTGCCAACAGCACCTGGGGGCAGGGAGGGGGGACTTAAGTCAGTTAGTCACATGTCTCTGCCACTTCTTGCTTCTCTGGAGGACTCCTCACACTCCTTCCCTCCTCCTGTGTGGGGTCTCTCCCAATGGACACTCCTGCAGTTCTTCACAAAGTGCTCCAATGTGGATCCTTTCCATGGGGTGCACTCTTTCAGGAACAGGGTGCTCCAGTGAGGGTCCCCCATGGAGTGATAAATCTTTCCAGCAAACCTGCTCCAACGTGGGCTCCTCTCTCCACAGGGCCACAGAAGGAGGAAATCAGTAGTGAAACACATCAGAGCATTGCAAGCTAGCAACAGAAATATTTTAACCCTTTGCCCATTTCTGTCTTTCCACTATGTACTTGGTCTGATGGGCTTATATCCTTTGTGTGAAGTTATAACTCCTCATCCTCTTAGTAACTTTTGGGAGCTCCCCAGATCTTCATAAGTCCACAGGTGCTGGAAGACCATGATTAGCCTCCAGGTACTAAATACTTATATTATCACATTAAAACAAACTCACATATTCTGTGTGCCCTCCTACTGATTGCCTAAATTGACTTCTACAGTGAAATGAGAAGACAAAATTCTATGACTGCTGTCTTTTCCACAGCATGACAAATATACAGTGAAATAGCAACACAGGGGCAGATATCAATAATATTACAGATAAAAGGACACAGCAAGTGGTGAGGGGTCCATGTACAGGGGTGATCCTTATTGCTTTTATATGGCAGCTGTATTTTCCCCAGGGTGGCCCACACTCCCTCCAACCAGTACCTCTGAAACATGGTGGGAGGTAAAAATTTCCCTCTTGAGATGATAATTTGCTACTTTTTTCTTTCTTTCAGTCCATCACCCTGTAGTGCTTGTGATGTTGAAAGCCAGGGTGGGAATTTAACGTTCTCTCTGTATGCATTTATGAACCATGAAATAAATTTAAATTGTCACTTCTGCGCCATTGGTAGAGGCTCACAAATTGCCTGAATGGTGCCCTCATTTTTAGCAGCATCTGTGAAAGGAGGCAATATGGAAACTCATAAAATGTTTCCATCTATTTTTGGTAGTGGCTCAACAACAAAGAGTGAGCAACTGATGTTCTCACATTAAACATTTTGTTCAATATTTAAACATCAAGGCCTAAATTTTTAACATGGTGCAGAAAGCTTTGGTGGTGTGCCTCCCATGAAAAGTAATAGGAGGCATGGAGCTAAATCCCACCACACCACATTTAATATTTATCCCTAAAGGGTTCTTCTGCTGCTGAAGAGATTTGAGCACATTGCACTTGCTAAGGCTTTTGGAGGCATTCCAATATCACCTAGCTGATTATGAGGTTTGCAAAGAGTGTATTAACTTTATGCCTTGCAGTGCATATGGAGGGGAGAAGGAAGAAAAATAGTTGTGCTAGGCTTCAGGCAACAAAAAAAAGGCATTTGTTAGATTTAAAAGAAAATCAGATATTTTAGTTAATGAATCCAGCCTTAATAATTTAATATACTAATCTGACAGAGCCAGATAAAAGATAAAGGAACTAACAGATCCCATTTATTTACCATCCCATATTTTTAAATCTTGGCTGCAAAACATGTTTCTATTTATGCTATCTTTTATTTAAGCTCCTCTTTGTGCCTATGCAACCTCAGTCCTCAGGTTTTCATCAAATCTCTGAAAAGGCAATGGCACACTTGTTTCATGATAGAATGTTTGAGTCAGTTGCAAAAAGCTCCTTGATTCCACCCTTATCTGGGAAAAGTTGTGGTGGTTTTGTATCCAACACAGTGTACTACACCTCCTGAACAGTGCAATTCACTTGGGGGAGGAAAGCCTACACCCACTGCTGTCCCTCAGATCCCATACACAGCTGGGATAGCGAGAAGGAAGGCTGGTGCCCTTCATGATGCCTCTGTACCCTGTGATGCAATGTTGGGAAGGGAGCAGTGGTTTGAGGATGCAGAAGAGCACAGAGCAAGGGGCAGGATTGCCCCAGGTGTATTGGGGTTTGGTGGGAGGTCAGGTGAGGCAGTTTGTTGGTGTCCCAGTATGTGGGCTGTGGGTTCTCCCACTCATTCTTTTGTCCTGCAGATACTCAGTGTGAGAAGTGTTTCTACCACATACTTTCTATCCTGTGCTTTCCTTCCCAAAACTGCTGCGTGAATAACCTTCATGATCATGGGATGCTTCCCTGGGCACACCTCATGTGTAAGCTCACAGTATGGACTATTTACAAGTCTGGTGTTAAAGCTGCATTCAGCATGCAGGCATGGCCCATTGCCTTAGATTGTGAAAGATCCCATGGGAAGCCTTGCCCAGCTTTTCTTTCCTTAGAAGTAATCTTATTTCAAACAATTCTTGGCCTGTGCTTTTGAGACCAGTCCTAGAAGGAATCAGATGACAATTTCAGACTTGTGAAGAAAACTTTAGAGGGCTACAACTGATTAATGAGATGTAGTAATTAAAACAGTAGATGGACCATTATCTAGTATCTAGCTGAGCTAGTAATTTATCAGTTAAGAGATTCAGGAATTAAAAATTTCCATAATCTTATTGGGGTTATCTGTGGATTGTTAAGTAATGATTAATGGGAACTCTGAGATAGACTTTATAATTATGATGAATTTTCAGTATACGAATATAAAAGTAACAAACATTGAGGCATGTGGCAAATTGGGAGAGGGCATTTAGTGGATCTACTTACCCCAGAGTATCTAACCAGGATATTTCAGGGTAAAGATTATCATTATGTTTATAATATTCTAAGATATGTGAGATAATGAGTATATGATTCCTATGTGACCCTGAAAATGAGCAATTTTAAATGAAAGTAAAATTTTTCATAAATAAATATATTAGTAAGTTGTAGGGTCCAACCCACATTGCCAGGAAAGTACTACAATTGTAATGTCAGACACTGGGTGATTTTTGCATACAAAGGAGTCTGTTGGGCTTGTCCCTCAGTGCAGGGTGGTTACATGAGGATAAGGTGAGAAGGGGAAGGCTGATCCCACACAGATGTTCCAGAAGAAGACTTCCTTCCTTCCTCCTGACTTATCTCCATAGGTTAGCTATGCCTCCAATCCAGGTCAGCCTCTTCATCTTTATGTGGAGCCAAGGGACTATTCAGACATACCACTAATCTTTCAGTCTGACTCTGTTATGTACAGAATCTGATAAAATAATATTATCATTATCTTCTGTGGCAATGCTTGCAGCAACAAATCAAAAGGAATATGAGCTATAGTCTGCTGCTATGGTAGAGACTTGATATGGGATCTTGATATGAATAAAAAGCAGTGGGAATCAGATTAAACCTCTGCAGCTGCAATTTTTTAATTGCTGCTCATAACTGTGTAACAAGCTTTATTTCGTTTTGCATATGGTGTTCCTTACATGATCCCCTTAGCAACTGGCAGTAGGAATAGGATAGGGTCCTGTATATCCTACTGTGTTAGAGCTTTACTGAGCATTTGTAGGTACATTTGTGATTTGTGAGAACACCATTTTATTTTGGGGCAACACAAAAAAAAGCACCCTTGAAAAACTCTACAGGAACCTGTATGAAGGAAGAAAAGGGTGTGCTGTTGTGGAGGATGGGCTGGCTGAAGCTGGAATGCTTTTATGGAGGATATTGCCAAACTTTCACTGTTCTACAGTCATGTCCCTGCAATGACGAAAAGCTGAGGAATAATAATGGAGTGAAAGAAAAAACAAACAATGAAAAAGATGTCTCTGAAAAAAAAAAAGCATGTGGGAAACTGGAGGGCAAAATCCCCCATTAAGCCTACTACTGAATTATTTATCTGAACTTTAATTGTTGTAGTTGGATCGAGACTTTTGGCTCCGCCATGTGCACTGAAAGTTGTTCCCTGAATGCCCTCAAAAGTGCTCTGAAGAATTGTTCGTGATATACTGCAAATCCTCCTTTGCTCCAGTCTTATTCTGCACAGGAAATAAGTTGCTGCATTCCTTTCTGACATGTGGCATTTCACAGGGATGGGTGGAAAACAACTATGAAATGGAAAACTGTTCTTTTTGAACCCAAAGGTTGCAAAAATGACCTTATAAAATGAGGTTGCTTCTGGTCTCATGAGGTCAGAACTATAAGAAATTTTAAAAGGTCTTATATAGTGGTATGCAGCTAAAAAACGATTTTTTACTATTAATTAGCATTTGTTACTTTTAGCTAAAATGAACGACATAATCAATCTATTGAGAATAATACTGTCATTTCCACTGCAAATCAAAAAGCTGTGACCTATGTGAGAAAGTTCTTGGAATAAAAAACCAGAAACTGAAAGAATAGCAGAAATTTAGATAGATAGTTACTCTCAGCCACATTTTATTTTATAAGGTGGTGTTCTCCACAAAGGATATGTGATAGTCTTGTCAGACAGGTAGGCCTTCAAACATAGTGGAGGAAGCAGCCTGGACATGTGATGAAAGCCTGTTGACTAAAAGTAGAACGTCAGTCAGAGCTGGCAGCAAAAATTAGGAAAACCTCTAGTTGCAATATCTTCTCTTAAGGTTGCTGGTTGGAAGTGTGGGAAATTATATTAGGGCAGCAATGAACAATTCAACCCTTAAGGGAATAAGGAGACTGCAAATTTAAAAGCTAATTTGGTCACAGCCCTAGTGAAAGCTTGTTCCTTGGGCTCTGTAACTATCTAATAAAATTTAGTGTCCATTTTAAACCAGATTCTTTTTTTTGTTTGTTTTACATGAGTTTTTAACAATAATCATCATAACTTTCATCTAAAACAATAAAAGTGGTACTCCTGCAATCACCTGCTAGAACTGCCCTCCAATTTCAATTTCTTATTTTGTTAAAGGAGTTTACCTCGGCTGCAACAACTTGTTATTGCCACCAAGTGTAAATACTTTAGAGTACTTGTTACCACTATGTCACTAGAGAAAAATCATAAAAATATTTAGCTGGAAAGACCTCAATACTAAAATAGGAGCAAGTGAACCCAGACTGTCCCTGGCAAGCAATACTGTAGGAGCAAATACAGAATGTGATCAAAGCTGAGATGAACATAATGACAGAAGATAAGATGTTGCTCTGGCAAGGGGTTACACTTTGGTCAGCTCGTGTGAAACACATTTTTATCTCTATATAGCTGGCAAAGGAGTAAGCTCTTTGCTAGCTCCAGCACTTACCCCCTCCAGCTGATTGCAATGAACATCTGGTAGATTCATTTCCCATGAAAATACAAAAAGTTTTCCTTGAAATGTTTTATTTCTCACTGTTTCTCAGCTTGTGCGAGATGATTTAGCTCAGTAATTATATTTGCATTAGTTTTTATTGCATTTGAGGCATCATTAGCCGAGTTGAGATAGTGAATTAAAGTGCTTGTTACCAAAAGTTAATATCCTGAATGTTGCTTTGCATAAAACATGAATTTACATTAGGTTTTCAAGGTGTGCATCTTCTGGATAAAAATACCATTCCTTCACAAGAAAATACATGAGTGTATTACCTGTGTGTGATGTGTGAGAACTTCTGTGATGTTGCATAAGGCATTGCCTTTGTAAAATAATGAGGGGAAAACTGACTCTATTTCTTCTGAAGATGTAGCAATGTCAATCACAGTGATCTTGATTAGTGTGCAAGAAGTATAATTGCTGTTCAAGTGTAATGTCTCCACTGATTGCTGACTATGTAAATGTGAGGAGCTGATAAAACACCCTGGCAGCATGGTCCTTATCTCTCTGCAGTTTTTCTGGAATTTTAAAGAAGGCATATGGATATGGTTGGTAAGCAGTGGTATTGAAGCAAGTTATTCAGCTGTCATGATGCACTTCTAGCACCTTATACAAGGTAACCAAAGCATTATTAAAGGGCAGATGGGTAAACTCCACCCTGTGCAAGCTGAGGGAGCAACCCACACTCATCGATTTGCAAGGATTGGACCGTGGATCTTTCTTCTTTGCATGTGAAAGGTCAGAGGCAGCTGTCCAAGGGCCAGAGCTGTAAGAATGTACATTAGAGGTTGGTCCTGTGAGTAAGGCAAGAAACTCCTCAAGCCTCAGGTCTCCTGTGACTTTTAAAAAATCCTATGTAATCCTTCTCAAATGAGGCTTTTCATACTTTAGCACTCCTGAAGTAGTACAGATGTACCAGGAGTCTTCTGTTTACAGTAAAACTGATGCATGGCCTCAGAAGGACAAAAGTTAAAGGTGATTAAATTTCATTTGGGGGTTCATATCCTGCTGTTAATGAAGAATTGCTCTCCTTAGTTTTGCAGGCGGAAGTTTCAGGTCTCCATTTAACATACCTGTACAGATTATTTTCCTTTGTTGAGGGTTTGACAGATGTCACAAACTAAAAATCCTCCCATCCCTGGGCATGACCTGATTAACTTTAGTTTGAGGTTATTTTTAATCCTCATTTTACACTGCTTCTTGTTAGTGGTGAAAATTCATTATGATAATGAAGGTTAATAGAGAGGAACTTTTTTCCATCAGCCATGAGAGATGATCTTTAATTTTCTGTATAGAACCCTTATAAAAAATTTGCATTTTCCTTGAATGGCAGACATCATATTAATAACAATTTAAAAACAGGAAGTTTCTGAAGAGAAGTACATTTGTATTAGCATCAATGTTAGCAAGAGAATTAAACAAAAAATTTGCTCAGTGAAAAGCAAAACAGAAAGATAGTGAATGGTTATACCTTGAAAAATAAAAATAGGATTTTATCAGTATATTTTATAGACACCATTAAAGAATTAGAGAAGGTAGAATGAATTTGGAAGATCTTTTGTATGGACTCTTAGTATTGAAATGGCCAGCTCTCTGCAAAGGATGGAGCCAGACCTCTGACCTTGCAGATGTCCTTGCACAGAAGAGCTGATCTCCCATCCAGGATTCCAGTTCTGATTTGTATTTACATTTCCAACAACTTTATACAACACCTACTGCCCCCAAAATCCAGGATGGTGTCTATGGGGGGATTTATCTTACTTAGATCCAGGTGTTTATAGTATAGACTCCTACCTGGGACCATGAGACCCCTTTGTGATCAGGAGAGACGGGCTGGGTAGAGTTAAAGGAGTGTGGGATGTGATTGTCTTACTGCAAGGTAGGCACTCACATTTGACCAGCTGGGTCACAACCCAGACTCCACTGAGTCACCATTGACTACAAGGGCACTTAAGCAACTGGTCAGGAGAGCACTTCACTGTGCTCCCCTTAGCTTTTTGTGCCCACTTACCCCGTGATTCTGGAGGTTTGATGTTTCGGCCAAGCAGACCTGCATCATGACATGCAAGGCCTGACATAAAGTCCAGAAGTCCTCAAGTAGAATTAATTTCAACTGGTTACTTGTGAGGTTAAAAACTCTCGCAGTCAATTACTACTGATGTTGCCATTTGTATTGAATTTGTCAATGTAAACAATAGTTTAAACAATGCTAAATTAATCACAATTGCTTTGTATCTTGTTGGGGCTTACTGAAGAGACAAAGGCTCTAGCTGGTTTTAATGAGCTAGGGGAGAAGCCTTAGATAGGCATTAAATGTGTGAATCTTTGCTATGTGCTGACAGGAGAATTGTGGTATGTATCTCTGCCATGGCAAGCCTGCTGTTGAAATAAAATTGGGTCATTTTCAGGGACAATTACTGATTTATCTCTCCAGAAAATGTCTGTTGTACCAGTCCTGTGAAACACACATCCTAGTGGTCTAGTTCAGATTTCATGAGAAAGTCTTCCTAAACTTGAGGTGCACAACTGGGAATTTTTGTGTTCTAGAGCTATCTAAAGAAGTATATGCCAATTTATGCAGAAAATCCTAGCACTGGAAAGAGGGGACATCCAGACTTTGTGCAGGGCTGGATGAGTTCCCTGTGAATATCTGCTGCAGGCTGGTCCTGAGCAGATGACAGTGCACGTCTGATATGCTTTTAGGAAAGTGCTATTTTTGCTTATATTTCCCATGCAACAACATAAGAATAAAATATAACCGGTCAAGACTATGAGAAGATACTGTTTAGTAGTTTGGAAGCACCTCTTGGATGTAAAATGGACGTTTAGACATCCCTAGCTTTTTAATTTGACCAGTGGCTCGTTCTTCCATTAAACCTATGTCTCAAGGCAGTGATTTAAATGTTAATTACATTTCTCCTAATTAAAACAGGTGGCTAAATTAGGGGTCTATTACACAGATCATTTCTTCTTCTAAGAGTGGTAGATGTATAACTGTTCTTCAAGCCACAGGTTTGGGATATTTTTTCCCACTCATAGAACAGGGCACAGATTTGTGCAGGCTCCCTTTCCTGTGAATAAATAGTTTATCTGCTATCTGAAAGTCTAAATCTCTCACAGCCTAAATTTCCTTAAGCATAAAGCCACTTAAAAGCACAGAAGAATATCTCCCAAAACTAATTAGGCCTTCCTAGCCAAGCTTTTAAACCCTTTGGTTTGGAGCTTGCAGGAGATCTTGAGGCAGAGGCGTCTGCTAGGTCTGGGCAGCTGTTAAGGTGCAGCCTTGTGGCCCAGGTGATGCAGACACAGCTAAAAAGCAATAGCCTGGAATCTATACTCACTTTTTCATAATGGGCTGACAGTGAGGCGTCCTGGCATGATGCAACAGCGAGTGAAGGTCTGGGGAGAACTGAATCCCAGGGGCACCTGAGGCCAGCCAGCCCCTTGAGTGACTGCTAAGATGTGAGCACTCAGATCCTCGGGTGTGACCCACTTCTGAGAGTTATGAGTCACCTCTCACACACCAAAAGGTCAAGGAGACTTCTAGAGCTCCTCAGCATCAGAAAAGGAGCCATTGTGCTATTTTGCTGCATGGTGTCTCTCAGAGCCACGGCTGCCTTTGATTCCCTTGCACTCAAATGTCCAGATGCAGGGTCCAGCTGCCCCATCAGGTATTATGAAAGAGGCTATTTTTTCTTCTGTCTTCCCTTGAGCTGAGACAAGTCTAAATGACAAAGAAATACATTCATTTTGGTGAATAACACCATAATTTGAAAAGCACTGGGCACTGGGGTAGCTCTGAAAATCCAAAGAATAGTGCTCAGAAGATGAAAGGAAAATGACCCTGGACATTGCTATCCCTTAACCTGCAAATAAAGTGGCAGGGGTGTTCTTGAATGAAGAATACTGTGTGCAGAAAAGCATGGGTCACATTTTGAAAACTTGACTTTTGACAGAATTACACGGCAGATGTTTGTCCTCTGCATCTCTCCTTAAAACCAATACAGCTTTGGATTTCAAGGAGATATTGTCCATGGTGTGTGAATGGATTCCTACCCAAAACACAAATTCAAAGTATCTTTATAGGCAAGTGGACTAAAACCCACTGAAATTGCAGCATTTTTGAAGTAATGGCTAATGGTTGCAGTTAACATCAATCTTATTTAACACCCCTGTTAATGGTCTAAGAAGGCTGAGTAGGCTGATTTGCCAATGGGGTCTTTAGACCACTGAATCGAAGGGAATGCAAACACCAGTAACAACAATAAAACTGCTAGCAAATAAAAAATTAGGTTTGGTTTAGAGGAAAATAAACAAATTGATCCAGTGAAAATGATTTTTTGTTTATACAGTAGGTAGAGGAATATTAAAAATTAATTGTACTGGTTAAAATGTAGAAACAGAAATACATCTGTGGGAATGTTACTGGTAGAAGTGACAGAGCTTGGATTAGGAGGATGGCCCAGATGTTTTCTTCCTTTCTATTCTGCTTTCTAGGACTCTGCAACTTTTCAACAAACTACAGCTGAAACCTTTGGTCAGCATAAACAAACAGGGCAAAGCAAAGTAATTTGGCTGAACAGTGTCAGTCTATGTATCCTGAGCATCCTTGTACACAGGACCAGTCAAGACAATGAAAATGCAAAGAAAGAAAATTGAGACATTTAGAAAAATGGAGAAATTATATATATATATATGTATAAATATATAGATATATAGATAGATTAAAGACACAGATATGGGTATAAGAGGAAAATATTAGATGCCAAATTGATATAGCTAAATAAGGTGTTGTAAGCAGGGCTGGGAAGAGTTCCAGAGCAGAGGGGCAGTGGCTCAGCTGTGGCATTTCAGACATGACAGTTCACTGTTGTGCAGGTCTCCCAACAGGGTGAGCAGCAGAGAGATAGGATGGGAGAGTCCCCTGCACCTTTCATGGGCAGCAGTTGATGCCAAGGCCAACACCATCCTGGCTATTACCAGTAAAAGAGTGATCAGCAGGACTGTACTTGGCACTGGTGAGCCAACACCTTGAATTCTGTGTCCAGTTTTGGATCCCACATGAAAAGAAAGACAGATGTTCTGGAGCATATCCAGAGAAGGGCAATGGAGCTGGTAAAGGATCTGGAGCACAAGTCTGAGGAGCTGCTGAAGGAGCTTGGTGTGTTTAGCCTGGAGAAAAGTAGGCTCACTGGAGATGTTATCACTCTCTACAACTCCCTGAAACGAGGTTGTAGCTAGGCAGGCATTGGTGTCTCAGGCAAAATAATGTGGTAAATTCACAAAGTATGAATAAACAGGGCTGTCAGTACAGTCTGGTAATCAGAAATTGCTGCAGAGCTGAATGTGTTGCTCCCTACTGAAAATCAGCAGGTGAGATGCTAATTGGCATCACTTCCTTCTCTCATAATTTATGTTGTGTTTTGTAGGTGTTAAATATTCTTGTGTGTCCAGTGAGTGGAAAATGGTGATTTGACATTGTGTTTGCCCATTTTGCCACATTCTGTATGAGGGCATAAGAAAAATGATTGCAGAAAATTGGGACTTGAAGGTGTTGGTTTGTTTTTAATGTCTGAGCACAAGATTGGTTAAGCTGTTCCTTAAATTAAACAGAAGGAAAATGATACTTTATGGGCTAGAATTTCTGCAGGTGTTAATTAATGTAGCATCAGTCAATGCAACAGAAGTACACCCATTTGCACCAATCAGTGATTTACAGAAATTTGCATTGGCTTGAAACAGCATCCTGATTTCCTGTGCACACCTTCCCCACATGTCAAAGCAATATGTATTTTTGCTCTTCATGTTTGGAGATATGTGACAGGCAGTGCATGAGTTTATAAGCATCACTGATTTAAACAAAACAGTAGTTACTGTAGCAAATTACTGATGATTACGCTTGCCTGGTTCCATCATAAGGTAGTGCTGTCTCCAGCTGTGTGTTATGTGGTCAGAGGAGATAAAGAGAGCTTGGAGTTCACATGGGTGGAGAGCATCAGTGAATTTCCAGACTATTTTGCACACTGGATAGCATTCATCAGCCTTAGAAAGGCACTCACAGTTAGTTATGTCAGGCATTACATGAACAAATAGAGCATTTTTGGCCTGAGAGAATGCAAACATTATGCAGTTTGGTCAAGTGGGCAGAGTATGAGTCTCCAATTCAAAGAATGGAATTTACTTGCCTGCTGTGTGACCTTGAATAAATTGATTTGCCTCTCAGTGCCTTAGTTATCTTATCTGTAGAATTGTGGCTGTGTTTCTGATGTCCACTGAAAAATATCTTGGGATAATTTGCTAGAAAAAAAATCCCAGTGATGCCTGCTTCATTATCTCTAGCAGAACCTAGTGAGAGCATTTAAATTTTAGTGCCAAGCTCATAGTAGATGAATCCCTTCCATTAAAGTGATTCACCCTCTTGAACCAAGGTTCTGGCTCACAACACCACTTTTGACAAGATATTTTCTATTGCTTCCTGAAAAATTAATGGGGATGTAGTTCTACATTGTTCCAGCATCATGAATAAATTGCTTGCTGACTAACTTTCCCACTCCAACCACCACATGTCCTCTTCCAGGATTTGTGGTCTCCCACTTTAAACACTTGTAAAGTAATTCACTGAATTTACACTAAGAATGTTCTTTGTTTCTCCAAATGATCACAGAACCATTAACACAAAACATTTGTAGTTGTTCTGGATTTAGGAAGTCACATGTACTAAAAACTGAGATACAACTCACTCCAACAGGAGCACTCGTAATGATACCCTTCTCTGCAAAGAGGAAGGTGTGGATGGGGATCTTTGAAAATATCCCCTTAGGTGAATTCACTATGTTTCAGGATAGCAGGATTTTATATAAAAGTCTCTAGATTTTGGTCTTACTTCAGAAGTAGCTGTGTAGTACCCCAAAAAATGCACTGGTTTAATGAATCAATCACCATGGTGGAGGAGGAAGAGTTGTGATCTCGCCAAACCATCTCTTTTAAGGACTGACATTTAGTTCCCTAAGCACACTCAAACAACTGATTTGGCCAACTTCTACTTGGCAGCATCACCTGTGCCATCTGGAGAGGGTTTGTGGTGGCCTTACAGGAGAGTTCTCCGTCCTCTACTTCAGTTAATGATGACTTCAAAAGCTTTTGTTTGGTTTTGTTGTCAGGCTATTGACAGGCCATGCCCAGGGAAAGAGAGACTTGGGGCATTTTCTTGAAAACTCATGGGAGGAGTTTGGAGAAGTCAGCCACTTCTTAAAGATGTGAATATCTTCCTGCTGTTTGTGGAATTCAACCTTTGTCAACTGAAAGAGGTAATTTTTAACTGGAGAGGAAAAAAGAGGCAGAAATAATCTCGGGGTAACATATTTAAAGTGTCTGAGCTAGTGCTGTTTTCAGTGCCCTGGTAAGAGACTATGTTTAATTGCAATGCAGTGCCTGCAGAGCCCTGCAGTTGCACAGGCTTTTACAGCACAGTTTCACTGGGATGACAGAAAGACTTTCAGGCCTCTCAGGTTTATGTCACACACTCTGTGGATATTTTCTTTGACAGTGCAGCAAGCTGGAGGCAGCATTGGCTGCAGCTCATCTAGAGATGATTGCATTATCTGCTCTGGGCCACACTGTATTGGATAATAACATTTGGCCATTCACAAATAAACATCACGTGGCACCATTAGTCAGAAATTAAAGATGTTAATAAACTGATTCTATGAAAGGGAATCTACTATGGCTATAAAATACTTGGGTAAATTGCTCTGATTTACCACCATAAAGTTACACTCTACAGGGACAAGACACCCTTAAGTTGCCTGAGAGTTTTGTCATTCCTCTGGACTTGAGCAATCCTTGCAGCATCTCATGTATGATTATTCTGGGGGGTTTTGAGTATTTTCCATTCTTCCTTATTTTGTATTAAAAAAACTGTCTGCATGAGGAAGTGGACTTTTTATTGTCATAATCATATCTGTGAAAATAAAAAAAAAAGGATTTACCTGATTATAAACAAGGTCTTGCATAATCTTCATCATTCATCAGCTCAAGCACTTCCATAAACATATAAACCTCAAAATGACCTTTCTTCAGCTTCATTTTAGAGTTAAATCTGCATTAACCTGAAGAATAGACCTCTTCTTGGAAAGTCTTGGATAACAATGTACTTGCAAAGGTGAAAGTCATCTGTAATGTGAGATGAATGCAGAGTGCAAGTGCTACTGAGAACCTCAGAAGTGAGGTCAAAACTCCAGCTCTCTTATAGGCACTTCCAGGTACTGGAAGGTGCTCTAAGTTTTCCCTGGAGCCTTCTCTTCTCCAGGCTAAACTCCTCTCAGAGGAGAGGTGCTCCTGCCCTGTGATTAGCTTCATGGGTCTCCTCTGGACTTGTCCCACAAGTCCATGTCCTTCCTGTGCTGGGGACCCCAGAGCTGGAAGCAGCCCTTGAGGTGGGGCCTCACAACAGCAGTGTGGAGGGGCAGAATCACCTCACACAATCCTCTGCACATGTTTATTTTGATGTAGCCCTGGACACATTTGGGTTTTTGCACTGCAGGGGCACATTGCTGAATCATAATGAGCTTTTTGTCCACAAAGTGAGCTTCTCTCCCATGCAAATCTTGATCCATTCTCCAACCAGCGCGTACTTGTTCTTAAATGTAGATTTATATAATATCTGTGTATATAGTACATAGAGATATACACTTTATGTATATTTTACTCCAGTTTATTAAAGGAAAGATTGTTTCATGCTGGTTTCACCTGTCCTGGATGATGCTGTTTTTCCATATAGATATTTGACATTGAGTTGTTTTACCATACAGAGACTGGCACTAACAGAAAACCTCCTCCCGTGAAGAAGCTACATTAAATAAAACAGGCTTCTTTCACTGAGATCTATCTCCAGTGTAGGTGAATTTAGGTCAGGATATATTTTAGTGAATGAAGCCTTTTATTTTTGATCTGAATGAGCGTGTTTTTGCTCTTCTCCCACAAGAGGGCAGCAAAGGAAAATGGTTGCCAAAACCCAAGCCAAAAACATTCAAGGACGTTCACGCATTGAAGTTTCCTACTGTGTTTAATAAGATTCTGAAAATACCATTTTGTGGGAACTAGGCGAGCTTGTAGAAAGCCACCTGGTGAGAGAAAGAGATTTTTTTTTTTTCAAAAGCTCTCCAAGCTTCCTAATCTATTGATAGCTCAGTGAATTATTTGCTATTACCTTCAAATATGCTCCCCGATCATGTGATAACAGCAGCTGAGCAAGGTCTCCTGGGCTTCAGCATCCTCATGTCTAGTGTTAATTGCTCTATTATCTCAGAATTTAAGCTCTTTACCTCAAATTCCTCCTTCCTTTTCTAAACCACACTTTGCCTGCGGAAGCGCTGACACAAACAAGAACGGCTACACTTGAAGAACGACCCAGTGGCAACGAAACTATCTCGCTCTGGGATATTTTATCCCGAAATCCAACCTAAGTAAGAAAATAATTCTGATTGGGTGGGTGTGTGTGTGTGTGTGTGTGGGGGGGAGTGGATGTTTGGGGTGTGGTTGTTGGCAGCTTTACCCAGATCTATTCAAGCAGGAGTCAGGGTGTTATAGCTGGTTCGAGTTGCTGGGGGAGTGTCTGTGAGCCACAGTGGCTGTGCTGAATGCAAATAGAGGTTTAATCAAAGTGGTTCTGTGCAGCAAGCTGCATTTTCATTCATGTGTTCTGCAGTCCTTGCAGGCAACCAGGGCACCAGCATGTTAATTACCTTTAAAATATACAGGAATTTTTTTCCCATTTTAAATGTTTCAGTTTCTAAATAAATGACAAACAGAAAGTAGAGGGGAAAAAATCCAAAAGCAACAACAACAACAACAAAAAACGAAGAAAAAAACCCAGAAAAACAAAACAAAACAAGACAAAAAAACAACCAAAAAAAAGCACCCAAAAAAACTCCAACAAAAAATTAGCATAGGAAAGTGAAGGCATCTTTCCAAGGGATGTATTAGAGCTTGGATGTAGATCCAAATCTCAGTCATTTTGTAGCCTCAGGGTTGTGGTGTTTTCTGCTACCACTGCTGCCATATTGTACCTAACAGAAAGTGTGCTCTGGGTGACACTAGAACACAAGTGAGAGGGACAGGGACACAGGAACAGGTTTGTTCATTCCAAGCAGGATCTCACTCCATGCTGGTGTCTTCCAGTGAATGCAGTAGAATGAGAGGTGAATTGCAGCAGGCACCAAAGTGCAGCCAAAACTGTTATGGTTTAGCTGAGGCTGAGGCTGGAATGAAACTACCCCCTTTTAAAATAATATCCCAAGGCTACTAGGTCTGGGTGCAAGACCTGGTCATCCCTCCACCATGTGCCTGATTGCCAGAAAACAAACCCTGAGCATCTGTCCAAGGGAAGCACCAACGTGCTCCAACCTGCTGCTCAGATGGAGAAGTGGACTGTCCCCACTGCCATCTGAGGTGGATGTGGCTGTACAGAGCTGCTGTCTCAACTGAGACAACTTTGGCTGCCTGGAAGGTTGCTCTAAAAAAGGTTGCTGCCTCTGTTTGCCTCTGTCCCCACCTTTTATTCTTTTCTGCAAAGTGACCTATTTCTTTTTTCTTATTGGTGTCATCTTCAGATTCAAACTAGCAGTGATAACTGACCAGTGTGCCCTGTCTGCTGCTGCTCATAGACTGATGCAGCCGAGCATTCGCTGCAGAGCATCCCACTTTGTGCAGAGCATCTCAGTCCTTGCACCTCCATGAGCAGCAGGCTGGGTCTTGTCTGGGACCTGCCTGCAGCGGTGGAAGCTTCCCCAGCACATCTGCCTGACACCTGGGCACCATGTCTCTCTGTGGTCTTTGGGTCAGGCTTCTGCTATGGCTTTTTGGGGTAAGGGGCATGATTCTGTCCCTTCAGAGCTGAAAGAATCAGCCCTAGATCTATTCCAGGGCAGGAAATGCTTCCAGCCCAGCCCTGGTTAAGACCAAGAATGAAACCCATGTGGGATGCAACTATGAACACAGGGTAACACTTTAAAGCAAGGGAAAATGAAATCTTTTTTGTGTTAGACTGAACATCTAGTACAGTAAGTACCATTCAGCTCTCCAGAGCTCTAGCAGATGGATGAACTGGGAGCGTTTTTCTAAGCCAATGTGCCTCTCTCCAAGTGAAATGCCATTCTCTGTTATTCTGAGTTGGAAGAATAATGAAAGAATCAATCAAATCCTCTAACAGTGACAGAAAACAGACAAAAATCCATGAGTCTCTTTTGAGGCTCTAAGAAGATTAAACTCCTCAGACAGGAGCTCTTCTATAAGTGTTTGTTTGTGGTGAGAAAGAAAAGTTTGATAGATGTGTACGGTCAGTTCAAAACAGCAGCCTTAAAAACCTTTTGTGTTGTCTGAAGTGAAACAACCCCGTCCTTTAGATCTGTGTTAAGATCAACAACCTGAAATGCAATTCTGACTCTGATACAAAAAAGCCAAGAAGCATCAGACAAATCCCTTTGGTGCTTAGAGCTCTTCACTTCCTTCCATATTCAGCCCATTTGTTTCTTTGGTAGCAAGCTCCTCAAGGCTGCCATTATAGACACCCTTACAAAAACAGTTAATAAGTGATTAATGTAACCTGATACCACTCAGGAAGCCTTGTGTAGTCCCACCATGCTAGATCTTTGTGCAGTGATGAGTTGAGGAGAACCAAGGAGATTCCCTTTCCTTAAGTGATGCCTTCTGATGTGCCAGCACCCCACATGAGTCTGTAATAGTGCAAAACCACTGCTGAATTTTTCCCCTCATCCACACTGTAACTTCACCTGGACCTGCATCTGATAACATCTGCAGGGGCACTGAAGAGATAAACTCCTTTTACACAGCGTGGAGTGGGGTTCCAATTTTGCCTAGGGACCATTACAAATCAAGGAGCATCTGGTGTAATGCAGAAGTTAGTGTAGCATGAATGAGGCATTTCCTTCTAATTTGCTCATGAGGAATGTTTTGGAGAATATAAGGCATAGGGTAGAATTTTCAGGATTTTCTGGGCTGGGTCTCGTGCTATGTCCTCCTGATCAGAAACAACAAAAGTCCCAGAACTTTGTGGATTGCAATATGTCATGAAGGGAGTTTTAAGCATTGTGGGGAGAAATGATTTGTCTGTGCAGCTGGAACATGGTGGTGTTGACTACTGCAGCATCTTTTGTAGCCCTGGCAGGGTATACACACTGGATAGCTGTAGTGCTATAAGGTTCATGGCTTACTGAGATCAACAGGTGTCCTGGGTGTTATTCTGTGTTACTTCCATTTAGGTATTCCTAGCACATCTGGCTGCTGTATAGGACGAAGATTATAAAAAAAATCCTTGATCTGGGCTTAAGGGAAACACAGGAAATACTGGGGATTGCCAGAAGAAATCAGGTTAGAAAAGTTCGTCTGTTTTCTGCCACCCTCCTTCTCATTTCAATTTCTATCTCATTCAGTGCATTGAGTTGTAGATTGGTTTGGGTAGGAAAGGACCTGTAAAAATCATCTCATCCAACCTCACTGCCAAACCTCAAGGTTAGTTTGGGTCTTACAGCTGACCTGAAAACCTCAGATGTAATATATCCTTTTGGGAAACTAATGTGATCTTTGAGTAAGGACAGATGATTTCTATGCACTTTAATTTACATTCTAAATTTTTGGCTGAGCTATAAATACAATAGCAATTATATTTTTGGACACATCTGCATTCTTTCTTCAAGACAGAAGGTAATGGGCATGAGCAGAGCATCTGATAGTTGTTTATTAGAGGTCCACATGAGTTGAGAGCTCATTTTAAAAATGATGCACTGTAGAGGAATGAAAACAGCAGATCTTTCTGCACATTAGCATTCTGTGCTGGTAAAAGACTGAGTACTATTTAAGGGTGTCACAGGAAAACAAGAAAGAGAGAAAGTTGTTCATAGCTACCTAAACAATGATTACACAGTAAATGGATCCCTCAGAAAATACTGGAATGATTTCTAATGCTTGTGGTTTTCCTCTGTGGGCAGAATGACAGATTTGTAGATGAATTAGACTGCAGCAGTCAGCAGATGTGATTGTTTTCCAGAACCACTTTTTAAGGCAATCCTACTGAATTCCTCTGATTTTTTCAAGCACTCTACCTCCAAAAGGAGCTTATATTGTTTCTTTTTTTCCCCCACCGTCCTCAAAATGCTACAGATTTTGGTGTTTATTGAGTTATAAATGAAGTGAGACATAAGAGCACCTTGGTTTCATGGCTGCTCTTTTCAGATAAGCAGGTGTGAGCCTGTGTTCGCTCAAGGGTATGTTCTGCATCCTTTCTATTTCTGTACCTGTGATTCCTTATAACTTCCATTATTTTCATCCCAGAATTATAGAATATGCTGAGATGGAAGGTGATGCCTTTTTTTGGTGTTAAAATCAAGAGTCAAACACTATTAGAAGGGTGAAAAAGGATTTTAACTTGGTATTTATTTTAAGTATCGTTAGGTGCACTATGTCCAAGTTGAATGTACCACAATGCCCACTGCAATGCACCCTCCAAAAGATCTGATATAACATTATAGGTCTTTCTAATTAGCATATCTATCAAAAATTCCCCAATGAGAGGCTCGAGCGAGTCCCCCTCTCCAAGGAACCTTCCCCTGGATGGTTCTTAGTTTACAGAATGTGTTCTGGAGAGGACCTTGGGGTCTGGGGCACACTAACCTCTACCTACGAAGATTCTAAAATATTTAGTCTCTTAGTTTGACAAACAAGTCCAAGAATGTAGGCAAAAGCACCAATAACAGAACTTGCAAAAAGGCATGAAAGGGGTATAAAAGAAAAAGCTAAAAATCTTCATGGCATCAAAGGGATACATGAGGATCATCAAGTCAAACTCCTGTCCCTGAGCAGGACACTCCAAAAATCCCATCATGTACCTGAGAGCATTGTCCAAACCCTTATTGAAGTCTGTCAGGCTTGGTGCTGTGACCACTTCCCTGGGGAGCCTGCTCCAGTGCCCAACCACCCTTGGGGTGAAGAAGTTTTCCTGCTATCCAACCTAAACCTCCCCTGACACAACTCCAGGCCATTCCCTTGGGTCAGGTTTCTGGGCACCAGAGAGAAGAGCTCAATGCCTACCTCTCCTCTTCCCCTTCTGAGCATGTTGAAGACCACAATGAGGTCTCCCCTCAGTCTCCTCTTAACCATGCTGAACAGACCAAGAGACCTCAGCTGCTTCTCATGGTACCAACTGTCTTACCAAAAGCAGTGGAAGAATTTGCACCTAACTCTAGCAAGAGTTCAGGTAATGCCAGGCGTGGGAAGAGTCATCTGCTTAAATAATTTCATAAAAGTGTGCATATTAGTGTTTCAGCAGCAAACTTGGTATCATGCAGCCAAGTGTTATAGTATAGGTCAGGGAAGGTACCTGTTATGATCTGACAGCTCTGGAAATAGAACTCACTGTCCTTAACGTGCTTTGGCAACCACAGAATGAACATCAGGCTCGAGGGCTACAGTCCAGCAACAGTACAAGATTCAACATAAAGAATGCCAAGATTAGTCCCTGGAGTGGCCTGTCAATACTGGCAGGATGATGGTAATGACAAAAAGTCAGCAGCAAAGATCAGATTAGGAGGAGAACTCACAGGAGTGTCTGAGATGCCAGTAGCCACTTTATGCTGTTTGTCCTGGGAAGAAAGACCTTAGTTGAGCTGATTGGTGTTCCAATAAAACTTTGGGCTCATTCATTCCCCCAGTCCACGTCTGTGGCTAGGATTTGCATCAGGAGAGTCGAGACCTGGAGTGATTAAGGGGTCTTCAGACAGAGCTGGTAGGATTTAGGTTTCCCTGAATGCTTGAAGAAATGTAATGTATGTACTACTGAGGAAAGTATTAGCTGTCCCCAGGTTGGAAGGGAAATTGCAGGACTTGGTAGACTGACAGGGTCCAGGTCATAGATTAAAATCAAATGAGGTGAGAAAAAAATGACACTTTTTGGTTGAGTAATAAAACTAATTGATTTAGATTATCCAGCCCTCGATGTTTTCCGTATAAGACAATAAAAACAGGTGCATAATGTGCAGGAGTACTGTGCCCACAGGCCATGCCTACAGCTCTGAATACATGATCTCTGCATTTCCTTGTGTGCCACTGTGAAGAGGGTACCTACAAAAGCAGCTTTTGGCTGGATTTATCCTGAGCCTGGTTACTTGCTGCTATGGGAATCAAAATTAGTAACTTGGTCAGCGGTGTCTGCTTCATTTTTCCATCCCTCTCACCAATAATTTCATCCTGCCTGCAGGTGCAAAAAGGAATTGCTGTGTCATTCATACTTGTTTCAGGTTTTTGATGTTTCTGCAAAGGAATAAAAATGAGCTTCTGCTGCAGAAATTCAATCTTATGTTTTCTAGGTAAATTCATCTAAACAGATTCATGATTCCCGTGCAAGCCATCACACCTTGAATCTTTTCACTTATCAAAGACAGAGGTGGTAGAAAAAAGTTTTAAATAAAGATGTTTCTGAAGAAAGAACTTTTTACATAGTTCAAGAGCAACCAAAGAAGGGCACAATGGAGACAATTTACTCTAGTGTGCTGTAGCTTAAACTTCAAGCCTTTTAAAAAGTGAGGTTATATTTCAGAACATTTATGTGGACACAGTAAAAACATGACTGAAAAAACCCTGAGTTGTTTGCTGGCATTTCCCATGAGCCATAAGGGTTTCAGGACAGGCATCCAGCAAAGGACGTACCTGTTGTCTTGAGGAAGCTGCTTCTCTGACTCAAAACCACCATTGAAGATGGTGTAAGATGTACTAGGAAAAGACTGAACATCTGAACCTGTGGGATAAGCTGCATAAAGACAATCAATAGAAAGGAATCATGGTGCATGGCATTTCAAATGCAATTTGAAATAAAAAGGGCAGGACTGATGGTCCTTTTTAAGCCTTTATTAAAAGTGATCAGCTCGGGTGGGGGGTCCGGCCAGCTTCGTTGCCCCCAGCTTCGGCTTGGAGGAGGAGGATCTTCGGCTCTATCACTCCCTGTGATAGAGCCGGGCCTTCAAGCGTTCCTCACGAGGCGTGGCTGTATACCCAAGGGTATACGAAGGCGATGGTGCTAATTCGCTGTCCTCAGGGCAGTGGCTTCAACAGACCTTTTTGTTACGGTGACTTTTTGGAGAACTCAAAAGCTGGCCAGGTAGTAATTGCCTATCGAGTAGCCTGGTTCATTTTTCTTAAAAGTTTGTTGGCTCGTTTTAAATTATTAATTTTAGGGGTTTTTTACTCCCAAGGGTCTTTGCAGCTCTAGTTTGCATATTCAGCCCCTTTTCTTCCTTTTTTTTTTTCTTCTGTCTTTTCCTTATCTACTACCCTCCAGGCAGGTCAGCTCCTAAAGGGGTAAGGGTGGTACATTCTTGCATAGCAATGTGAGGTCTGATAAGAAGCTGGTTTCTCCGCAACGAAGTGTGGGTTTCTTTCTTAAACTACAAGAGAAATCCTAATAAAGCTACAACAAAGCACAAAATTACATTCAAACAAAGCTACAATGTAGTAAAAAATAAATGGATAATTGTTAAATTGGTAATCTGGTCCCTTATTTATAACACAATTGTTTGCTTATATGATTAAAAAATTTACTATTTTTTAGCAACATCTAAGGGGCTTGAGGGCACTAAATTGTTCCCCGTCCACTTAGATGCAATTGAAAATATCTTCCCAAAATAATCCATGTGAAATCCTCATTTCATGCCCCTGAGTCTTTAAGAAGTCTGCCCTGACACTATCCCTGGTGTGAAATAGCTGTGTAGGCTCAAACCAGCATTAAAAGGCTTGAAGTACACTGGAAACTCTGCTCCCTTGTGCTGAGGTCCCCAGCAAGGGAGCAGCGTGACTGGGCTGTGCTCTGAGGTGAGGCACTATTAATAATTCAGAACAGCAGAGACTTTTATTCTGCCTTGCCATTGTGACTTTCCAGAACAAATCTCTCACCTTTGTCACTTAGTAGGAACTGCTAATCCAAGTGAAATATTAGGAGTTATTCTCATCTTAGTGTCAGAATTAGGTAACAGTGCATTTTGGAGAAGGAAAAGGAAAAATTCCTCTAGTCAGCCTTTGTGAGAAGTTTGAGAAATACACCGTGAATTGCAGGTTGGAAATAGGTAATTGGGTATTTGGAAGGTATTTCCTGAGCATTTATTGTGCCTCTTTTTCTTCCCTCCACAAAAGTTCAGAGGAAGCTTTTAACTTTATTCTTCTTTTACTGCATCCTGTGTTTTCTCTTCATATGTGGCTTTTCTGGATGTGGAATAAAGGCCTCCAGAAGCCTTGTCAGGCTATAAACATCATATGTTTATACAAAAATGACAGGAACACAATTATAGAAAAAACTGCTCTATTGGAAAACCTTTCATTCATTTAAGTCAAGGCCATGTTTCTAGTTATGAGGGAAAGTATGAACACCTTCAGTTAGACAAGGTCATGCAACTGAACTACCACAAACACTTCCTGACATCTCACTGAGCACTGTGTGAGGAAACTCTTTTTAAGAAACAAATGCTCTTCCCCAGTGAGTCTTGCAGCCTTACATGCAATGGGGAGTGATTGCTCTGGGCATCGAAGTAAGGAAGGAAAAATGGCAGACTGAGGAGTGGGGGGTGTGGGAATGGTGGAATGCAACTGTGGGAGTAATTCAGTTTCTTTCTTGATGCTTGACTACAGAGTTCTTTAGTAAAATCAATGAAGCAGTTATATAAGTGATTGGGAAGCTAAATAGCTTGGTGGAATGTCTGCCAGTGAGCTGAGCCACTGGCTTGCAACGTCTCCAGTGCATTCACAAAGGGAGATATATAACAAATTTTGTGTTTTGCAGGCTCTGAATCAATGCATGAAATTGAAAAGGTTTGCCTTCCTCATCTTCAGTCAGTGCTATCAAGAGCTGTGAAACATCCTCAGGACTGAAGATTTAGCCTTTTTCTCTTATGGCTGTTTATCAGTGTTGAAAAGATAATGCCAAATTTGTGGATATAGAAAAAAGAAAGCTTGAAATATCCAGCCTGTCTGTTGGGATTTCACAGATTGTAGAAAACACATTGTTCCCCATCAGTGGACTCAGGCACTTGTATTTGAATAAAGCATAATTTCCACAAAGGTCTCCATAGTCTTGTTTTGAATTCTTCAGGAGATAACAGATCCATTGTTTTTCATTGTGTCCAGTTGCAGTGCTTAGGCATGTTTGCTGTCAGATATATGTGCTTTATTTCCAATTTGATCTTGTTTAGCTTCCCATCATAACTTTTGTTCTGCTTTTCTTTGCTAAATTAAAGAGGTCTCAAGAAACTACTAGTTTTGATGCATGAGAGTATTAATACATTGGAATGAAATCAATTACCTCCAGTAAAGCCTTCATTTCCATAACCTCTAAGCTTGACTTAGTTCTGGCACTGACCTACAACAGAAATTTTATTAACATATTTTTGACAGTCTTAGGGATCTCAAGATCATAGAAACATTGAATCATTTAGGTTGGAAAAGACCTTTAAGATCAACAGGTCCAACCACTAGTCCACCACTGCCAACTATTCAACACCATTAAACAATACTCCCAGTTCCATGTCTACACATCTTTTAAATACCCCCAGAGATAGTGACTCCACCACTTCCCCAGACAGCTTGTTCCAATGCCTGACAATGCTTTAGGTGAAGAATTTTTTTCCCAATATCTAATCTTAACCTCTCCTGGAGCAAGTTGAGGCCATTTCCTCTTGTCCTGCCACCTGATAGCTGGGAGAAGAGACTGACCCCCACTGGGCTCCAGCCTCTTTTGAGGCAGTGGTAGAGGGTGATAAGGTCCCCCTGAGCCTCCTTTTCTCCAGGCTGAACACCCCCAGCTCCCCCAGCTGCTCCTCACCAGACTTGTGTTCCAGACCCTTCCCCAGCCCCATCGCCCTTCTCTGGACACTCTCCAGCCCCTCAATGTCTTTCTTGTAGTGAGAGACCAAGAACTGGACACAGAATTGGAAGCGAGGTCTCACCAGTCCTGAATACAGGGGGAATGGTCACTGCCCTGGTCTTCTTGGCCTGTTGGAGTAGCAAAGATTGTTACAAAATAGTCTCTGCGAGAAATGATGATTCCAAAGAGGTTGTTGTATTTTTTATTATTTTAAGTAATTGATGAATTAACTAAAATTACATTTAATATCCTGTAGCTGTAATAAAACCCCTTGTCATATCCATGTCACTGCTGCTGGGAGTGGGTTTTTCAATCAAAAATCATTTCACACATGTCATTTGTTTTAGAACTTAAGATTTTCAGCAAACCGCTGAGATTGTTTCTTCTTTGTCTCTGTGTGGCAACAGTGGTGTTTGGATTTTTTAGATTTTAGATGAAAAATGCAAAGCACTAATTTCAGGACCCTCAAAAGGTACATGGACTGTGAAACAGAGAGATGTTCAATATATCAATATTAACATAATATCCCATGATCCTGTGGTCTGGAAATATTTCACAACCAGAAGAAAAAAACCCAACACCTTGAGCTGAGGGAGATCTGGGTCAGGGGAAGTAGCACGAGGTGGCTTTTTACAGGAGATGCTGTTTAACCAGCTCGGCACAAAGCTGTTGTTTTCACATGAAAGAGCTGAATGTATCAGTCTCTGGGTGGCTCTATAACTGACAGCTATCACATATATAACAGTTTAGGAAGAAATGGACAGCAAATAAGAAAATTTGTCGAAAAAAATTGGGCCTTATCTACTAAAGTTATGTAAATAATGAATTTTTTTTTGTTTTTCTGGAAGAGCTAATGAGAGCATTCCTTAAAAGCTGCAGTAAGCCTCAAGTGCCTGGAGATATGCATATTGAGTTTATACCTCTTCCCTCCCATCTGCCAACTGCTCTGCTGTCATGCTTTTTTCCCTTCTCCAGCAAAACACAGAGCTGGGGAAACCACAAACCCTGAATTGTGTCACTGCACAGAAGAAGATTGATGGGGAGGTTAATAAGTTGACTGTGCAATTATAACGCTCCCCATGTACCACCAATGATGGTTAATGTGGTTATTTCCTGCTCCTCTGATTGTTTTGCTGCCTGTTTGTCAAGTCAGCTGTGGAGCCAGGCTCTGCTGCCTGCCTTGCTGCTCCACGTTGGCAGCCCCAGGACACTTGGCTATCAGGCATTTGCTGTGCTGGGTGTTTGCATAAACTCCTTGACTCCCAGTGCACTTAGGAAAGTCAACTGAAGTTCTGCTAATGAGAAAAGGATTAGATTTTTTTTGTTGGTTTTTTTTTTTTTTTTTTTTTAATTGTTGTGCTTTTCAAAATGTGAAAACAACTGTGAAATAATCAGGAATGGATTGGATTAAAGCTGAGGACAGTGAGTGATTTTTTTTGCCTGTTTATAAAGGTATTTTTTGAATAGCTTTTTTTGTTAACACACAGTTCTAAATGATGTCACACCCATTACATTGTTCTTAGTAGAGTTGAACTCAGTGGTTTGAATCTTAATGTGAGCCAAGAGTAGATACCTTGACTAATATCAAAACCTAATTGTGAATTTCTGAATAGATTTTATAAAAATTAATCAATGGCATAAATTAATCAACACAAAAACCCCTTCACTGCCCTTCAAACAAACACTCTCGGTACAGGTATATATTTCTGCTGGAATATAGGTGTGATGGTTGCAAAAATGCACTTGGAACATTACAGAATAATGATTTTGGTACGGAACTGTTGTCCAGATTGTCAATATTCCATCTGCTTTAATGATTGAGTACTTCAAAGCATAAGCTGCCCTTGATGCAGTTGATTGTATCTTGCTTTTCAGAGAAGAAAGCTGTGGGTTTCAGCCTGCTTGTTTAAAAATCATTTAAGAGCTCATGACATGGAACTTGTTAGAGAAACTGAGGTACAAATTTCTGAGGAAGCAGTTGGCTGCTGTTTTTTTTTATAGAGCACATTTGCAGAAAATGATAAGGTGACATCAAAGAGTACAGTTGAATTTTGCCAAGGCTTTCTTCTAATGGGGAAAATCTATGAAAGCTCTCAATATTTGCTAGCTGCTTTGGCTGAAGAGTTATGATATCAAGGCAATTTGCTTTTACTAACCCAGGGATAAATGTTTCAAGGGATAATTACGAGGTGTTTGGCTTTATAGTTTCTTGTACGAGCAAGTCTATCCTTTAGGAACAAGAAACCCCTGAAAATGGTTGTGAGGGAAAGCTGAATACTCTAATGGTTCCATAAAGACATGGAGTACAACTGACAGACTGAGAACATAACTAATGGCTCATACAGCCAGAAAACAGATGCTACAGTGAGAAATAACACTGCTGAACCTATAAGGTCACCACACTGGAGAAGGAAAATAAACAGTGCAATTGTTGGGGTGACAAATAGGCAGCAAGTGTAGAAAAAGAGTCTCATGCAGGGATTTACCTGCTGCAGTAACAGGTGAAATTCCTCTCTAAAGAATTGCTCATGCAATGATTTAGCAAACTCTTTATCTGGTCAACATGGACTCAGGCTTCACTAGCCAGCAATTTTTCTTGGAAACACAGTTATGCTAATGCGGATTTTGAGAGGGATAACAGAGAAAGCCATCTGGGTTCATGATAAGAAGCAGGAGATTTGGGCCTATGCTGAGGAGCAGTGAAGTTGCCCTCAGAGCTCCAGTCTCCAATCCTGTTATCCAGTTAACACCTTCCACCCACTGTTAATTGTCATTACAGAGGTGGTGAGAATTACAAAATCAGTTCAGCTGGGCTATTAGCAAGAATTAAATATTTGAAGGACCAGGAGAAGTAAACCCATCCAGTAGAGAAATAAGCTGTTAAGGAGAGGATAGCTGTTAATGAGCTGTTTAAACCAGCCAAAGCTTCTTTATTTAGTGCCTGAAGTATCAGTGTAAATATGAAATCAGTTTAGATGCTTCAAATGTCATCACTTCTAGGTCTTCATCTCTTAGAGTATTACCACTTGCCTAGGTGAGCTGAGGGGCTTGGCTTTTTATGTGTGGGGGCTAAAAGGGCTAATACATTTGGAATGAGAGCTCAGTTACTGGCAGAAACATCACTGGATATAATGTTTCAGATTGCTCATTGCTTTTTCTGTTCAGACCTAATGTTCAGTGATACAACTTTCTGTGGAATTTACTTGTTTTTTTTGGAATATGGCCCTTTACTGATAAAACATTGCCCTACAAACACATTTATTGGGTCACTTTACAATGAAAATAATTTTTTTTTACCTCATTACAGATAAACACTTTCATGTTTTGGTACCTCTTTTGCTTGTAAGTAGTGTCTCCTAGAATGCATTAGTCAGGATGTCCTAGCTAACTAAATTGGTCATCTTCTGAAAATGAGGCAAATCCAGTGATGGTGCTCCTAAGAATCCCCAGTTTTTATTAAGGGTAGGTAACATCAGCCTACCAAAAGCAAGTCTGTATTTACAAAGACTCTGTGTGTTGCACTGTACTGTGTGGTTCGTCTGGGAATTGCTGTGTGATTACAGGTTCTGCTCTTCCATCTGTGATTTAAAGATAATATTTACTGAAACAAACCCAGCTCCTTTGAGAACAGACTTGATGAGAGGTTCATTCGTGCACTTTACAGCCCGCTATGAGTCATGGCACCAGTGCATATACAAACCTGGGTTATATATTTACTCTTTCCAAGGCAAAGTTGATTAGCCAATCCCCAAAAAGTTAAGCTCCTTTTGATGCAGATCTTGTAGCACTGAGGTGTGATGTTTTATCATCCCACTAGGACTGTCTATGCTGGCATACAAATAATTCAGGGTATTCTTAGTCTTGGTTTCCCCTCCTCTTGGGGCAATTGAGTGGGAGTTTAGCTGTGAGTTGTGTCTCCTGCTGTACTCCAACATGCACTCATTTTACAGCCTCAGAAACCCCTTGTTTTGGTGACAACTCAGACTGGTGAGAGGATTAAGAGCTAAGCTCTGTAAAACACCACCAGAGAATTTGATTAGTTCCTTGACTGCACAATCGATTCAGCTGTAGGCTCCAGACGTGTCATTCAAGGTCTGTTCATAAGTGTCCTGTGCCAGTCAAGACACCACAGTGTGTTTGAGCCCTCCAAACAATTCTGATGTCATTGTGCCCAGAGGAGAGCCTTGACCTCCTGCCTTGGGTGCAAGAGGTCAGGTGGACACCAGCACACACTATATCTACAGTGTGGTCACCCACCTGTGAGGAGGACACCTTCGTCTATTTTAAGAATGAGCTCAATGGAATCACTGAGTTTAAGACAAGATTGCTCTCTTCTGTCTTCCACATCCTGGGAGATGAGATACCTTAAAACCTTTGGGCTGTTTTGTCTAGATTTTCCCTGTGGTTATGGGGACCGGGCAACTACCATAGATAGTATAAATTTACTTGAAGGCAATTAAAGCTGAGAAGAACTTGCTCAATCTCATTTTACTTTGCTTTCATCCGAAAAATATGGGCAGTATTCCTTCCTTTTGCCATCATTAACTCCCTACACAATTCATATTCGAAATCCCTCCAATCAGGGGTTTATTCTCACCCCTTTCTGCAGGTACATGACACAGCAGAGTGGTGGCCTACACCTACTGTGTCTGGACATTCAGAGGTTAACTACAGCTGGTTGGGGTGAGATGCTGGCACCATTTGTTAAAATATAGGAATTTTAATCTCATTAAACTATCACACCAGTTAAAAAAAAAAAACAACAAAAAACCCAACACACTCCTTCTAAAAAAAATTAAACCCTTTTTATTTGTATATTTATTTTTATATATAAAAGAAATACAAAAAACAACCCCACAAACAATGCTGATTATGGCAATTCAGTTTTGTCAGCCCCCTCTGCCTGGGCTGCTGCCTCAGATCCACCGGGAGTGAGCAAAGTCCTCCGGTTGTAATGTCCTTTTATGATTCCAGAGTTATTGTTCTCATTAAGAATTTGTTTCTGTTTTTGCCTGTTAAGAGACTGTACAAGTCCTAATACAACAGCTGCTAGTGAATACTGTCCAGTCAGTTTTCTTGGTTGTAAGATTAGAGGATTTGGTTGAACTCTTCCTAGAAGAAAATATGTTTTGATTTTTCCTTCCTGTTCACTGATACCTTTGACATAAATCTCTCCCCGGTAGTCGAAGGCAAATCCCCGGTCCTTCAGGATCAGATACGTTTCTTCAGGCACTTGTATTCTGTCACTAACACCTGTGCTGTCCATTCGACTGGCCAAATTCACTGTTTTGCCCCAGATATCGTACTGGGGTTTCTTAGCACCAATGACTCCTGCTACGACAGAGCCATGGCTAATCCCTAATTAAAATAAAAGAAAAAAAAAAAAAGAATTTAAAATGTTATACAATAATGACTAAAACCCATATTTGCTCTTAAGAACCAGATGAAGCCTGGTTCAGATACACTTATCTCTAAGCTTAATAAAGAGGTGCATGTATAAAGAAATTAAGCAAAAACAAAATCTGGAAAAGCTATAATACTTGAAAAGTGATATCAACAATGGTTTTTATGGGACATCCATGCCAGTAGAATCTATGTGTCATCTGTATTCTGCATACTATTGCCAAAGCTCCTGAAAACTTATTCTCAGCTAGCAGGAAATATTTCTGGAACTACACTTGTCGAAGGAGACCTTGTTAGTGCTATACAGTCAAGAAATTGCATTCTTATGTTCCATGAAGTGAAAATATTAAAGCACTCTGGGAAGTGATTGAAAGACTGCATTTTGTGAGATTGTTGCATAAAAATAAAAACAATAGCTGGGTTTTTTTTTTTTTTTCTATAGTAGTGATTTAGGGATTATTTTAGTGGAGTGTAAGATATCTTTTGGAAAAGGATTTTAGCTTTTATGTTTGTTTTTTTTTTTCTTCTTTTATTTTTTTTTAATGGTGATAGAAATACTATCAAATACTCTTGCATTCATGCTCTATAAAATCTTTGCATGTGATCCACACTTACTAAATGTGGATGCCTGTTCCCCGAGAAATCTTGGGAATTGGAAGTTTTGCTTTCAAAAAATGTTAGGAAGTGCAGATCAGATAGTGATGCTATGACCTTCCATGCTGTGACTGATGAATATACTTCAGCTTTTTTATGGCAGGCTTCCCTATAAAAGACATGTCTCTTCCAGGTGTTGTTTGTTTTTTTTTTTTTTTTTTTTTGGCCAGTGATCCAGCCAGCATGAAAAGTCATCAAATTTACTCCTGCTATGTGCCATATATTCTGGCAGTTTTTTCATGTCTCATCCCACCAGAGATGCAGGATATTCCACCCAGAATAATAGCCTACACAGCAATTCAGAGCTGCTGCCCCTGTTCAGGCTACAGATGGAACTCAATTTTTATGCAAAACTGAAGTACTACTCACAGGGTTTAGGAGAAACTACTTTTCCCCTTTACTGAAGAATCTTATGCAGGGAGATTAATTAGAGACTGTGTACATGTCAGTCTTGGGGCTGGATCTAGGCTGTCTTGTTCACTTTCTTTGTTATATATATGGGTTCTTAGTACCAGATTTGCTAAAGACAGTAAATGAATTGTGTTCCTCTTTCACAATTCACTGAAACTTTGAACTCCTGCAATCCTCAGATCAGGGCCTATATTCCTCAAATGGAGTATATCACATTTCTGACTTTGCCTGGGATGAAGTCAATTTGAAAACAGCAGATACAGTATTTGGGCTCTCCTTAATTGTGCATGTCCTTGCAATGTTCCCAGAGTACACTTAGTGGAGTCAGATCCTTGCAGACAAAACCCCATCTTAACTCTCGTGTTTGACCCATGCTTACCAATACGGAGTTCAAAGTTGTTGAATGAATGTTTGTTGATCTCCTGTATGCTTTCATTCAGAGCTATGGAGAAGTCGGCCAGGGCACACAAATGTCCCCATTTGTCTTCACATTGCTGAGGAAAAAGTTATACACTAATCTGTTAATAAAGTTTTGCATTTGCCCAGCTGCCACCCATCCCTACCAAGTGCCATGTATTTGAATTTGGAATCTGTAACAGCCTCAGCATTCTAGATGCAAGAGAGGTACATTGCTATTAATGGTAATGCTTCCCATTATGTTGCACTTGTATAACTGGATAGAGAGCACTTCAGTGTAAAGTGCCAGAGAAAATAACTTTCTGTCAACAATCTGACAGGCAATTGTGAGAATTAACAAGGCATGCGAAACATATGTAAGGCTGGGAAAGAAAGTATAGAGAGGACTGGGATTGCTCAGAAGCAAGGGTCAAAATCTAGTGAAAACAGGGGATGACCCATGTAAGCAAGACGTAGAGTGAAAGAGGTGAAGGATATGTAATTCTCCTGTGCTGAAACTGTGACCCAGGAAAAGCACCAATTCAAGTGATCTCAGGGATGTAATGACGACAGGAACAACAGGACAAGCCAGGCAATCTGGGACTGATTAAGGGAGAGAGAGAAGGCTCTTCTGTAGTTCATTAATTGCCTTTGCTTAGGGCAGGCAAGTCACTGCCTGCTCCTTCCCTTCTGTTTCCATTCCTACAAAGCAGCTGATATAGAGATGGGGACCAGTTGTAGGTTTTATTCTTCCCAGAACACCGACAGAACAGATGATGAGGCAGGGACTCTAAAGGGAGGCAGTGGAGTAAGGAACAACTGTGACTTTGGCCCAATGATTGTATGACACCTTTTCATCTGTTCTGAAGCAAGGTAATTCTTTCTTCAAATTTCCCTTTCTTCAAATTTCTATTTCAGAAGACAAAGGATTGTAAATCTCTGCCTAGGTCATGCAGTGCAGCCCTTTGCAGTTTTCATCATCCCATGTGTTTAATACTGAACATGAACATCTCCTTGGCATCACCCTATTCTGTTCACACCATGCTTGGTCCTTGTCCTTAACTCTCTCTGTTCACAGCATGCCAACTTCCCTCAGCAGCCTGCACCTCTTAGGTGCTGACAAGGTGACAGACATGTACGTATGACAAGTATATTTTAAACATCCATTAAAATTCCATTAAGCTATTATAGTTCAAGAAAAGAGATGAGTTAATCAGTCTTGAAAACACAGTGAAGCTTTTCTCTCTTGGAGTTTTTACCCCCAGCAAGAGTCAAAGGAAGTGGTTAGGAGCTGTGTAGCTATAACCAACTATCTCCCTGGTGTTCAGTCTTTCTTTGCTCATGTCTACACAGAAGCATTTTGAAAATCAAAAATTGCATGCATGTCTAGTGTAGTGGATTTCTAGCTGTCAGCATCACTGTGGGCAGGAAATGCTCAGCTAGTTATACTCCATGTGTTTTATACTGTATTGCAAGCAAACAATGGAAATTTTCTGGTTTATAAAGCTCAAGATAATCTGCCTTCTGCTTTTCAGGAGTTGTGATCAACGTGGGCAAATCTTATTCCCAGCCTGTGACTGGTCAGGGGCAGCACACCCCTTTTGTGCTGCTCTTCCTGGGGACAGGCACCACATGCCAAAACCCCCAGATTTCAGCAACAGAGGACTTCTCGTTGGATATATTTTAGAGCCTCATCTAACTCCTTTGGACACCCTGTTTCCAGACAAATTCTAGGGTGGAATTATGAATGGATTTCCCTCATCTGACATGTGATGTTTATGGCTGTGACTGTACATGTGTCCTCTGTCACACATCTTTATTCCCTCAGCTTGGTTTGCTTGTTCTTCAGTTGAACTGATGGTCTGCTTTCTTTTTGATGTCATCATGCTGTCTGTAGATATGCAGTATCAAAAAAGAGTATAAATGCAGCATTTCACTTGCATAAGTACACAGACAGTTAATACATCCTCTGTCTTCAATTATTGGAGGTTGTCAGTCATGTTCCTGTCTGAGTTACCGTGGTGACTTTAGTGTATGTCTGAAAATATAGATAGACCTGATCTAGATTCACATTGGTGGGATTGAAAGGAATTTTTTTTTCCTATAAACCTAAATTTGAGGAAAGAATCCATATGGTTCTTGTTCCAAGCACAAGATGGCATTTTAATTCATCAAGAAGTGCAACTGCTGTCTGCCAGAAGCCCCAAATGTCTATTTTATTTTAGCAAAACCAGTTTTATGAACAACATTAAGATAACACTTATATTTCCTAATATGAATGGTCAGACTAATCACAAGAATTTTTTCTTAAAGAAAACTATTTTCTTACCTGTTTTTCTGGTGATAATCCTGACACGGCCATGTACGTGCTGCCAATTGTTTTAATTTTCTCAATATCTTGAAATCTCTCTTCACCTAGCAACTAACACATATGCAAAAAGAAAAATATGTTTACCTCTGTAATGCCTAATGCAAAATGCTTCTACAGATGTGAGAATGTATCTTTTCACTTGTGGTGTCTTCCAGTCAGTCAGAGCAAGATAATCTTCCAACCCAAATCATTCTGTAATTCTGTGATCCTACACAGTCAATGGATGGAGGTAGATGCCTTCAGAGAAATTCTCATATATCCCCTGCTTCCCTCTCCTTACTGTCAGACTGGGCACCAGCACTTCCATTGGGTCATTCATTCAATACATTTGTTATGTATTTTCCTGTTGTACAAAAAATTCCAAGAATCAATGGGAAATGGTAAATTCCTGTATCTATTTAGGATTTTCTGTAGCTCTGAGTGTTAAGTAGGTATAAAGAACTTGTCAGATTGAGAATCTGGAAGAGGAAGAATAAATTTAGTCTAGTGACTAAAGCACTGAATTAAGTGGGAGTGGAAGTTTGGTCCCTATTCCAATTCCATGTTTATGGTTTAACTTAGGACTTTCCATGAAATAGAAACCAGAACCTTACATTCCTTGAAAGACCCAAGCAGAGTTCAGGATGTGGATTCTATCAGTGACAACAGTGTGGGATATGGGCATTAATCACCTCGTCGCAGACTTTTAAAATGTTTGTGGCCGGTGTTAATGCCAAATACCCTGTGAAACTTTGTGATAAGCTGTATGGTGTCTAATAAATTTAGGTATTAACATGGTTAGGAAGACATGGGGGGAAAAAAAGCACTTCATGAAAAGGGATTTCAAACTTTCAATTCTAAAGTCTCAGTTTAGTTGGGGGTTTAAATAGAAAAAAAATCTTTCTGTGGTCATGCAAAAATGTAGCAAAATATTTTCCCCTTTCTTTTTCTACACTGTTGTGCATACTTTTTCCATCTTGTGGGTTGGAATTTCCTGTGCACTGGAGGGATTATTTCATTCAAAGGCAGAAACACACCAAGGCATAACATGAACTATCCCCTGCCACTGCAGCAGCCGCAGCGCCGGGGCCGGGGTGGCTTTGCTGTTGGTGTGCAGGAGTGGCTCCATCTGTCTCTGAGGGGAGGCTGCACAGCGCTGCACCCAGGGAATACAAAGCCATATGCTCAGTGGCTCCTGTTCAAGTCAGGAAAGTCCAAAGACTTGACCTGCTTCTCATTTTTCTTTAGATTGCCAGAATGTCCTATTGTGTACCTTTCCCTCTTACAAGGGCAGCTCTCCTGACTGCTCTCTTAAAGAAAAAGATAATTTCCTGTAGCTCTGCCTCTGTGAGCAGTCTGAGAGCACCATGTGTGTGGGCAAAGGGAGAAAATGGTCTTGCTTTAAAGCAGTCCATATTTTCATTTCCAGATGGTTGCTAGAAGCAGCAACAAGCTGCACACAAATTTAAAATTCATAATAAATATCTAAAATTATTCTTTTTAGGAAAGAAAGAAATCATTAGTTGTGACATAATTTAGAAAAATGATCCCAAGTTATAGGTTTTTTCCTCATTCATTTTTGTTCCAAATCTCCTGTTTGTTTCTTTATTTCCCCTGCTTTATCTGGCCTGTTCAATAGCTTCTTTCCTTCTTCAAATAATGGTCTGCTTACTAATTACTTTCTTCATAGTATGACAGGATGATGGATTTTGATATTGGGGAAAGATATTCCAACTCAGTCCTAAATCAATTGCTGTTTGTTAAAACATTTTAAATAAGCTGCTAATTTAACATGATAGTCCAGGGACACTAGAATGTGGTTTGTATCTAAAAAGCAACTAACGGCTTGATGCTGCAATTTGTGCACAGCTAAAGTTGTGTGGAGGTCAGACCCTGAGATCACATGTACAAAATAGTACAAAAAAGAATATTGCAGGACATGACACACAGCTGCAAAGTAATCAAATAATCTGGAAGCAGAGTCCAGTGTTTTGTTGAAGCCTCTGCTTGTGGAAACATAATATATTAATATCTGTTGTGATATGCACTATGTAAATCACTGCTGGATAAAGAAAATGCAAGAAAATAAAAGAAATTGTGAACAAGAAAGCTCTTATGAAAATGTAAGTCCCAACTGTAACATTAAGATACATAAGTGATAGATTAAAAAGACTAGAAAGAATAATGCATTAAAAATAAAATTCTTTCAAGGCTCATAATGTCAGCAGGAGTGTTTCAATGTTAATTTTTTTTTCTAATGTCTCTAAGAATGGGAGTTGCCATGTATGTGTCTTAGAATTACAGTCATATAAAAATTGGTATTTTAAAAAGTAGATTTTCAATGTTCGTGTTTGTTTCTTTTTGTCAGTCCAGAAACCTGCACCTCCCATTGTGCCTCAGCTGGCAGGAAGACTGGATAATTTGGAACTCAAAAAAATTATGTACCATGAGGGAAAAAGAACAACTGAGTGAAGGCTATATTTTGACAATAGTCAACCACCTATTCTGCAAAACTGAGTTTTGGACCTCATTCTCCCACTCCCTAAGAAAGACTCAGTCACAGTCTGACTCCTCTGTGGGCACCTTCCCCATGCAGTTGTCAGTGACAGGTTCTGTTCCAACGTTCACTATTAATTCTTTTTTTTTTTTTTTTTTTTTTTTTTTAACTGGCTTTGTCTCCCTAGATCTATTACATGGAAAGAAAAGTAACAGATCCAGACTGTAACCTTGCTGTGTTGCATTAACATGGAAAATCCTCTACAAAGAAGAAATAATCCAGATTTCCTTCTTGTGTATCTACTACATTTCCAAAACAGGTCAATTTGTATTTTTACCACAGATTCCATTCAGAAACATAATTTTGGCCTTGTGGACACATCATCCCTAATATTATTATCTCTGTAAGGAAAAGAGGAAATTCAAGGTGTAAAATCTGACCTGAGCTTAGGAACTCAATTCAGTTATCTAAAAATATGCTTAGTGTGATCTAGAGCACTCTTCCCTGGAAATGGCATTCTGTGTGTATCCCAAGTCACCTAGGATATATCAAATGGCATCAGGTGCCTATGTCTTACACTCCTGAATTAAAATTTCTGGATTAGGGTATCTCTCCAGAGGTATTCCCTGGATGCTGAGAAGCGCAGTTTCCCCATGGATAGCAGAGCTGTTCTGCTCTCAAGCTGCACATCTGCATTTTGCTCTCAGGGCTATGTTGGAACAGCAGGAAATCTTGGCAAGGAAAGTAGTGAAAAAAAAGGAACACTGACATTGTATAGTGTCAGTCAATAGCTACATGGAAACATTGCTAGCCCTGAAACATTGCACCTGGAATGATTTCTGGCTCCTTTTCCATGGGTAGGATTACTCCTTTCAGTTGTTCTGCCTGGCATATCCCCTTTCAGATTGCTTAGACAGAGTAAACTAATGACACGACCATGCTGCAAGTAGGTTAGCAGTCAGCAGGGCATCACATAATTTCATTTGCTACCTGCACCAAGAACACATCTCTTCTTCAACTAAACATGTCTGGGACATAATGCAGTCCCTAATTAGGTCCTTTATTAATTACAGAGCAGGTGTTAGGGGCCTGAAAGTAATACTGTGTTAGGGCTTTGATTAAATCCTTGTCTTCAGTAATTGCCACAGCAGCAAAAGGAATTCTGTTGTGAAGATTACATGAATGTGCATGACAAAATATCTTATTGCAAAGACTATTTTTATGAAATAATTTGAGTGGTAATCATTTTAATCACATCCGGAAATAAAAACAGAACTATTAATCAAGAAGCCTGCTGACTGCTGTGCTAGATCTCAGAGGTAAGAAGCAGGCTTTATTCCCATAGAAAAAGCAGTGCAGGAGCTTAGCAAGTGACAGAGTTCTTCTTGTGAGGGAATAATTTTGTTCTCTGTAAAAATGCACAGGGAACTATTCCCTGAGATTTCTTCTATTTCTCACTTGTAATTTTAGTATCTCACCAATTATATAAATGAGCTCTCAATTTCAGCATCAGTAAACTTAGCCCTGCTCCAGCCTTTATGAGCAGCCACTCCTTCCCCACACAGGTGCCCAGGATGAAAGTCACAGGCCAATGATACCATATTTTCCCCTTCCCTTTTCAATCTGGACTATTGCAGTCTGAATAGATCCAATCTCGTTGATAAATAGAGACAGTTCTGGTTCTTTTTCTACCACTCAGGGAGCTCAAGAGGGCTGCACACTCCTGAAAACTGCCTGCAGCACATAGGTTAAAATTCTCTCTGCTAGGTAACTTTGACAGTACTTTTTCATCCTTTCTGGTTTTGAAGTTTTTTTGAAAGCTCTTCTTTGGTCTATGCTTTGTCTCCATTATTAGTTCCTCTTGAGCTCATTGCAGGACATGATACCATCTGCCAAAACTTCCTTACAAACTACTTAGCAGAATATGCAAATTTCTCCTGACTTTCTCTTTGTTTACCAGGTTTTCTTTGTCTCCACCTAGCAATAGCTACATTCGGGATCTGATTTTTCTTCTCCTTTTTATCTTGTCCCCTCCTCACCTCCTTTTCTGAAATTAACTGGACATAACACCTAAATAAATTATTTTTCCTTCCCGTGTCCTTTCCTTTAAAAAAAAACAAACAAAAAACACCTCTGAATTCCTCAGTAAAACAAGCAGCTGAACTTCATTTATCTCTCTATAAAATCCCTAACCAGACCAGTCTCCTCAGTTAATTGGTCACCACCACCTTTTGTTCTCTATCCAACTTTTGCTTCTGAGCAGTGTGGTTCACATTTAACTGGACACTGTTTTATCCTTTAACATCCATTGAGTCCATTCAATCAACACCTTCAAAGCAACATCTTTATCTGTTTGTATTTAGACCAGTATTTTTCAGAACAGTTGCAGATATGTTCATACTTCTTTCTTCTACTGAACTAAAGCATTTTCTGCTTTCAAATACACTGGTTCAGGTTCATGCTTTTATGGATGTTTATACTTGCTTTCAGTCTCTATCTCATTAGATCATTCAGACAAGACAAAGGTCAAGAAAGCAAACCAGACAATTGTAATATTAGTTAAAAAGAAAAAAAAATCAGAGAATTATTGGAAGCAAAATAATTACTGAATTTGATAATTTAGGATGACATATTTGCCATTTGGAAACTGATAGTTTAAACATTTTGAGGTTTTCTCTAGTTGCTGGTATTACCTCATCAAAGTCTGCAATGATTTCGTTCAGCAAGCGCAGACATTCTACTCCTTGGTTATTCATCTCAGTCTGGGAGTAAAAGTCAGCAAATCCAGGAATAGAAGCAAACATCACACCAACAGCATCATAGGACTGAGAGTATAATTCCTAAAATGACAATGAGGAAAAATGAATTGAAGTGGCAATGTAGTGGAGAAAATGTAATTGGCAGCAAATACAGTAGTTTTCTTACTTTTTTCATGCATAATACCTTAATATCTGATGTTGGCATTAGTATACTAAGGGTTAGCCAGGTTCAACGGGAGGAGGCTGATGGGTCTTAAAGTTTTTATTGCAGATTTTATGCATGGTTTTCCCAGTCTTTAAAAGCCTGCTCTTTCTGCTTCTCAGGTGAAGGAGCCACACCAGCAAAAGTGAAATAGAAATTTTCCTTTTGATTTCTATGGGGAATGACTTGAAGAAATGCAGGGTTCTTTGCCAAGTATGAATACCAGTTATCACATTTTCTAGTGGATAATTTGTACTTCACCCTACTGCAGCTCTTTACAAGTTTGTTTATTCACAAGTTTTCAGAAAACCCTCACTCTCTGGTAAACTCTGGTTCTCCTAAGGTGGCTGTGGAGCTCTTTGTTTTCCTGGCTCTGGGAGATGTTCTTGCTCTTGGGGTTCAAAAGGAGGGAGAAACAGAAGTGGGGGTGGTAAGAGTTACTGGAGAGGACAGAAAGCAGCTTATAAGGGATCAGTCACAGGAGGCTATTAGGATAAATTGTGCCCTGGAATAAGCTCCCCCTTATTCATATAATTCAATCTGGTACTGAATAACAGATTTATTTAAGGAGGGGCTTGTTCCATTACATATGTGAAAATGTAGACAGTTCTTCTCTGAACTAAAGCTAACTTTAAAGAAAAAAACTAATTTCAACTTTAAAAATTCCAGGGAGTGCTACCACAACTCCTGGTATGCTTTTCTTTTGGCTAATATACCACCATCATAGACATTCTCCTTTGATTTTTTTTTTTTTTCCTAGCTTCAGCTTCTTTAGTTTTACCTAATGGTGGACAATGCCATTTCTTTTTATGAGCATTTCTTATATCATTATGACCTAAAGTACTTATTTCTCAATGTTTTTATTTGAGGCTCTAAGAAATTTTTGTGGTTTGATTTCGTGATAAAAAGATTTACTGCTGGTTGCCATACACTTGACATGAACACTTCAGGCCTTCTTCTTTCTTCATCCTTCTTCTCCCTAGAAAAGCATCCTGAACCTCTGCTCTGCTCTTTGATATGCTTCTACTTATGCAGGCTCTTTAACAATGTCTTACAGTAAAAGTGGGGAAATTCTTCTGGTTTCCAAAGCCACTGCAAAAATTTGATAGATAAAACATGATTTATTCCCTTCCTGCCCTTACCCTTTCTTTCACTGAAGAACATCTTCAGGGTGAGGAAAGCCATACTCTAAGAACACTCTTATTCCTTTTCATGGGTATGGAAAAGGTAATACACACATTAGTTTGTGGATGCTTATGAAAGATTTGACAGTGTGTGCTAGCAGCACAAACACACAGCTGTACTCTTTCCTTGGATCAAGAAGATAGAAAACCACTGGCTGAGCCTTCAGTTGCTCCATTTTTCTATTTTTGGTAAGAAGCATCAGGACAGAAATAATAAATCCAAGAGAAAATTCTACAGTACACATTTAGGAATTCATTTTTTGAGACCAGAGAAATTAACTTAATGGCCAGACATGAACTGCAGGATTGATTGCACTGAAATCTGGTGGATCTTACTGTCTGCCAGCTCCTGCATAAATCATCCCCAAGTATAGTTACTCTGGAAATTGCCTTACGAAAAGCAAGGGTGGTGGAATTTAATTCAGTGGCAAATTATTGAAGCATCAGCAGTGATCCATGGAGCATCTGCTTGCTTCTGAAGATTATTATGCATGTGACTGTACTTAAATGAAAGTGTAAGCTGGGAAACTTATTCCCTGAAAATCCATAATGCTGATGTGCCAGCACACACTCTTGGCTGGTATCAAGGTCTGCTCCATTTGCAATGAAACATTTTAACTGGTTGATTTCACACTCACATTTTCTCATGTGCATAGCAGGGTTTCTGTGGCACTTTCATACCTGCAGAGTGTAAAATTTCTCAAGAGTGATTTCTAAAGTGCTTTCTCTTGTAGCTTCTCACTGTGTCATCCTTCCCTAGGTGATACTTGTAATCAGAACACAATGATTCCTCATTGTGCAGTCTAATTCATCTGGCTACATCCATTTCCAAAATGTACAACAGAAAATTGTAGCCTTACTTCCTTTCTGCTGCATAATGAATAGATATGTCAGTGAATGTTGCACGATGAATAGGCCTGCAATGGGAATCTTGCAATGTTCCTCCCCATTATAAAAGATAATTCCAACATTACATGAGAAAACTTCAGTTTCATCATATTTTAGATACATCTTATACACCATTATATACATATAATGTGATAATATGCATTTACTTTGTTTCAAACAAGGAGTAAATGACTTACTGCTGCTTTCAGAAGCAAATTCTGGACTTTCCTTTGTCCCTTTTCAAACTCTGTTTTAGGAATATTCAGAGACTCCATTATCATGTTTTTCTTTGTATACTGCAAACACTTTTTAGCAACATAGTCACAAACTACGTCTCTGAAATGGGTGTTTTGTTATCTGCCACAAACAGGCAATTCAGGGGCAATACAAAATGGAAAAAATGTTCTCTTGCGTCTGAAGATATGAGAGCCTCAGGTCTGTTGCGTCCTGTTCCTGCTGTAGTCACTGTCAGGGCTCTAATAATACTTCTGCAACACTGGGTTATCACAATCTTGAATTGACATTCTGTTAAATTCATGTATCATTTTTATGAATACTAGATTTTCATAGACTCATCATTTGGAACAGACTTCTGAATGTAATTTAATACAGTTTGCTTTCAAAGCAGGACCAATTAGATCAAATCTTTCACAGCTTTTTCAGTTAAGTTTGAGCCCTGCTCTGCCTCCACAGAATCACAGAATTTCTGGGGTTGGAAGGGACCTCTGGAGGTCATCCAGGCCAACTCCTCTGCCCAGGCAGGGTCACCTAGAGCAGGTTACACAGGAATGCATCCAGGTGGGGTTTCAATATCTCCAGAGAGGGAGACTCCATGACCTCTGTGAGCAGCCTGTTCCAGGGCTCTGCCCCCCTCATTATAAAGAAGTTCTTTCTCATGTTGAGGTGGAACATTTTGTATTTTAATTTATGGCCGTTGATCCTTGTCCTGTTCCTGGGCACCACTAAAAAGAGCCTGGAACCATCCTCTTGGTACCTACCTTGGAGATATTTAAATGCATTTACCTGATCTCTTCTCAGTCTTCTCTTCCCAAGTCTCTCCTGTTAAGAGAGATTCTCCAGACCCCTAATAATGTCTCTTTATAAACACTCATTAGGTGCTTGAAGCCAACAATGAGATATTTCAGCCTTTTCCTCTTAAAGCTGTGTGATCCCACGTCTCTCAGCCTTTCCTCACACATTATGTACCCCAATCTCCCAATCATTTTGGTGACTTTCTACTAGACTTGCTCTATGTGTCTCCTACTGGTGAGTCTGAACATGGAAATATCACTCTAGATGTGGTCCTACAACCTTCACTTTAAAATATGTTTATTTTTCAGTGTTGATCAGATACAAGATATTGACAGTATTTGTGCAATGAATCCTATCAAGAACCAAGTTTCAACGATTTCCTGCCAGATCTATTTCTCTTTTACTGTTTAGACAAAAATATCAGAAAACTGACACGTACTTCATTATCCCGGTCCTTTTCCAGGAAGTGACGGGCGACATGACTGGGTAAAATGTTCCGTAGCATGTTTTCATTGTGCTCCCTTAGCTCCTTCATTTCATTGATTTCTTCTTTTGCTTGAACTCGCCACAGAAAATCCAGCCTTGCTGTGTATTCAAGCTGCAGTTTCAGAAAGGAAAAAGAGGCAAAAATAAACCCTGACAAGATAAGAGTAGAGATTGTATTGCTATCCTGGCAGGCTGCTCCTGCCGTGTAACCACCTTCAGTGCTGCTGAAGATCTCTGAAACAATTTGATTTTCTTGCCAGAAAAAGAGATTATCTTTTTGCCTTATTTACAGTGACACTTTCAAACTGATCTTGGGGAAAATAATATTTGTTATATTTCTGCTATGGTCAGTGGATATAAATCATCACCAAATTATTTTCCCTTTAAACACGTCCTTATTAGTCAAATAATGGAGTCAGACAAGAGATAAGGTATTGGCAGGTATTGATATGAAATAAACGTGTTCCCCTTTTCATAAGTGTTTTCAAATTAAATAAGAAAATAGCACAAGAGTAACTCTAAACTCTCAGCAAGGACATCTTTCTCAAGTATGACCATCTTTCATCAAACTCTATATAACAGCCCAATGTACTCCCAAAGAGGACTTCCAAATCTGTGGCACCAAAATGATATAGTTATACTGTTGGAACATGTAGTTATTTGCAACTTTATTCTTGTAAAAAATACTGGAAAGCATGCTATTTGTCATCCCCTAGAATACTCTGTCCCTGATTCTGGCATCAGAGTCTACAACTGCAGTTTAGTACATGCAAAATCTCAGTGCCTGATACCCTCAGCTAAAAACTGAAGGGATTTCCAGTGCAATGTGTGTGCAGAACAAAAACTGTGCACGACAGAGCTTATACATGCATACATATATATGCATTGTTTATATATATAAATTCATATTCACTTAAATATGAATGGCAACTGTCTGCTAGCTGCAGCAGTGATCATAGTGGAGCATCATGAGGCTTGCCTGAGAGGCTTGTGTGTGTCAGCACATGCAGGGGCCCCACATGGCCAGAGATTTTGTGTGCATTACACTGAAGCAGAGTTTGAAGCAGATTTTGAGGCAGCTCATACTGTAGCTTGCACAAGGGGTGACTTATCAAGCTACAGCATTATTGAAAATGATGGAAATATATATTTAGTCAGTAAACTGAAAGAGAAAATATATTTGTGAGGTCTGAGATGTTCCAACCAGAGATAATAATACCCAGCAGAGAAATGCATTATACCAGCAAATAGATAAATTTTACAATTTTGAGAGACATCAAATGGTTTACCAAAAGGTGCTGAGATTAAGGAATTTTTTGAAATTTAATTCATATACCAAACTGAAATAAAGGGGCAGCCTGCAGTGGGTGGGAATGACTAAGAGGGGGTTCAGACATTGTTTAGTGACTCATCTTGGTCACAGTTTTAGTAAGCAGCAGTCATGAATGGTAGACTCTTCAGGAGGAAAAAAGCAAAGCACTTTGCAAGAGACCTTATATGTTGGCTGTACTCTTGGGAGCTTTCCTTCCTAAAAGCTGAAAGTGACTGTATTTTGGTATAAACTTCCAAAATCTGTATGCAACCTGGCAGTGCTTTACCTGCCCTCTGGCTGTTCACATCTTTATAAACAATCTCTTTACTACTAATATGCTCATATTCTATCTTGTGACCATTAATTCTCTGAATAAATGGCAACAAAAAAACCCTGTCAGGAAAAAGTATTTTAAACAACTTCTCACCCTTTTTCAGCTTCCTTTGCCCTTCCTTTTGTGCTAGAAGACAGAGCCCATACCAGATAAATGACTTTTATCTCTATCAACTAACTGAGAAGAAAAACTATAACTATAGATTTGCAAGGAGTTCTAAAGGTATTTTAAAGATTAATTTCAAATAGGAGCTGCTGCTGAATTTTGAATTCTTTGATGCTTCAAGATATTTAATGCTACTACAACAAGAGCTTTGCAAAAAATGGTGGAACAGTTTTCCAAAGCTGATTTTTTATGCTGCTCTACAGGGAAATGTCACATCTCTAAACCTAGCTTGGAATAGAAGCAGCTAATCTTTACATTTAGATAACATCATTCTGGTTATTTATGATCACATTTTAGCAGGAAATACTTTTCTTTCATCATCAGTGGACTACGAAGATCCCACTGTCAGCTCAGAAATAAAGGAGTGCTACATATGAGGTTTGAAAATAGAAAATATTAAGAAGATGCTTTCCTAAGTTCTTATACTTGCTAAAAATAACAAAATTATAGGGTTGAGTTTTAGGTTTGTTGTTTGATTGTCTAAAGAAATATTCCTGGACAAAAATCCCAAAATGTCCATATTTTCCTGCCCTGATATGTAGCTTTAGGAAACACTTCTAATTTCAATAGCTAGTGAAGAAAAGAGAGAATGTATTAAAAAGAAAGCCCAACACTATGTCCTCTACATGCTGCAGAATCCAACAACTCTGCAGACAACTTCCACATGTAATTAAATTAAACCTAGTAAGAAATTGGGGTTCTCAAATTTAATTTCAAATTTTGGGTGCAAAATTTGGGATTAACTTTAAATCACAATGCATAAAGAACAGTAGTTAATTATTCAGAAATTGAAGATCCATACATTTAATCTTACAAAAATATCTTTCACTCAATCCACCTAGAATGAGGCAAATTTTAAACTATTGCACTTCAGAGACTTTTGCAGGTTGTGAGATGGGAAGATGTGCTGGAGGACAGCTTTATTTGACTTAATGTGCTCCTTGATTCCCACTGTTGAAAAGTTATTTTTATTAATATGCTCTGAATTAAACTTTTTTATATATATTGACAGCCATTCAGAGACCTTTAGGTTAACTCTATAATAAGAAATTAAGCAATGCAATGCAATGTTGCTGGACACTGCTGTTGGATGCTGTTAAATTGATAGAGTTTAGGAGTCATTTGGGAGAACGTGCAGGAGTTAGCACATCTCAGGGGCCATTTCCAAAGGCCATTTTACTGCAGCCACCCTGTTTTATGGAACAAGAAAGGTTAATAAAATGGAAACCAACTTGTGCTCTGCTTACAGGCTTCTGAACTGGAAAATACTCTTAAACACCCCAGATCAGGCTTTTGTAGAAGACAGGCCTTTACACTCAGGATTGGGATCCTGAAGGGCTTTGCCTGGCTTCTGCCGAATTCTTTCTCTCCCTCAGCTCTTCTGGTGTTGTTTTTCTTGGTACCTTGGCTGAGTCTCAAGCCTAAGATTTTTATCTTGACATATGTTAATAATCATTGGGAATACTGTAAGGCTTATCACAAATTTGGGTTGTTCAGTTCTTATTTGTTCCATATTTTTCCTAAAATATATCTTGATAAAGATATGTCACAATACATTGCTTTCCATCAAATTTAAACCTGCACATTGTGCAAAATGCATTTCATCCCTTGCTTCCTCTACTCACTCACTCTCTAAAAGAAGATAAACAGCAGGAAAATTATTAGAATATTTAGGTGTTCTTTTTGCTGTCCTGTGGAAGGAATGGAGGCTGTAACTTCTGGGAAAGCTTAGAAAGTTATTGTAACAAAATGTATAACACTGTCTTATTCATCACAGCATCATTCTTGTCTCACTGCCTCACTCTGGGAGGTTTGAGAAATGCTGGTATTCCTCAGTCTAATGGTCTTGGGGGTAAAACCTTTAGGCAAGTCAACAATATCTAAAGGCAAGTGTGCTTGGTAGTTGCTTTAATAGAGCAGCCCCCTTGCTTTCTGTGATCAGAAACTGCCTCAACTCAGCATGTTTGACACCCAGAGCTTGAGAGCCAGGAATGCTGTGAAGAAAACACCCTCCTTTGATGGTTTTTATTCAATATATTTGTTATTTTAAATCTAAAGTTTTCATAGTTCTCTCTCCCTGTGCATTGTGTATGTATTCCTGAGACACCCACTTTCTCAATTCCTCCCTGAGGATATCAATCCTAAAGCTCTGAGGCCCCTAGATGTAGGTTAAGATCTAGGTCCATGTGAAAGGATTCTTTTAAGAGGTCCATGACACAGATGACTTAGTACTGGTGCTTAACCCAAATTTTCCTCATTTCCTCGAGCCTGTTGTTTTTTCTCTATAAACATAATAAGCTATTTCACCATAGTTTCATTATTTACTGGTTTTTATTCCCTTTCTTTATTTTGCGTTTATGACTACTCAAATGCACTGAAGCTGTCAGGTGACTCCAGAACTGCATATGTGTCTAAAATAATGGCATCTGGTTTGTTCTTTCAATTCAAAAATGCAATGTTATTTGAGTATTGCTGAATAGAATGTTACACAAGTTCTTTAAGGGTGCTAGGCAGCGTCAGATGTGGGTTTTCTTTAATCATATTCTGCATACGATTTATTAAATTGTGAAAGGTCATATGCTCAAGAGGGTAAAAAAGCAGTTGGTATTTTAAAAGTAATTGTTGTCACATCTTGTAATTGCAAGGACAAAGGGAAAGGTTGAAGAAAATGTTTACCTGTTGACCATGATAAAATACAGCTAAAAGGAACATTGCCATCAATAGTAAAGATGCCTCCTTTGTACCCAGGAAGTCTGTGCTGGAAAAAAAGAAAAAAATCCAAAGTAAAATACAGTTATTGATTTGTCAATGCTGTAATTGTTCAGAAATTTCATTTTATAAGTGGTATTTTTTGTTGTCCTTTAAAATATCCCCTGTATTTGAACATTTAATTTAGCAGTTATTATTTCAAGAGAACAGGAGTGTAATTGGAGAGCTCCCTGTTTGGAGACACATCTTAAGTAACTAAATTGTGGCTTACAGGAGGTACACAGGAGGTGATGAGCTTTCACTTTCAAGCAAGACATGCAAGCTGTGTGTCAGTCAGTCTCTTCCTGGGAGCTTGGTAAACAGCCCCTGGGGAGTGCAGGAGGTGGCATCTTGAGGGGGAAAGGCTGAGGGAGGGCTGACAAAGGGAAACTTCCAGGCTGTGAAAGTAAAAGCCCAGCAAATAAGGCTAGAGATAAAGGTTGAACTCCAAGGCAGGAGCTGAAATTAAACATCCCCGTATTGGGAGAAAGGTTTGGAGATGACAGGAACGAAGTGTGGACTAAAAGAGTTTGAAAAAAATGGCAAACTGTATCTAGGACTGGCTTTAGTGAGCTTCAAAGTGGAGACCAGAGAGGCCTGTGACAAGGGAGGTAAAGGAAACCCTCGCAGGCCACAGGAAGCAAAGATGAGCCAAGCAGGTACTGGCTGTATGAAATCACTGAGGTGCTCCATATGGAGCATGAAGAAAATGTGACAAAATAAGATGAAAGGGGTTCAAAGCAGTAACAGGCTGTTTTAAATATGAAGAGAAATTACAGTTATGTGAAAAGATGAATAAAAACTGGTGAAAGTATCTTTGTACACCAGTTTTTTTTTAAAAAAAACCTGTTTCCCAGGGAGTAGGCAAAAGAAGTTGGAGGACTGATAGAGCCAAACTTACAGTAAAACAAGAGAGAAAAAGTGAAATTTGGAGATGATTGAACAGGGACACTTGTCAATTATTTTTTTTTAAGGAGATGAGAAAAGGAATTGTTATGTGGTGATAAAACCTTGAAAATTTGAGAAAAACAATAAATGAGTAAATGAGGTAACTCAGAAGTTGGAAGAGGTTTCGGGACAATTTTTAGTCTACCTTGAGATTTAAGAACAAAGCAAAGTCTAGACACTCGATATGTTTTCCACAGTAATTTTTGAAGAAGTATTGGATGATATTTGTCAGAGAAGGACTCCCATGACAGAGAAATTGGAGAAAGAAAGAGCAGAACTTGCTGGAGACTAAACCAAAAGGAAACTTTCTTGTGAGAGAGATAACTGAAATAACTTTGTGGTCCTGATGAATTTACTGTGCTGGAAATATGCTGCTAAGGGCTGAGTCATCAATACAGAGCAAGAGCAAGCAGGAAGCATCCTTCTCATCTGCAAATATGCTGGAATTCAAATGTTTCCTATTTTGAAGTTGCCTGAAATACAACCTCCAAAAGAATGCATTCCAGAAGGACCCCTTGTGCACTGGCTAAAGGCAAGAGCCTTAAAGGTGTTATGAACTCAACTGCTATTGCATATTGTGGTGTTGTAGGTATAGCCACCATAGCTGGATAAGTTTTGTAGGGAGTTGCAAACTCTTTTATTCAGCTGGTTTATATACCTAAAAACCAAATAAATTTCAGGGCACACAGTCTTGAACCTTATTCTCCTTAATATCAGATGTTTAGTTCATACCCTTGTTGTGAGAGTGGAACATCACAGCTGATTTCCTTATGTCCTGGGCTGTTGGCTACTCCAGAGAATATTCCTGTCTCTTGCTCACTTTTCTGTGATAACAGTCACAAAAGAGTTTCACTGATGTGGGGAATAGAAGCTACTCTGAATTCATCAAAATTGTCACACAAAAGAGAATCTTTCTTTGCCATGCCTGGTTAGTGACAATTATCATGATTTCTACTTCTAGTTACTTAGCCAAAGTATTGCTTACTGCCATTTCTCAGATTTCCTGGGGTCTGTTCTGAGTATATATGTCTGTAGTATGATAACTAGCATTAGAAGAATCCCAAATCTCTGCTACCTTGCTACTGTAGGAAGCAAGTAAGGAAAGATGTGCATGCAGAGCCTTGTTATGTGTAAGGAATTGGCTGTTGTTAGAATTAATTGTACTGCAAATCCATGCTTTTCTCTGGCTCTGAACATCTTCATCTGGCATGCACTTACAAGCACAAGCAACTGCAATTCCACGTTGGTCAAGAATCAAA
>JACBWW010000003.1:58394548-58439615 GCA_020086605.1 Lanius collurio
TCTCTATTTATATTTATATTTATATATAAAAATACTTTTATCTTGTCTTTTCAAATGTCTCTGCAAGCTGACCATTTCTCCCCTTTTTGTCCATAGTCTCTCCAACCCTTGCCAACTGCAAATAACAAAAAACAGGTCACAGCTGATGAAATAACGTAAGACAGTTAATCTGTTGGCAAGGTTAACAGTGTAATGTGCTGGCAGTGTTTTCTGGCTGTGGGGAATACACGTTGCCTTACCCAGGAATTCCACCTGACTCCAGTTTGTTTGCAATATCCACGTCCCATGACCAGACATCGAACTGCCACTTGCGCAGGCCCAGCACCCCGCACAGAACCGACCCGGAGTGAATCCCTATTCTCATGTCAATGTCATGCTTCGTTCTCGATCTGACGTATCTGTTAAACAAAACACACAAAGAAAGAAAAAAGACCAGACTTAGGAAATTGTGTCAGGCTTTTCCATATCTTTTTGAAAAGAGTATGATGTAAAACACGATGGCAATTAGCTGTAAAGTGCAGTCTAGCCTGTAAAATGAAGAGAGAACTTCCTAAGTATCAAAGGTACAGGTAGTGATAAAATTGCTTTAAAAGCCAGTTTATCATTAAGCACTTAATTGCATGCATGGTTCAGTGGCACACTTATTATTCCAATCAGATAGAAAGAGAAAGAGAGGGGAAAAGCTGTCTGAGTGAAAGTATTTTGTTGGACTTATTGAGTGCTTTAGCTTGGAATTATAAAATATGGTTCAGGAACAGTATGAAACTCTTGGAACAGTATGGAACAATCAGGAACTGCATGGAAAGTTCAGAAACAGGAACCTGTTTGATCAAGCCTGTGTATTCCCTTATATTCTACCGCAATTTTTGAATAATTTGAAGTTTAAAAAAAAGTTATTTTATTTGCTGGGATTTTCCAGAGTTACTTTTTGTCAAATTATTAATTATTTTCATTTGATTTGCCCAGAACACCATTTGCTGTGCAAACTCTGTATGAATTTAAAATAAGTTTGGTCCATTCTGTGTAATGGTGAAGACCATTTCACCTCTCAAAAGTAAACACATATGAGCTTATTTGATAAGAGACTGCTTTTCTAGTTCTGTTTGTGCGACAATAACTGTTTGCACCAGAAATAGTATTAGAGTTTGTGTTCATTAATCTTTAAATTGTGTGCTGGGGAAAGGAAAAGCACATTGCTACTGGTGGTGTACAAACCTGCTGTGTCTCTGTAAACTGCCTCAGCTCTACAGTCACTGAAGTCAATAGAAGCACAGCAAGATCTCACCACAGAGCAGGCAAAGAATAAACAGCTCTATTTCACAACTGAAGTTAACTACCATCGCCTCAGATGCCTCAGTAATGACCTTGACAGATACTCTCTAGAGGACAAAAGGGTAAATTGCTTACTGCATTCAATACCTGAGCTTTCATTGCTGCAACAGAGAATCAGCTCAGTTTGTAAGGGGGAAAGAAAAAGAGTTCTAAAATGGAGAGACACTAGTTGTATAAAAATGTGAAGAATTGAAAATAAGAAATTGAGACACTAGTTGTATAAAAATGTGAAGAATTGAAAATAAGAAATTAATCTTTATATCCCTTTCCTGCATATTAAGAAAACTGGGAGGAAATCAGGCATGTGATAAGTCTGAGTGAAGTAGTTTGCCTACAAGACCTGTTTATCACCAACATAATTCAGATATTTAAGAGAAAGAGGCTTTAAATAATTAATCATAAAATAATAAAAAAGAAGCTTTGAGAATGCATTTGTTTGTGTTCTTATACTTGGAGTTTATAGTTATTGTTTACAAATTTCTTCATTGCTTTTCAAGCAAGAAGGCTTGAAATACCAAAATTAAACAAGCAATCACCTGTCTCTGGAAGATGGGATGTGCAGCAACTCCACTGAAGTACTTTAAGTGCTGTGAGAGCAGATAATAGAAGTGAGACTATTGTGATTTTAATTTATTTTGAAGAATTTTTATATGCTACAAAAAAATCTAAACTGACACTCATAACTGTCAGAGGAATTGTCACACAACTCCTCAGGATTGTTTCCCCAGTCTGCCTTTTTCTTTTGTTCAGATAATAATTTCTCATTTTACATCTGATTTCCTTATCTTGAAATAAAAGGAATCTAGAAGAATAATTCAGTAAAAATCTTTTCATTGAAAAAATGCACTCAATAAGAGGACCTTGAGTTTAATAAAATGTTTTATTAATCCCTATTTTTGTAATCTTTCTCTATACATGTATAAACTCACATGCTATTTTTCCAATTTCATTTCTATTTGACTAACTCTCATGTCCTGCAGCAAGCAGCTGAAGGCTCTAGGTTTGTCTAGTTTGGAGAAGAGGAGGCTGAGGTGACCTTGTTGCTCTCTAACAGCTTCCTGAGGAGGGGAAGGGGAGAGGGAGGTGCTGAGCTCCTCTCCCTGGGATCCAGTGACAGGATGCATGGGAATAACTCAAAGCTACATCAGTGAAGATTCAGCTTGGATATTAGGCAACATTTCTTTACCAAGACTGTGGCCAAACAATGAGACAAGGTCTCTAGAGAGGTGGTTTATGCCCCAAGCCCATGATCAGAGGCATTTGGACAATGCCCTTACCATGCTTTAATTTTTGGTGACCCTTGAATTGGCAGGCACTTGGACTAGATGGCCACTGTAGGCTCCTTCCAAATAAAAGAGTCTACTATTCTAGTCTAGTCTAATCTACTCTAGTCTATTCCATTCTATTCTAATTTTAAATTCTGTAATCATGGTCTTGTGTTTGTACCTGATATGAGAACACACACAGATATTGCTGGAGAGACCAGGTACAAATGATGGTGCGACTGAACAACTGTGCCCCTCTATTTCCAGAGTGTTCACTAAGGATTGCTGGATTTAACTTTCCCTTTGTGATAAAAATGTGCTGATGGCCCAAGAAGGCTCTGGCATCCTCAATCAGCCACATAAGACTTCTGCATTTGTCCAAAGCTCACACAGCTGTGCTGCCCACTCCACCCCCTGCAGCATGCTGCAGACACTCATCAAGGCCTTATCTCCTTGCCTTATCTGCTGTCTTTCACAGTCTCCCAGCAGCTCTTTATGTGCTGCTCAGGTGATATTTGATCTCAGCTCTTCATCAGCAGACGGGGTGGGTTTGGCTTTCTGCCCACAGCCCTTGGCTGAGGGACATTCTGTTTCTCTGCTGCAGAGCTGGTGCACATGCAGGGCCCTGTCTTTGCATCCTCCTCTTGTCATGCACACAAATGTGCTCCTGCATTGACAGGTGGGAAGACAATTGCAGGAGGGGACCTGACTGCATGAAGTCACAGACAGTTTGAGATATATTTAAACAGCCCTACCCAGGACAATAATCAAAGCACAGAAGTAATCTAGTCTCATTCAAATTATTTTATTATTTGCAACACAAGATTGAATGCAGAAGTTTTGAGAACCTGTTGTGTAAACATTAGTTTTCACAAAATTTTAGTAGTAAGATATTAAATTGAATAAAGAAAAAAAATTAATTTATTCACAAATTTCTTTGCAAAGACTAAAAAGTTTAAAAGTGAGGTGGTTCCTTAGTGTGTAAAAAGCCATGGAATTATAATCATCCTTTTTCTTTAAAATTGGGAGTGATGAGGGATGAAAAAGATTTCTGAATTATGTAAAGAAGGGGACTTAATCATGGTCAAATCCAACTCACTAGCAGCCAGACTACCACATATTTGGTAGGAAGTCTTGTTTATACATAAGCATAGGAAAAACAAAGTCTGAAATAAGAAAGACTGGATCACCTCCACCAACAGTGGCAGTTCTAACTTATTCAGAAAAAAACTTCTGTTAAATAATAGTATGTACTACATAAAAAATGTGGAGATAAAAAAATTAAGAGAGTCCATTTTGCATAAGCTCAGGTGTTCCACATCTTTTAATTATTCTCTCTCTTACATTTATTCAACTATTGGTGAAACTTCTAATTAGAAAATTTATTTTCATCAACTGCTCTACAGGCTCTCTGCAGATACATTGACAAAGTGCATTTTAGAAGATGCATTATTGATGATCTATAAAGCAACCCTTTTTACCTCACAAGTGCTTTGATATCTTATCCAGGATGAGGTAACTGTGACTGATGCTATTCTTGCTATTCATCTCATTTCAGTCTAGCCAGAGATAAAAAAAAATCAATTATTTTAATTGGATCTTGGCATTTCCTTCTGGTCAGCATTCCTTGATAGGTATTTGATTTTTGTGGTGTTAATTGAAACCTTTCCTATTTGCATGAAGAAGGTGAGTTAAAAGTCAGAAATTTGCTTTTCAACCTTTTCTGTAGCTGTCAAAAATCTGAATGTCCTGGAATTCAGGCCTTGCAGATTGAGAGTGACACACTGGCTGATTTTGTGCTGACCATTTCTACTATGTAAGGTTCTGTCTATACTTAGAGATACTTAAAAGAACCCCAGAATGTTTTTTCATTCTCAACAAGCCCTCTCACAACCTGTTTCCAGGTTCAACAGTTTGCATGTGATGAAGACCATTTCCAGTAGGTAATTTGAATGCAACTGCCTGGTTTTGGAAGCAAAAGGACTCGAGAAGAATGGAGTTGGCCAGCCCCTTCCACCTTTAGTGACAGCTAAAATTCTCTGTGGCTGTTCAATTTACCCATCAAGACATAGTCATTATCCTCCCCATGCAGGTGATTTAGGAAACTCTATGTATTCTGGTTGAAGTAAGTAAGGGTCTTAGCTGCCTCTGCTGTGAGCAGAAGGATGGACAAGTGATCTCCTGGTGTCCTCTGCTAACTGAACTGTCCTTTGATTGCAAGATTCAGTTATAGAGGGAACATTTTGGTTGGACTCAACAGAATTATGGAATTTTCCTAAGGGAATGCAAATGCTTTTTGGTGCTGACATGAGAGCATAGCAGACGAAGTGAGGTAAGTGACCTTTTCAGTGTGACTCTGGGAACTGTCATGCTTGTGAAGGAGATATCCATTATTTTATAAAAGCTATGTAACAGGATACACTAAATTACTGAACAGTTTGAATAATACAGCACAGGTAACGTGACCTATGAGCTGTAACACTTCACAGATGAACTATACACAGGTTGAATTCACAATTTAACACAGATATTTTCCCAAGGATCCTGTTTAAAATAGCACCAGGATGAGTACACCTTGGAGTTAGAACTGAAATCTAATGTCAGCAGAAACTTTTACCTGGAGAAGTTTCATATTGTCACACCTATCACTGATATAACTGACTTGCTCTGAGTTCAGATAGATATTGTAGTGTCCTGGGGTGATGTTATGAAGGTGCTTTATTCTTTAACTGTCCACTCAGTGCCCAAGGAGGCTGTGCCATTAAGATGGACCCGAGTTTGGGTCCGTTGAATGGCTCATCCCAACGACTCCAGGGCCTGGACAGGGCTGGGCAGGGAGCGCGCCAGGAGCACGGTGCTGCTTTTCTGGGTTTCCTTTGTGTTCCAGCTGGCTGGGAAAAGGTTCTGTTGGGTTTTTTTCTTGTTCTTTTTCCCTTTCCTTCCCCTTGCCTCACTGCCTCCCTTCCCTCCTCCCCCGTCCTGGGAGCCTGGGGGGGCAGCCCTGGCTGGTCCCAGCCCACCTGTCTGTTCCAACTCCAGCAATTTGTTGTATTTTGAGTTTGTTTTGTTTTTTTTTTTTTTTTTAATCCTGTTCTACCCTGTTTTGTTCGTGTGTTAATAAGTTTCTTTTTCCCACTTTCACTTCTTGTGACCCATTTGTCTCATTGATGGATAAAAAGGGGAGGCCCTTTTCCCTTTGGAGGAGATACTCTCTCTGGAGTATTTCCTCCTGAAGTTTTGTGTAAAAAAACAAGAAGTGTAGCTACATGGGCAGAGTTAATACAGCTGTATTCTTATTTCTTATGTCAATCTACTCTGAGAGGCAGGAAAATATTTCAGTACAAGGAACTATGCACAATATCATTAGAATTCTGCTTTTTCATTTGAAAATTGTATTATCAAAATCTATATAATTATATACATAGATACATACATACATATATATATATATATATATATATATATATACTCCTATGCCATTTTTCCAATATGGCCTTGATTGTGTTTGGTGGTGCATTTGAAGGAAAGAGGTCTCAGAAGTACATGAACCAATTCATCTCTGCCTGGTTTAGTTCATATCATCATCCAGCAGCAAAAACAGGGGAAGACAAGCTGTGCTGGTGCCCTGTCCATTCACAGTCTGTGGCCCAAATGGACATGTGGAGGTGAGGACATGATCCAGTCTCAGTGTGAAACCTTTCACCTAATCAATCTTAGAACTGTCTAAAAAGTGCTGGCTGATCTCGTGAATATGTCACAATATCCCTTTCCACCACCACACGGAAATGAAGGTGAGCCTTAATTTTTGGGTCTGTGACAACATTCTCTCTTTTGTGAATAGGAGTTCATTGCATCATAGGTGGAGCCTTGTACATCATAGGAAAAATAATCTGTGGAAGGAATCCAGAACTGGTTGAATGATATTATTATATAATTATATAATTTATTAATAATGGAATATGAATGCAATTCCTGGCTCTTTTACTGCCTGAGTAACTTCTTTAACAAGTATCCATCACTTCATGATCTTGTTAATACTCAACTCAACAGATTATGTTAAAAGCAGTAAAGCAGTTTTTTCATGATAAAAGCAGGAAACCTGCCAGGGCAATTAGGTACTTTTGATTGTGGGTTTTGTTTGGGTTTTTGAAGTTTTCCTTTTTTTCCCTCTCTCGTGAATTTGCCTCAATATTAACACTTAATTACAGACTTTTAACGAAGACAAACTGTTAGCTAATTTCTGGAGTTTAGCCTATATTGCATGCTGGGACCATTTATTCTGTCATAATAGTTACTCTTTCAGATGGTATTTTAGTGGGAAATGATCCAACAAATGAAATGACTCAGGACTCCTTGATTTCCTAAACAAATATACCAGCACAAAGGTTTGTTTGAATTTCCACTGTTATATATAGTGTGCCATTTCCATCACTACACCATGAAACGGAGTCCTTGAGGAGCTGAGTCCCACAAACTCTCCCTTTGCCTCTCCTCCCAATCATGGAGATTTTAGGAATAAGGACATTTGAGAAGGTGGTGTTATCCCTGACAACAACTTATCTTGAGTGATAATTATTAAAATGAAACTCTATCATCTGATGATGAAACATTCCACTGGTATCCCATTTCCATCATCAGTCAGAACAGACAGCATTGATATAATAGAATTAAACACAATGAGAATTATGCTGCATGTGAAAAGATAGGGAAAACAGCTGCATAAAAGAACTCTCCATGAAGAGCTTGTCCTTTTTACTTTCATTCATATTTCCAGCTGTGGCTAAACAGAATTTACAGGTCCCTGGGTTTTGCAGCACAGATGGAGTTAGGGTTTTTTCTCATACCCAAATGTAGTAGATCAAAACTGCCCTAATTTGAAGTAAATATCAGATTCCATGGAACCTTCCTGTGGTTAAAAGTTGTCCATTAATTGTTCTCAACAGTTAAGGGAGCAAAGAACAAGAAGACAGATTGGAATAACAATATTAGTGCTTCTTTTATGAGATTTTTAACAAGGCATGGTGATATAAAAAAATTACAGAGAAAATAATGATCTTTCTTGGGCTATTTTTTTGAGTTCTGAACAGTTCCTTTCATCTGCAAAAAGAGTAGTGGAGCTGCAAGACTCAAGCTTAAAATCAATTTGAAGAGTCTCAATTAAGAATAAATTAACAATTCAGCTGTATGGATATGAGCTGTATGAAAACACTTAGAAGTCCCTTGTGCAAAAATCTCTCCATGTAGATTTATTTTACATGCTGTGTAATGAGTGGATTTGACATTCTTGTTCTATTCCCTTTGACCATGCAGTTATCAAGGACAGTGGAAGGAATATTCAGCAGTTTTTTCCTGAGGTCACAGGGGTTTTTGGGCACTGCCTCACTAGAAGGGTTGTGCTGATCAGTGCAACGTTACCAACCACTGTTCTCTCCTGTCAATGGAGAGAAATGCTTGTCTATATAACCTCAATGCAGCTGTCAAATCTGAATGATGGTTTCTCATATCTTGAATCATCTCCCTATTATTTCAGACAAAAAAATTTTTACTTTCTGAAATCTTTGGATGAAGATAAAAAATTTTCCAGTCATCAAAATGTCTCATTTCTGTCATATTTTAAATATGGTAAAATTCTGTGGGGACCAATGTGATACAAAACTCACTTTTCTAAAGAGGGATTTTTTTTTCATCTTAACTCTTAGAGATATCTACTTATTTCATTTATTTAATAGACTGTAGATAAATCCAAATTCCCTCAGAAATGTGGGCAGAAGTATTTCTAATATTCCATGGCAGGATTGGTACTCCCTGTCAACTGTATAAACATGCATTAAGGTAAGCAACATAAGGCTCCTATACTCTGAACAGAAAAGCCTGTGGGAAGAATCATCATCATTGGATAGACAGAAAATCAGATACTGGGATTATCAAATAAATCGGAGGTAATCTGAACTGAATTTCTCTGCAATGGATTACCCAGGTCCTGATGAACTTTGGTGTCAGGACTCCAACTGAAAGAAGCTGTCATTTAAGAAACTAAAAACAGAGTACCATTTCTACTGGATTACTGCCTTCAAGACCATGTTCATAGAAAGGCACAGGATGTTACAGACTTCCACATTTGTAATGAGATGGAGAGAAATTTAGCAGAAAAAGGACTTACAATGTGTTGGCTGCAGCAAGTGTTACCAAGGAAATGCAAAAGACTTGATCTATGTACCCAAAAAATTTTAATAACGTTGGTAGATTTTTTTTATATTTATATTCTCTAATTCATGTTTCACTTTCACTGTGGGGATTCCAGAAGCAAAATATTGATTACTTTATTCAACATTTAGCCTGTGATAATTGAATCCACCCTTCTTAGATATCACTGTTGCATAATCATTATTCAGTTACATTTTCCATTAATTAATTTTAGTCAAATTCTTACTCTATTAAGAGCTCAGTAATGCAGCTGCAGTGTGCATTAACTGACTGATGTATGTCATGAGACAGGCCCAGATAAAAGGGGCAAAGAGGTCTGGAAAAGAGGCAGACAAAGACATTGGACAGCAAAATATCCAAGGAAAGAGGAGAATGCTTGTGTTAGGCAACACTGTTTTAGGGAAAATAGTAACAGAAAAAGAATTTGGATATGAGAAACTCAGTAATTTTTTTATTGATATAGCAGTAAAACTCCATAAGTATCAAAAAGATGGACAAAACCTCTCTTGGACTATTAAATATCAGCCAGTGTCATGGTAACTCATTGGACAAGCTCTACCCACAGGCTACTGAAAATTTAATATTATTAATTGTAATTGCATCAAAATACAATAATCTATCAGCAACATAATTATATTTACATGATGAGAACACATTCCTTCATTAAAACACTTCCATTGCTTGTGGATTTAAGCAACAACCTAATTTAGCAGGTAAAATTAGTTCATCTGGCAAATCTCAGTACTTATGAGTTTGTCTATGAGCTAGCTTCCAAGCTAAAGGATAACAAAACGTGTCTATTTTGTGTGTATATTGTTATTTAATTTTATTAAAGGGATTATAGGAAGCAATTCAGATTCCTCCTCTTCAGTCTCCTCCTGAAAATGACAACAGTACAAAGTGAGAACTGCCAAGAGCTGTGAAACCTCTCAGTTGTACACACAGCTATTGTGTTACACCTCTGCAGTAGCACAGGTTAATAAAAACATTTTAGTAACTGTTCCCGTGCGTTACATGGATCAAGAGTCCTGTTCTTTTCACAGTGATAATGCTGAGATTTCAGAACCAGCATAAGAATTGCTTGTCTGGTAATAGCATTCTCCAGTAAGAAGTTCAGGACACTGGCAGAAACAGTGAATCAAGGGGGAAAAAAGGCATTACCTGATGGTTTTGATCATGCTGAGTCCCATTTCAACACAGCAGTGTGCATGGTCCTGGCGAGGTTCTGGGAGCCCCGACACACAGTAGTAACAATCCCCCAGGATCTTTATTCTGAGACAATGGTGTTCCTACATACAAATGTATCAAAGAGAAAGAAAATATTTGCATTATTCTTTCATAATTTTAAGGTGAAAGTAAAAATGATTGAAAAAATACTGTAAAAAAACCCAACCAAACAACCCCCCACGTTGTTTCTGGATGTTTCCTTCTCGACATTAGTACAATTGTGATTTATATCACTTTTGAAATAAAGTACCTTTACTTTTGCAGCAAAAAAAGGTACAGTGATTTTTCTTTTATGGTAATCAGAGATGTCCTTGCTGATGGGAAGGAAGGTTTCATCAGAGCTAGGTGGAACATATGCCAAGGATTCAGAAATGCCAGCTGAGGTAATGAATAACCCAATTTAGGCTAGGTTCCTCCAGGGCATCCTTTCCTGCCCCATTTTTACACTGGAAATAAGTGAAAAACCTCTTTCCTCCCACTGATAATTCCTTCCCACCTAGTTTCCACAGTCACACGTGAGTGCTCCCAACAGCTATAGGAACTGATCGAGTATCTGCATGTCAAGCATGTCAAAGAAGGTGTCTTGCATCAGGCTCATGCTGGGGTGGAATGATGTTTCTTTGGCATCCAGTTAGAGACATCCTTTACCCTTAAAGCAAATAGGGAGTTTAATTTCAAAAATACATATTAACAGTATGATTACCTACTGAAATAGAATATTATTTTGTGACTTAATCATTATTTTAGGAGATCCTTTTCTTGTAAGAAGAAATACCTGAGTTGCTGAATGTTTTGCATTTCCCAGCCCAGCATGTGAGACCAGGATTACCTGTAAATTTGCCCCATGTATTCTGCTGGTTGGGCCCTCACAGGAGGCAATCAATGCACAGGGGCATTGATGACAAGTTGTGTCAAAGAAGTGTTGTTATGATGGAGAGTAATAGAAATACTGAGTCTAGTGTTAATAATCAATCAGTAAAGGCTCCAGTAACAGACCATTAAAAATAAATATTTAAGTAGGATCTAGAAGCAAATGTGAATGCTGGTTCTCCCAGGGATTAAGTATGGGTCCCATTCCCAAAGTTTTGCTTAGGAAGAATGAAGCTTTGTAGTCAGTGTCAGATAAGCCTTTCACAATCCCGGAGTGGCACAGGGAACTTACACCCTTGTACCCAAAGCTTTTTGTGAAGTGAGCTGAAGCCTTAAGCATAGCAGTGAGGGTAAAATCTGCTGTGGGCACGTGGCCAAAGTAAGCTGATTCACCCTGAAATCTCCTTAAACCATCAGTAGGAACTGACTGTGTTTGAAGCTTTGGTTTAAGTCCCAGCTAATATCACTTCTGCCTTTCAGAGTACAATGCCTTGCTATCCAAGTTTCACACAAGACAGACTGAACTCAGGCTTCTAAAATGTCAAAATTCATATGTAACTCTTCCTCTTTCCTCACTCCCTTCTTTTCAGCCCCTCTTCAGACCCACACAAAAACACTGAGCGTTTTTCATATGGCTTCAAATGAAATTGTACATCCTAAACCCCTTCAAAACATTTTTTTTACACAATTTCCCCATCAATGGAAAGAATTAGAGATTTGATTTTACCACACTTTCCATTTATGTTTTTACTATAGAGTGAAACTATGAAACATAAAAGTTAAATTGACAGGTACATGGGACTCAATGGGACAAACCAGTGCTTGTCAAACAGTAAGTGGTCTTCCTTAAGCTTCTCTCCATGCTCCTTGTTTAGACAAAATGCAAAGAGATGAAGATATAAACCACATATTCTATAGTTTTTGGCTTTTCTAAAAGTCTAATTCAATTGTTTCTTACTCTAAGTGATGTTCACTTTTACATCTACAAAGTAAAAGGATCATGTGTAATGTCCTATTGGTTTGACTGAGGAGGAATAAATCAAAAGGCAGCACTTTAACTCTTCAGAGCCACTACAAGTACTTTACAAATAATAATCTCATAGTAGAGTAGAGGAAAACAAAAAAAAAGGAAAAGTAGTCAATTTCTAAAAAAGAAAGAAAGAATGGAAAAAAGGAAAGAAGAAAGATATATCTCAAGTACTATTATGTTTTAGTTTTTTAATTGCATTTTTACATTCTACATTTATTATACCTATCTGAGGACATGGAAAACCCCTATTAAGTGAGAATTTCAGCACAGATAAAGAACATAGTTTACAACAGGACAAGACTGTTGTCTCATTTCTAATACTTCACTTAAACTAGTTAAGTGCTGATTTCAGTTAACTCAGATGAGACTGACATCACCTTGCTGAATACCTGAAATTCAGAACAAATCAAACAACTTTGGAGGGATGCGATTTTCAGAACAAGCCTCTTAATGCATGACAAGGCCTGCTAATGAGGGTCTGATATATGCAAATGTGAGAGCATGTGTGTGACACAGGAAATCCATTCAATTAGTCATGAATGTTTTCTTTTTCTTGTCATGTGATGTCACCTGACTCATTTGCCAAAGCTCAGGAGTGCGATACCCAAATGGGGATGGCTGTGTGAGGTGTCCCTAAGCAGTGGAGCTTGCATTGCAGCCCAGAGAGGGCCAGGCACTGCAGCCAGGGGAGCCTGGGGACAAATGTGGCTCACAGCTAAAGCAGTTGGCTGGGCTTGTGTTCAGCTGTCTGTGCCTACCCTCACCCCTGGGTCTGTGAAACACCCACACAGGACTAACAAACATAACATAAGATTTATGTCCTGTGGAACATTGCAGGGGTCAAGCAAGGTGTCTCTACTGGCACAAGAAGCTTTTAAATGACTCTTTGTCTTCCTATTTTTTTTCCTGTTAAGCAAATTATTATGACTGTTAAATGTGATCTGTGTTACAGCCTGACTACATTGCTTTTACATTTTTTATTCTTCCCTAATTATTCCCAGCATACTCATTTCAAAAGTAAACTGTGGGCTTTTTATCACTGGAAATATTTCATCTAGGGGAAGATAATTCAATGACTCTCAGGAAGAACAGAGGGGTAATGGTATCTGCCTTTGGCAGAGGAGAACTGTCTGGTCTCATGAGATTTCCTCAGATAACTCCGTAGTTTAATCACATCTACAATTTAGACTGGAGGCTTTGTCAGACTGGTTGTATGAGAGCATTAAGGTGAGATTCATGAATAATGTGGGCAGCCATGCTACAGTTTTAAATCAGAGACTGAGTTTTGTAAGGACCTGCCCACTTTTCAGTGGTATCAAATGATTTTAGTAGCAATCAAGATTTTCCTCACACTCTAGAGCTCAAGCTCACTTCTTAAAATCATCTCACTGCAATGGTATCTAAGAGTAGCAAGTTGATATTAAATGATAATGAATGAAAAATCTAACTATGTATGAAGAAACTGTAAAATGAGTAAATTATTTAAAACAGAGAAAATTGTTGTACAGGAACAGTGATACAGGAAATATTTTTCACCACAGTGTTAAATCCTTACACTATTGTTGAGGGTATTATCATGTCCTCTTTAATTTATCCTATTCCTCTCTCTTTTTTCATATGCAATTCTAGAAGTTGTCCTTGGACATGTAAATGACAGCTGATATTACACACACATTCACATCAGTAATGTGTGTATCAGTATCCATCAGCCTCACACCCCTTCCAATACTCATTCATTAATAGCATTTACTGAAGGGATCAATTAAATTCTCAGTGTATCACAAATAGGGGCTCTTTTCTCCCCTATTTTCAGCTTTTCATTTGCTGCAAGTGGAAGATTAAGGGGCCTGATTCTGCCAAGATCAATTTAAATCACAATTTTTGCCTGGGGATATTGAGCAGACTCAAACACCCAACTGTTTTTAGTAATAATTCTAGATTAATTCAGTGGCAATTGACAAGAAACCTTTTTCCAATTCACCTAAATCCAGAGAAATAGAAAATATGCAGATTTGTCATAAATAATTACCTTTTATGTGGTGAATGATTTATGTTTGAGCTTATTAAATATCCCCCTAGTGACTGGAAAGGAAGCAAAGCAAATTGGCATAAGGTGGAGCTGCAGAAATGAGTTGCTCAAATATCAAGTTACTGAAAGAAACAGTCATAGACTTCATTAATATTTCTTATTTCCTTCAGCTAAATTTCTGACAAAGGGAAAAAAGGGATTTTGTTTTATAAGCTACGCCACTTTTTCAATTCTGCCTGTGATGAATTAATCATTTCACCTAGTTTTGAAGGGAACTCCATAGGCTAGCAAACAGACCACAGAAGAGTCAAAATTTTTTGCAATTTTTATAATTTCAAGCTAAAAGTTTAGAACATTGGAGATGAAAAATTATTGCAGTTGAACTACAGAACAAAGAGAAGTCTTACACAGAAGTCCTCTTTTAGAAGGCAGCCGGAGTGGGAGGAGGCAGGGACTTGGCCTTTGTGTACAATAGCTCAGTTCCTGAAACATGTGCCAAAGGTAGAGGAAACCTGGATAAACCTCATTTCTCAGCATGAATCGGGTCTAGGCCAAAGCTCTTAATCAGCAGTCTGTCTTAGGGTGGGTTGATGAGAGAGATCCATCCAAATTTCTTCTCCTGCAGCTCTGTCACTTTGGAAAAGAGAGCTGGGGTCTGGAGAAAGCCAGATGGAGGGGAGTTCTTAAGCCTGGTCATGCAGGCAAAAAGGAGGACCAGAACTGGGACACAGTTACAATGATTGTTTCTAATTTTTATACATAGAATAAAATACATTTTATTTTTTTATAAAGGGGAAAATGTGGTAGTCTTTCATTTGCCTGAACTAGGGAATACATAAATATGGTCCTATATGAAATGTTTTCTACATATTTTAGCACACCATATAAGGAATGTTGTTTTTTTTTTTTTTTTCTTTAGGAAAACCTATAATGAGGTGGTGAGAATTTCTCTGTGCTGCCAGAAAAAAACGTGTTTGGGGTCTCTCATGCTGCAGAAGGAACTGAGGCACGTTGCTGAGTGAGTTTTATAACATATTATATTAACAGCTTTGTTCCTTGACATACTACAGAAGAAAACTGCTATGACTGTTGTGTCTGATGAGCGATTTGCCTTTCCAGCTCATGTTAATTAGAAAATTAGGCTTTAAGTGATTTCAGAGACAGAAATCCACATGAGAAAGATTCAAGGTGTTTCTTTCCAGCTAAGGCAGGAACAACTCTGCATGGAAATTCTGCTCTTAGGAGTTTCTAGAACTTAAATGCTTCAGGTCCATGGGATGCTGGTTGACAGCATTAGAGCATGGGTCAGTGTGTGCCCAGGGAGGAGGCTGCAGCCAGGTGGGAGTCGGTCTCTTCTCCCAGGTAACGAGGGACAGGACATGAGGAAGTGGCCTTAAATTGCACCAGGGGAGATTAGGTTTGGATGTTTTGTAAAATTTCTTCATCTAAAGGGTTGTCAAACCTTGGAACAGGCTGCACAAGAAAGTGGAGGAGTTGTCAACCCTGAAGGTATTTAAAAGATGTGGAGGTGATGCTTAGGGTCATGGTTTGGTAGTGGCCCTGGAAATGTTAGGTAAATGGTTGAACTCAATAAAAGTCTTAAAAGTCTTTTCCAACCTTAATTTTTCTATGATTCTATTAAGCATGAGCTGGAGAACTCCCAAGAGTATACTTGTGAAGCCGAAATGTAATTCAAATCCCAATTTAGTCACAAAGTGGGGCTTCTTTTGGGGGGAGGTTGAATTTGTGTAATTCTTAGCGTATAAATCACTGGGAAAATTTAAAACAAACTTTATTTAATCTGTCATTTTCATCTGATCCTTTTTTTTCATAAAAAGCCTGTATACTATCACTTCTAAAAGTGTTTTGTGGACTGGGGTTTTATTTGACTGTTTAGGTCTTTTGATAGGCCCTTTACTATCCAAAAAACTGTAAATGTAGGAAGAACATTTTGAACAGGGTAGTTTATTCATTAGTATTAGACAATTTATTATTGACACTGGTTAGGAGAAAAAAACACCTCAGAATTAAACACTGCAAAAAGATCATTCCCTCCATCCCTTTACTATAAATTCATGCAATGTCTTTATAATGAGCTAAATAAGATAAATCCATATTCATAATCCAAAAACTCTGCTTCTTGCTACAATACCCCAAATATATACAAATGAGAAAATTCACATCTGGCATGTATGTTTAAAAAGGCTTTTTTAGGATCTCTCTGGAACCCTGGGGGTTACATGCTTGGAGGTAATTTCACCATGGAAAAAAGCATTGCCAGCTCAGAGCTGAAATGTGGCCTGGGACAGCAAAGCTCTGCAGTGGGAGTGTCTTTATCAGGGAAACCAAAGAGCTTCCAACACCCTCTGCTCCTCCCTCCTGACAGCAGCTGGTGCAGGGATTGTGCTGGGGCATGGTGTGAGGAGCTCTTGTGGAGCCTGGTAGTCAGCTTGATTTCCATCCCTGGAAACACCACTCACAAGTAAGATTGGCAATACACTGCTGGAGGAATTTTTGGCACCTTGTCTGCAACATCACAGGAGAAAATTTAACCAAGGTTACAGAAAAAGATTGTTTCCTTAGGAAAAAAAAATTAAAAATCAGACTTTTAATAAGCACTTTTATTTAGAGTTTTACTCTTTCCTCTTTGTAGTATCTGAAAATGAATATAAAAACAGTGCAGATGAATTTAGAAATATGATAATTTAAATCATTGTACTGGCTGACATCTAGCACTGTAGAGAAGGTAGAGGAAAAACAAACATCAAAAATAGCTATTATCTCACCAAAGCAGGACTTTTTTTAGACTTAAGTAACTTGCTGAATGTCATCTTATTTCCCTTCTCTCCTCAAAATTTCTGCCTAAGGAAAATATTAATATTAATTAAGTTTCTGTTTAGGCCTTTCAGTAGATGAAGTAGATATAAGGAAATGTTTTCTTCAGTTCTGTTTTATGCCAACTTATTTTTCTTCCTTTGTAAATGTCACTTTTCTCTTTAATAACTATAAATCTTTTGCAAACATCACAAAGTGATTAGAAATGGGAAGCAGCTGTACATAACATATTACATTTTTTTCTTTGAAAAAATATTGAACTGAGTTCTAATTATTATTCAAAGTGTTCTGTGGTAATGATACAGGTTTTATGGACTTTTTGTTATTAATTATATGCATCAAAATATGCCATAAAATTTGATGTAACCTATGGAAGATTAAAAAGAACTCTCAGAGTTCTCATTACTTCTGTTCTTCTTAATAAAACTTAATAAGAGAAAAAAGAAACTAAGTCAAATTACATTTTTCAGTATGCCATAGAAATGCTTTCTTTAATATTATATGATTTATATAAGATGTTAGAGCAGATCCAACAATTCTTTATATGGGATTATAAAGTAATACTTTTATTTAGAAGTAATTATGGATTTATAAGGATTTTCCTTAAAATCTAAAGAAACTGCCTCAAGTTTTCTTCAAGTGACCTCTTTGCTTTGATGGTAATTCTCAGCAAACTCCAAGAGTCTGAGTAACAGTGACTACTTTAAAGAGTTATGATAACTCTAGTTAAGCTGATTAAGAACCAGTTAAGCGACAGATCTGAAATCTAGATGTGATTTGTAATCCTCCTTAGTAGAAGGTCCTTCTAGGGAGGCCTTGAAAGGACCACTTTCCAAAAGTCCTGTTGAGGATTTACAGGCAAGTAGGAAATTATTGTTGATGACATTTACAAAAGTATTCAGACCAGTAAAATGAACAATTAACATCCAGACATGGTGGTTACAATATGACAGCAAGACTATAAAAAAAACCAAATAATATTGTTTGGTGCAATAATGTTATCACTGCATGTTTAAAAACATGACATTTGCACAGTGATAGAGGAAAGTGATAATAGGAGGAATGGTGATGATTTGCCTCCACACTAATGGAGATTAGTCCAGGAATACTGGTTTTGGGGCTTTAAAAGGGATTCTCAAAAACTGAAGGTGTTCCAGAAAAGTACTCCCTAAAACTATTCGAAGGAATAAATTTTACAGAGTAGAAACCTTTCCATGACTTTGGTTTGTTTCTTTTATCCAAAGGGAACCCGAGAAGCACCTTGATCAAAGCACCCAGAAGAATTCCTGGAGGAAGTCAGTGGCTACAAGACAGTTTTTTTTCTGGGATTGTTCATAGCAAGAATCAATAGGTGTAATTCCAAGTCAGAAAAAATCAAAGGAGAAACAAGCCATGCTGAATAAACAGTGAGAGTGTGAAGGCACTGGAATATGCTACCAAGATAGACAACTATTTAGACAAGACCATCTCTTGGTGCATTCAGAAGAAGACCAGGAATTTTTCCACAAGAGAAGCGTGTGAAAGCTTTATGCAATGTCAGTTGGGTATGTTGATAAGGCCATGTAATTCACAAGTCCTTAAAATTCAAGACCTGTCAGTATCCATTTCCAAAATTTTCCAAAGGCACAGGTTAAATTCAATATGAGATTTAGATTGTTTTATTTTATGTAGCTGTTCCCTTCCATAAGAGTCCAATGAGGAGTTTTGGTTTCCTATAAAGTGCAAAGGGACAATTTGTCTCCTTGAGTTGGACAGAAACACCAAACCCTTTCTAGGGAACCAGGAGAGTTTCCTCTCTGTTGGGCACCTCTATTGTCTGAGCATCAGACACGTATCATGACATCCAGGTCACAGAAGCTACAAAGAAGGAACACACTTAAAATGCCTTTCTTTTTACTAAATTTTAATTATTCATGATCATATCACTAATATTTGTAAGCAAATCAGTTCAGTTTCTGCAGTGATTCCTTCCTGTGTCTTCTACCCTTCAGAGGATTCTTCTAGACCAGTGGATCAGTCTAGTCAATGATGTATTAAAAAGAAAATCTAATTCCCAGATTAGGAGAGAAAATGTATGAAGGAGCCTAGAACCTTGAGTTACTGACTGGGACATTCACTTGAGAGGTGACTGTCCTGATAAGGTTTTGCAGACACAGAAGTTCTTTCATCCCAAATCACAAATTTCTGGATAAGAAATTCTTAGCTCTGTAAAAGGGACTGATATATATATTACTGTTTCTTTAAAAAAATTCACCTATATTTTTGGGATACTTACTCCTGTGTGACACATTCAATATTCTCCATGAAGATTTATGAGTTTAGAACTGCAACAAAAAGATTTCTAGAAGGTTTAAGAAGGAGATGTGTGACAACCCACAGAGAAGGGGGAATGTCCAGGCATTTAAAGAAGTAAAATTTTCAGTTCTCATAAAACAAACAAACAAAAAAACCCAAACCAAAACAACAAAAAAACAAACAAAAACAAAGAAAAAACCCACCAAACAAACAAACAAACCCCCCCCCCCAAACAAAACAAACAAACAAATCAAAACCAACCAAAAACAAAACCAAGAAGGAAGTTGGATTCAGGATTAAGTAACAGGTGAGGGAAAATTCACTGGATTAGACTGTTAAATGTAAATGCCTTCCTTGTTCCTAACTCCTTTATTGGATATAGTCTTTCTATACACAGTCAGTATTGGTTAAATATAGTTTATGGAATGATTACAAAATATGGTTAATGATCATGAATACTAGCCAAAATTGAAATGTAAAGCAAGGCAGTAAAGCATTTTATATACATAGCCTTTCTAAAATATTTCTGTGACATACACACATGTGTTTAATTTGGTGTAAAATATGTTTCTTCAGTTAAAGTAGCTATTTTTATCAAGCCATACAAAACAGACATTACCCCTATAAGCTTTCTAAAAGACAGGACTGAGGTAATTCTTTCACCTGGCTTGGTTTACAATGTAGACAAGAGTTGATGAGGGTTTTTTGTTTGCAAAGCAAATATTGTGGGTTGCATTTACTAATTTGCCAGTGCCTAGTCAATGGGTTGTGGCATCACTGTGTACGTGAGAAAACACATTGCTATTTAAGATAGAAATAGCTGACTCAAAAGAAATTTGAATAATTACAGAAGTCTTGTCTTTCTTGGCTTTAATGTGTAAGCTGAGAGAAAATCACAAGGGTCTTACTGATACTGTGCAATACATTTACAAATACCCCATAACCCTGAACCATAAATGTGTAAAACCCAATGAGGGATGTAAATCTGTGCATCAGACTAAACCACTTTTGGGTCTCCTTATAGCAAATAGATAGCATGGTCTATGATATTCAGAGTGCAATTAGCATTTTCCTGTCGTAGGTACCTACATTTGGCTGAATAAATGATAAGATAAACTCCATTAAATGTACTTCATTGCTTCCACTTAGAAGCCTTATTAGTAAGCTCAGATATTGACACATAAAGATAGTCAAATCAAATTTTGACCAAAGAAACATGAAAAAAACTGGAAGCTTAGCAAAACTGAGCGTGTGTTCTGCTTGTATTTTTGTGCTTCACCTTTTTTCTGATCAGTGCTAATTAAGTAGCAACTAATATTTCTGATGTAACAATTTCCTCTGCTGTGTTTAATTAATTTCATTGTGGAGTTAGATAGAATCCAGCTTAAAGAGTGTAAACCTTGCTAGTAACTAACAATGACTGTGAGAACTGATTCGATGACCTTAAATTAATAGGTCTTTTAACCTTCCCTATTTCGCAGAAGAAAAGAGAAAATAAAGCTATAGTCTTAAAAAAAAAAAAAAATAAATAAAATCCAGCAAGGACCAGAAGTATGAAACTTCCCTAGAAAATGTGGTAGGTGATCTGCTTTCCTACAATTCTTTGTCCAGCAGAAGCCCAAAGTTCTGACAACAGCCTCAGCTTTCACTTGCTATCAGAACTCATCGTCTTTCATAAAACCTTATCAGTGTCTTCCACCCTCAATGGCTGTGTACCATCCCTGCATCCCTGTGGGGAAAACCTGCATATATATTGTTCAAAGTGATCAGAGGGTATTTCTCAAAGCTCACAAATATAGAATTGATTTTTTCTTTTTGCAAATCAACTGTGTTTAACTCACATGTGCCAGTCGATCAAATCTGGCGAAGAGCTCATTCAGCATTCGGACCAGCTCCTGGGCTGACAGAGTTGTGGAGAGGTTGGTGAATCCTTTAACATCTGCAAAAAGAATGCTAAAAATAGAGAAAACATATTAGTGTTTCAGTCTATTTCCTCTAATTACTGAGTGTCTAAGTAACCTTCTAACATTTTACTAGTGGAAGAGTCATTTTGCTACCTTTGAAGTCATATTACCTTTGTTCTAGACTTCTGTACATTCTGGAGTACTGAATATAAATACTGAAGGGACTAAAAAGATACTGCTAAGGGTGAGAAAAAGTTTTGCTAAAAATGGGAGTCATGCCGCTCTGGATTTTCAAGTCACATAAGACTCAAATCCTGAGACTACAGACATTTTTGTGACAGTCTTGATACACCAGGTTAAGGTCAGTTTTATTGCATCTAATTTTAAGCATTTGACAGAAGTACCTGAGTTAGAACTATAGTGCTCCCGTTTTAAGGTGCAAATCTTTAATTGGTTAATTCCTTTTTCATTCTACTGACTTTACAGGGAGCACAGTGCAGTCATACTTTGAATTTAGCTGTATCAACTTGTGTGCCTGCAGTTGTACTATGATCTCCACTAACTAGTTGCAAAGAGACCTCTAACCTGTGTTTGAACATCCAGCTATTTTTCAAGCCTTTTGACTACTCACTGTGCCTAAAATGACCACATGTGAATATAGAGAAACATAAGCACACATAAAGTCACTGGTGTGCAAGATATTGACCAGAACAAAACAAGTAATAGCTCGGTACTTATTATATGAAGAAAGTACTGGCTACTTTATAAAGTAGTGATGTTCAAACAGACACATCATTCGGGCAAAAACCTTATTAGCACTTGAAAGTCAAATAATAACTGGTGTTACAGAGTAACAGAAGATTTATTTTCACTTTAGGTGATGACTTGTACAAGATCATAGCTTGACAATGTCTGAGAAATTCTAATGTAACCAATAATAAATACAGTAATGATCAGGTTGTCTACTGATAATACAACTCATCTTCAAATTTATGGACTGGTAAAGGTTTGGGTGAAAATTAAACAAGATGCTCACAAACTTGGTAAGATTTTTACCAGTGAGAAAAATAAAATTGAAAGGTAAAATACCAAGCGACTTGAAGAGGAATGAATAGTAATAACAGACTAAATTTATAAAGAATTTTTAAGCTACTGATTTCTTCACTTTTAATTATCAAACCAAGAAAAATTTCTAACAGGTTATTGATTATAAAGATTCATATAACATTGATTTAGGCAGTGTTCAGTACTCAAAATTTAGGGTAAAAAAATAATGTGAAACCTAGTTTTGAAAAGATCTAGTTTCTGAAAGTATTCATAGAAGCCAACCAGTATCTATATTTTAAAACATGCAGAAACTTAATTTCAAATCTATTTCAAGCATAAAATATGGTTCGACTTCTCACCCTGACTACAACCCTTTTCCATTAAACAAAAAGGCCATCTTGTCCATGTTTTGATTCTTCTACAGCAACACTTTGAGTATGAAAAAGGTTAATGGAAGAGGTTTTAATTTAGTGCAACCCAAACCTTTATGAGGGTCCTTGACGCTTTCAACCAGATTTAATAAAATAATATATCTGAGCTACTGCAGGCCACCGAAGCAGCAGATAATCAATTTACTCTTCTGCAGAAGTGCAAATTATTTTTATTGAACTTGTCCAGACAAAGTTATATTTTGGTTTCATTGAAAAGCAAAGTGCATGCTTTCCTAGCAAACTGTCTGCCATCATATCCAAGAATGCTTATTTTTCACTTCCTTCAATGATGATTTCAATGATGGTCACTCAATATTTTGCATTTGTGGTTTTGGGAAAGACATATGGAAAAAGCTATTGGCTTAAAAAAAAAAATCTGTTTTTTGGGAACTGCAGTAAAATGGAGCAGAAGTCGATCATTCTGGTGTAAGTGTACAATTAGGACTAATTAACTTGAGTAGCAGCTCAGGATAATTATCACCTTTCTGATAACTAACTTCAGGAAAAACAAAATTTAGAGAGAGGAATAAAGAAAAGAAATGGGATTGAGAAATTAATAATAAGACTGATTAAATGAAAATGGCTACTAAGCGGAGGAACCACATAACAGGTCACCATCTTTCAGAGCATCTTAAAAGTCTCCATCTCATTCTTCAGTGTGTGGGGTGAACTGGCAGGTTGTGGCAAAATATGTGTCCACATTTAGGCAAGGCTCTCTTTCCTGGGAAATCCTGACCACTTAATTAAGTGAGAAAAAGACAAAATTGGTGCAGACTCGTTGTTTATTTCAAATGTGTCTTGCCACTCCAGTGGCATCCAGCCATCCTGATGAATACAGGAAGGCTCCAAAATGCTTCTCTGCTCAATTAAACGAGGGTTCACTTGTCACTGTAGGGCACGAGAGCAAACACGCGTGAACACATCAGCTGAAGGTGAGCAAAGAGGGAAGTTTATTTTCTGACTCCACTACCTATAGTTTTACAAAAGTGACAGTGGATTGGAGGGTGAAAGGGCCACCTCTCCAATGACACTGGACAAGTTACCAATCCATCAGCTTTCTCCACCTCTACGAAGGAATGCAAAACAACTGAGTTGTTTATAGAACAAAATGTGGGAAAGCTTGCAACTAGAATGAAAACATCAGAAGGCTAAAAGATTTCTAAAAATCAGGGCGACAGGTTCACTCATTTTCTAATTTATGAATGCATAAAGCAACAGAAAGGAAAACCTCAAACGAGTCATTTAGCAGTATCTGAGACCTTAAATATTACAGAGAGGCTGCTCCACCCACCTGACATTCTCATAACGATGAATGTAGATCTTATGGAACTGGTGCTGCAAATGTTCATCTTCTACGTTGGTCATATCATTTATCATTTCCAGGACTACAAACCGTGGTAACACAGAGAGCACCAGCCGTTCCTAAAACAAAGAGGAAACCAAAGTGTCAGTATCAGTTTGAACTGGTATTCCACAATGCCCTGTTTAAAGATCTGGATACTTGGTTTATTTAAAGTGTGACCCTACTCTCTAAAAATTCTAGCTCAGACCATTTGTAATAATTTGCCTTTTCAAACTGAGTCCAGAGTCTAGCATGCCTCTGGTTTTGGTAAGGAAGAATAAAATGAATGCACATGAAGCCATTCAAACTGGCCCCCTCAACTGGGAAGACTGGAGAACATACTCAACATTTCTAATTAGGTTTGTCTGAATTTCAAGAACCCTCAGGAAGAATAAACACTCGAGACGTGTTTATAGATGTGCATGTGCTTATTTAAAATGCAAATCTTTAATGTGTATTAGTAGAGCATCCAAGTATATTATTTATTAGTGTGCAATCACAGTGCTATCAGGGCACATTAGTGCATATATACTTCTAGTATTAGTGATTAGGAGATATATACATATACACACCACTGCTGTTTCCAGCCCTGTCATAATATAATTAACCACAGAATTTCACTGAATATTCTGAGTTGGAAGGGACACACAAGGATCACTGAGTCCAGCTCTTATGTGACTGGCCCATTTGGGGTTTGAAGCTGCAATCGTGGTTATTAGCACCATGCTCTAACTAACCACCTCTAAGTACAGCCAGGCAAGCCCTCAAAAAGTAATCAAATTCTTTCATAAAGCCCTAGATCATCCACTGAGAGATTTTAGAATGTGCCTGCTTCAGTGGCTCATCAGTTTAATGGCTTTGACAGATTTTGCAAATATCCAACCCAAATCTGTTTCTCTGCAAATTAAACCCTCTTTTTATTCTTTCAGATTGGGAATGGATAATTATTGATTGCTCCTTTCTCTGTAATAATCCTTCTGTATTGAAATACTGTTATTGTGTCCTCTTGCCCTCAGTCTCTCTCTTATTTTTAGATTAGAAATCTTTGTCCAGTATTGGAATATATCACTCCCAATCACTCTGAAGCAAAGCTATAATTTTTCAATTTTGTTTTACTTTACAAGATTGCAAATACTGAAATATTCTTTAAATAAGGAAGAGGATGCTAGTTATGTAAGCTACTTATCACTAAATTTCAGGAAACTTTTTGGGGAATCTATAAACCTAGGGAAAACTGGATGTGTACTTCCAAATCAGGCGCATATGTGGACTGTAGAACACAGAGATGAATAAAGTCCTCTCCTCTCCTCTCCTCTCCTCTCCTCTCCTCCTACCTTTTCTGTCAAAGAAACTGATGTTGAATTTGTTTTGAGGCAACTTGATATTGGGAGGATATAAAGTAATCTCATATTATACAGGGTGTGGGTTAAGTCCCTTCTTGAGGGGAAAATTTATTGAGAGAGAATAAGAAAAACCAAAGAGTCACGATGGGTAGAATGAGAGAGACATGCAATACAATCATGAAAATAATGATTTTTTATGCCAGCAGGATTCAATGTCATGGATGAAACATAGCCATAGTGAAACATCCGAATAAATAAACGAATCCCTCCCTAGATTTCATAAGAGGTGATATCATTACTAACTTACAACCTTCACAGTGTAGGTCAGGAAGAATTCTCACTCTGAGCAATCTTAATCAGTAGTTAGTAAAACAATCCTCAGCTCTGACGGAAACACAGTTTGGGCAAACACCTCCATTTGTCTACATGGCAGCCCCAGCTGAGTTGAACTGTAGGTTTGCTAAAGAGGGGAGAACACAAGCTGCCAAAGGCTGCACTGGAGCACAGGGGTGTTTCACCACGGCAGCACAGGGGTGTTTCACCACTGCAGCACAGGAGTGTTTCACCACTGCAGCACAGAAGTGTTTCACCACTGGAACACAGGAGTGTTTCACCACTGCAGAACAGGAGAGTTTCACCGCTGGAACACAGGGGTGTTTCACCACTGCAGCACAGAGGTGTTTCACCACTGCAGCACAGGGGTGTTTCACCACTGCAGCACAGCAGTGTTTCACCATTGCAGCACAGGAGTGTTTCACCACTGCAGCACAGGAGTGTTTCACCACTGCAGCACAGGGGTGTTTCACCACTGCAGCACAGAAGTGTTTCACCACCGCAGCACAGGGGTGTTTCACCACTGCAGCACAGAAGTGTTTCACCACCGCAGCACAGGGGTGTTTCACCACTGCAGCACAGAAGTGTTTCACCACTGCAGCACAGGGGTGTTTCACCACTGGAACACAGGAGCGTTTCACCACTGCAGCACAGGAGTGTTTCACCACTGCAGCACAGGAGTGTTTCACCACTGGAACACAGGGGTGTTTCACCACTGCAGAACAAGAGTTTCACCACTGCAGCACAGGGGTGTTTCACCACTGCAGCACAGGAGTGTTTCACCACTGCAGCACAGGAGTGTTTCACCACTGCAGCACAGGGGTGTTTCACCACTGCAGCACAACAGTGTTTCACCACTGGAACACAGGAGTGTTTCACCACTGCAGCACAGAAGTGTTTCACCACTGCAGCAGGGGTGTTTCACCACTGCAGAACAAGAGTTTCACCACTGCAGCACAGGGGTGTTTCACCACTGCAGCACAGGAGTGTTTCACCACTGCAGCACAGCAGTGTTTCACCACTGCAGCACAGAAGTGTTTCACCACTGCAGCACAGCAGTGTTTCACCACTGGAACACAGGAGTGTTTCACCACTGCAGCACAGAAGTGTTTCACCACTGCAGCAGGGGTGTTTCACCACTGCAGCACAGGGGTGTTTCACCACTGCAGCACACGTGCTACACTCCCCCCTGAGAAGGCAGCTTTCTCCCATGTTCCTTCCTGCATAACATGCTAACAGAAGATGAGAGAACCAAGACTCTCCTAATATTTAATCCACCTATTCTACAAACTTTTACTAAATCAAGACCTGCCTTTGTGAGGAAGAGATAAAAAAATGATGGAAGTGATGGCTGATACAGAGCAGGCTGTGAGTAGTGAGATCATCCCTAATTCTGGGAAATGGCCAAGCTCAGAGCTTCTGTTTCCCCATAAAGGGTGGTTCTAATTTTAGCACATCTTCTTTGTCTTGACTTTGTTCCACACTTTCCACCTGGGAATTCTGCTATCCTTCATTCTTCTGATGTGTAAACACTGGATGTGATGCTTGTGATAGCAAGAAGAAAACCAGTCCCTCAGGAAGTCCTTTTTACTCCTGGAAACCCAGGTTTTCACAGGAACATCTAGTCCTCAGGTAGCTTCACTCAGAAGTGAATGTCCCATGCCTTCTTAAGATGGCATGTTTGCAAAGAGCTGCTGATTGATAGTCTAGGAACCAGAAATATTTTTAACGTTTTGTGTCCTTAAGCCTCCTATAACTGAAGGGACTTAGGTTATATATTCTCTTATTCTTTTACTACTAAGATACATAGCTCAATATAAACAAAAAATAAACAAACTTCTAAACAAATCAGATCAGTATTTCAGGGAGTTATATGATTAAAGTGTTCAATGACTTCTTGTGAAGATATATTCAGAATAATACTAAAATTTTTGCACTATAAAAAGAAAGATGTTATTTCCTACTTTATGCATGTAAGACAACAAATTGGAATACAAATTAAAAAAAAAAAAAAGGAGATTAGACGAAAAAGAGAGCAGGGGGAAATTCTGATTGTTATTGAGCTGTTTATAAAATCTATGATAAGAGAACATTAAAAAAATGGTCAGTTCCTTTATGCATATATGGCTTAAATAGAGAATGGGGTTTTTTTTCCCCAAAAGGAAAATCTTACATTCCTTATTTGCATTCACCTAAAGAGGCATCAAGAAATGCCTCTGGAAAGTTTATTTAAAATAAAACATAGTTGACTTGGCACATGTTCACCAAACCAAGAAAATTGTGCCTAGAACATTTAATATCCTAACCTTCATGCTACTCATTAAGGTAAGTTAAACGTTCTTGTCTGCACATAATATCTGGCAATGACCCATAAAACTGAGGTTAATTAGTTTGCCTCTGCAGCAGCCCTCCTCCATTTATACTGTGATGAGCCTTTGTTGGGATCACAACTGCAGGTCCATATACAGCTCATGTCACTACTTGGCATGATGTACGTTGTGCTAAGGAGGAGCACTGCAAGAAAAGCAACATTTAAGTGTGTGTGTGTGTCTATATTTTGATGAGGCACTTCAGCTACCTTCAATTCTCTGGTACTGAAACATTCAAAGGACAGAAATTTTTCCCTCTCTGGGTACCAGCTTACCTTTGCTATGCCAAGCTGCTCTTATATTACCCTACACTGAAAAGGTGGTGGGGGTGCTGAACCAGGCTCCTTCCCCAAACTGGGAACAGAGGTGGGCTCTAGTGTGGATCACTTCCATTCTTTCTTTTCCTACAGCTGATGCTAGTGTTCTCTGGACCAAGATATATCCTTTTTCTGAGGCCTTCCACATAATTTTTCTTCAATCCAGCAGCTAAGAAAGATTTTCAGTTTTTCAGGAGAGAGTGTCAGGTCACTGTTCCCTTGATATAAAGATCTTTGCCACATAACTCCTCTTTAAGCTAGTTGAATATTATAGCTTCTGTTTCACAGATTTAGATACTGTGGCACAGAAGAGCATCACAAATGTATGGAGGTCATGTAGAAAAGAGCAGCAGCTAATCCTGGAGAAAAAAATTGCCATTTTTTCATAGTCCCCTGTATCTTACTATTTGCATGATCAAAGAGTCTTCACAATTCTAGTCAGTCTCTCTTGGAAGGCATTTTCAGAGCTGGAGGGGAACACATGAGAAAAAATTCCTTCTCTTACAGAGAAAGGCCTAATGAAGTGTCATGAACTCTGGGGAGAAGGAAACTCCGTTACCCAGATCTGTTGAAAGCTTGATAGTTGAGCAGTGGACTAAGTGGAGACAATTCAAAGGTAAGCAGCAGCAGTGGTGATGGTTTGAAAAGGAGCAGAGATATATTTGTTCAAGAGAAAAGACATAGAAGAAAGAAAATAGCAACAAAGGAATTCCAGAAAAGAGCTGGTAAACTATTCTTCTAATAACCATTCATGACATGAATCAGCCACAGCCTTTAAGATGGAGCAGTCAGAGTTTAGAGTAAAGGAATAGAAAAAAGTACCTTTACCCCAATGAATAACCATGGTAAAGAAAAAAGATGAGCAGAAATCACTAAATGTAACAAACTGATGGTAGAATTCAGGTCTGCATTCAGACACCTGAGTTTTGTGACTACAGTGTAGTTATGCCCAAACTTCCATTTCATCCAATGAATCTGGAGAGATGCTCAACAGGTCAAATGTAAATGACTCCTTTGTTGTCACTATGGGTGTCTCAGGGTTCTGTTGCTTGCATTGATTAGATCTCAGTCACTAGTAGCAGGAGTCCATTGATGTAAAGAGTGTGCAGTCACCTAGTTTAAGAGGTGTTTAAATACGGAGCTGACTCCTACCCAATCTACTCCTTCAGGAAAATTTAGCAACAGCGAAACAAATCCCGCAATGATAAGTAAATTAACTTCATGAGTCACACACATCTACTTAAAGTCCCAAGACTGTAATTTAACATTGATACTGACTCTAAGGCCCATTTACTGTTTTATGCATCTGCAATAGTCATTCTTAGTTGGACAACTTCACTGTGGTCTGCATGCACAGATCCCTTGGGTAACTTGTACTGGAATCAGGGGGTACCAGTGCTTAGAACTGCACAAACGTAGCTAGGCACATTCATGGAGAAGTGGGACATGTCCCTGATGAATAAATAATGACCTTTGCAGCAGTTTTTGAGAAGAGTCAATTAACCAGTGCACAGGGTCTCAGTTTTGTGAATAAAAACCAGAGACCTTTCCACTTGGGCTGATCAACGAGAATAAAACACCAACAAGCACAAAACATCAACAAGCGATTTGGGATCTGGAGGAGATTGCTAGGAGGAAGATCAAACTGCCCAAGGTTTCCTGTAGGTCATGTGAGGGCATCACCCCTGCAGGGTCTGCTGTCTGCATAAGCTCCCTGCACCAGCTCAACTTAGATGATATAGATTTTCCTTTGTTTCATATCACCTTTATTTGGGATGGCTTTGGCAAGGCATGAAAAACCCCTCTTGACTGACAGGTCGGTTCAGGTTCTGCTCTTCCTCCTCTACATTTACTGCCAAGTGGGGGAGCCTACATAGATGTCATGGACATCTTTGGATTTTGAATCATGCTGCTTATGGCTATTTCCAAGACCCTTGTGTAAAACTGGAGTGGGTGTACCCTAGAAGTGTTTAACAACAGATTCTCTAGAGAAACTGTTTCACGTTTTTCATCTTGATTTTTAAGAATCATTATTCCAGACCCATCAAGTTTGTCTTTAACAACATTTACAATTAGTATCAGAGAGGATTTATTGTCTTAAACACTGACTAAATAGGATGAGAAAAGGGCCATTCAGAGAAGGAGTAGTTTTAGTCTTTCTGGAGCACAAGCTTTTATTACATTTAAGGGAGTAGATAAAAGTGGTGTTGTTTTCTACTGAAACTCTGACAATGTTCAGAATAAATGTAATTACTGTAGATGTCACTCTAGAAAATGGAAGTTAGCACCTCTCATTATGATGAACTGCTCTGAAGAGAAATTCTTCCGTGCTTATTTAGTGTACAATGGACAGTCTATTTGCAACTGTTCTTTCTTGTGTGTCATCGAGACAATGGGAGTTAATGAAAAAAATATTGAAGGCACTGCAATACCTATTCAGACTTGTGGGGTTATGAGGCTGCCTGTTAGCTTTTACTACTTACTGCTGCAGTGTGTGGTATGAGCTGTATCTGTTTTATTTTGATTCAGTCAATTACTATTATAAATCATCCCACCCTTGGCTGCACGTTCCGTTTAGGCATCTGCTGTTTTCAAAAAGAAAGAGAAGGCCAGATCACACTGGAGGTCTTGGAGTCTCCTTTTGTTTAGCTTTTGTCTATGAAACATAACTAGAGTCTCAACCAAACTGATAACACAGTATTTGAGAGTCATGACCCTTTATAACAGTGTCTAACCAATTATTAACTGAGAAGTGTTGCAAAGTTTGTGGCAATGAAAGAAGGAAAAAGCTTTTTTCCACATACTTCTTATAGGAAGGACATGTTATCCAATTGTTTCGTCAATGCTATTGTCCAGACCAGCAAAAAATAATATACACAGCACATGGTGAAGGGAAGAACAGCAAGGTACTGCTGGTCCTTTGTTTTGGCTGGATGGTGAATGGTTTGATGGTTCAGGTACCTGAAGACACATTAAAAAATCTTGGCAGGGTTTGATGCCTTACAGTCTACTGCCAGGTGTAAAAGGAGGTGTCTTTTTCAGTACCCAGTTGGTTGTGTAAGGGGATCACAGTATTAGTGCCTTAGTCTGAGATGTAGCAAGATGATTCCAAAGCTGCCAGTTTTGTTTTTAATGTCTTTCCAGCATCATTTTGGCTTCATAAATATTTAGGTCATCCTGTAACATGCTGGGAAGTCATGGAACAACCCTCCCTGTCATTTTTCTTGGCATCATAACTGTTAGTGCTGCTGCATGTATATTTAATAAAAAAAAAAAAATATTCCTCCACAAAATATTTACAAAAATATTTATAAAATTAATTTTAAAAGTAACACAGTTGATCAAGAAGCTGTCTGCAGGCAGTGATTACCCTATGGCACAGGTACAATGAATCAGCTCGTCAGAAGTCCACATGAGCACCACTAACTTGCAGGTGGGACCACATCATGAAATAGTCTCCTAAAAGTGCTTTGTTGTTAGAGTTGTCTTTTAGCTTAGGCAGTAGGAACTACAGGTCTCAGATTAAGTGCTCTCAAAGTGAGTGTCTGTATTGGGCACACAAAATTGGTAATAATTACAGATCCTCTGAATCCTTATACATGACATTTTATCTCCCAAATTAAGAGCATGTTAGATTTAACTCTCATTATGAAACCCAAATTTGTTAGAAAGATGAATGGTGAAAAGCAGGAGTTACAAAAAAAAAATTGTATTACCACTCTGTCTTGTAGATGTGAAGATTAATCACAGAATCATAGAATGGTTTGTGTTGGAAAGGGTGTTCAAGATCAGTCAGTCACCACCTCCCTGCAACGGGCAGGAAAATCTTCCACTAGACCAGGCTGATCAAAGTCCCATCCTACCTGGCTTTAAACACTTCCAGGCATGGGGCAGCTACAACTTCTGTGGGCAACCTCTTCCTGGGCATTACCACCCTCACAGTCAAGATTTTCTTCCTAATATGTGATCTCAACCGACTCTCTTTCAGGCTGAAGCCATTCCCCCCTTTCCTACCACTCCATGCCCTTAGCAAAAGTCCCTCTCCATCTCTCTTTTAGCCCTTTTAGGTACTGGAAGGTTCTATAAGGTTTCCCTGGAGGCTTCTCTTCCCCAGACTGAACAATTCCAGCTTTTCCAGCCTGTCTTCATAGGAGAGGAGTCCCAGCTCTGATCATCTTTATGACTCTCCTCTAGACTTGCTCCCACAGGTCCATGTCCTGCTTATGTTGGGGATCCCTGAGCTGGACAAGTGATACTCTCCAGCCCCACAATAATCCATTAGCCTTGTCTAATAATGGAAAGACATATTTTATAGTTTTGTAACTCTGTTTCTTCCAAATACCATGATGATTTTTTTTTTGTTAGCTATTCTTTATTAAACAGTATTAGAGAAGACAAATATTCAGAATAAAAAGATTTATATGGAAATAAGACACATATTATGACAAAAAAAAAGCTTTGTACTGTCTTCTGGTGTATTGGCTTCCATAAATTTCAATTATTTTGCAAGGAAAACAGGAGTCAGAGCTAAAGAACAGGAGAAAGATAACTACTTTCAAAGCTACTGGGGAATGATTCCACAAAAGCATAATCTTAAGTTTTTCCTTGTTTTACTGGAATAGAAAATGAGCAAAAAAATCTCCTAAAATTCAAATTTGTTCTAAAATATCAGAATGGCATCATCTGACTTTAATGCTTATTATGCTGTGTTTCTCTGGAACAGCTTTGACTTATCTGCTGTTAAATCTTCATTTAATTCTTCTGCACTGTTTCTATTTTCTATGGATTTAGATGTCTCTTTTTTCCATTTGGTAACTTTTTTGGGGCTGTTTTGAAAATTGCGAGATAACTTCAGTAAAATACACATTTCTCAAGAGTATGTATGGCAACTAATGACATGGAAAATATCAGAGAGAAGGCTTTCATGCCTTGCACTGTTCAGCTTTATATGCCTAAATCACTGCAGAACACCAAGATGAATAAGAGCTACAAGGTCATTTATTCTGGTCAAAATAAGGGATATATTTTGTCAGAGAATTTTAAGACTCCAGTACTAAGCAGCACAAGCAGGATAAAACTTCCTTTCAGTAGGGGGGAGCAATAGTTTTCCTGAAAATGAAACCCCTCTGAACAGGCTTGTAAATGGGCACATCAATCCTGATAATGTGAATGACCATGTTTTTTATGAATATTAATCCAAATATTTTATCTTACATTAGATTATCTTAGTAATGGCATCAGTAACTTGACTCTGTCTATCTTGGAATTGGTACTGCTCATGGTCAGATGATTCAAAGCCCTTACCTGAACCACAGAGTCTCTCTATTAATTGAGAATCTTGTAAGGACATTAATTTTAGAGTACTCCCTTTTAGGGCATAAAGGAAAGTTTCTTAGTACCCTAAGAAATCTGATCCTGAACTAGAAAGAAAGTTGACTTTAAAATTGGTAAGTATATTCAGAGCAGAGGCACTATCTTGTTGAATTTGGAGCTTGGAGTTGTTTATTAAACCAAGATAACTGTGTGGCAGCCCAGCTGGTAGAAGTGTCTCATCACTTTGGGGGGCTGAAACCATTTCATTCCCCTCCCTCATTCCCTCTCTGTCCACTTCTCTGACACATCAGCAAGGGTCACTAGTCGGTGGCAGCTCTGAAAAAGGTTTTTTTTCCCAACATTTCTCTCTTTATAAAACACAGGAGACACAGGCCACCAAAATCCTGTCAGTCTCATTCACTATTGACCAGCATGACAGTTGAACTACCTAGTTTAGAGATCAAAGTACCACACAGGAGTTTTTATCTTTAGTGAATCCGAAATCCATCTACTAGGAAGGAGGTTTCCTTCTCACTAAATTCTTCTGGGGGAAGGTCCCATGCCTGAAGAGCTGACACTCTGGAATTTTTCCCTATATGAATTGCAGTTCAGGTCTGACTGCCATGTCTCTGGCATTGGCTGTAAATCTCATTATTCTGTTTGACTACATGTGACCACTCCAAATTTACAAGGAATGGAAGAGAAGGCAGCAGATAATTATTATCTTGATTTTACCTTAGAATTCTATTTGAAAGTAAAATGTGGGGGTTATGCTTTGATAACAAGAAACAAACATCAGCAATGAATGTGAAGGCACAATATCTAAAATCTGACTTTACAATGTTTGATTTCTACAGTAAATGGGTTAAGTAATGGGGTTTTTTGAGACAAGATGTAATAAATGTACATCCTGGTATCTACAAAATCATAAGTGCATGTAAATATTTATTTCCCCCCCAAATAAGGAAGAAAAGTCTGTTATTGGACTTAGAAAACAGGTCACCTGCTAAATCAGAATATGGAAATGGATTGGGAAGAACAATAGAAACTTCAAGAAAAACTTTTTGTGGGGACCACAGTTCTTTAGAGAAAGATACTAAGATGAAAGAAAGTCTGGGTAAATGTGAAACTTTTCTTAGAATCTCACAGTCACCTCTTCCTATCAAGAGGAAAAAAGTGCTAAAATGTAATATCTAACCAGATGTTTACATAGATTTTTCTAAATTGTGACTTTATTGTTTGTCCTTTAAAAATAAAGCCTCAATTATTGTGATGATAATTTTTAAATCTGGAGTATGTTAAACTATTTTTATAAAGAAAGACCATGGGCTGTCTAAAATTAAGATTATTCTTTTATTTTTAAACTAAATTTGAACTTTATCTTCATACCAATTCAGAAGAATTGTAACAGTCTTACCACCAGTGTATGTATATCTACATATATGTGTATGTATATACACAAGATTTTATGGTGTTTAACCCTCTTAAAGTGTCCTTTCCAATCCCAGTTCAATCTGCTCTTATTTTAGAGGTTGCAAAGTACTGACAGTTGATTAAATTCTAGATTTGTAAGAGCTTGATGAAACCTACATAACACTTAAGCTTCTTTAAAAAATTAAAAAAACAAAAAAACAAAAAAAAAGCCCAGAGTTCATCAATCTGCAGAGAGCTTCTTAAAGCCATGGGAAATAGAGATTTTTGCAGGAGAAAGTGTGAAAAAAGATCCTCTGGAAGTAGAGGTAGAAGGAAGCAAATGGTCAAACAGAACAGGTTTTTTAATGGAAAAAGAGATTAAGGCAGGATTACAGTTTTTCCAAAGATAACAGGCAGAAGAGACTAAATATGCCAACAGCAGATTGTTCTGAAGACTGAGGGCTGTATTCTCATTTTACAGCCCTGATACCCAAACCAGAAAGATAGAGTGTGTGATCATACCTAGAAAACAAAACTATCCTCTTCTCAACCGGACAAACAGTTCTTTCAGGTGGTGAGCTCTAATCCTTTTTGCAAATAAAATGAAAAAAAATCCAAATTGTTGTGACTTTCAAAATGAGCTTAATTGGATTTGTAGAATGTCCTATGAGAAAGAGATTATGTGGAAAGTAGGTGTTCAGTAAGCCAGTGGCAGGACTCACAGGGAGAAATTGCCTGTAGGGTATTCTTTTAGGGGACTGGTCTCATTATACCATTTAATACAGAAAAGTTTTTCTTCTTGCTCTCCACTGATCTGACCAAACCCAAACTAAAACTCACAGATGCCCATCTTTGCTCCACCTTGATGGGAAGCATCCCTAGAAGCCCAGAGGGTCAGGTCTGACACCAGCCTGGACCTTCTGGACTGAGTCCTCCTTGCAAGGCTGGAGGCAGGCAGTGCTTGTGCCCCCCCAACTCTTCTGCCCCCAGCCTTCAGCTCCCCTTCTTCTTCCAGGGTGTTTGCTGCCCAAGAATATTTGGATAAGGATTAAGGAAGATATTAAGATGGGGCTTTATTTCCACATGAAAGGACCTTCTCCTTGTGGAACTTGAGATTATTTCTGTGGAGAAAGGGGTCTGCTTGCTGAGGAGTGCCTTGGAGAGGGATTTAAGCAATCCAGCTAAAAAGACTAATGTGTTGTGGCTCTAGTAACTTCTAGCACTAGGTAACTGTACTGACACTGTGCAAATGGAGTGCTGAAATAGATTAAATTTCCCTATTTGGCTTTTCAGAACATAAAACCTGGAGGATTAGTTTCTGATTTGAGTTTACTCCCTCACAATAGTTTATCATAGTAGGAGCAGAGCAGCCTTGCTGGTGAGGTCTGCACAAGAGGTAGAGTTTTCTTTTAATGAAGAAAGATGCATAACCTGCTACACTAAGAACAAGAATGAACACCTGTCTGGAGGATGAATGTGAAAATCAAACAGATAGGGACTGTTTTCTCCTCTGATCTCAAACAATTTCTTCATAAAATGTTATTAGGTTCTCTAAATCTACTAGAAATAATGCAAATAAAATGTTTCAGAGAGGTTATATATTGGGTTTTTCTGAACATAAATCCGGACTCCAGGTTATTCACTTTAGTAAGATATATTTTAACAACTTTGCTTAGTTTGAAAGCAACCTCCCATCCATATTTTCCTATTGTTTTGTCCAGGCTTCATCAGTCTCATTGTTCTAGAGCAGCCTTGGATAGAGAGTTGAAGTGTGGCCATGACACAAGAGAAGTTTCTGATTATGGTTAAATGCCTTTACTATGAATAACTGTCCTGTAGTGGTGTGTTCTTATTAGAAGAGAAGGGGTTAGGGTTGGGCTGATTTTTATAGTCTTCTAGCTATAGTAACTTATTTAACTTTTGTGATTTTCCCTGTCTAGTTCTTCTAAAACTCCATTTTTATCTTCAGTTAGTCAAATATTCCTCCACAACTTTTATTGCACAACAGAATTCCTGACTTCCCTACATAATAATTGTTTCCAGATATGTAAAACTTGGCATAAGTATGTGTGGTGAAGGAAAAGGTAGCATGACAAAATTATCTGAGAGACTCTTTATAATTAAATTATAGCATTTTAGGATTTAAAATGTTAAAAAAATTTAGGTAAAGAGTGGAGAAAGAGCAAATTAGGACACCTGACGTATATATTGAATGCCATTCTTCATAAAGTCATAATTTTAATATGTGTCTGGATTTAATATGTCATTTATTTAAAATGTAGAGATTTTGTTTCCTGAGAAATAGAAATGAAAAAGAAATTTAGTTCAGGTTTCTGCTCTTCATTAAGGCATATTCACAGCATTTTCACAATGAAGGAAATCACATACTCATTGGTTTTGAAGGGTTTTCAGGAGATAATTAAGAAAGTGAGTCAGACTATCTATTTTCATTGCCCAGATAAGATGAAAGCAGAAATACCTGCTGTGTCCTTACAAAAAAATCAAGGCAAAACAAAGACAGTGTCTTTGATCATTAACAAAGCATAACACTGGTTTTCAACATTTTTGAAACACATAGATATGAATGAAAGAATGAAATTAAAATTTCAAACAGATAGTGGAAAGTTATGATACTGTTGGAACAAAATAGATTTATGAAAACAGAGAGCCTCATGTTTGTTTTTTATTTATAATTGCAATGTTTTGAAAACAAAAGTCAGAGGACATTTTTTTGGTGGCCATATTTGGTTGGTTAATATAAATATATCTCTTAAGAACAGGCCACTATCTATGATTAATTAGAAATTATTTAAATTCATTATTTTATCAATAACTGCTAAACTGAGGCTCTTTTTACAACACATCTGCCTGTGCTGCCTCCTGCAGCTGGCTTTTCTGCTATTTTCACCTTTTGATGATAAAGTCTTTCTGGTACTCATCAATAGTGGAGTCTCCATTAACTATGCCAAACTCTGAAATGTTTCAGATTTTCACAAAAGTTCTAATTTTTTAATGGAAATTGGGAAATAAGTAGACACAGATGTTCCCCCAGCTTCACAGGGTGCTGGGATTTCCAATTGGTGTCACACAGAAAGTACCATATAGGTAAGTGCATAAACATCATTAACAATGACTGCAGGAGTAATTCTCTTTGTAGCCACACTACTGCTCATTTTCATAATAGAGTAATTAGAATTAGGAAATTCGTTGTAATTGAAAATGCTAATATGTACTTTTAACTACCCCAGGTGCTTAAAATCAAAAAGATAACAGAAAAAAATCAGATCCTTGATGATCTGAAAATATAACTGGAAGTCCAGACTTTCTGAAATACTTCTGAATATTTTCTCAAGTCCAGTTGAGAGTAAATGGGGATGAGGGAGGCAGAATGAAAAAAGATGTAGGAGCTTTATTGTCACTTTTGGAAACAGACACTGGAAACTGAGTCACTTTAAAACTGTAGTCAGGTTACCCTGGACCAGCCAGGCTCTATAAAGTCTTTTGCATCATCCAGGTCTGCACATCCTTCTCTTCCTTCCTGCAGTAACTGAAAGATTTGCAATTGGTTTAAAAGCTGAACTTGCACCTGAAGGTATTTTCTGTGGAAAATGAGCCTACGGAGTTAATTCACATTTGCAGACACCCCAGTCCCAGACATTTCTGAATGACAAAATGGCTTGGAGTGTCAAACTGGAAAAGTTCACTGCCAAAATGAAATAGCACAAGGAATTCTTGAACCCTGAAAACTCACAAAAGGGAGACATTGCTGGAAAATAATGACATCTGGAAAACATATTCTGACATCTCACTGCCCAAATTCCAGGTCAGAGAAACAGGAAGATGTGGCAGGGCATATTCCCTGTCTCCCCACGACAGGTGGCCAGTGCAAATAGGAGAGAAAACCCAGAGGGCTGAAGGCCCAGCAGGTGTCATCTCCTGATGCCAAAGGGTCTGCCAGCCTAACCAAGGATCAGCATCTTGGTATGGAGAGCAGATGGGGCAAGAGATAAAAGAAAACAAAGATAGGTGACAAAAAGGCCTACTTTAGTCTGTGAAAGTACTACAAATTATCACGGAGGCAGAAGTCTCCTACATACACTCTGAGAAGCATGAGAAACTTCTTTCCAGAGTTTGGACCCAAATCCGTGGTTACTTTCCTGGAAATTGAGGGAAAGGATTTTTATATGTGCTCCACCATGAATTGAATGGTAAGAAATATTGGATCCTAAGTTATTCTTTCTCTAGCTCTAAAATTAATGGTACCTTTAACCCTGCATGTAATATTAGCTGTCTCTTTTTGTCTTATTCCTGTGTAATATTAGTCTGTTTTAATCTTATGTCTGTATTTTTGTGTCTATTAAATAAGTGATTCTTTCCATAATAGACTAAATCAGCCATTATTAAAGAACTTGCAAACAAGAATGGGTTTGGGAGTGCTGGCCACCCCAATAAATCTATTGCCTGCTGCCAGAGGCCTGGACAATAGGCAGAAACTTACTTAAACTCCCACATATTATTCATAACAGAAGAGCACTAAAAAAGTTTTTCATCCCTAGTGGTTTCACATCATATTTTCATTGTTCTTTATGCAATGGTTGCAAGTGAATGAATGAAACTGCTTTAACTGAAAAAAAAGCAGATCATATATATGAAATGTATCTGGAAATACAGAAAAATCTCTTCTTTATTGCTACAGCAGAAGCTGACATAATAGAAGGTTTATATTTGTATTCCAGAAAATCCACAAATACTCATTAAAGTGTCCTTAAAAACCTCTGAAAACAAGAGATCCTTCCTTAGCAATGTCACTGTTTCCTTGTGCAGCTCCACATTTTTTATGGTACCTCTTGTTTGTCTCTAAAACACAGATTATAAAAAGTTTGGCTCACACTTGTGTGGCTTTCCACAACTGACTCTTTTAGGCATTGCACAATACTGCATAATGATAGCAGTAGCATTTATCATTATTAGAATGACAGAAGATTAGAGATTATAAATCTAAAGGATATTAAGAAATTGAAAGGATCATTTTGAGAGAGAAGAAACGTGCTTTGTTATTTTTAACAATACACATAGAATAGAAGGATAACTGAAGCATTTATATAACTTCCATGGTTATATAAAACTGGAGCCTCATTCTGCAATTGTTTATGGACAAGCATATCACTCCTTGTTGTAGGTTAAAACTCATGTTTTTTCATGAGTTAAAACTCATGTTCTCACTTTAATTTTACTGGTCTTCTGTTTTTACAAAGACAAAACCAGACCTTACAGGACCTTTCCGGCAAGCTGTCACATTTCATATGACATGCCACACATATGACATATCAATACACTTTAATTTTCTATTACTTTCAGTTTAAGAAGCAGAAGATGTGTGGAGATGAAAGAAGCCTCAAGAGATTTAAATTAAATAATCCATTACTATAAAAAGTAGCAGTACCACCACTGAAAGCAATAAAAAAACTTGACCCTGCTACAAGAAACCTCTAGTTTAGACAATTTATGGGAAGTGGAGGGGAAATAAATTGAAGTGGAAAAAAATTTGCAATTACTGAAGTTATTGTCTGGAAGAATTACACAAATAATTATTACTTTATTTTCTCTGCACATTTTTAGTTCCTCAACTATATTTTTTAAATTGTCAGAAGCTATATTTCATCTATTGTCCTGCATACTCATTTTCCACCTTTTTTCTCCCTTTCATATATTAGGGCTATTTTGTAGAAAGTCATAGAATTAATTTTGTAAACTTTATCAAGATTTAATCCTTTTTAAAATGGGATATGCTTTAACAGGTGGTAAGATTTTTTACATTCATGTGAACTACAGATTCCATGTGTCACGAAATGTTTGTCTTCAAGATAGAAAAATGCTGGCAGTCACTGAATTACTGCCTGTGTGCTGCTTAAACGCTAAAAAAAGTGGTCACCTGAATGTGACCTTGGCAGTCTTCTTAAAGCAGAGATGTTTAAAACATGTTTAAATGAGATGCTATTTCAGAAACGGGAAAAAACAGAATGCTGAGGGAAAGAAGACCTCCATTCCTCATGATGTTCCAATATCAGAATATTTGTTTAATGTTTTTGTTTCAAATACAAATAAAAAGCTGAAAACTTTACTAAACATATTTAGATATGTAGGTGTGCATAATAACACAATTTCAAAGTTCCAAGAAAACTAATCAGAGATATTTCAAAATGTTTTGAGTTAGCTTATTATTAAATTAAGTTTTTAAAAAGTTCTTTCATTTAGTGTCCTTTTGTCCGTATTTTTCTTTGTGGGCATTTTCCTTGGCCCAAGGACATATTCCCCTATGCATTTTCAGTCATATGATGCCTATGACACACAACTTTGTTTGGTTATAGGTGAATCTCAGCTGCAGTGAGGTGACACTCCAGGAAGTTCTGCCCTCAGGGAACAGCACAACCCTGAAGACTTGCAAGGCATTGTGCCAAGACAAAATGTACAGTTCAACCTGATGTAATAAAAACAAATATTTCAGATCCAATCATTACTTTCCCACTCTCAAACAAACAAAAAAAAACCCAAAAACCTCCAACCAAACAACCTCAACTAAAAAAAAAAACAAACCAACAAAAAAACAAAAAACCCACACCAAAAAAACCAAACCCTGCCCACCCAAATGGAAACAATCTGGTTTTGTTTTCCTAATAGAAAATGCAAGTTCAGCAAAATTGAATTTCTCAAAATATTTGTACAAACTTCATTTTACGTAAAAGGATAAAATAATTCTAATGGGAAAACCTCCTAATAATATGGAACAAAGGAATCTTAGTGTTTTATAAAGTTTTTTATAATATTAGAATACTATGGTCAAAATAAAGCTTACCAAATAATAGTTTATGAAAGATTAGACAAGAAGAAAAAGGAAAAAAAACAAACACCCCAAAATCACAAAAAGACATGAAAATATGATCCTGCAGTTAGAAAGAGAACAAAGCATCCTAGATAATATACCTCAAAGTCTTTTCAGTCAGCAATGGCTGTAGAGCTGCTCTGGCAGGGATACCTGGCAATACTCAACACTGTCATGCATACTGAGTCATTGGTCAATGAAGTCTAGAATAGGACATCTTCCTAGAACTGTGCATAAGAGTATGACTTGCAGGGGGCAAATGAAATAAATTTGAGAAGTAATATACATATTTATGCTGCAGGGCAAAATAAAAGGCTAAATTCATCTGAGAATGTAACATATATGATATAAACGCTGCTCCCTTGGTGCAAAATAATAAGCAGAAAATTTCTTTTTATTTGATACTTGTTATTTTGGATTGGAAAAGATGATTATCTAGGATCAACTATACCTGTTCAGATCAAAAGTACCCCTAACACAGTGTGCTAAGGTACACAGTGGCCAAAAGTTGATTTTTCAAGAGTTTAAGAAGAGGGAAACAGAACAGTGATACTTTGATGCAGCGGCCTCCCAGATACAAAAAAATCCTTCCATGAGCCTGAAATGATGCTTTGGTATTTTCTCTGCCTAGAGTTCCCTTCCATTTACTTGCTTAGTTTTCACAGACTCACAGAATCGTGCAAGTTGGAAGGGACCACAGTGGGTCCTCTGGTCCAGCTCAGGCAGAGCCATCCCAGAGCACATGGCACAGGATTGTGTTCAGATGATTCTGGAATATCTTTCATTTGACTAATGCAAGTTTTAATATCTACAACACTCTGAAACATAAAGTTCCCAAGCTTAACCCCTCTTGTGTAAAGAACTATTTTTAAATGCCTGCCAGTTGTTGTTTCATTTGATGGGCTCTTCTGTGGGAAAGGATGATGAACAGCCACACTATTGATCCTGTTTCCCAGGGGAAATCTTTTAAATGTCATATCAACTCAATACACACCAGCACAGAAACAGCATAAAAATCACTTCACCTCCACAGATCAAGTGGTATCACACTGGAGTCAAGTCTAGAAAAGCCTGGTCTTGTCCAATTATCAATACCAATATCAATCAAAAATACAAAATCAATACAAAAGTAAGAATGTTTTTCCTGGTGACCATACCTGTCGCTGGTTTTCTGTCTCTAGTCTCAGTCTGGCTTCCACACATCTTCTGGTCTCCAGGAAGGCTTGACGTTGTGCCCTGTCTGATAGGTAGCTAATGAAGATTCCTGCAGTGTTCATACACATAAATAACACTGCCTGAGCTGCTATCTGCAATGAACAACAAATAGGATTTGATTAGCAAGGAGAAGCAAAAATATCTGTTTAAAAAAAAGAAAGAGAGACAACAACAGCTTTGTAGGCTGCAAAAATAGCAGTTAGGAAAGTTTGCATGAAAGAAGGTCTTGGATATTAAGAAGAGGCATCAAATTTGTAAATTTTCTCTGCCTTGAGGATGAGATATACAGTATTCAGGGGCATTAAACTCTGGTTGAACCACAAATTATATTTCCAAAAACTGACTCACAGAGCTCTATCCAGGAATGATTACAAACATAATTAACAAATTGTTTTTGTACTGCCTCTTCTGCAAGAGCAACTTTGTGATTTTTTTCCATGGCTTTAGTTTGGGAAGCAAGCCACATTAAGGAAAACAAAGAATGTCAGTTAGCTAAGAACTAATATCAGTGATAATAGTTATTGTATTATTATTGACCAAATTAAATAAATTTCTTTTCAGTTAACACCAAAGCACAAATTTTCACAATCTGCATTCTGAACCATTCAACAGGGGAAGAGGAAAGGATAAGCAAATTCTTGTACAACCAGTGCCTGTGTACACAGACTTTTTCTTTGCTGAAATCTCTGTAAGAGCTGAACTGGTTTTCCTTGTAGAATCTGCGTCACAGCTTCTTCCTTTTCCATATGAACTCAAGAGAGCCACATGGGAGTGGATCCTTGGAGAGTGTAAATATCAGCTCTTATTTGTCTGTCATTGACCTCTCTTTGTGCTCTGCGTGTTTGTAAGGCAGGGCACATCAACACCATTCAAGGGAGGATTGTTTGGGAAAGTGAGTAAGAAACTGGCAGTATTTGACTGCACTAGAGACAGTATAAGTTGTGCGGTCTCAGTACCTTTACTCAATATCTCATCCTTATTATTGATTGAGATTTCAAAGACCCTGATAGTTGTGGGTGATTCCTACATGATCATAACCACACCAGAGCAGCCACACCAAACAGATCAGGTGTTCATCATTCAGGATACTCTCTCTGGTAGTGGAAAACAGAGAGTGCTCAGAGGGGAGTAGAAGGATAAAACAGTAGTTAATATGTACAAAAGTACAGCAAGCATTCAGTGATATTTTGTCAAACCAGTATTGAACACTCCATCAATCTGTGGTTGCAGAACATCACGGGCTAGATATTGTATTTTCTTATTATTATCTAATAATCAGTCTTCCTAAAATCCAAGTATTTTTTGTCCTAATAGGAGACTCCTTAATCTCATTGGGATGTTTTGACTCTGATCTGCAGGTCTCTCTCCCCATAGTCAAGAGGGTTTGAAAGTGAGATCTGATATCAGACCAAAAGCATCTGGCAGTAATTTCAGCTGTATATATTCCCGTATTTCTGAATCTGGAGTATTGTTCTACTATAGTACAGGGAATTAATTCGCAGTTTATATGCCATGATTAAATAATAATGCATATCCTGGCTCCAGATGAAATTTTGTTTAACCTTTTCCAGCAGTAGACGTCTAGACAAGGCTTGTGAGAAGTAGGACGTGATTAGCATGATCCTTGCATCTCCCCGGCTTCCAGGATCCTCTGAGCTGGAGGTGGTATATTCAATGCACCTGTACAACATTCCCTGATGCCTTTCTCAAGTTAATAGTACATTTGGCTCCTATGTCACTCAATAATAAAGATTTTTTACAATATAATTAGGCCCTTTGTGATAAAAATGTTTCCTTTTGTTTGCTTTAATTCACAGCTTTATTATTTCTTCGAGTGCAGCATCATGTTTGTAAACAGTGACTAATCATTTCCAATTAATTTTCTCATCACTATTTCTGATTATACTGACTTCAAACACAACCCCTTACTTTTACTTTTTAAAAGAGAGGAATTTGATACTCTTTAATCACTCTGCATGTATCACTATTCTCCCTTTGCACTTACTCCTTTTTTCCTGTTTCCTACCATACCCTGTTTTACTGGAGACATGTTGCCCTGCACCAGCCAGCTTC
>JACBWW010000003.1:58444613-58468510 GCA_020086605.1 Lanius collurio
CCCCCTTTTGTCATCATTTTGTATACAGGATGCCATCACCTTGAGATATCTGAAATGTTCCCATTTAGAAAAAACAATCTTATGTTTTGTACCTGAATAACCTTTTCCATTCAGTGTTTTCTGTTGCTAGTTAGGCATCTTCTCCCTCTACTTTGATACAGCTGTATTTCAGGGTAATTACAAGGAGAGATCTAAAGCCAGATATCATTATTTCATTGTCAAAAACATCACCTCATTTGGTGTAAGTTACATAAAAAGCTCAGACAGGAATCTGTTTCTTCCCCAAATATATGTAACCTTGAAACCACAGCACATATACTACAGAAATACTTTAAATTACTTTAAATTGCCATCTAACCAGGAGTAGATCCTGCAACAACACACAAAACAACCAGTAAAAACCACGGCATAGCACAATTGCCTGTGCAATAGAGAACACTGGAAGCAGCCTGTGGCAGTCAGGGGAAATTAGGAAGCAAAGAGATAGTATTTCCCAGTTCACTGCTCAGAAGGGAGTGCAAAGCAGCTGTTTCTCTTCCTGCACTTCCATATTTCAGACTCATGAAGCTCTGTCTGACTTTGAAATTTCCCCTATGCTTTTCTGTTGCTGATGACAATAAATCTGGAGGAGCTGTGGATCCCTCAAAGGCCGAGAGACCCTGCAGATTGACCTGGATATATTAAAGAGCTGGGTAATCATCAGCTGTATGAAGTTTAACAAAAACAAATGCTGGACTCTGCACCTGGGACAGGGCCATGGGAAAGGACTTGGGGGTCCTGGCTGATGGCAAGTTGAACAAGAGTCAGCAGAGCTCTGGCAGCCAGGAGGGCCAAACCTGTCCTGGAGGGTACCAGGCCCAGCATCACCAGCCAGGCAAGGGAGGGGATTTTCCCACTCTGCTCTAAGCTGGAGTGGCCTCACCTTAAGTCCTGTGTGCTGTTTTGGGCACCAGAAATATAAAAAATATAAAGCTATTAGAAAAGGGAGGCTATTAAAAGGGAAGCTATGAAGATGGTGAAGGACCTAGGGAGGAACACATATGAGGAGCAGCTGAAGTTACTTGAGGGGACTGAGCAGAGACCTCATCACAGTCTGCAGTTTCCTCATGAGGGGAAGGGGAGCTTCAGGCACTGATCTCTTCACTCTCCTCATCCCTGACTGCACTCCAGGGAATGGCCTGAAGCTGTGTCAGGGGAGATTTAGGGGGGATAGTGGGAAAAGATTCTTCACCCAGAGGATGGTTGGGTGTTGGAACTGCTTCCCCAGGGAAATGGTCACAGCACCAAGCCTGACAGAGCTCAGTGAGTATTTGGACAATGCTCTCAGGCACCCGGTCTGATGGTTGTTGTCCTGTGCAGGGCAGGGAGCTGCAATTCAGTGGTCCTTCTGAGTCCCTTCCAAATCAGGATATTCAATGGTTCTGTGAAGAAGCTGACCTCCCTTCCAAGCTTCATATTTATTGTTAAAAACAAATATCAATGTGATTATGTTCAAAGGTGCCACATTCCATTTGGAGCCACTTGAGAAATAAATTACTCCAGTTGAAAGTTATAGCACCTAAACAAAGATTTACAACAAATTAATCTGAAACGGGGAAGTACACCCATGGCTTCCTGGATATTGAGAATTAAAAATAATGCCTAGGGTTTCTTTTGAAGCAACCCTTGCAAAATATTAAGTTTTCCCTTTGCATGGATATCTGAATCATAAATAACTATCTCCCAGTAGAGATGTACCAGTGTTTGAGGACCAAGCATTAAACATCATCTCACTGACAAAAAATTCCAGCTGACACCTCGTCTGGAAAAGTCTGAGAGCATCACTGAGTTTAGGATGAACCTGGACAATTTAAAACTTGGATGCCTAAGGTGAAAGTCAATTTTGGAAATTTTCTTCAAATTATTACAGTTGTTTTACCTAAGTCAGTGTCAGACAGCCAAAGCAGAAGAAATCCTAGTAGTTCCCTTATTAGATTATGCAACTGATTAGGAGTAATGGTAGGAGAAGAGAAAAAGATCACAGCTGTTTTACAGCATTGGAAAGAGTTTAACTACATTTTAGGGAAATCAGAATTATGTAGTGTGCATTTCTGCTAAGTGGTTTTGGGGTGCTATACTGCACAGCTGTTTTTATTGCCCTGGATAATGGCTCCTATCCAAAGTAAGATGTCAAAACAGAGTGAGCAATAATTATGTTTGCAGGGCTGACAGCTGTTCATCTCTTCTGACACACCTCATTGCTCTTTTCATCTGATCAATTGTATTCATGTCCCAGAAATTACCTGCAGGACATAGTCCATGTCTCTTCCCACTGGAACTGGCAATTGTCATGATTGGTGTGCAGGTGAACCTGCCTCAGCACATTCTACAGAGTTATAACAACAGACTGCAAAAGAGAAGTTTTTCATTATTCTTCCTAGCTATGTTAGGCCAGGTTGCATGTATTTTCCTCTGAATTTTAAAGCTATGGCCATAGGACAAAGAAAGAAGCAAGATTCTGCTAAACATTTTCCCTTTTTGATATTACAATGGAAAAAAAGGAAAGTAATAGCAAAATGTAATAATTTTAAATTAGTCCCGAACTCTTTATCAAGAAATAGAAAACTTTATGAAAGCCACTCTAGTCTATGTCAGAGTGAGACTAATACCTATTAAAAAGTAAATTGGTTTAACTGAAGTAGTACTGAGAATAAAGGTAATGAAAAATACATGAGGGATATTGCAGTGCTGCGTGTCCTTTTCTGAACAAGGCTTGTCCTTCAGAGCCTGCTTGTATTCTGATGGGAAGCTCTACTGATCTGTGTTAATCAGTAATACCTGCTTGCAAACAAACTATTCCCTACAGCTGCTCTTTCTTTAAACTATTCACACCACTCAACAAAAAACCCAAAAACAACCCAAATCATTGTTGGAAACATGGCTCTCTACACTTTATTATTAACATTTCTTACAGCAGGCCAATCTCAAGGCTACCTTTTCCCCACAGGTACATGTGTAAGTGGCTGCCATTTTGCACAGGTGTCTCTGGTGATGCAGTTTTCCCATTGAATTTACAGCTGATTGATGTGTGAGACAACAAGAATAAATTTAGAGTCTTCAGATCAGGCTTTAGGTATTGCTATCCCAGAAATAATATACTCTCTCCAAATTTCCCATTATGGGTACTCTCTTTCCATTTAAAATTACTTTTTGGAAAGTGACCAGAAAACACCAATAAAAGCAATTGATATTCCTGTCTTTATTTTTTCCCCTCAGTGTCTGCTTTTGTTGACAATTGTGATGATCTCCTGAAAACCAGGAAAAGATAGAACTCTACAGTTCCATTTTTAGAGTCCTTTCTAGCAAACCCTTAAAAAACTCCAAAACAATCAAGAAAACCCCCAAACACCTGTTTTCTTAGCTGTCCCTCTTGGACTGCAAACATGAGACCTACTCTTAACTTTGGAGAAATCTTGGAGATAATAAAGGAAGTAGTTGTAGTCTGACTTCAGTGTACACAGAATTTCAGGCATCCTTAACCACACTGAGAACCAGTGCTGATAAGACCTTGGAAGACTTCAGGAACTGGAGAGCCCATGAAGATATGGATGAACTTGCAAGGAAACCTTGAGGATGGCTGGGGATTGGGAAATAAGGCCCAGGAGATTTTGTCCTCCAGGGTTGCACTGAACTCATTTTAGGCACAGCAGAGGACATGAGTCACTCAAGGTTAAACAGAAATTTTATTGATATCTAATTTCACTTGATATTTTCTTTGAAGTTTGTATTTTCTAAAGTATTTTAAACTATGATTTAGGGGATATTCTGGACAGAAAATAGGAAAGGGACATGGGAGCAAATGGAAATGTACCAGACAAACACCATGAGAGGTTACAACATTCCAGACCAGCTGGATTAAAACTTTATCTCAGAGAGTTAGGCGAGGACAAACATTTTCCTTTGTGAAACCTGTGGGTGTTGTTCTGCTATTAGTCATGGTGAATGCTTCAGTGTGGTGAGCTAGAAGAAGCCAAACTGACATCAAAAGTACAGAGAGTGCTGTGGGAAAGAGTTGATTCAGTCCTTAGCTGACAGAATATACCAGAGACAAATAATGAAGGATTAAGCTTCTCCTGACACTTTGCTAGCAGAGGAGACACATAGAGCAGGATTCATTTTGCACTGACAGTGATGTGATCTAGGACTAATTCCTTTGAAGGTAGTGGCTCATTCAGGTTTAAAACAAGGATGGGATTAATAGCAAACCCTCATATTTACCATGGGCCAAATTCTTCTTGCCTGATAATACAAGCCATGCCTTTGTTTTCTCTGCTTGTACAAGCATGAGAAAGAGAAACTGGACTGTTCATGGAATATTAAATAAATGACACAAGACAAAGCAACTGCCATCTCTGGTGTTGAATAATGGATTCTGCTGATTCAAGGAATACCACTGGAGACTGTTAAAACTTGATTGAAATAAACTAACAAGAGAAGCCCCTCAGATGATTTAGGTCAGGACTGCTGTGTAGAGGGTTTGGTACAATGCACAGCCATGAATGATGCAGACATTTTTGGAGTTTGAGTTGTGTAAAGGTATCCACTAAGGAGCAAGGTCAGTGTTCACCTGCTCACACAGAAGCTGACTTCCTTCAAAAGAAAATTTTCTTGGGCAAAACAGTGTTTGGTCTTAGTGAATATTTAGCCCACGGATTTAATGTTTAAGTCAATATCACTGCAGCCAGGATACATAAATATTGTGCTCCTAGGAGCACTCAGCAGAGCAGTGCTTGACAAGAAACTGAGTGTGGTTTTGGACAGGCTGGCATATGAACACCAAGGCTGATGATGCTGTGTTTTGAGGCACAAAAACCATCCCAGAATTTCATCCAAGTATTAGCTGATAAAGTTGATTTCTTACTGGAAATTCAGGCAGTGGAGAGAACATTACTTCTGAGCTTCAAAAAAGAAAACCAAAGACAATCAGTTTATAAACTGATCTTCTATCTGGTTAATACTTTTTGAAAGCCAGACAGCTCTAGTAGTTAAATCTATGAAAGGGTCGAAGGAGAAAGGTCACAGGTAATGACAGGGTGAGACAATTCATTGAGTTTAACACTTGATCCAGATCTCTGTCTGTCTGATAGAGATATTCATCCTGGCCTTGATAATTTTTTGAGCAATCTCTTCCAACAATATTGATCTGTTAGATATCAGAACGTGAGTGAAGCAAAGCATTTCAGATACCATAGGGAATCACTTATGGCTCTTTCCAGTTTGAATATTTTGATTTCTCTACAAGGATGAAATCAGTTCTTACTGCAAAGTTCTTCCACTTAGACAGTTAACATTGGTCATATTGTTTCAAACTGAAAAGAAAATGAAATTTTCTGTTCTTAAAGCCCAAAGAAGCTCCATTGTTCAATCTATTTTCTTCTTGTTTATATAGTGAGGTGCTGAAAGCAATTAAAACCATGTCTGTAGACAGCATCATGAACTCACTAGTTTTTGATATAAAGCTGATATCTCATGGCTTATGTTGTACAGTAACTGTGTGTAACCTATATTAAATTCTAAGTAAAAACAAGTTCAAATTACTTCTTCATGTTGTCATCTTCATGAATATTCACATCAATTTGTTAAAGTCATCATGACTAGTCATTGTATGAGTATAAGCTTAACCTATTTTTCCAACAAATTCACTGCATAGTATCATAAATAACTTTTTCCAGGCATTCTGGTCTTCTTTCTTACCTTCTGACATGTTCTTATCTAGTATCTAACACAAAGAGTACATAAAAAAAGACAAAGACTCTAAATCATGCCAATTATTATTTTTAAGCAGAAAAATATTAATTATAAAAATAAATCAATGTAAATAAATACCTCACAAGACTATGTTAAAAATAACAAATATTGGAGAACAATATTGGAGACAAGCAACATAAATCTGGAGAACCAGAACAGTTTTATCGAGTGTTATTTTTTTAAAAAAGTATGTGTGTTTCATTGTTAAAATATTCAGTTCTTTGCAGAATTAAAAAACAAACAAACAAACAAACATAACCCTCACACTTTTTATATTTCCCTAGAAAGCAATAAAGTGGTACAACAGCTGCATTTCTGAGAAACTCAGTCTTTTAGGTGTGTAAATGCCTTTCTTAGGCTGATACATGCCTGGTGGCACCCAGAAGGGAAAATGTGGCTATGTAGACATATTTAAGATTCAGAACATACCTGCAGCATGTGGGCACCATCTGACAGCCCCAGTTCAACTGGAAAACTGAAATGGAAGAGTCACTGCCATTCAGAGCTGAAAAATCCCTCCTCTGGGAGATGTTAGCTCCTGCTGACCTCAGTGTTCAATAAAAACTCTTTGCTGGATCATGGGATATCACTGATCTACAGGACTTGTAATTGGGAGGTGGTGGCTCAGGAGCCAGTCCTGTCAGGGCTCTCAGGAGCACAGGAGCACCACTGCATTTGGATGGGATGATCCAGACATGTCTGGAAAATGCATCCTATTCCATACACTGTCAGTGTGCACATCTTCAAAATTATTACAATGATAAAAAACACAGAATGTCCTACCTTTACCTATGACCTGACTTCCACTAAGAAGAACAAGCATAACTGTATTTTGTCTGTGTGTTTAATACCATCCTCTCCCTTGAACAAAAAAATCCAGTAAATTTTGCAAAGTATTCATTTTTCAAAGATATTCCTATATCTGGCAGGAGTAGAAATGGTTTTCTGAAAATATTTCATCAAAGTGGTCTGTATAATTACCCTGAATGGTTGCTACTGATTTTGTAGTCTGTAAATGAAAGCATTTTGCTGAAAGACTGAATTGCCCTTCACAACATAAAAAACTTGATTAAAATATCCTGCCAAGGTCAGGGTTTATTGCCCTTGAAGAGAACATTAGCCACCAGGTTCCCTGAGTTAAAATTGTGTGCCACTAAGGCTTTTCTCTTTACTGCAGAAGGAAGGAAATATTTTGTGTCTGTTCCAAAGTAGAAGTCCAATTCCCTGTTTCTGTCAGAGTGGGATGCTCAGCCCTGGGGAAGGTGCTCTGTTACTCCAGTGACAGAAAGCAGCCTCCAGTCTAATGGACCCTTTATGGGTGTCACACATGGAGAAACTTGGCAAGAGAGAAGCTGTTCCATGAGCTTTCCCAGAGCTTAGGATGGATTTAGATGCAAAGTTAGAGTCAGGACTCTTCCACTTCTTAATGATGCTCCAGCTACTCAGCAAGCATGAATCAATCTCTAAATTTACTTAAGTATTCCTATATTGTTTCCATTATTTTCATGAGTACCACATCTCTAAGAATAGTCCTAAAGTCAGCTGTAATCCCAAAGATTTCTGAGACATATCTTTTAATATTCACAATTACTGGCATATTTGCTTAGAGCAGGAACAACCAGGAAAATTCTAATTCTCTGTAATTAAATGGTATATCCACATTTATACAATAGACAGATTCAAAAGTGACACTGGTCCTCTGAATATATTTATGTGTATATATACATGAAAATAACTAAATCAGACCAGGTTAATGACATGAGATGAAGGAGATTAAAGGTTGTGCTTGTTTAGAGAATATAACATCTAGTCACCCCAAGACAAGGTGAAGTAAAATGAGCTGATGATGATCTGAAAAATACTTTTCACTGGGCAAAAACGATCCCTATTCAACAGATTCACACTTCTCTGTTTCTTTGTCTGCAATGTGACTTTATTGGCTATACAGTCTCTTCACCAGTTGTTACTCTCTTAGAAGAGACAATGGGATTCTGTCATTTTCTTGCAGCATCAACAATATTATTGGCTAATTTTTGATCCATCATGTCTGTATTAAACCACAAATAAAAATACCTGAAGCTGTGGCATTTCAGGCTATATAAATGAAAAAAAATCAGTCTAATCCATCAGCCTCTGGGCAGCAGTCATATTATATATGAAATAGTTTGCTTCTTTTGAAACTGGGGGTGAGAACACTTTACATCATAGCCAAAATTAGGAGCAAGTATCATTTAATTATAGAAAGTAGGGCATGAGAGGACCTTGATAAGTCATTTAACCCATGCTTCAGGGTCCTGGATATTACCTAAATCACTCCCAAAAATTGCCTCTCTAAACTGTTTAATTATACCTCAGGGTAAAGCCTTCCAAGCAAAATGAGGTTATTTAAGACATTGTTATTAGGTGCTTTTTTTCAAGGTTTCTCCTACTATCTAACTTAACTATTCCTTAGCTTTACCCATCATCTCATAATCGCTATAGATGAAACAAAGAACAATTAATTTCTTCCTTTCCATAGCAACCCCTTCCATATTTGAAGGCTGTCACAGCTGTCTTTTCATTTTCCTTTACTCCAGAGCAATCCTCTATCCTACAGAAGTAGTGAAAACAAGCAGGATCCACTGTGAATAAAAGCAGTATGTTTAAAGTTCATCAGTGCTTTCTAGGGAGAGGGTTACTTCTATTTTTGTTTTTATTTAAAGGGTAGTATCTGTTGCTCAAAACATTGTTCTTACACTGGTAGACTGACTGCCTAAAGATAAACCTGCCTCCAGCTTTCTTTAGCATTCAAGACTGCTGAGAAAACTCCAGGGAGACTGCAGTACACACACACATTTATTTCAAATATCTGAACACTTATGTAGCAACCTGACCATGAGAAACTGAATGGCTCGTACTGGTAGAGGAATTTTATTTGCTAGTGGAAAGAAAGGACATGTATTACTGATACTCTTCAAACTCTCCCACCTCTAATATTGTACAGACCACAGATATGTAGGAGGTGGAGAGAGAGCTGTTCCCCAAAAGAAGCATGGAGTGAGCAGGTGCCTGATGTTTGCCATAAGCTTGTGCTCTGGCAGTGCTTGATGTCACCAGATGGGGATGGGAAAGGCAAGGTTTCTGCTTTGACCTTTGACCCATATGATGGTGATAAGCCCATAGAACAACTCTCATGAAGAAGTGAGAGCTGATGACATGTGCTGGACTCTGTAGTTTTACATTTATGGCTGAACTTGATGATCCAAAGCGTCTTTGTCAGCCTAAATGACTGCATGATTCTATGACACAGGTCTACAGGCAGGTCCCTCCCAGGACCTGAGGCTAGAATGGACTGAAAGTGTGTGCAGAAGGCACGGCATTAAACCTATCTCACCCTGTGATCACAGGAGATATGTCTTGACCATGTGTAGTGGTTTAGTTCAAATCATCTCTTACTTATTTTACCTCTGTGACATAAGAATTAGGAGAAAGCAAAGCAGGCACAAACTTAAAATAAGTAAGTAAGAGATGATTTGAACCACTTCTGTGTCAAACCATGACACCATGTAACCATGTTCAGTCTGGATTCACAGGTGTTAGTTCTGCCCTCCAGATCCTGAGTAGATTTTTATAGCTGTTTCTTGAAACTATACCTGTACTGCTATCACAGAATCAGTGAGTTTGGACTTCTAGAGATCATACTGTCAGATCTTCCTCAAAGCAGGATCACCTGCAAGTTGGTTAGGGTCTTGTCCAGTCAGATTTAGAATATTCTCAAGAATAAAGACTTCCCAAAATGTCTAAGAAACCTCACACAGAGCTCATTCAGCTTTAGAGTAAAAAAAAGGTATTTAAGTGGAATATACTGCATTACAGTTCATGCACATTGACTGCCATCCTGTCTCTGGGCACTGTTGAGAAAAGTTTGTCTCCTTATTTTAGAGTAATCTATTTATACATAATTATCAGATTACCACCCCACACACCCCCTCATTCATTCTCATCTCCAGCCTGAACAGTCCCAGCTCCCTCAGCCTTTCCTCATTTGGCAGCTCTTCATAGGCCTTCTCTGGACTCCCTCCAGCATGTCCATGTGTCTTCTGTACTGGGTAGTCCAGCACTGGGCCTGGCACTCCAGATGTGTTTCAGTAGGACCAAAAGAGAGGAAAAATTGCCTTCCTCAGCCCAATGAGAATGTTCTACCTAAGGCAGCACAGGAGGCTGCTGGCCTTCAGCCTGTTGGTCATGATCAGTTTGGTGTCCACCAGGTTCCCTAGGGCCTTCTCTGCAGAGCTGCTTCCCACCTGGTCAGCTGCCAATCTCTTGTGGTGCATGGGGTTTTTCCCTCCTAGGTGCAGAATGCCACATTTCCCTCCTGCTGAATGGAGATGGGAAAGGGGCTGGAGCACAGGTCTGATGAGGAGTAACTGAGGGAGCTGGGGGAACTCAGCCTGGAGAAAAGGAAGCTCAAGAGGACCTTATCACGCTCTACAACTTCCCAAAAGGATGTTGTACATAGGTAGGGGTTGGTCTCTGCTTAGGTTGTGACAGTTCTCCCAGGGGAGGTTTAGATTATTAGCATTAGTATTAGTATTTATAGTAAACATTTCTTTACTGAAAGGGTGATCAAGCATTGGAACAGGCTGCACAGGGAGGAGTTGGAGTCAGCAGCCCTGGGGCTGTTGAAAGGGCATGTGGATGTTGCACTTATGGTCACGGTTTAGTGGTGAAAATAGTGGTGCTGGGTTAACAGCTGGGCTCTGTCTTAGAGATCTTTTTCACCCTCAAGGAAACTGATTCTTTGACTCCATGATGGCCCTGTCAGTCCATTTCTCCAGCCCACTGAGGTCTCTCTGACTGGCAGCACAGTCATTTGGTGTATCAGTCACTCCTCCCACTTTAGTGCTGTCTGCACATATGACTATTAAACTCTAGTGAGTTTGGTGGGAGTTAGTGAGTCCCACAGGACACTTTTAAAACCCCTGACTGATTTAAGGATTCTCTTAGATTGTGGAGTGTTGAAATTCTCCCCCACTATCATGCTATATTTTTAAGTTCCTAGATGACTTTGTAAAATGGGCTTTAGGCCAGATGACTATCCTGGGAATAATTTCTGTGACTACCTATCCTTCCATGTTTTGGAGATCACTGTTTTCACACAAAGTCTGTAAGAAAATCTGAGGTTTTTTCTGTGTATGCATGTGCTTATGATTTGGATTTTTACTTCTTTCCTTATTTGTAGGATTCTCTAACATTTTCTTCTTTTGTCTGAGATTCCTTGAATTGTCATTCTGCAGTAAAGGGCACTAAGCTTTGGCTTAACAGCTTTCACATTCTCTTAAAATCTGAAGCTGCTGAATCCATATTGCTGTTAGCCACAATATAAGTTTGATTTTCAGATCATAGTTTAATGATAGTAATTAGAAAAAAACCTCTTAATTAATGGTGTGCATATTTTCCATTTTCAAATTGCACCCATAAACCATCTTCAGATATACACAAACTTTAGGGATATAGTAAATATTATTTTGACTTGCAAATGCAATTACTGAACCTGAAAACATGTTACAAAAAAAGGAATAAAGCATGAAATTTCATAATATTGCTCTTGCTGAGTATTTGCATCATATAGTAAGAATATATGTAAATCTATGAATCTGGTTTGAACCTTTAGAAATTTAAGTATGGAATCTTACTAGAAATATGCATTGCTTTTAGATTTAAAAAAAAAAAAGAAAAATTACTCTGTCAAGTCAAATTAGAGAAGTTTTGTCTTACAGAAGAAAACCAGAACTGACCTCAAATCCTCTTCCTTCTTGTACACCATCAGAAGTGCTTTTTTAATAAATGCATTTGGATAGAACATTTGTAAACTCAGTGTGGAAGTTAGCATGTTCTGGTGTCATGGAAAGCAATCTGGCCAGCTAAGTTCTGTTAACTGCTTGAAGAGGAAAGAAGCAACTACTTTAACAGTCTTTGCACAAAGTCTAAGGGACATTGAACAACTTAAACTTATACCAATCTTTGTACATACGAGAGTTTTTCTTGAATGTAAAATAATTGACATGTTAAGGTGCATTCTTTTACACTCCTTCTCCAAAGTCACATTACCTTGGGGAGTTCTGTACTTAAAGCTTTTAGATTTTATTGTTTTGTTTGTTAATGAGATTTAAAGTAACTGAATGCTTGTGTTAGATAATCTACTGTGCAGTGTTAGCAAAGAAGAGTGTCATCAGAAAATATACCTTAAGAATAACAAGACATAAGTACATTTTTTCAGGAAAGAAAGTACTAAGTCATTAAAAAATTAATTTCTAAGCATGAAGAGTTATTGAGATTATAAGAAGAATAATGGGGGCCCTACTATCCTGTATCATCCCATAGAAAATGGGAACACTTTATGCATGCTTCTGGTATTTCTTAAAGCCTCTCAGGTGACTAATGGAATACAGCAAACTAAAGCAATCACATTAACACAAATTAAATATATGTAATAAATTCTTCTCTTCCTAGTGATGTCAATAAACTGCTATGACTCTCAGGATGGCAGAGAACGTGTAAATTGTCACAGCATCAATCAGAGTGACATTTGACTACATTTTGGAAGGTCAAAAATGTTTTACAGTAACTTGTAAAACTTGTACAGCCCTTGGGCAAGTTTCACATGACTTAAGTTCTGCCTAAGTCTCAAAAAAGAATTTTCATTGGTTTCTCTCAAGGACCTTCAGATCCTGGAGGAATCTACTGTAAACCTTTGACTATTTTGAGGTAAACTACACCCTTAATGTTTCAAGAATAAGTTAGTATAAAGAATCATAGAATCATTTACATTGGAAAAGACCTCTAAGACCATCAAGTCCAACTGTTAACCCAGCACTACTAAGTCCATCACTAAACCATATCCCTAAGTGTCACATGTACATGACTTTTAAATCCCTCCAGGGATTGTGCTCTCGTGCACAACCTGTTCCAGTACTTGACAATCCTTTTGAGGAAGAAATTTTCCCCATTATCTAATCTTAACCTCTCCAGGGGAAACTTGTGGTCACATCCTCTCGTCCTGTCTCTTGTTACCTGGGAAAAGAGACCAACTTCCACCTGGCTCCAGCCTCCTTTCAGGGAGTTGTAGAGAGTGATAAGGTCCCCCTGAGCCTCCTTTTCTCCAGGCTGAACACCCCCAGCTCCCTCAGCTGCTGCTCCTCAGACTCATGCTCCAGAAACTTTCCCAGCTCCATTGCCCTTCTGGGGACACACTCCAGCCCCTCAATGTTTTTCTTACAGTGTGAGGCCTAAAACTGGACACAGAATTTGAGGTGTGGCCTCATCAGTGCTGAATACAGGGGGAAAATCCCTGCCCTGGCCCTGCTGGCCACACTGTTGCTGATACAGACCAGACACCACCGACCTCCTTGAACTCCTGAGCACACACTGGCTCATATTCAGGCAACTGCATATTCAGGACCACCATTCCCAGGTCCCTTTACACTTATATGGCACCTGCTTTTATATCCAGTACAGGTGGGCGTTAGAGTCACTGATGATCAGACTTAAGTAGAATAGAATAGAATAGAATAGAATAGAATAGAATAGAATAGAATAGAATAGAATAGAATAGGATAGGATAGAATATCTCAATTTCATAGCACCTACAACAGCCTTCTAGTCCAACTGCCTGACCACTTCAGGGGCCATCAAAAGTTAAATCCCATTATTAAGGATATTGTTCAAATGTCTCTTAGATACTGAAAAATTTTGGGCATTCATCACTTCTGTAGGAAGCCTGTTCCAGAGTTTGAACATCCTCTGGGTAGAGAAATACATCCTAATGTCCATTCTCTGACTTTCCTGATCCAGCTTTGAACCATTCCCACATGTCCTGTCGCTGGATCCCAGGGAGAGCAGCTCAGCACGTTCTTCTCTCCTTCCCCTCCTCAGGAAGCTGTTAGAGAGCAATGAGGTGACACCTCAGCCTCCTCTTCTCCAAACTAGACAAAACCCGAGTTCTTAACTTCTCCTTATACGACACACCTTCCAACTCTAAAGAGAATCATGTAGAACCAGGTCTTTAATGAAAGAATAAAGTTAAATGCATGCATTCCCACTAAATTCAATGTATACATATTTCAACAAAAAAGGTGCATGGCTGAAAGAAGTCAATGCAGTATTCCTCTTTTGTTGCATCATAGAAGATGTTGGAATGTTTTACACAATAATCTCAAAGAAATTGAACATATTAGTCAGAGACTACAGCAGCTGAGAAAAGCAAATTTTAAAATCAAATGAAGCTCTAAAATGTTTAATGATGTGTATGGGTCACCACAGACCAATGATTATTTAAGTGATGGAATGGGCATGAGCCTTATTCCCAGTCTCCAGCTGAAATTTGTGGTGACTATTACTCCTTCCTCTAAAAGAACATGCATATCTGCACATTAAATTAGACTCATACTGAGCACATGTGGGATGATTTCTGTCAATTATAACCCTGTCTAGCATGCTTATGAAGCTTATTAATATTAACAAGCATTGGAGGTACTTTCCCATATGACAAGACAATCACAGGATAACAGAATGTGTCTATCTAGACCTTATGCACTTATTTGAATAATTTCTGGGAGATCTAAGTAATTTCTTTACCTAAAATCCTATCTCCAGAATTATATAATCGTTACTACACTGTGTAATATAACTTAGTTATTCTGTGCTGATTCATTTTCCTGGTTAATATTATTTCTTCTGTGCATTGTGATGAGTTATGGATTTATGAATGAGCCTTCTACCGTAGTAGACCTAAAGCAAGGAGCACAGAATAGATTGCACCATCCCTGAACAGCTGCAAGGTAAATGAAGCAGGAGAGCTGGAACAAGGGAGAAATAGTAAAGTCCCTGAAGACTCGATCCATCCAAGGAAATAAACTGATTTTTGAAATTAAGATTCTGACACTGTTGAATTCTTCCATTGATTTCATTAAAGAAGGATTTCTGCATTTTGTTTTTAAGGGAAAGGAAAATAAGGATACAGGAATATACAAAACTGCAAAAGTGATGATTAAATCAAAATTGAAAAATTAAATTTAGGTGAAAAATTATATTATTGACCTCAGATATTATTTCATTTATACTGGGGGCTGCTGTTATCTAGATTAAACCTAATGCATCATATAAAATTATAACACCATCATCAGACTATCTGGAAGAAGTACAATTATTCATTGTGACTGTGGAAAAAATAATTGGCTTAGTTTAGATTTTGTGTTAGTTTAGAATTTTTTTTACACTGATATGCTTCAGCTGCTTCTCAGACTGCAGCAATGGTTAATTAATGAACTTCGCAGCCTTCCTCTCTCCTCTAGGGCTAACTGCATGAAACCTTGCAGCAGAAGAATCTGACAAATGGAATAGCAACACTTCTTAAAATAGTTGCTAATAAATACAGCTCGTATGATGAGATGTTTCTCTGTCAGCCAATGGCTGCCTGGCTTTGCACTTCATCCTGTGTACAGTTCCTGATGGTTTTTGTTCTAGATTAAGCAGCACCACACTGATATCTCTGTCAGCAGACCTGGCTGTTTGGAGAGATAAGCATGACAGAGCTCATTCAGAGAGATTCCAGGAGGAGTTCTATGGCCACATTTGTGTTCTATTTCAGAAGAAATGTGGATTCAGAGCAAAACTTTCCCTAAAAAGAGTCCTGAGAAACCATCATCATGGTTCACCTAAAAATCCTAATATTTATGGGATTCTTTATACTACATTCTCTAAGCTTTGAATCAAGGATGTAAATGAAGTTGTTGTAAGTCCATGAAGAAGTCAGGCCTTAATTATATCCCTTAGAAAAAGCTTTAGTTTCAAGAAATGTCAGGTATTCAGGATTTTTTATGCTTCATTGTTTTTGATGAGCCAGGTCTCTTCCATCCCTGGTTGGAATGAGTGAGGCTGCTAGCAAAATGCTCAAGATTCACTGCAGCACTAACCAAGTGATTTGCATTCATCTCCCTCCTTGGGCCAGATTGAAACTCCACAGTCCTTTCTGCACTGGAGATAGGTACAAGCTGCCCTGCGCCACGAACAGACCAGGGGACAGAACTTGTCTTTGTAAGAAAGGCAAGATGAAGAAAAAATGGCTCGTAAACCACAAAGCAAGGTCCTTGAGCATCTCATTTGCAGACACACAACTGCTAAAGTTTAATTCAGAAGCCTAGGTTGACTGCCACCATGCTCTTAAAGATCCTTACACAATATGCAAAAAGGCTCTGGAACTATGAAAGGCAGGGAGTATGTCTAAAATCTCGTTTTTCCCTAGCATTTAGAGAATCACTATGATGTTATCCACTATATAACTGGGCTTCTCAGCACTCTGAAAAGGAAGTTGAAGATTCACCATATCAGAGTGGAGATCAGACTGTGCAGTCTGCTGGTTGTGACCCGTTCTTGAGGGAATGATTTAACAACATTATATAAAACACTAAAATGTTGAACAAGGACATCTCCAGTGATGAATTCCATAATCAGTTGGTTACAGAGTCAGGTTTTTTATTTTTTTTTAATTTTTCTTTTTCACATTGAATCTTAAACTTTTATCTTCACAGAAGAACAGTTGTGCTAGGAATGGAGGGATGGTTTACTTTGGAAACTCTCTGGTGAGGTAAGAGAGACAGATTTCAATCTCCTTTGGGGAAAAAGGCATTCAAACCTTGGTCTACTGCATCCCAGGGACATTTTCATTACCACATTTTTCACACAGAGGAAGACCACAACAACCTTCTTTACTGACTTTGACATCAGATAGGTGAGGTGTGTGTAGTACAACTGCAAAATGTGTTCCAAGTAGAACAGTGTTTGGATGCTGAGTAGGGTGGGATGTCTGGTAACTTTAACATAGAGTTATTTAGGCACTTCATGGGATGCATAGAAACAGAAGCACAGTTAAGGGCAAGAAGGCTACACTTAGAGAAATGTGATCATAATAATCTGTGGTAATCACAGACTCATAGAATGCAAGGTTGGAAGGGACCTCCTGGATCATCTGGTCCAGTCTTTCTTGGCAAAAGCACAGTCTAGACAAGATGGCCCAGCACTCTGTCCAGATGAATCTTAAAAGTGCCCAGTGTTAGGGAATCCACCACTTCTCTAGAAAGATAATTCTCATTGCAAAAATTTTTCATCTTATGTCCAATCAGAATCTCCCCAAGAGTTACTTGTACCCATTACCCCTCACATTTTCCATGTGATTCCTTTTAAAAAAGGAATCTGATCTTTGTTGCCATCTTTTCAATAACAGAGGGTGAAAATGTCTCCCCTAAGCCTTCTTTTTTCAAGGCTGAACAAGCTCAGTTCTCTCAGCCTTTCCCCACATGCCAGGCTTTCCCCTTCTTTGCTCATCTTTGTGGCCTCCCTTTGGGCTCTGTCCAGCCAGTCCCCACCCTTTTTGTACAGCAGGGACCAAACCTGAACACAGTATTTGAGGCCAGGCAAGTCCTGAGTAAATTGAGATAGCAACTTCTTGATCTTTGCTGGGGATGCCCTGGTTGATGCAGCCCAGCCTCCTGCTGGCTTTCCCTGCCCCAGCTGCACACTGGTCACTCATTCCGAACTTCTTGTCCACCACGACCCCAAGATCCCTTTCCATAAAGCTGCTTTACAGGCAGGCAGATCCAAGCCTGTGATGAAACCCTGGATAATGTTTTCCCAGATACAATACCTTACACTTGTCCTTGTTGAATTTCACAGGATTCTTTCTAGCCCACTCTTACAGAAAATCCAAATCTTCCTCCAGGGTGGCTTCTCCTTTCCTTGTTCAGTTTGGGACCACGGACAAACTTTGTAAGGGTACACTTGATTCCACCTTCCAGATCACTTACAAAAATATTAAGCAGCGTGAGCCCAATATCAATCCCTTGGGGACCCCACTTTTGACAAGTTGTCACTTTGAAAAGAAGACATTTGTCACCATATAGTGAGTGCTGCCTTTCAGCCTATTCCCCACCCACGGCACTGCCCACTTGCCTGGACCCACAACATGTCGTGTTAACGTGATGTTAACAAAGTGCCAGGCAGGAGCTGAGTAAGGATTTCAGGTTTGGAGTTTCCATCAACCCAAGCATGGATGTAAAAGTATAATTTCTTTTCTGTTTACTAAATTTCACCTTTTATGTGAAACACTCTAGTTTTTCTCTTGCACAGCCAGATATTCTGGAAATAAGGAAAAGGTAAGGAGTCATTGTTCTACCCTCCACCTTCTCTACCTCCTGGAAAAAAAAGAATCCCTTGAACAGTTCTAGTTTTGCCTCCTTCTCTTTCCTGTTCCAATGATGTCATTGACAGTTTTGAGAAGTGCATTAAGAAGCTGAACTGGAGATGTTTATCCCCTTCATTCTTCTGTATAGGCTAATAAGGATCATTCAAACATGATCCGCTGTTAACTGTGAGCTGTAAGTGCAGTGGTCTTGTATGTGGTTATTTTGCATTAGATGCTGCTGTTTTGGAGCACATACCTCTTTCTAGGCCATGAAAAACAACAAACAGCAATAAAAAAAACCCTTGAAAACAACCCAGAAGTGTTCTGACAGCAGAAAAAACGTCACATCACATCTATCAAAGTAAGTTTTACTGAGAACAAGCACACTGACTGTTGTAAGCTGAAACTCACTGATGAAAGCAGGTTTCATTCATGGTTTTGCCAGAGTTCCTACATATTGGAGGCAATTAATCATCAAATTGTAAATATACTTAGTGCATTTGTCCTACTTAGCACAACAATGATGCAACTGCTTCAGTGAAAAATGTATCCAATGCTAATCTAATTATGCTGTGACCCACTGATACTGGTCAGGTGATATTACAGGATATAAAAGGAAAGCGGTTCATAATCCAGTCTAAAATCACACACTCAAGTTATAAGTCGCCCACAAAAGACTATGGCAGAGAAACACATAGCAAATAATACTACAAAAGCAAACATGAGGATAAAGGTGGAATGCTTTGACTCTGCTTCTCAAATGGTAGCTATCTTTGCGATGTCTTTATATTTTACAGACTGAATGGATTTTCCACAAGCATTTAGCAGAAATTTTGAAGACATGAGGGTGTTTTGCATGTACTCATATACTGATATCTATGATCAGATTTTGGAAAACATGTAGCTGAAATATGCACACAAAAACTGTCAGTTTCCATTGTACAATTACACAGATTTATCTCTGTAGGGCTCCTTGTGACTTCATGAATCCTGCCTTTCCCTCTATTAATAACCCTGATAGAGGGTCTGGGGAAAAAATAAGCAGGGAAAAAATTAATTCACAGAACTACTTAGGCTTGAAAAGAATGATCTTGCCCAGTCTAACTCACTTCAAGGTTATTTCTAAATGTATTTTTAGATTTTTATTTAATATGCATAATTTAGGACTTGGTTCTTCAAGGTATCCCTTATATATGTGATTTAGTAATGAGAGTAGTCTTACTGACTCTGGTGGAATTTGCACACATGAATGAAGAGTGCAAAGGCAGAGGATTAAAATCCTATGTATGTGTGTAGCTTACATAATTTCAAGCCTGTCAAAATTCATATCTATATTATCATCTGCCTATGTTACATAACACCAAGGAGCTCTGAGTTGTTTGTTCTTCCCCATATGCCTGAAACACATATGTGTTTTGAAATTTTGGATTGCATGCATTATTACCCAGGAAAAAGTAAGAATGAATGCAATACAAATAAAACTTTGATTTTGGGGAATGTCAGAGACAAACAATACCCCAGCATGGTATCTGGTCAGGCACACAAATCCATGCACTGCACTTGTTTACCAATAAGATCTTTTATTTTTTATTTGCTTCCTGACTCAATCTGAAGTCAGTAATGGTGCAGCCTTTACCTAAGTTGTGGTATCAGTCCCTTTTTCGTAGTTCTTCTCAAGCTGAGCCACAGTACATTCCTCAGAATTTCAGGTTTGGGGCCAGTTGGGTCAAGACCAGTTATATTCCCCCCGAAACACCCAATACTTGGCATGATTGAAATTAACGAGTCTATTTTAGTTTTTTTTTTGTTCTTGTTACATTAAGAAAATCTAGTTTCAAGCCTTTCCACTTCACCTTTTTCTAGGATGCTCATCCAAATTAATTTTGAGACACAAGGGAAGAAAAATTAAGTGACATCTTAAGTGTTACTGAAAGAAAAAGAAGATGAACAGAGAGCACGATTTGTGTTCATGATGATGCATGAAAACTACAACAGTGAACCAGGCAGTAGTACTGCATGCTTGTGTGCAGCAATACTAGTGGTTCGAACTGCTTGTGAAGAAATTTATCAATGAAAAGAAAGCTTAATTATGAGTTTAGGGGGAAACACATGGAAGAAATTGATTTTCCTCTTGTGTAACTGTTGCAACTTTATGAGTTTAGATTGATATATGGCTGACATATACCTGAGTGACTGAGAAGAGGATCATGACCATTTTGCCCATGGGTGCTTCGGAGAACAGGACTAAATTGACTTCAGGGCAGATATTTTTTTTTCTGTTTAGAACTGAATTCGGTATTTTCCCTGCATGAAATCCTGATTTAAAAAAAAAATCCATGGAAAATCCATTATTTGTACCATGACCAGAGTTTTGCCATTTGCTTTTTCTTTCATTATGTACTTTAATTCCTGGTTTTTATTCCAGTGTAAGCATCTGTCTGCATCCTGAGGCAGAGCAAGATGCTCAGAGATATTGCTACATAATCAAATAGTTCATTTAGTCTTGTAAGGCTTCTTTGAAGGGAAGATGCTGGATGTTACCTGATAAAATAAGCCTCGTGATAAAAGAGAATGTTTTGCCTGCAGGAGGAAGAGGGCTTTGTTGGCCCAAAGATTTCCTCCACAACCTTGATGACACAGTCATTTAAATTCCCTGTGTTCACCTGTGAAGCAATAGATATATATCCTTCATCAGCCGCAAAAGCCCTCATTCGCTAACTCTCGAGAGGGCTCAGCAGTCCTCTGCAAAAAGTAAGAAAATGGTGCAGCACTAGAAAGTGCCGATGTAGGACTGTGCCTCACCCGGACACCAGGTCCGGCTCCCCGGAGCCCGGCGCGGAGCCCCGGCCCGCCCTGCAAGGGGGGGCGCGGGAGGGTGCGGGGCCGTGGGGTCGGGGCCGTGGGGTCGGGGCCGTGGGGTCGGAGCCGTGGGGTCGGAGCCCTGGGGTCGGGGCCCTGGAGCGGCGCGGGGTCGCGGGCGGGCTCGGTCCGTGCGGGGCCGCTGGAGGGAGCCCCCGGGCCGCCTTCAGCACCGCGCGGGCGGACAGCGCCCGGGGTCCGGCTCCGCGCCCCGCGCATCCCCCGCGCTGCCCTCCGCGCCCGAGCCGGAGGCTGTCCGACCCCTCCGAGATCCCCTGGCACCGGGATGGGAGCCACCCCGGAGCAGGGAAGGGTCCGGCCTCTCCCGTAGGCGCTGGAGGCGAAGGGCCGAAGAGGCTGGCGATGTTAAGGGGTCCCTGGGCAGGCGGGAGCCGGTGTAAATCATCACCGACGTGTGACAAGCTGCGCGGATCCTGTTAAGGAGATTTATATATGTAGTTCATGAAGGCAATCATCTGGCTGGTAATCTCTCATTGTGCACTGCTCCAAGGCAGTTCGTTCACACAACTGGCTGCAAAATGAAGATATTATTATCTCTCCTGGGAAATGTCTGTGGGAAATGTATGTGTGTATGTGTAGCAGCTAAACAGCTGGGATGCTGGTGCATAATGAGATAGCAGCGCATTACTCATAGCTCCAGGAGAGGACATGGAAGTAAATTAAGAAATCAGCATAACTCACACAGCTTTTGACCCATCACTAATAGCACCAGCAGTGCATGGGAGTAGGACATGGCACGGCTGCAGTTCATTCATCCGCACATCACCAAGGGCTGGGCAATACCTCTGCCACAGCCCAATTGTTTCACATCCACAGGGCTCAGCCAGGCACAACACACCTGGGGCAGTTTTCCCAAAACAGGTTGAGCCCAATCACTGGGACGAGAGGCCAGGCAGCCCACAGCTAACGAGTGCATGTAGCAAGGGGATGGGCAGGGGTGGGCAGGGGTTTCAGGAGGACCAGAGTCTGAGACAGGTAGATGTGCCCCAAGAATCACAGGCATCAAAACTTCCAGGTGCAAGATCAGTTACTTCCCAGCTGCACATCCCAGCACTCACATAAACGACCTGTCACTGACAATGAATTCCTCTGCACCCTCCCTTCTTTCAGGGTTATCTGACAGTATCTCTACCCTTTTCTCCCCAAGTCCTTGGAGCAAGCCAAAAGGAGATGATAATCTCCTATGAAATATTGGTAGCACTGAGCTGTGACAGTCAAAGGGAAGGGAGGGGAAAAGGGAGAAGCAAGAATCTCCAGGATTAAGTTGTCCCAGTTACCCACTGTTTTCCTGCTTTGCAGGGATACGGGGAGTTTGGTGCATTCTCACTTTTCTGTGGAAGAAGTCATCTGAGTATGAAGTTAGGTGAGACCTGGATTTAACTCCTCAGACCCATCCTGACCAGTGTCTCTCAGCAGTCTGCACCAGACAACACTCCACTGTGCAACCAGCACTCTGTCCCAAACATCGCTCGTAAGGATTCAGCACAATGTTTGCCCTTTGACCACCAGCAGAAAAGGCTTCTTAGTGTCGTCTAAGACAGCCTAGGACCTCACACCAAATCTCCTGCGGGAGCTCTGCTCTGGTTTCACTGGGGTTTCACTGGTGTCTCCTTGCAAAAGAGCAGCATGCTTTGTTCCTGTTTTCCCATAGCTCAGATCAAGCTGCCCTTCACATTTTAGAAGCACCAGTTCTCCCAGCAGATTCAGAGTTAAAAGGCATGAGCAAGTAAAATGGGAGCACTGGGAGAGTTTGACCAAGACAGAGTCATCTCAAACCCCAAACCACTGCTAAAAATCAGGTCGGGGAATAATAAATGACCCATCCTCCCCACTTGCCCCAGGAGCTTCTCTCCCCAGCACTCTTTGAAGGGACAGCAATGAAGTGAACATACAAGCTGAGGGGACAGAGTGGTTAGAAAGTGTCCCAGCTCCCAGCTTGAGGTGAAACACTGGCATGGGCAATGGGAGACTGAAGAGAAGGAGACAAGAAAGTTGATTTTTCCCCATGATTTCCTCTCTAGGTAATGAACTTTTGAGCACTTGACTAAAAGGGAAGGAATCTTTTGAGACACCCCACACCTCCTCTCACTCAGGGAGATTGAGAAAGAGGACTGTTCCCACCCTCTCCTCACCATGGTACCTGGTTGAGGGAAGTCACGGCGAACCTGGGGATAACCAGCTGCATGACAAGCTGCAGGACAGAGGTGACCAGTCCAGCCAGGATGGCCCAGGTGAGTGGCAGCGGAAGCATGCTGTAGGTAGCAAAAAGCGTGAAAAGCACATAGCCAATGCCATCCCCAAGGAGGCCACAGCCCAGTCCTGCCGCCAGAATCTGTGTGGCCATGGCCACCCAAGTGACAACACCGCTGTACTGCAGGTAGGTGTACGAGGTCGTGTCCTTCCTGACCACCACTAAGGCACAGATCACCACCTCGATGCCGGTGAAGAAGCCCAAGAGGATGCCCTTAATGGGGTCCATGGGAGCAGAGGCCAGGGTCAAGTGGAGGAACAGTAGGGTCAGCTTGGTCAGCACATCCAGGATGTTCATGACCACCTCAGATTTACGCCGTTGACCCAAGAAGTAGCGCTGGTAAAGGCGCTCCAAGTCCCGAGACTTGAACGAGTTGCGGAGGGTGGGGAAGATCACCCCGCGATATGTATAGCCCCAGTTGAGGAAGAAGTCGGAGTTGCTGGGGGCACAGTCCAGGGGCAGAAAGCCCAAGTCTCCGCTGCTGCTTGTGCCCTCCGGGAAGACTTTGGTGCCTCCGTTGTTGTGGCGCTCGCTGCCCAAACTCCGTCCGGCCGACTGCCGCCGGAGGTGGTGGTGGTGGTGCGGCAGATGCGGGTGGTGGTTGGGGCAGCAGGTCTCGTCGGAGCTGAAGCCCTTGCCCCCGCCGCTGCTGCTGCCGCCGCTGCTGCTGCTGTGCTCCTGGATGAAGCGCTGCTCGGTGATGTGGCGCACGGCCGTCTGCCACAGCAGGCGCTGGGGTCTGCCGCTGCCGGGGGGAGTCCT
>JACBWW010000003.1:58468910-58497068 GCA_020086605.1 Lanius collurio
CTCTGGGGAGGGGAGCAGGGGGAGGGATGGAACCGCGGGAGAGAAGGGAGGGGATGTCGGAGGGCGGGTGGCGGCGGCGGGGTGGCGGTGCGGGGATCACATTTATAGGCAGGTCCCCGGGTCTGGAGGTGCGGCTGGCGGCGGGGCTGGTTGGCCGCCGGGGTCCGGGGGGCGGCTGCGCCGGCTCAGCGCAGGCGGCCCGAGCCCCGTGCCCGCTCCTGCGGCTCCCCGTGGAGCCGCATCCCGCGGAGCTCGGCTGCTGCGCAGCCCCGGCGCCCCTGAGGGATGGGTGCGCGCCCTCCTCGGGGCGGTGCGCGGGGGGAAAACGAGCCGCGGGTCCGGAGAGGAGGTGGAAGAGGGAGGAGCGGAGCATCTATGGGAGCAGCCCCGCTGCCCGGTGGGCGATCCTCGGCCCCATCCGGAGGCCGGAGGCACGGAGGGGTAGGGGCAGCCGCCTTGAAGAGTCGGTCACAGCGGGCAGCTCCTCTCTGCGGCGATCCCGGGGCTCCGCTCCGAGGTCTGGTGCCCGGGAGCTGCTGTAATTCCCGCGGTTGCTGTCAGCGGCAGCGCTGTGAGCTCGGGCAGGAGGGGAGAGGCGGCCAGGTCTCGGGCATCCTCGGTCACGGCGCCGAAGCCGCCGGCCGGGGGCTGCCCGCCCTCTTCCCCCCGGCGGCGGGGCATGCCCCTGGCTTACGGGGCTCCTCTGCCCGGGGGGATCTCGGGGCTCCCATCCATCGCAATCGGCTTGCTTGGCAACGGAAAAAAAAAGGAAGGAAAGAAGAAAGAAAAGAGGAAAAAAGAATCACATCGAACCCCAAACCTAAAAAAATAGAAAGAGCGGGGAATGAAAATCCCGCCCTAAACTCAGAGCTCTGGGAAGCCAGATGGGAGCATCCCAACTTCTCCGCGGGTCGGGGCAGGGAGTGTGCCGGCTCAGGGGCTTCCCCGGCGGCAGGAGGAGGAGGAGCAGGAGCGGGAGGAAGGGGCGAGGGCAAAGCGCAGGGATCGCGGTGCCTGCAGGGCTGCGGGGAGCTGGCGGCGGACGCTGCCCCGGGAGCCGCGGGACCAGCACGGCGGAGCCGCTGCCTCCGCCGCCGCCGGAGTGGAGCTGCGGGCGGGCGGCCCGGGAGGAGGCAGAGCCCGGCGCGGTCAGCTGATGCCCGCCACGTCGGCGGGGCTGTCCGCACCCCCCCAGCCCGGTTAAAGCAGCCGCAGCCGCAGCCGCGGCTCTGGGATGGGGACAGGGGGCAGAGGTTGCCGCAGAGCAGGTCCCCTTGGTTCCAGGAGTCTCCTACCAACGTCACTTTTGGTTTCTCTGAGCTGCTCTTTAGGTGCCCCGGACTGTGCTGCCTTGCCTTACAGGTGCATCCATCCCCATTGCTTAGGGAGAGCTGGTGCTGCAGCCGGGCATCCCGCTGCCCCGGCACAAGAGGGATCCTCAGGCCTTGCTTGGAGTGGGCACACTTGCCCAGGGTGGGAAAGCCCTAGGGACCTCTTCACTTCTGCCTGGACACGTTCGGATCCTCTCCCTCTCAGAAAAGTTCTGTCACTGCCAGGACTGTGGCCCTGACCACACTGTGTTAAGTGTGTGTGTTTGATGATGCTATCCTGACAGCATTTACATTAAATACACTGGAGAAGTAAAAGAAACTGTCCCATGCACAGAGCCTGGAGTTAAAGCCAATCCTCACTCCCCATGCTGGCAGATGAAATTGCTCATACTCCCCTGCTTGTGGAGTCACTTTATGCCAGCTCACCTGGATGCATTGTGCACAGTGGCACAGCCAGGAGAAGGAAAAGGTGTCTATCTTTACATCTCCCCTTCCTCCTCTGCCCAGAGTAAACCTTGATAAAGTGTCTGAACCCTGTTCTAGGGGAAAGGCTGAAACCTCCAGTTTTGGAGCTGAAACCAAACTGCTAGAAAGCAGCTGAAGCAGATATAGCCTACACATTAAACTACGGCAAATTAAGGGAGAAGTGTTTTCTTTGTGTTCAAAAGACAAGAGTGATGCCTGCTGAACTCCTTGAGATAAATATGCATCTGCCTTCTGACAGCAGCAAGGATGTGTGAGGACAGAGGTATTGCCTGGAAGGGAGCTGTGCTACTCCACTAGGAACTCTGGTTTGTTGGGAGTTGGGGTGCTTAAAAACGGCACGTGATGCTTGACTTCCAGTGGGCCTAAGCCTCCATGAACACACCAGCTGTTGTTGCTTAATTCTTATTATTATTATTGTCAGGAAGACCTGGAGATTTAGGAAGGATTTCACTAATTGTTTCTATATTTGCACCACAATAGATTTGGGAACTCCAGCCAAGTCTGTGTCCCGCAGGTTTTGTACAGATATGAGCAGAGGAAATTCTTGTTCTCCAGAGCCCAGATAAGGAAAGAATGGCATTTTTGTGAACAGAGATGAGACTTTCCTGTGGTTCAGCACGACTCTGCTAACCTGGAAAGGGTTAATACTGGTTTCACAATAGTAATAGAGACATATCCATGCTCCTAGGTAAATCCCATGAAAATTGTAGCATTACTTCAAGATGAAAATGTTACTATAAGCAGAGAAATCTTATGTAAACGCTGGTATATTTCTTTTATAAAAGAAATTATAATTGTTAGTGCTATTACCCCAGAGCACAGAAAGAAAACATCTTTCTCATTTAGATTGCTCAACCTAAATCAAGATAAATCAAATAAAAGGAAACAAATACATAATGCAGCTTAAGGAGACAGAAGAGATAAGATGAAACCAAGATAGGGACATCCCAGTTCTCTAAAGTTAGTGTGCACTGAATCACAGTGCTGGCAGGGTCCTTTGCCTCATGGCAGAGTGAGCTCTACTCTCATCATTTCTCCTGTGATAGAGGCTCTGTACCTCCCCAGGCAGTCTATTTTTCATGCTTCTCCATCCTTATCTTTTTCATATCTAACCTGAACATTCCTTGCAGCATTCACTAAGTACATCACTTCTTGTCCTGTCCACCATGAACAGGGAGAACAGATTATCCTGGCAGTAGTCTATACATATTTAATGAATGTCTCTTCCATCCATTCTCTCTTCCCCTTCTCATTGCTAATATAACAAAATTTCTGCCATTTTTTCACCCCATGGGTCACATTTTCTAGGTCTCTGGTCTGTTTTTTTTTTTTTTTTTGTTATGGATTTTGTACTCTTGTTTCATGATTTTCTTTTCTTTCTTTCTTTCTTCCCCCTCTGTGAAATTCATACAAGTCGATTTGGTTCTACAGTGGAAAGTTCTCTTGTATCTAAGACTACCTTTTATGATGTGCACTCCTATTTATACATCCTGGGACATATCTGTTGTCCTCCCAACACAGGCTTATCCAGAACTGATGACCTACTGAAACTTTGCTGTCCTCAAGGCCTGGGCAGGTGTCACTTGCTCCATATGTGCATAACAGCCTACATGAAGTATCTTGCATTTGCCCTCACTGGAATGCATTGTTTTTTCCACTATGTATGCCAAATTTGAAATAGAACATGTTGAAAACTAAACCTGTCCTCCTCCATGCCAGCAGCCCTCCCCAGCTCTGTGCCATCTGTGTGTTTGGTGAGCCTACTCTCTCTTCAGTGGTGATGGCAAAGCAGTGCAGAGCATTTAGGTAACAGTCGGTGTGCTCATTTCTTGCACTTATTTCTGAGTCAGCTGCAGAAGCACAGGGAATCTTTGTGGAGGGTTACTGAGAGGGGACAAGATCTGGGCATTGGCACCCACTGCAGCAATGCTCCTGGATCTGCAGAGCAAAGAGGAAGTCTGACCACGCTGGGGAGCAGGAGAGGGGTGACCCTGCCGAAGCCCAGGTTGCCAATGTGGGCTGGATGAGCTGGGGGTCCAGAAAGGTAAACTCACACACACACAAAGTCCTGTAAGTCCCAAACCCAGCTGACACTAGATTAATACTGTGCATTATTCAGTTTTTGCTGCTATTGGATTTCTTCTTCTTTTTCTTTTTTTTTTTTTTTTTTTTTTTTAATAGATCTAAATGACTTGGCAGTGTCACAAAATCACTAAAAGCCATTTAAAAATAATACTGTCACTAGAAGTCTTCTGAAGGATGAAATCAGGCAGAATTCATTCCTCTTCTGTCACCTGAAAGTTTATGTCACACTCCTCTCCTCCTTCCCCCTCTCTACCCACAGCAGTAGCATTTATGTACAGTTTAATGTTATGATATTTAATCATGCAAATAATGATCTCATTCACTTTAGTGGGACTATTTATGTCCTCAGAATTGCAAACCTGGCACCATGCTCTGCAATGCTCTCTAGGGTTCTGCAATAAGGATGGCTTATAACATAACACGTTATGAAGGAACACTGGTGTTATCATACATCTTTATTTAAATGCAGATTTGACAAAACAATTCAAAAAAAGGAAAAGTGAACAATTGACAAAAAACCACTGTATCTCTTTATGCCCAAATGAAATGTGAAACTTGAGTAATGATGAAAATGATGGAATATGACCAAATTAGCTTGGAATTGTCTCCTTACCTGTTTGGTGGTTTGGCTTTTTATTACTATAACTCCTTTTTTCTTTTTCTTTTCCTCTTCTCCTTGGCACCAATTCAAAAATTTAGACATGCTAAGACTACCAAAAAAAAAAAAAATAAAGGAAAGAAAATGGAAAAAACCGATCTGGCACTGATTGAGTCTTCTTTTAAAAGCCCTGTCTATCACTTTCCTCAGATGAATGCATATATGATGTCTTGTACAAAAGCAAACACAGGGCATAAGGGAATGCATTTAAAATTGTAACACTGGTTAGTAAAAGCATTCAGGCTAATTAATGAAAGCCATGGTAAAAGAGACACAAGGCTTCATGGACTGAAATATCAGAGAAAGAGGATGAGGGCACATAGCTTAGCAGATGATGGAAACAATCAACAGTTGCTGTGCTTTGGAAATAATGTTTTGCAGTATGGTAAAAATAACAATGAAATATTTTAAAGTTTCCTAGCAATGAAGCAAAATTATTTCATACCTCAATGATACCACAAAGAGAGGGGAAATACGTAAAAAGACAGCAAGAAATATCAATTTTATTGCTTCTCCATGTTGTGAAGCTGCAATTCCCTCACATGGCAAATAATTTTCTTATCTCTCACTCCCTTCACAGATACACATATGCACGTAAAAAAGGTGGTCTAAGCATGGGGATTTTATGAAGGGAAATAAGGAATTAGAAATTAATAATGCATCTTGCAGCCAATGGTTGGAGCTGTGTTTTCCCCCTCTCTCTTCCAGGCCCACTCTTTTTTTACCCATCCAGCTATTTCTCTGGCTTTGAAAATGGATTAACAGCTGTGACCACTGCAAATCTTTTACTCAAGACTTTTTAGGCACTGCTGCTGACCAGGAATAGCTGTTTTGTACTAAAAAATATCTGTCTATAGAAGCAATTGTAAAAGCAATGGAAATTTTTAGGTCTTAGAAATAACCCACATTTTTAAGACAGTGGATTTAAGTCTCTCATTTACAAATGATTATTTTAATTTTTTGCTGTGGATGACAGTACTGTTGTTTTTTTCTGTTTTTTGGTTGGTTAGGTTTTGGTTTGGTTTTTGTTTCAGAACCGGAGATGAAATATGTTGGAGCAAAGTAAACAAAAATGACTAAAAAAACCTGTTCTTCCTCATTAGGAAAGGAGGGCCTTTATCTGAATTCAGAATCAAGTGCAGTTTCAAGATTTTGAAAAAAGAATCCTTCCCAAAACATAACTGCTGTCCTTCACATTGTCCTCTGGGCCACCCAGAAGTTTCCCTCAGTTCTTTTGCCCTTTCCCAACCAGATTTTAGAGAGCAGATGTTTCTTGGCTCATCTCTCTCCTATACACACCACTACTCCTGTAATGCTGTTAAATCCCTGGAGCACCTGCACTGCTCAATGAATCATACTTTTTACAAAGGAGTAGATGGTTCTTGATGCTTTATGGTCTTCCTTTGAAGGATAGATTTTTTTTCCTTTTAATACAAAAGACCTTTGACTTACATCTTAATTGCAGCAGAAGTTAAAAGGAAATGAATATTAAATTCACCTCTAAAGTGAAATCTATATAATCCACAGATGACAATCTATTTATAAACATTTTATTCTTTATTTTCTTGAAGCAGCAAGTGCTAGGAGTGATAGCTTGATTGGTGAAACTACAATTGAAATTAATACTAGAAAGGAGACTTGCATTTGAGACATTCAAAAGAAACTAAAACCATAAAAAAGCCCACATAAGGCTGTTCTGTATAACTTTTTCACTTGGAGTAATAATTCTTAGCTTGATTTAGAAGGTTTAACAATCAGATCTCAAAGTGTTTTTCTTGTTACAGGATGGAGAAGTTTCCTGTGGATGTATACACTAAATCTAATTAGGCTTCAAATAGGGAAATGTTATATTGTATGAGATTTTAAATCCATCCAGATCAGTATCCTGGAGTTACTGCAGTATAAGACATATCCTAAGAGGAAATCCCCCTGTCAGCCACTTCAAAGAGGGGAAAGTCTGTTAGGGTTGTGTATGCATGTGCTAATGTGCATGTATTAAACCTTGGAACAGGAACAAAACCTAGAAACCTTCATAATTCCAAGAGAAAGGAAATTCCTTTTGTTTCTTCTCCTCCTTATGTCTGGGGGAAAAGAATTCTGTTCCATTTTTAAGTAAAATATGAATCCAATTATTAGGCTCTTGAGAACTCCTTTCTTTGCTTCCCTGTTTTGTGAGCCAGGGAAGCTGGAAGCCTTGGGATTGTCACTTGGGTTTCCAGGCATACTGGGGTTCAAGGATGTTAATACTACAAAAATGCTGGGAGTCTGGGCCAAAGAAGACTTTCACTGTGTCATCTGAGAATCAGACCCCTGAGCTGAGTTCTCAAGCAGCTCAGGGTTGAATTGACAGGGTGCTAGGCAGGTTTTTGAAAGACTGGCTTATGTTTTTGAAACATTGCTTCATCAGATAGTTTGCATACATGAATGTGTAGGACTCCAGTTTGCTGGCCTGCAGATAAACACAGGGTTTAATTCAGCTGGGTTCCTATGCAGTTCTTTCCCCCACACAACTCTTGCCTGTCACTCTCTTATCCTCTTTATGAAGGTTTCTTGCATTAGGAAATGGAGAGCATGCAAAATAACCCTTTAAGTGACTGGCTGTGTGGCAGAAGAGCACTGATGCCTGGTGTGCTGCTGTTAATAGTGATTTATTTCAAACTGAGCTGCCATCATATCTGAAGCATGTTAATCTGCTCGTTGCCAGTCAAGCTGGGCTGGTAGGTGTGCTTAGACAAAATGTTTAGGAGGAATCGTTGACTCATGGCAATCTTTAGTCATTCTCTGAAATGATACTATTAATGTGTATGGGCTCAGCAGAGTACTTGTTTCTCCATTCTATTATCTTGTTTTTACATTCAGTACCATCTTCCTTGGCATAGGGGGAGGATGATAGATTCATGATTGAGCTATCTGTTTGATATTGAATTTCTCTAAATCACCAAAACCTGTCATTTTCCAGTGTTGCAGGATTTGCTATAGAAGATTAAATCTGGTTTCCTTTTGCTAGCACTGGCAGGTTTTGGGTGCTTCAGATGAAGATTTAAGAATGGTCTGTAGGTGGTCTACCCTACACATGAGATTAACTTGATCTTCTCTGACATGACAACAAGAAGCAAAGGCAATCTAAAAGCCTGCATCTACTCTGCTTTTAACACTGTGAGGTTACTTAGAGCCAAGGAGAACATAATCTCATTGCCAGGTAAACAGGGAACTACAGAACACCCAAGTATCTTTTCAGGGATACAAGCATGGAGGATGCCTATGACACCTATAGGCCTCCAAACCCAAGTTAAACAGTTCCACGTGAGAATCAAGCTATAGGTAATGCTATTGTGATTATTATTTACAACAGCAACAATAGTAACTTACTGAGGGGATGGTTGTGGCTGCTCTCAGTTGTATGAGGCAGCACACAAAATTATTTGGTCTGGAATCACAATGGGATACAATATATCCTACATTCCAGGGCTTTGTAAGGAGGAAATTCCCCATTGCACTACAGTCTGCTCCAAGTTTTTTTGGCATCTCTTGAATCAAGATATTTCCAGTCAATGTTTCCAGCATGCAGAAGATGAGACGTTTTGTTTTAGCAGTAAAGGAACACCGGGGTAGTGCTGCCTGTTGATCCCGAGTGTTATCCCAATCCAATTCACATTATAAAGTGAGAGAGACCTCTGAAATGAGAGCCCAGCGTGTTTATGATTGCTTTAAGTTTTTGCATATGAATTTTTCCTTGAATTCAGCTTGTGACTAAAACTCATTGCATAACTCTCCCAATAAATGTACATTAACAAAAATTTCCAGTACCAATGGATTTGCAGCCCAGAATAGGATGCACCACTTAGATATAGTGAAGAACCAGTGACCACTGTGTTAAGCAATGGTCTATTTATAGCACTTGACCTCTTCTGAGATTTCTTCAGGAATTATGGTGAGGAAATATTTAAATATATAGGGGGAAAGACAGTATCTTTCATATTTTTTTACAGAAGCAGGAGGCTGGCAAAGTGGCAAAGATTTAATGTCCTGAATCAAGTTAGAAAATGAAGTCCTCTTTCCAGATTTGAACTGAGAGTTGTCCAAACCCACTCCAACAGCAAATGTACTCCTGATCATTCAGCTTCTATATTTTAGCCAGCTATATTCAGAAACTCTTAACAAACATCCTGGTGGACCACTTTGTCTGTTTTCATAGATCGTTGACTTTTTTTAACTTCAGTGGCATTGCATTATTTACGCTTTAACTTCAGTGGCATTGCATTATTTACGCCTACCAGAGTTAAAAGCTTGTGTGGCAGAATACATGCTGTACTTACTAAGTTCCAGGACAAACAGTGGCACCTATAGTTGAAGGGCATAACCAGATTTAAAAATAATATTGGCTAATTCAAGATATGGGCAAGAAAAACAAAGAAAAGAACAGAAGATGCAATTCACTAGGGGCAAGTGGAAGGTACTGCATATAAGCAGAAAAAACTGGTTACACCGGCACATGATGGGGAACAGCTGCTTAAATAGCAGTTCTGCAAGAAATGATTTGAGGGCTACTGAAATTGAGCCAACAATGTCATGTTGTTGCAGGGAAAACAAACATTGTGGTGCATAAGCAGAAAGGTATTCTTGCAGAATAATCTTTTCCACTCTTTGATACTGGTAAGGTCATAGCTGAGTACAGCAAGGGACAGAGACTCTCTGGGGGATGGGTAGGGGGGACACTCCCTTTGTGGGGCTGTGCAGCTCCATCCCGGGTCATCAGGCACTTCTGTGGGTACAGAGATGTGCTGAGGCTGAGACATCAGCCTGTGGACTCGAGGACTGGCATCTTACAGCCTTGCTGGGGAAGGGACTGATGTCCTTGAGCCGGGATGGTGTCTTGGGGTGACTCTGTGATATGTATCTCCTATTGCTGCTATGATGAGAAATTAGTTTTATGCTTTTCTATGCCTTTAAACTGTGTCTGAGAGGGGAGAGAGAGAGAACTGAGAGGACTTTTCAAAACAGTTTTGTGTTTCAAGGACACAGGGAGATACAGAGATGGACACTCTCTGTATTCTGCTGCTGCTGCTGTGGGGAGAGCAGAGGAAGCTGCTGGGTTTTTTTCAGCCAGTTTTTTTTGCCTCTTTTTTTTTCTGGAGACAAAGTTGAACTTTGTTTTCCTGGCATTTTGGAATTTCCTTTTCTGCTCTGCTGGACAGTTTCAACATCAGAATACATCAGAGGACTCTCCATTGAGGCCCTGGCCCCTGGAGGTGGTCCTGCGACCCAGCTTCAAGGAGGAGAGAGAGGGAGGGAGACTTATGGAAGAACTCAAACTTTTCCCAAGGTTTTTCTCTCCATGGCAAGAGGTTTTATTATTTAGAATTATTATTCTTTTCCTATGAGTTTGTTAAAGAAATAGTTTTTATCTCCTTCACTTTCCTTTGAAGAAAATTTCTTTTTTTTTCCCGAACCCGGTAAGGGAAGGGTGGTTTGTAACGTGCCTTCTCTCAGAGGATATATTTCTAAATTTGGCCAAATCGGCACAGCTGGGATAGGGTCCTGGGCCATGGGCAGAGGTTAAAGAGGCCCAGGGAGAGTGCATTAGACCCAGTAAAGAACTGATGATGGCTTTGGGGGATGGGTACCTGTTTTGGGGCACACATATCAAGAAATACTGGGTCTTCCAGGAACAGTTATGAGAGACATCGATCTGAGATGCAGGGAATGTAACCAGCAAGAAGGTTTGAAAGAAACACTTGTTTGGTTGTGTAAAGTGCTGCTTTCAAATGTAATCTCCTAAAAAAATATTAAAGAACAGTATAATAAGAATAGTAAAGAAGCAAAGCAACACAAAGCAAGTATTAATGTTTTATAACTGTAGAGGATATTGCTATTTAGGTATTTCTATCTGACTGATGCATGTTTCACTAAAGAAAGAAAGCATTCAAACTGCATTAGTGATTTTCTAAAGTGTGGTGGATGTTACTTAGATGTGATGACACTTGTCATCACCATATGTAAACTTTATTTATAATGTATTCTTGACTCATTTTCACATTTGCATTTCAAAACTTCATTTATCCTGTTTTAATTTAAATTGTACATATAGCATGTAGGGGGGGGACAAGCTAATTTCCTTTTAAAGAAACATCAGCTTCTAGCAGCTCAATTTTAACAATTTCTGCAGAACAGGGAGGATTTTTTTTCATCCTTGATGGGCTCTCAACAACTGAAATGTAGCTATTTTTCTTTATTTCAACAGCTCAGAGTCGTAGGTGGTGTACATTTGCTCTCATAATGCTCTGTATTTCTCCAGACCTCAGTATTTTGTATGAAGTGAACATACAAGGCCACGTTCTCATCTCATTGAGACTCTCTTGACTCAGCAAAGAGAAACTGGCAGAAGTTCAACCACTTCTCTCCAGTTCTGCTTGGCATAAGGCCAGACCCAACATAGTCACCCATCCTTGCATGGCAGGAGTCTAATAGCAGGCAGGATTCAGCCTGTAGGGTGCAGTGTATGTCTCAATGTATTTTGTTTCTTGCTGTATTTTAGAGCAGAAAGAATGACCATTGAGCCAGACCTCTTTTCACTGCCTCTCATTTGCTGTAGTGGCTCCTCAGGAATGGCAGAACAAAGGCTGCTCAATGGCAGTGCTGAATGCTTTTGCTCTTGTGAACTCACTGGTTCCCAAGTGAGCTCCACTGACACCTGTTCTGGTCTTCTCAGTAAAGCAAAGCTTGCTGTACTCTCCAGGGAAGCTCTATTTTCACCCACAGAGTCAATATATTCCACCTTACCAGCTTGTCTCCCAATTTATTTTTATATAGCCATGGGGTATCATTGCTATGCTGAACTCCAGGTGCCTGAAACTACTAAATCCTGACATTGATATCCTTGAATGATTAATGCCATTACTGTCACTCTGTGCTCTGAAACCCATTTGCCTGGACACTGTGAAATGAGTCTCCCACGCAGGCAGTGCCCATAACCAAGGAAAAGGACAGAGAGCTTTTACTGCCTCCTTGCAAAGTTAGAGGTAAAGTTAATTTTCCCTCATGTTCTAAAGTGTAATGCCAGGGAATGCTTGTAACTTGTGCATCCATGTTTCAGCCTGGCTCCTCGCTATAGACTGGCTGAGAACACATAGGGAATGACCCACTGCGGTAAATCTTAATCTAGAAGAGAACTTCAATTTTGCCTCCTGTTTTTTAATTTGGAAAACATTTCCCACAGAAGTGTACTAAGCAGGTGCATTCACATTAACTTCTAATTCCCCCCAGGATGATGTAGTAGGTGTTACCTTCTTTTCATGTCTTTTTTAGTAGTTGATGGTGTGGTGAGGCCAAAGCAAACTGGGAAATTCTCACTTCAAGGATCTCGTGAGTCCTGCACTGATTCTTGTTTGAGTCCAGAAAAGGAGAGAAAGAGAATGGCAGTGATAACACCTAGAAAGATGGAGGCACTGCCAGGTTGGGAACATCTTTGTCTCTTGGGAGAAGCCAGTGCTAAGAGCTTCACAAGAGAAGGAAGTCAGCCATAGGTACTTGGGCAACACTACAACAGTAAAGAAAAAAGCCCAAAGGAAAAACTCCGGAGTCAACTGTCCTTTTTCTAGGAGAGAAATTCGAGGAAGGTGTGATTCAAACCACTGAAAGAGGTGATCATAAGTGAGGAAATATCAGAGAAGTATGACAAGTATTATCCATGACAGGAACTGGAGATAACACAAAAGAACATTGCCAGTCACATCTGACCAAAGATTATTTTTCCCATAAAACTGTACCAAGAAAAAATTTATTGACTTTCTTGTCAAAATGAGAAATCATTTCAAAGACATTCCTAGTAGGGACCTAGTGGCTCAGTTACTCCTCTTAAATAAGGGAAATTACTCTCCTGATTTGTATTCTATCTCATGCAGAGTGGGATTTGAAGCTACGTCTTCAGATGTGCTGTGGGTCCCTCATCACACAGGTGCTGGAAAAATCCTTGGCTGACCCACTAAGTGTGGAACCATTTATACAAACCAGTTATACAAATATCTGCTCCAAGAAGAGCATGAAACAGACCCACATAGAGCAATCCACTCATTCCAAAATACAAGTGACTGTGTCACACTGAAGTAGTGAGTACCAGGAGCTGCAGGTGAAGACTTCTGTGTCATTCACTCTGGCCCTTAGAATGCAGGCTTCATTCACTTACTCTCTTGATTCACGTCAGACAGATAGTAAGGACCAGCAAGATGATTTTGATAATGTCTTATGGGAAACCACTTTTCTCTCTGAGTCCTTTGCATGTAGGAAAACCTGCTGTGCACCCTCACAAATTTTCCATTTATATTAGAGAAGCTGCCTTAGAAAAATAGAATGACCTTTATGGTTTTTTCCCCCCTAAAAGTATAGTGCAGCCAGAGGAATGCTGGATGGGCTGGAGACAGAAGAATTTTTAATGGTTCATGCCATTAAGCTTGGTAAAAACAACAGGGATTATAAATGCCTGCAGAGTCTTTCCTAAAATATAGCTTTGACATCAGAGGTGTTTGCTGTCCCCACAACAATTGGAAAGGCTTGAGCTGTACTGTATTAGGCCTTTGATTTCACTGCAATGACAAGGGTGAAATAAATGCATAATTCTAATGCAGAGTAATAATAGCTTTAGTTGGATGAGCAGTAAACGTGTAGAATGAACCAGTAGGTGGATTCAGCTGAGCTGTGGAATCCTAAAAACACCAGAGGCAGATTTTCAAGTCAGCAGATTAGAAAAAAGAAAATATCATTATCTATGCCACAGTTACATTCTCCCATTTATTTAAGGAGAGCTGGTTCTTAGGATCTGAACTGCCAAGGCAGAGGAAACAGTCAAGAAGCCCTTTGGCTAAATGAGACCTGAACCTACATAGTTACTCCATAGCTTGATGGGTTGCAGGTTAAAGCTACACTTAAGTACTGCTAAGTGGACTGTGAGGATTTACTGAAAGTCCAGGGAGAATGGAGTGAATTTCCTGCATTTCTGCCTCATACTTTTAAGGAAGAAAATGGTAAAGTTTATCTATTCAGAGAAACAAGACTGCCAACAAGGAAAGAGACCCTTGTTAAGACCCAGTAAGTAGAGTGATTTGAGATGGTTGTTGGCTCTCTTAAAGGCCTGGGAGCACAGAAGATGGGAGGAAGAGTTTGGGTGAAGAAGTGCTGCACAAAGAAGGCAGGAGCAAGAGGATATTCTTGTTTGAATGTTTCATGGCATATAGCTAGGATAAATTTGCTCTTAGGAATGATTTCTTGTTTTTCTCCTGGGGTCTGTCAGAACTGCTTGGAGCTGTGTTGGAGAATGGGCAGTTTGGTCAGAAATATCCTTTACTTGACTCTGTCTCTTTCCAGGTGTCTTGCTGATGGCAGCTTACATGTAGTGACCTGCTGGCATGTGACCCAGCATGGTGAAAACCTCATCAGGGATTCCCTATGCACAGCTTCCAACTCGATTTGCAAGGCTGGAACAAACCAGGGAATTGAACTCCATGATGCTTGTAGGTTCTTTCCAAATCAGGATATTCTATGATTCTCTTACCTCTGCCTGGCTGTCTAGTGGGCAGAGGAACCCAGACAAAACAAGGACAAATTCAGCTACCACAAAGTTCATTACTGCGTAGGATTAAGGATACCATGATTAAGGTTACAATGAATTTTAAGTGGCAGAAACACTAGCTCAAATTATCCAAATATTTCCCTTCAGCTGATTATTGAAAGTTTTTCTTCTTTACTCAGTGAGGGTGTACAGCCTGAGCTCACAGGGATAAGCCCTGTTATCAGACTCCTTGCCTAAACTGGGAAACACGGTCCTACAAGCACATCTAAGGCTGAACCTCAGCCTGGCAGAGAGATGGGATGAACACAGCTTCAAGCTTATACCACTTTGGCATCAGCTCTTGCAGTGCCTTTAACCCGTCTGTTTTGATTGAGATCAAGAAACTTTTCTGACTCAGCTGAAATGAAAAAATCATCAATGCTCTTTATTTCCTCTCTTTGAATGGGTTTCTGTTTCCATTTGCCAAATACAAACTCAATCCCACACGCATCCTCTTGAAGACAATGAAACTTAGCAGATATTGTTCTATATGCCAGATTTTTAAGCCAGAGATAAGACTGAAGGGAAAGTTTTGTTACTGAATAACCTTCTTCTCTCTGCTTATATATAATTGACTACTTGTTCCATTTTACCCATTTTTTAATTACTAAAATGAAGCACTGCCTACATGGGCATGTTTCTCTCTAGCTAACAGACATTAACATGAGTCTATTTATTAGAGACCAATCTACAGGTACTTTTGCTCTGTGTCAGTCTATACTTTCTGTTTCTCTTCCACCATGTAAAATAACTCTTTTTCTATCTCTAGAACAAAATAACACATATTCCAACAGCTGTGTATGTCAATAACAGCTTAATTTTCCATTTCCCCTCCTGCCAGGTAGTCATCTAAAGCCTTTCAGTTTTTTCCATACTGGAATATATAAGTTAACCTTGACATGCTATTGTATTATGGAAAAGGTTTTTCCTCTCATGTCATGCAAACAGCAGAACAGGACATCAGCACTGAGTAGTTGTAAAGATCTGCTAGCTCACAGGTGCTAAACAATTTTTTTCCTTCAGTTATGTTGTTCCTGGCTTTCTGTAGTCTCAGAGAGAATGAATATTTTCTGTTGAAGGACCTGGGAGTCATCCTTATTCAGACAGTGCTATCTCTAATAGGGTAGAACCCTGCAGGGTCTTGACAAGATAGACAGAGTGGGGGGCTGATAAACAAGGGTTTGGCAAATGATGAAGCAGTGCTCATGTCCCTTCAAGGGTTTCAGTGGTGAGCAGAAGATGATGGAGTGAGGGATGGGACTGGAGACTGAGCCCAAAAAAATTGGGCCAAAACAAGACTGAGCCCCTAAATTCCTCCAGTATAGACCTCCAAAGCCAGAAATAGGGACAAGTTCAGCATACATTTGAGGGGTTGGATCCATTCAAGATAGAAGTTACCTACATTGTAGGTCAGAGGTCCATCCAGGAGTCAGATACAGAGTCTGGTGCTCCTATGACAGACCATGAGCAGGGACTGAAGCTCCACGACTGAGATGAAAACCTGGGTGCATGGGCAGAGAACACAAGTGGAGTCTCCAGTTGATGCTGGACAGTGACTTTTATACCTAGTACTGCTCCCAGGGCTCTGACACAGCCACTCAGGGTGACAACTGATTGAAGGTTATGGCACTCAAACTTTCTCATCCATGCTCACATATGATACCTGAGCTCCATTAGAGTTGTTAAGCACCAAAAAATTAAAAAATCCCCCTGAACAAAGGCCATGGGTTACTGGCCACACACAGACATATCTGAGACATCCACCTGAAGCTGGCTGGAGACCATGTGCACATCCCTGAAGTGCTGGAGGCCAGGTGGGAGTCCCCAGGACAATTCAGCCGGCCCCAGGCTTCCCTGTCAGACAGTCATGCTGTCAGTGGCTGTTGCAGAGGCAGAGAGATGGACAGTTCATAGCATCCAACTCAGTGGAATATTGCCACTAATTTCATTTTAGATACCATGGAGAACCTGTCTGAAAAAGTCAACATGGAGATGAGAACTTTCCAGGATGATACAATAATATTATCTTGTTTTTGTTTGTCATGCTCAGCTCTGGAAGACTCTATCTCATAATGATTTTTTCAGGTAAGTCATGTCCTTCCTTTTACCTCTTCTTTCACTGTGTGGAAGAACAAACCCCTGAAATCAGGGAAGGACAGTGATTTTATAGGGACATGGACAGTAGGTGGAAAGAAAACAGTGTTTATCCTGAAAAATCTTTGATCCAATCTTCTTCACTCCTTGTCAGTTATGTGTTCCAGCCTCATTCTTGTTTCTGTGCTATAGCCCTAACCCTCATTTTCAGAAACAGATGTGTTACATTGGCAGTACCTTCTTGACTATGGAAACCAGGATGCTGACACATAAACTTGTCCAGAAAGGAGAGCAATGCACTTAAACTATATTCAGCGTGAGTTGCTACAGCAGCTCTTTAGAACCAAGGGAAGTATTTTGATTTTTGCTCCATTTTCAGTGAAAAGCCAGAATGTTCTGCGGAAATCAAACACCATAAAAAATAATTACCTCAGTAGCCCAAATTGGCTTCTACCAAGTTGTTTTGATGCAAGTTTCTCACCTAATACTTGGAATAATCTTGTTTAAGATATGATTCTTTGAAAATTTTAACAGCAGGAAAGGTAAAATGGAATTAATAATCCAGTCTAATCCATGGTAGTATAATTATGTTAAACACTTCAAAAAAAAATACAAAGCTGTTCATTGGTCTTCCCTTGATGAAAGTTTTTGTAGACCATGACTAGTTTTGAGTTCTCTTTGGTAAAGATCATTTGAGACAGAGGGAAAAGAATAGCCTTGTTAAGAACTGCAAAGTGTGCTATAAGATATCCTATTGAGGAGACAACAGTATTAGTGTAGCCTCTAATTTTAAAATCTCTTCCTGATAAACCATGAAAGATGACCATGAATTAAAAAAAAAAAAAAAACGTTGTCTGCAATAATATACTGAAAGCATGTAATATAAGTGGAGCAAGACTGGAAAATATCAGAAAAAGCGGTTTTAAACAATTTAGAGCACTGGAGCAGGGGTAAAAATTGACCACAGACTGTGGGACTTGCTTTTGATGAAGCTCTTCCCCCATCTCATCATGTTTGATGCCACATGCTCAGTGCACATAGGTTCATACAAGCAAACTTCATTTGCACTGGACAATTGTAGTAGGTTGAGCTGGTGGGATGCCAGGCACCCACTAAAGCTTCTCTCTCCCTCCCCTCTGCAGCTGGACAGGAGAGAAAATACAACAAAGGGTTCATGAGTTTGGATAAGGACCAGGAGACATCACTCACCAATATCATCATGGGCAAAACAGACTTGAAATTAGAGATATTAATTGAACTTATTGCTAAGAAAATCAGATTGGGATAATGAGAAGCAAAGTAAAACCTTCAAAATATTCTCTCACCCCTCCCTCCTTCCCATCTCTACTTCCTTCCCCAGCAGTGCAAGGAGACAGGGAATGGAGGTTATTATAGTCCATTTAGCACAGCTTGTTTCTCCCCTGATCAGGGAGATGAATTGTTCCCCTGCTGCACTGTGGGTTTCCTCCCACAGGAGACAGCTCTCCATGAACTTCTCCCACATGGTTTCATCTCATGAGCAACATCTCCCTGTGACCTGCTGCAACATGAGTCCATCCCACAGGCAAGTCCATCCCTCAAACTCCTGCAGTGTGGGTCACTCTTGCACGGGGTACAGTCCTTCCAGGACAGGCTGCCCCAGCCTGGGTTCCTCTCTCCAAGAGCATCCCATGGGGTTACAGTTTCCTCTCAGGCATCCACCTGCTATGGTGTAGGTCTCCTTCTTGGGCTGCAGGTGGAACTCTGCATCCCTGTGGATCTCCATGGTCTGCAGGGGCACAGCTGCCTCACTATGGGCTGCACCAGGGGCTCCAGCACCTGAAGCCCCTCCTGGCCCTCCTTCCTCACTGACCTTGGTGTCTGCAGGTCTGTTCCTCTCACATCTTCTCACTCCACTCTGGCCAAAATTACAACTGCACAGTACCTTTTGGTTTATCTTTCATCTTCAGTGTTATCACAGAGGTGTTACCACTCTTTCTATTTGTCCCAGTCTTGACCAACAGCACGTCCATCTCTGGAGCTGCCAGGGATTGGCTTTGCTAAACATGGAGGAAGCTTCTGGAAGCTTCTCACAGAAGCCACCTCTGTGATCCCCCACTCTCAAAGTTTGGTCATGCAAACCCCATACAACAATCTGTAAGCTGTACACTGGCATAGTCAACAAGGTTTCACTCAAATGTCCGCAAAAGGACATGGAAAACCCTTTGTAACTTCTGCATTGAACACCTAACAAGATATAGAAGCAGCTGTAGTCCAGATTTTATATCATTAGTTTTAATGGTCTGCTCAGTTAAGATCCTGAAGGATAAAAATAAGTCTAGAAGAACCTCAGATACTTACCTAAGAGGTGCAAGGCACAGCAAACTAATTGGACTGAAACAGGTGTGTGGTAGGACAGAGCAGCTTTGATGTGAGATAACCCCTTCCCATCACAGATCACCTCCTAACATTCATAGTCACCCTTCCAAACTGCTTGCACCAGATCTGGCTGCCTGGATCCTCCTGCACAGCCAATATCTGCAGCAAAGCACAAAACCTGGGAACTGTTAGCATGGAAATGAGCTAATTTGGGAGTGGGGAGTTAGTGCTTTTTTATTTTTTCTTCTGCCTTCATTCTTATCCACTTGTGGCAGAATTGGTGGATTTTTTCACCCATTCTTCTTAGAAAAGGACAGTAAAGCTTATTAGGTTTGTACATGTCAGTTTCTCTTTTTTTTCAAGATTTCTATTCTTAACCTCTTCAATTGTAAAATGACAAAATTGTCAGGCTCCTACTCACCTTTTACCAGTCAGAAGCATATGTCAGGTTGTTTTGTATCATTAGTGTCTTAAAGCAGTCTGGAAGTTGGAAACATTGCAATAGAAGTTGTGACTTTCTCTCAGAGGAGCTTAAAGGAAATGCTAATGTGTTTGAACCAGATTTAATTCCTCCCAGCTGCACTGCTACCTGAGGCTGTAAAAGCCAGTGAACAGATAAATCACAGAATCGTACACTATCCTGAGCTGGAAGGACCCACAAAGATCACCGAGTCCAGCTCCTGGCCCTGCACAGGACATCCCAAGAATCACACCATGTATGTAACTGAGAGCATTGTCCAAATGCTTCTTGAACTCTGTCAGGGTTGGTGCTGTGACCCCTTCCCTGGAGAGGCTGTCCCAGGACCCTCTGGCTGAAAACCCTTTTTCTAGTACCCAACCTAAACCTCCCCTGACACAGCTTCAGGCCATTTTCTTGGGTCCTGTCACTGGTCACTATAGAAAAGAGATCCTGCCTGCCCCTCCTCTTCCCCTTATGAGGAAGTTGTTACTGCAGTGGGGTCTCCCCTCACTCTGTTCTCCAGGCTGAATAATCTAAGTGACCTCAGCTGCAACTCCTATGGCTTCCCCTCCAGACCCTTCACCATCTTTGCAGCCCTTCTTGGAATGCTCTCTAATAGCTTTAAATCTTTCTTGTTTGGGAGTTAGGCTTGTCCCAGAGAAAATTTCCTCCTTCCTCCATAGGGGGAATGAACCTGCCTCTTTGCAATCCTTCAGATGACTTCTAGCTGTTTCGAAGACAAAAACTCTTCCATATGGCATTCTAATTGCACAATAAAAGTGATCTAATTGGAAATAATTACTTTGTTTTCAAAGTACCATAATTATTTCAGTCCAGAGCCAGCTTTTGGAAAAGTGCTTTGTGAAAGAGTTCACAGATGATGGAGCTGTCTGGTTAATTTTTAACTATTGTCTATATCCTTCAATTTACCTACTTGGTATTGTTTATATAGCTACAAGGAACAAAGACAAAGGGTTGTCAGTAAAAGCAGTCAGAAATGAAATGAGGGCAGATAAAAAATATCTTCAAAGAAAATATCAGAAGGCCTTGAAAGAACAAAGAAGGCTTGAGGGAAGTGCCTATTTATCTGCCTGCAGCCAAGTACACAGACATGTTGGGTTTTTTTACAATTTGTGGGTTTAAGATCAAAACCTAAAAAAAACTGTTACAAACCATTTCTATGGATAGTTTGGGGGAAAGCTGGAGCTGGCATAGGGGACTAAGTGAGGCAGCAAAAAAGCTGTTTAAGGGAGATATTTCACGAGTGAACTCAAGAGAAGCAAAGGAGGATGAGGAAGTTTGAGGCAATGAACCTGGCTCTTTGTGTCAACCAGAAGCACCTAAAACTTATGAGGAGATTGTGAACTTTAGTTAGACTTGATGATGGTTCTCTCTTGGGTTAACTCTCTCCTCTGACAGCTATTTGAGTAAATAAGCAATCCTTCATTTTGACAAAGCTGCCTTTCCTCAGCAGCTGGTCAAAAGCTTCCCTGAGGAGTCTCTTGGAGGTGGAAATGAGGCTGAGAGAGCAAGACCAAGTTATAAAGCAGCTGGACCTTGACAGAAATGAGAAAAAGAGTGCTGGTTGCCTGACAGAGGTGTTTAAAAGGGACTTGGGGAGTGTCATACAGACTATGGTTTATATTATGATGGAGACTTTTATTTTGGGATGGCTTTGGTGTAAGAGCTATTCCAAAACTATGCCTTTCAGAGCCAGACATAAGGCCGTCTAAAGTAAGCAATTCTGCTGCTGAAATGCATACTCACATAACCTTTGGGATTATTTTAATGGCCCAGGTGTGACTCCACATTAGCAGCTGTACTGATGTAACTTTCCCCTGTAGATCAATTTGTGGTGATGTCTCTACATTTCTGCTGTCACTCAGTACATCCAAACTATGCTTTAATACCCCTTCAGAGGCATGATCTCATGGATTCAATTATCTTCGTGTGATGTGAGTTGCTCAGGTCATTCTGTCGTTAATTAATTGGTCTTACCATATTAAAATAGTCTCCCTAAAGTTGTCTGCATAACAGATTAATATGAGCTTCTCCACAGACCTAGCAATCTAAAAGACATTGATGTGCTGGGTTGATAGTTGCTATCTGTATTGCAGGAGGGAAAGATTTCAATAACATTTCAGCTGTATTTGGATGTCTGTTGGAAATGCTCTCCCTGAAATATCAAATGAAATCCATGTGCCATAAAGAGACTAAGTAAAAAAGTGAAGATCATTTGGCTATGTTTGAAGAGCTCATGTGAGCCCACAGCATTAGACAGATCATGAAAAAAATGAATTATTTTTTTTTTTTTTAGAAACATGGATGATGAGATTCTGGGAAGACATCTGTAGGGAACCTCTAAGTTCTTGACCCCACTAAGCAACTGACCATATTGTTTGTAATAATATTCAAATGTAAACTTGGGGAAGTTTATTCACAAACATCATTGCAATTTCCATGGGCAACTAATCACTGCTATTATCATCATGCCCAGCTGCAGCTGCCTGCAGCTAAAAGTGGAATGCTGAATATTTTTTTTTTCCCTGTAGTTTGTTTTGGTAATTAAGATTCTGATAATTGGAGCATTATTTTGAGAGTGAGAAGTATTAAATCTCTGAAAAACTCACCTTGTGATCAAGCTTTGCATCTGAAAAATTGGCTCAGAGCCTACTGAGATGCAGGATTATTCTGTGAATCCTCCACTGCTCTCATTCTTGTTTTGACATTTCAGTTAGGATCCCAGAATGCTGATACAAATGGCTGTTTCCATTATCAAGCAATGCTTCAAGCCTTTTCTCTGCACTCTATTTGTCTAATTTCTCTAATCAGCCCCTTCTCATGAACCCCACTTTTCTCCCTGGTCGCTGGAAACTCCTTGTTCTTCAGTTAGGATATAAGGAACACGAGAACACAAAAACCCAAAAATCACCATGAGTGCAGTTAAACACTGGAAGAAGCGTTCACGGAGATGGTGGAAGCTCCATCCTTGGGGATGTTCAGACCTCGACTGAATGCTAAATCAGTCTCTGAGCTGCCTCACCCAAATTGGAAGCTAGCTTTGATTTGAGCAGAAGAGTGGCACTAGATATTTCCAGTACTCCTTTCTGAAGTAAGGTTTTCTATGATTGCATTCATATCCTAGAGTATTTTTTCCATTTAGTGCTGAAACACAGAAAGGGTAATTCATTCATTTAACTGGAACCCCTGTAGAATTTTGGCTATGGAAGCTAGGAAGTCCCAAACTGAGTTCAAGAAGAAATTCAGGCCTCAAACAGCTTTGTGCATTTAGATGTTGTCTCTTGAGACCTACATCCTTATATATATATATACAAAATTTTTCTAAAGCAAGTGGAAAATATTGCCAAACCAGATGGGGACACGTCTTAAACCTATATCTCCAAGAAGTGTAGGCAGCTCCTGAGCATGGAATGAGCTGGTGCTGCGTTAGCACAGCAACATTTCAACTGCAGGTGTCTGGGAAAGGAAAAGAATTTTCCTTTCCTCAGGAGACACAAAAGGCTAGTGCTGCATGAGGTTGTGCTACATGCCCTCACAGCAACAGTGAGGCACTCAACTGAATCAGGCAAAACTGACAGATTAATAAAAAGGATATTTCTGTCTAAAAGTGCATATTCCCAGGCACAGAAGCTGTTCTATTCCCTAGCATCTTTGGAAATGCCTAAGCATGTTTTACAAGACAGTAAAATAATGATGGAATTTAAGGTTATGAAGTCCCTAAGCCCATGGAACAAATCCTGCAGGTTCCTGAACTCTACAGACACCTTTCCAAGCAACAAAAGCCACAACCCAACCGGGACCCTCAGAAGAGGAGGTTTCTTCAGTTTTATTTCCTACTAAACTGACTGTGGTGCCCATCATGGTCCTCTTTGGCTACCTTCATATACAAGCTGAATTATTAGAGAGTTTGGCACAGAACCAGGGAGGTTCAGATTGCATTTTCTTCTCAACCTTAAAGGTTTTGAAGTTATTTGCCAGTCAGTCATGCGTTCTTTCCATCCTTCCAAGGAGGGACCTCTGGTCCTAGAAAAAAACAAACAAATGAAGACATAATTGTGGTGCTGTGATTACAGCACAGAACTGGGGACGGGAAAAAATTTGGTTCTGTTCCTAATTCTCAAAAACTGCTTTAGTGTTATATAACTTTGCTGTAATAGCAATTGCTAGGCAAAATACAGGGAACTCTTACTACAGTAGTAAGAATACTATGTAATTCAGAATGCAAATCAAACACGTGATTGTATTTTGCTTGGTTTGTAGGCTGCTTGAAAGACATAAATTAAGAGCTATGTGAAGCCTAGAGATGGGATATTAAGATTCAGTTTCAGTTCTTTCCAAAATTTTTATTAACAAATGACTTGGAATAAATGAAGATCAGACAAATTAATGTACATATGAAATGAGGTCTGCTCAGAATGCTCTGATATTTACGCTGCTGCTGAGATACTTCTTTACAAAAAAAAAAACCCAAAAACAAAAAAAAAAAAAAAAAAAAACCCAGAAACATTTACAGAAAAAAATTGTATCTTTTTATTATTTCAGCTGATATTCTTGAAAAATAAACAAGTTCTAAAACCCAAAACCTTCTGCAGAACTGTAGACAGTTATGGCTGCAAGAACATTATTCAAAATAAAATTATAACAATGAATTTTTAACTGTAATTGCCTGAAAATGTCAACTAATAATTTTTGGGGAAAAATAAATGAAAGAACTACAAAACTGGCTGCATTTGTCAATATCAAAAGAGGAATTTCATTTTTTTTCCTTTTAAATATCAGAGAAACTTGTGTTGTTTCAGAAATTAGAGGAGACTTTCTATGTTTGTTTTTAAGTGATGATGCCTCTGAACCTTACTGAATAATCTTTGAAAGAAAGCACAAACAAATCCAGCAGTCTGAGTGTGAGATAGAGGTCTTGCAGGCAATGTGGGGCAAGAGATGGGATCTACATATCTAAGTAACAGAGCCGGAAGCTGCTAACTTTCATCCTTATTTTACATGGGGTAATTGGGGAAGGTTCATTTCAAAAACAACCTGTAATTTTGGATGCATATGTTTCAAGTTACTCTTAATTAAGATACAATTTTCAGAGTTAAAATCTACCTGATGTGAGGGTTTGAATGGCCTTGGAATTTGATCTTCCATTTCTAAACTGTAGACCACCCACATTGTGGCATCAGATATAAGTGAAAAAAACCCCAACAATTTTCAATGTTTGACCCATGATTTTTTCTAGAGTTCTTAAACATTCCAAATGTTCACAGCTATATTTCCACTGAGCTTGTTAACAGTACTTTTTTTGATTTACATTCATAGATTGACTTTCATGTGGCACGGAGGCATGGTAGAATTTCAGCTGTATCTTTATTGTAATTAAAAAAAAATATTTCTTTCTATAACTGTGTTCAGTGGGGATGAATTGGTAATTATATTCTCTGAATAGAATAGTCCAGGGCATTCTTTATTATTTTCCTTTCTAATTTAGACATTGTATTAAGCATCAAGATCTGTTTTCTAGTGCAGGCTTCCATTTGATTAAAATCAAACAATTCTCTAAGTCAGGTTTGTCTGTTTGAGAGCTATTTCCTATGGCCATGCAAGCAGGTCTGTCAAACTGTGACCCTTCCTCTTCCCTGACATGTTTACTTTGGCAAGGTCACAAAGAGAGACATAAATTGTTTGGTTTAAATAAAAACAATCAGAACATTTAAATCACAAGCAGATCACAACCTGGTGACCTGGCAATGGAAGTGCCTCAAAGTGCTGCCCACATTTTTTAAATGAGATGTTATTGCATTGATTTATCTGCAGTTAGATTTTAGCAAAAGAGAAGCTTGAAAATATCTGCATCTGGGGATGTCTGAGGCAGCTGGGGCTGGTCTAAGCACCACTTACATCAACTCTAGTAAAATACCTGTGTCTAAAAGGGTCATTTACTTCTCTGGCTGACTGGCACAGAACAATCCATGTCCACATTGTTAACTTAGCTTGCTCTCTAAAGGATGACTGTGCACAGACTACTGAGAGTTTCTTCCCTCTGCTATGTCCTAGGGGAAGTTCTAGATGTCCCAGACCAAAATTATGCTGGTCTGAAGAATACAGAAGTACATACAGTCTGGGTCTGGTAGCCAGTGGTGTTCCCTCCTCTTTATTCGGAAAGTAGGTACAGCCTATGAAAGTTTCTTGCTTTGTCCAACAGCTTTCCTTGCCCAGATTTATCATATCCAGTGGGAACTTGGCTGAATGATTTAATGTCAGGCAGGAGCTGAGAGAACTCCATGCTTGCTCCAGGGCTCAGCTGGAATCCATGGTGTATAGGGGGGATAGACAACGCTGCTTTCACAGAGATAACTGTCTCTTCCCAGAATACATGGGAGATTTAGACTGACAGCTCCCTGATGTGGGCACCTCTTGCTTATGCCTGCAGTAAGCCAGGATGAATCTGGGGCTTTCTGTTTCCATTCTTTCTCAAGGGAGTGGAAATGTATGAACTCAGTAAAGTTTGAAGCTCAGGAAGTTGTCATCAGGTATATTTTAAGTGCTCACAAATAGTTCTTCTATCAGACTCAATTTTAAGCCATACATTTTTAGTCTAACAATAAGCCACAAACCCTGACACCATCCAGACTGAAGGCAAGATCAATGTGTTCTCATACAGACTAAGAAAATTGAATGCTCATAAAAATTGATGATTAATAAGTGATGTTTACCATCAACATTGCATGAAATACATAAAAAAGAAAGACAAGAAGATTTACATTTACATGATTGTGCCTGACACACTCTCTAGAAAGTGTCCATATTTGTATTACTATCCTCCACTTTAAGGTGGATAATGCAGCGGTTTAATGCAATTAGAAAAGCTTAGCTATTTGTCTGCATGTCATCAGAAACAGATAAGGGTTGAAGACCTTCACTGGCCCATAAAGTTCAGGAATAACTTAAAGCCACAGGACACATTCATACACATTAATTTTTGTCCTGTACTTCTAATGAAAAAAAAGGAGCAGGACTGTAATGCCACAAAGTTGGGTCAAAGCCAGCAAGACCTTGATTTTTGGCTTACTTTCCCTTGTTTCAGCAAACATTTTGGTTCTTCTAATTAAAGTGGCCTATGAGTTTCAGGATCAAAAATAATGGGAGAAGAGGCATCTGCCTGATAGTCTGACAGCAAAATATTATTAATAGCAATACCAATACAATCACTGCTCACACTGGAGTCCACTGATTTGTCTTCTAGATGGGTAAAGAGTCACAGGGCAAGGCTAAGTGCCTTTTCCAAAGAGAAAACTGTCTGGACTGCCAGAGCTCACAGTTAGCTGCAGGGAGGGAAGAAGATTAAATCTGTTCAACCCTCTACTCTGAGAATGCCTTTGGTTTAGAGAAAAGGGTTTGGGGAAGCAGAAATAAGTGATCCCTGACACTTTGCCTGTGAGGAAAGAAATGGAGAGTAGGAGTGGGGCAAGCACTGGCCTAACCTACTCCTGTTTTAGTACAGGAGTAGTTGTAGCTTCCCTGCATGGTGGGTCATCCTTTTCTTGTACCTCTGCCTGGTCTTCAGGAGTCAGGAGGCTGACAGTGGGAAAATACAAGACTAATTTAAGCAGCATGTTATTTTAAACAGAAGGAAATATAATAGCATTGAGATTTTAATTCTTCTGATCTTAGAAATATACAGCACTCTTCTCTGTTCAGAAGGTCCCTTTTATTACAAAAAGAAAAACAAAACATAATCCTAGGAATTGGATTTGGGGAAATACAAGATATTTTGAGACTGGGAGTCAAGGACTGCAGTTGCTAATCTTACACTCATGTTGCAGATGTGTTACCTACCCTGTATGAGGAGAAAGACAAAGCCTATGAACTTGTATCTCCCTCTGATTTGTGGAAGTTAAGACCCTGGTGCTTCTTCAATGAAATCTGGGCATGGAGTCTCGGTACCCATTAATGCTACTATTGAATTTAAAGTCTTCTTGGATTTCAGACCTCAGTTTTCTGCAGTGAGCAGTCAAACAGAATATCCCTCTATAAATCCCTGCTGACATTGCTCTGGATCTTTTGAACCCTCCAAACTGAGATTCTCTACTTACAGTATCCTTTTGCAATTTTCTGTGAGGCTTTTGGCAAATATCATCCTCTAATAAGAAGACAAGATGAAAACTTCAAGCAGCAACTCTGGTTATTGTGAAATTATTGTTACAAAGACAAGATTTTATTCTTATACCACTAGCTAGAAGAGAAATTGCTGCTAGACAAAATCCAGCCCTACCTGTACTCTCAAAACCCATTGTGGGTAGAGAGACTTTCCACTTCATATCAATATCAAATCCAGAATTGTCCTTTTATCTCTTTAGAATGTTCAGAAAAAATAAAATAATTTCTTAGTCTCAAAGCCTGCCTTTCTTTCTCTTCCACTTGGGATCTTCTTTGTGCAAGAACTTTTTTCATGCTTGAAAAAACTTTTCATTTCTCTGGCTAACACATTGCCTTAAACCTCCCTGACAGTTGCTTTGCATCTTGGCTTTTTATGCTGCTTGCTTTCAGCACGATTTACTGCCAGAAGGACCAGAGTTCTCAGCCATCTACCACAATAACAAAACAATATGGAAGAAAACAAAGCAAAAACAAACTCACAATTTATAAATAGCTGAACTTTCTTTCCAGTTTCATTCTGTGTACGCATCTGTTAGTTTAAGAGGAGAGACAACAGGGAACCCTGTAGGGACAGCTGCTTCCACAGGCCTGACAACCTCAGGAGGTCACTAAAGGACACAGCCCAAAATTTGAAGTGTCTATTGCGAAGAACTGACGAAGCCTCTTGTTTCTAGGATCCTTACTCCTCCTGGGCCTGATTCTTTACTGCTGATTGCAGTGAAACAAGGGTCAGATTGTCTGGCATTTACCCAGATGACCACTTGGCTCACTCCAAGCACACCCCACACAAAGGACTGAGGCAGCTGGGATCTTCAGATCAAGTGAGTTTCCTTCCCTGGAGCTGCCCGTTGTGATAAAAAACCAACCAACCAACCAACCAACCAACCAACCAACCAACCAACCAACCAAC
>JACBWW010000003.1:58497074-58523385 GCA_020086605.1 Lanius collurio
AACCAACCAACCAACCAACCAACCAACCAACCAACCAACCAACCAACCAACACTAGAGAGGGAAAGAACAAAAATTTTAACAATATGCAAGAGATTCCATATTTGATTCATTCATCAATTAAACATAATAATAATAATAATAATAATTAAAAAGATTGCCTGGATGTTTTCTTTGGTTTTTTTTTTTTTTATTTTCCACCAGATAAAGGTATGTCTATTGTGTGTTGAAATGCCAATATCAACTACAAAATATCAAATTTATGAAAAATACTCAGACCCAGAAAGAATAACAATTTAATTTTTGTTTTCATTGATTTTCCTAGTTAATGTTAGATGGCAGAACTTAGGTTAAATTTACAAATAATTAAATTACTTACACTAAGGCCTGCTACTTGAGGGCTTTTTATTATTTTAGGGTTTGGGTTTTTTGTTTTTTTTTTTTTTTTTTTTCAAATAAGATACATAGCTCAGCCCTTTTGCCTGTCTCTGAGGAGTAGGAATATAATTTTCACCTCCATCACACAGCCAAGATGTTGATGGATGAGTTAATCTGAAACATTCCAGGAAAACTGAAAACTTGGACCTCATAGCTTCACAAATGTACTAAATGAAGCTTATTTAGATAGAGGCATCACGTTACCTTTCAAGCAGAAGTAGAGGATGGACAGCTGGACAGCCACCACAGCTTCTCAGCTGTGCTGGACCCAGGTTAAGCTGGCTCCCCTCTTGCTGTTGCTAGAGGGCTGAGAAAATTCTGTTTTTTAAAACCTTGTCTACTCCATGAGCAACTTTACTCTTTCAGTAAATTACTGACAATTCCTGGAAAAAGCCTCTGGGCAGAGACAACACCTCTGTGCCAGTAAAAGGCCACCTTCATCTGTCTTGCAGTGCTCTACTTGAGGACAAATTCTGGTTTCTGAACATTTTGTCATTTTATTTCATTCCTGATTGCAGGGCGTACTTACACAAGACCAGATCTCAGTGTCTGGAGTGTTTATTCACTCTCTTGAAGGCCTAATTGCTTGCTAGTCACCTCCTAATTGATTGCTGTGGAATAGTGATTAGGACAGCTCAGACAGAGGATAATAACTTCGGGTGGGATGTATGATAGAAAGCTGGAGTATTGTCAGGCATTCATGTAAATCATTCTCTTAATAAACAGGAGTTAGGTCAGGGCCAGCCTGGGGAAGGTGTGGTGTGCTGGGCTGAAGGACCTTTCACTGATCATTTGACCATGCTGAATGACAGCTCCAGGAGCAGCTGGACCCTCAGTGACATCTGTCTGTGTGGGCAACTGCTTTCAATGTCTCTTTCTAACTGTTTTTAGGGTGTTTTTTAACACTGCCTGTACCACAGGCTACATTTGTTTATGGCCCTTGTCCAAGGCACAAAACCAAAGGAATCTGACTTGTTTCCCCTGGAATTCTGTGCTGAGTTACCAAGCCAAGAGGGGCAGAAAGCTGCTGCTGACACCAGTATGGGCAGAGATGTTATTTCAGGCATTGAGACAGCTCAAGTGTTTGTCCTCTGCAGAGTAGCTGCAGGCAGGAGTGAAGGACCATGTGGCCATGGCAGGCATCGATGCTCCCAGGGAGCTCTGCCCTGCTGAGCTGTTCACTTTTCCTGCTGCACCTCCGTGGCTGGGCTGGGGGCAGCAGGCTGATGTCCTGAGGAGAGGGAGTCAGGTCCTGTCTCCATACAGCTGCCATCATCCCCACTCCCTGTACCTTTTGAGTGAGAAAAATCAGGAGTGGAAGGGAGAAGATAGGCCTGGGAACAAGGGCTGGGGGCAGTGATTCAATTTTGCCTTTTTTATTGCTAGTTAAATCTATTGAAAGTGACAATAAATTAAATTACTTTTCCCTACATCAAGCCTGTTCTGCCCATGACAGTAATTGGCAAGTGAATCTCCCCAAATATATTTCAAACCATAAACCTTTCCAGTTTATTTTGTCTCCTTTCCTGCTGAGGAAGGATGATGGAGCAGCCAGGTGGGTATCCAAGGTCAACCCATCACAGTCACAGCCCCTGTCTTACAACCTGAAGCTCCCTGTAATTTGACACAAGAAGCCTGTTCTGTATGAGCCCTTGTTTAGCTCTTAGCCAGCTATAATAAATTCATAGTGTAAACATCATGGTGTATAAACATAACCATGAGATTAAAAAATATTTTATTAAAATAATTGCTAAAATGGGAAAAACAAACCAAAAAGAACCTTGACAAGTGTCTGGCCTTTCTTCAACTTGAGTGTCTCTGTGTCGATAAGCTTGTTCTCTCTTTGTAAAATAATCTAATGCTGGAATAAAAGACAATCAAGATCTAAAAAGCCTGACTCACTGTCTGAGATCATCTTGCCTCCCCCTTACTCATTGAAGACAAGTAACTATCTCTGGTGAGTGAGCAGAGTGAGGTATTATAGCAGAGATCAATTGTTTTGATGAATTATATTTTTTTCTATCACTTCAGAGGAATGTTAGACAAACTTATAAAGGCTATTTAGTTTTAGGTAGGCTGAAGTTAGGTGTGATGTATCCTACCCTTAGCTCCTGCCATAACCAAGAAGGATAACAAGGTAGACATTTCAGCTGGAATAGAGGGCAACACTCACATCATCTGGCTATTTCAGATGCAATGCAGGATGAGATGTTGCATGTACTGCAGGTACCTACAAGGAGCACTTTCAAACCCAAGTTACCTGTCAGCTACATGCAGGGATCCACAGAAATATGCCCATGGGTGTCTGCACTCCTGAGAGAAGGGACCTGCTGCAGTGCAGAGGCCTGGACACTGCAGCTGGTTTTAAAATGGGATCTTCCTGCAAGACTGTGGAGTCTTAAAGATGTCTGGAAGGCTTGCAAAAATTATCCCTTCAGGTAAGACACTAAATCTTACAGAAGGTAAAGGAGAAACTCATTTGGATGCTTTAATAGCTCTCCCTTAACACCTCTTTATCTTTAGAGGTCTAGATACCCCTGTAAATCTTGTCTGTTAGGCTTACAACCACACAGGGAGTTAGTTGGGTGTGATAGTGCTTCAGCAGCAGCTAAAATTAGAGTTCATCTTTGTTTACTCAGCCATCTCTAAACTGCTGTTTGTCTATCCATTTAAATTTGAAGTATTTAAATCTGCAAACTGCTGTTTGCCTTGTCCTTGCACTGGTTTAGCAGTGCTAAAAGTTGATACCTCCACGGCAAATGGCAGCCTGAGCCTTGGTGGCCAGGGAGTCCAAGCAGACTGAAAGTGTGTCCATTTCCTGCATGGAGGAGAGAACAGTGATATCAGTCTCCAAGGCTGAATGAGCAGATGCCCATTTACAGATGAGAAAATCCAGGATAAATGAGCACATATGCTGTGGCCAATAGCCACTGCTTTGTTCCCAGAGTGTGAATGTGCCAAGCCTATCAACAGCACCATGGAGAAGTTAATTCTTAGCTACAGACAGCAGATGCTGAGGCATCCTCCACTCCCTGAAGCCTGTTTATTTCTCAGCAAAACTAAAGCCTGTGCTGTGCAAACCCTGAGATTCCTCAACAGAAGGTCTCAGCAGGTATGGCTTAAGCAAAAGTTCCTGGTTCAGAGAGCACCTGGCTCCAGAGAATGCAGCATATCTTCTAAACTCTTTTTCTTTTTTTCTTCTTTATCATAAGCATCATTTTAACACCTGCCTACACAGAATCAGAAGGTATTTTGGTAGAATAATGAATATAGCTTCATGATAATCCATCAAGATAAATAGCAGTTCCTTTTTCAGAGGCAGAAGAAGAGATCTGGAGTGAGAGCACAAGGGAAGACACAGTCACCTCCAGGATGAGCACACGGAATCCACCATGGGAGGCACAGGAGAGAGACACACATAGCAGCGACCAGTTTGACTTGGTCTCTGTTTCTGAATCTGGGGGAAGAAGGACCTTTTCATCTGGGCAAGATTGCTCTGGGTGCTTTGCAGCAGTGAAACTGAGACCTGCACTTCTTCCCTGCTCCACTGAGATTTGTACTTTCCCGTAGGTTCCTGCCTCTAGGTCCTTCCTCCACAAGGATAGTGCTGTGCTGTGGGATGCAGGTCCTTCCTCCACAAGGATAGTGCTGTGCTGTGGGATGCAGGTCAGTGCAGCCCAGAGGATCACTGAGAGAAGCCTGTCCTCTGCCCACGCTGCCAAAAGCACATCCTGGCTGCCCTGGCTGAAGGTGTGTGGCTGTGTGTGCTGCCACCTCATCCTTGACAGCTTGTAGACACTTTCTATTTTTGGCCATGTGCTCCAGCTGTTCCCCTTCCAGCTCCATTGCACCTTTAACCCAGAACTCAGCTAAAGGATAGAAAAGGATTATCAAAATCTGCTAGTCATAAAGGCTGAACTCTGATACCTGCAGTTGCTTTTAAAAAGGAAGATGTAAGTGCTCCATGACACTGCCTGTGCATCTCTTTTTAACAGCAATTTCCTTAGTCCTTGTTTTTCCTCATTTTAAATAGCTTGGATTTTATATTTTTTCCCTTTGGTCTTTCCCTTCTGTGTGCCAGCACTGAATTTACAGCTTCTGTTTGTGTCACCACAGTCAATATATTACTGTAGGAAAGTGGGACCTGAACGCTGGCCTTTGCTCACATAAAATTGTATCTGACCATTGTTTCATTAAATCCACCCAAATTTATTCTTAAAACATCATCAATTAATACCAATATATAACTAATTTTTAAATCATAAGAATGGCTTGGGTTGGAAGGAACCATAAAGATCATCTAGTTCCAACCACCCCTGCTGTGGGTAGGGACATCTTTCACTAGACCTGGCTGCACAGAGCTCCTTCCAACCTTACCTTGAACTCTGCCAGGGATGAGGCATCTACAGCTTCTCTGGGGAACCTGTGCCAGGGCCTCACCACCTTCAAAATAAAGAATTTCTTCCCATTATCTAATCAAAACCTACTCTCTTTCAGTTGGAAGCCATTACCCCTCGTCCTGTCACTACACCCTCTTGTAAATAGTCTCTGTCTGTCCTTCTTGTAAGTTCTCTCTAGGTGCTGGAAGGCTGCAATTAGGTCACCCTGAAGATTACTCTTCTTGAAGCAGAACAATCCCAATTCACTCAGCCTGTTCTCATAGCAGAGGTGCTCCCTCTCTAATCATCTTGGTGGCCTTCTCTGAATTCACTCCTCATCCTCAGGTGGTATCTTCTTAGGTCTGCTACTGGTTCTCTGTCAATTTTCTCAGACCCAGAGGCATTTCATTTGTTGAACAGTTATTCATTTATTTATGAATCAAAGAAGAGCAGATGAGGACCATGTCCTACCCCCAGCTGGCAGAAGGCAGTTGAGTGCAGCTGAAATCAACTCAATTAATTTATAAAGTAACAGCTGAGGACAAAACTGGGTGAACCTCCGTGAATGCTTACTGAAAAATTGGTTTTTGTCTCATATCCAAATTTCTACTTCAGTTTTATACCAAAGCAGCCAAACTTTCTGAAGCAGTGGACATGAAGTGAGAGGTTAAAATATTAACAATTACAGCATTTTTCAGAACACAAAATGCTTCTGCACTTCATCTGGGCTTGTCCCTGACCTAAATTTGGACCTAATTGAAAACTAGTCATAAACAGACATTGTGGCTGGCTTTGTATTGTAAGTACTTGTATCCTCAGGGCTAGAGAGCTCTGCTACAGTCTGGAGAAGTGGGGAGCCACAGAAGGGGAGAAGTATTATCTGAAAATCAGGTAAAGCTCTAGTCTCTGAAGTTTGACCTGTGATGCAGGGAGAGGCTGGTTGTTCATTTTCCTTTGGTAGAAAAGGAAAGGACTTGTAATGTCAGGGCTGATTAGACAGCTGTGAGTAATCAAAGGAAGCGCTATTGTCTTTAAGATCCTGGGAATGTAAATATGAAAAAAAGCGTGGACAAAATCATCCTCAGCTGTAAGGAAGACAGGTTATTCATGTTGGAACTCAGCAATGTGCTAAGATAAGTTCCAGGGGGGGTTGGCTGCTCTTCTCATTACATCTTGGTGGGAAGGCTGGGAAGGTGCGGGGTGGTCAGCGGAGCCACGTTACAAGAGAGGGTCTCTCCTGGCCCTGACAGAGGAGGGGGCTGCACAGGTGGATTCACAGCCATGAACACACACACATATCCACATACAGACTCTTTAACCCTGTGTGGCACCAGAGCCAGGTCTCCCCACAAAGGTACGCTATGGTTCCTTGCCTGCTCTTTATTAATCCTTGGTTTTGGGGGTACCAGCTTCATTTCCCAGTTACTAAAAACTGTTTTGTCCTACAGGGATTCTTTCTATTTGTAAATTCAGAAATTTCCTTAATTTGTAGCTCATAGCTTAGAAATCCAATTAATTGTATGAACCTCAAAATTTGAATGCTTTTCTAGGAGCTATGGTGAACTGAATATTTTGTGAAACTCTTTTGTAAAAATCTGCTACCCTTAAGCTCTTCTTTGTGTGAGAAAGAGAAGGGAGTGAAATAAAATCATATGTTCCAAGTAAGCAACAACTCTATGGTACACTAGCAATTCAGGGATTCAGTAAGGGATTCTAGAAACTGCAAAACTTTCTCATGAGACATTTTTCATGCTAGCTGTTGGAGCGATATTAGATAGACTTCTTAAGGTAGAGTAAAGTTTTCACTAGTAACAAGGTAAAAGCAGTATGACCTCACTAATTTCTGGAGAGATCAACAAGATTTTTACATTTGAAGGAGAAAGATGAATAAAATCCAGGAAGAAGAAAATACAAAACAACAACGATAAAGCTAAAAATCAAAATTCCTTAAGTTTATTGTCTGACAATCCCCAGAGAGTCAGAAAGGAAAAAAAATGCATAAGTGCTTGCTGGGCTTTTGATAGTTATTTTATAATTAACCAGTCAAATGAGACAGTTAAATTCCAAACTGAACATGCATTATTATGAACATCAGAAAGTGGACCAAAAAAAAGAGATAAAATATAGCAATTACCCTTTATTTTTATGCCAACAAGGTTTTAAACAGAATCCTACTGGAGAGATAATTTTTCAGCAGAAAGATAAGATTTTATTGCTTCCAGGCATTTATTCTAACCCTGAGTACTAGCCTTGAGTGCTCACACTGTCTTAAACTTACCCACAACAGAGACAGGTGCAGCAGAGTGGTTCACAGCTCCGGAGTTCAACTACCTCTCTGCAGTCCTAAACTCCCCTTTCTGGAGGCTACACCACAGCAGGAGCTCAGATGATCTCAGAGCAATGTGGTAGCCCTCATAAAGATTTATTTCCTAGTCCTGATGTAGGAGTATCAGTCTGCACAGCTGAAGACCAGCCTGGCCTTGGTCTGATGTCAAGTGGTTGTTCGTATGGGGAGAGGCAAAGGGTAGAACTCAATTATTATAATTCAAAAGAAAGTTATTGTGGAAAGAGGAGGGACCCACACAAGAATTCTTGCTGCTCTGTTGAGCTCTTCTGCATATCAGAGGTTATTTCAGATGCCCGGATCCCAGACACCTCTGCTGTGCATGGACAGGTATTTATAGTTCAAAGGGAGTGGCATAGCAAGCACCCAACCCCAGTGCTGGTGCTGCAAATACTCTTGACTCATCTGCCTTCTGACTAGTCCAAGGGAGACATTTAATGTCTTCCTGGTCTGAGATTTTTAGATTATTTTCTTCGTTTCTCTGTTAAAAGTGATTTTGGTAGCAGCTGTGAACACTCAGCATTTGATTAAATTAGACCCTGGGGTCTGCTGTTTGACTCCTTCCCAGTAAAAGAGGAGCTCAGAGAACAATGTCTTCTGAAGTGATTTTGTCCAGCATTAGACAAAATCTGTAGTAGAGGGAAGTGGAAAATCCAGTTTTTCAGTCCCACTTGTCATCCTGCTGAGATTGTCTTTCTGTTGCAGGAAGCAAAGGAGGTTCTTGCAATAAGCCCAACAAATTATTCTCCTGCATGAGTTTGGCTCAATTCAAGGACAAGGAAGCAAAATAATTCATGATCAGGTATATAAATATGGTGTTGTAATGCTTATACACAGATCACCATTCCCAGGGCCATATTGACTGTGATGTTTCCTTATTTCTAAGTGCTTTACTTTGTACCCTCAATCATTCATCAGTCTACATTAAAGTTATTTCTGTACAGACAACGAAGGGAGAAAGATATTCTAGTTTAATTGCTTCTACCGTAAGGACTGATATGTATAAAGCATATCAAGGGAAAATTTATGTTTACCAGAAGTCTATAGGCAGTTCAGGGCATAGACTTTTTGAGCTTAGGACTCCAGTGCTCTACATCATGTATAGACATTCATGCTCAAGCAAAATAAACATCAGCTGTGCAGAAGATTGCATTGAGATATAAGAAATTATTATGTTTTCATTCTTAGTTTAGAAACATGAATTCCTAAGGGCCTTTGGGCCTGGTTTCCAGTTTTACTTTTTCTATCTGCTTGTCCCACCATAATTTTCTGTTAATACACAATGTTATGTACTTTGAGGGGATTTTACTGTATAAAAATAAATCTATAAAAATGTAGGGATGCAACTCAATATAAGAAAGAGTAAAAATAGCACAGCTTCACCCTTCTGTGAGGCTAAATTTCAGGAAATGTAAGAGAGATATTTTAGCTGCACTACTTTCTACAGAAAATGCCAATAAATACTGCAACTGTTTTGTGAAAGAAACTCTTCATCCTGGCTTGAAGATAGACATAATTAAGTGATGTCTTCCTGATCTCATGGGTGTGGTGCCAAAGAAGACATTGAACACCTTTTAGAGCCAGCAACATGCCATATGTTGGTACTTTTGGTTAGGCTGTCGCAGGTGTAACCTCTCAATGCAGGAGCAGGTTGCAGATTCTGAGGTCAGCATTAGCTGAATGCCCCTGGCCCAGTTTCTGAATATCCTGAAAGAGGGAGAGGTGGAACACTCACAGCTCTGCTGCATTCATGGCCAGTAATACGGGTGAGAAATTAACGGGCCATAGCAGGTATATTTACCAGGCTAAACTCTATACCTCCTTGGGGAGAACAACCTCCTCCCAGGGCATTTTGCTTCCTTCTTCTCACAAGGTCTTCATTCTTTTCCACTTGCTTTCTTTTTTCCCTCCTGACCTTGTTTGCCTTCTGCTCAACTTGCTGCTCTTTGTCAGTGTCTGGGGAGCCCCAACAGGATTCCTTCCATTCAGTGTCCTCTACCACTTGCAGTGAATACACTCCCTCTCCTCAGAAACAGAGGCAGAAGCACATCAGATTCAGCATCTCACCCTAGAAGCACTACTTGTGACCACAAGTTTGCATAAACCTTGCTTGTTTTACTGAGGTGATCATCCCCCTGTGAGTTCCCAGTGTTGATGCCCTGACATCACTGATCATCCAAGTTCCCTTGGCAGGGAAACAAATCCCACTTCCCAAAGTGAAACTTCCAAAGTCACAATCACCCCCTGGAGTGAGCTGCAGCTCACTCCAGAGAGCTGATCATCTGAATCCTTCACATTTTCATTACTGCATATTCCTTAATGAAAACTTTATTAAAATCTGTGAAATCTAATAGCTGTGTACAAAAAGGATGAAATTTCCAATCTGGGAGAAAGCGGCTTCATTTTAATCCTGGCAGCAAATATTAAAAATGGAATTAAATGCAAAAGAAAGGAGAAGTAAGAAAATGTGATTATACATACTCAGTAGAGTTACAATCCCTATAATATTTTTAACTACTTGTTGTTATACTTCTGTGGTGAAGGGCACAGGAGGTTGGCAGTGTACTTTCCAAACAGTTTGGCCAAAGGGCACTTGTCATTTATTTCTACCAAAATGGTGCTTGCAGGGTAAGAATTTAAGTAATGGCAAACACAGCAATAAAAAAAATTGTAAATTAATGTATATAGTGACTTACTGCAGACATAAACTCTGTCTTTGGAGAGAAAAAAATGCATTCAGTAGACCATTGACCTATGTCAGAGCCGTTAGAAAATAAAACTGTCCAGAGATGATTTATTTTGCTTTATTCAAAACTTATTTTTGATATCAAATGAGATCTTGGACTTAAGCCATACTCACTTATTCCCTGAACCTTTTCACATATATACCTTCTGCTTACACCTTTATTGCAGAGGGGAACTCTCCACTTCAATGTTTTAAATTAATTTTTCCAGAAGAGGCAATACTGCACAACATTCAGATTTGTGTTCCACTGATTTAACAAGGACATACAGGCAATACTGCACAACATTCAGATTTGTGTTCCACCGATTTAACAAGGACATGAGCAATGGCCAGTGGCAATGTGCAGCCTAAGCAGATGAGATTGTCAGAAACAAATAAATGAGATTTGTGGTGGTTTGTTTGTTGTTTTTCTTTTTATCTAAATGACTATTTTGCTACTGCAGGTAAGAAAATTGTAAGACAGGAGACATACTTTGAAAAACAATTGCTGCTGCAGGCAAGAAACTCTCAGTGCAATGCCCATGTACTGCAGATTTCTTTCCCAAAGTCCTGTTCTGTTTCCAGTGCTAGTTTCATGGACCTTCAAATCACACATTACAAAAGAGAGAGAAAAAGTTTTAAAAAATGGTGCAACCACAGACATTGCACCACTTAAATAAAACTCCATTCATATATTATTGTAAGTTCTACTTTACTATTTCATAATGCCTAAACCTATATAAGTTGAAATATTCATAAAATATCTGGATCAAATATCCCAGGAAAACTTCAACTAGTAATTAAAAAAAAAAAAAAAAAAGTTAACAACTATGGAGGTAAAAATAAGGAAGAAATGATCCTGGCTTTTAAATTTCCACCTCTGGAAGAAGTCCCACCATCTGACCATAGGTACCTGTACCTGGGTGCCTAAGGTAGAACATCTTTCCCTGGAGGTGAAAAGGTCTATAAAGGTGAATGGGCTCTTTGGTGTTGGACAATACATACATCTTGAGCTATAGCTCTGCATCACCTGTTGGAATAGGTGACTCTTGTCTCTTTGTGTATAGAGCCTGAAGGCAGGAGGATTTCCCAGAGTGGACCACTGAGTTTGATGTCTAATATGAGGAGGTGTGAATACACTTATTTGTATGGGTGAGGCTCAGCTGGCCTACTGTAAACTTCTACACATGACCTGGTTATCTCTAGTGTTTGCACAGGCAGTGAGAGAAACATGGTACCACACACCTCACACAAAAAGGAGGCGTCTGGGAGTGAACACAGTATTTTATTTCAAAAATACTATGTCTCTCCACTGATTGAATCAGGACTTTTAGTTATTTTTAAGTCAGAGATATTTTATGGTGTGCATAAGTTTAGTACAAGCTGAAGTTAAGTGGTGTGCACAGATAAGTCCATCCTACATATCTAGAATGAGACTCCCCATGTAATCTTATCAAACTTTTATTAGTTGGTTTTTAGTCATGTTCCAATGTAATCAGAAACAGAATTTTTCAAAGAGTTATTTATTAACTGTGATCTTTTCACTGTTGAATAAAACCTTTACTAAAAAAGCATGAGTTAACCTTTTCTACTTCCATTGTGAGAAAAAGACTTGGAAACTGCAAGTCTGCTAATGCATTGCTAATATATATTAGCCTTGTTTTAAATAATCATATATATTATCAGAAAATATTCCCAGTTAATTTATAAAATAACTGTGTGAAAGCTCTATTGATCTGCCTAAACAGAAGACTAAATAATGACTGAGATCATCCACAGGTTGTATTGAAGTAAATTTTTCAAATTTGGATACCTAAAGGGTGGTATAACATTCACATTCTAATAACTAAATGATTTATTGAACTACTTAACAAATTCAGCTTTTTAAATATGATTCAGCTGCCTAAACAGGGATATTGCTGTTTGAGACATACTCTCAACGCCTCAGAGTGAGCCTAACTCCTGTGCCACAAGGTTTATGAGGGTCCCTGCTGTCCCAGCTGGACACTGGAAACCAAACACCGCAGTCCCAGGTTGGGGAAGTGACCCTGGGCTGTGGAGGAAACACAGAACAGAGGAGGGTTTTCTCCTAGGACCTGGAAATCACGTCCCTCTCTGTTGATGCTATTCTGTAAGCAAACAAGTCAGAGAAGTTTAACCTCAGCTATTGGAGTAATGCCCTTAATGGAGTAATGCCTTAATGTAAGGCACTTTGGAACTCTGTGTGGTCTCTGATACTAATGGAGATTGCTGGTCACATTTAATGTCTTTAGTAAAACATCCAGTCTCTGTGGGATTGCAATTATGCATAAAGAAGCCAGAGAATGAACAAACATCTCACTGCAGGCAAATGAAATCAACTCAAGCTTGTTAGAGGTAATGGGTAAAGGGGCTGCAGGTACAACATGCTGCACTTTGCTACCAGGAATATCTCATTTCACTGTGTTATCTCCCACCACACAGGGTAACCAGACCCCACAGGTCCCAACATCTGTCAGTCAGGACAGTGTCTTTGCTGGTTCTCAGGGATGTTTGGATTCTTGAAGGAAAATGCTGAATAAGCCCGGTGAGTGCAGCGTGTTCTGGACACAGCTGGCAATGTCCCTGCAGCAGTCCTGGGGCAGGGGTGACATTCATGTGTACAAAGCATGTGCAGTCTCACCTGTCCTCACTGTGTCAGACCCACTAGTCACAAACTGCAGCAGATTTCACCAACAGAAAGGAGGGAACACTAATACTCAACCTGACATGAGTCAGTCAAAGCCATGGCACTGGGTAGCATTCAGCCCTGTTCTTCCCCTATGGATTCTGCTTGTTCCTGCTCTCAAAAGGTTTATCAAAGATCTTTCAAAATGTTAAGTGATGAGTCTATATATATGTCATAATTGGTATTTCCTTTATCCACTGCACTAATGACATATAGAAAACTCCAAGGGAGTAGGGTGATATCACTTTCTTCTACAAGGGTCAGGCTGGCTGCTCCCTCTCTTGAGATACCCTCCAGAAATTTGTTATTCTGGCTGCAGTTGTTCACTTATGACATTTACTATCTTCTGTTTTGGAAAAATGAGTATTTTGAAGACAGAATGCATATTTTTGTAGATTATTTTCCCCTCCTTTACCCTCCCTTAGAATTTTCAAGTGTATATGATTTTTGTCAGATGAATTTTATCACTCTATATGTTATTATTTCTTTTCCTGAAATTTCAATATCTAAAAATGTTTCCTTCTCCATGCCAGTAAATAACAAGTACAAGGTAAGTATTCACTGAGAAGTTTCTTCATGAAACTTCCACCAAAAAAGTGCTAAGCCTCTCATCAATGTGCTTATATTCCTTCATAGAACTCTTGAGCCCCTGATGATTCAGAGAAATTATTGATCTCTTTCAGACACCCTGATTTTCATTTGTTTTCACACCATTAGCTATTTATTCTTTGGAATCTGTCTTGGCCTTCCTAATTTTCTTCTTACTTAACAGCTGTTTACTTATATTTCTGTTTATTGGCTTCATTAGGGTCATATAATAAAGGATTTTTGTTTGACTCATTTTGCTATTTGGAAGTTGCCATTTAATCATGTCAGATAAATTCTGGCTTCCCTTCTGTTCCTCCTTTCCCCTTTTGTTTGTGCCTCCTAATTCCATTCCAAACTTGATCTGTAGGATGTTTGTTTTTTTCTTCATAATCGACTCTGCCAGTTGCTTTATTTTTAGCTATAGAATAATTTGACTCATTTTACAGGTTTTTCTTAATCTTCCTTATAAAGTTTTGTGCCATGTTGCTCGTTTTGTGATTACTCCGGTGTCCTTGAGTGGAACGAACTAAGCTGTGTTAGCAGTTAATTTAGAGGCTCAGGACTCTGACTTGTGTTGTCTAAGGGGGTTTCCATGAGAGATTCCCTTCAGTCCCAAAGCCTGTGCTTCTGAGGAAGGAAACCATCCAACCCCAAAAGCAGAGCAGTTGGGAGAATGCCTAAGTTCCAGCTGCTGAAGTTCACTCTCTGAGGCCTCAGTAAAAATTTACCTTCTTTGGTGTTTTAAGATGCATCTTTTGATTACTGGACTATGAAACAAAATGGTTTAGTAACATTATCCTTCTATAAAGATGAGAAAGGGAGGTAAGAGATAAAAATAAGTTATGGGAGGTCACCTCTCAAAGTCCTATCACACTGGCACTGAATTATTTTCAATATGCTGCCTCAGATGAAGACAAAAACCTGGAAGCATGACAATGCCACTAGTAGGTCTGCATATTCCAGATCCCTTTCTGTGACCCACATTTTAAAGAGACTATCAACCTGCTGCCTCAACAGTTTGTGATATGGACATGATACACACCAAGTGTTCAGATGCATTCTGTGCATTTCACTGAGCAAGTCTGTCTCTCTATTTCCAGGCACAGTGAGGTTTGGTGGAAACTAGAAGGCATTATTTCCAACAGCAAATTAAAAAAATAAGCTCTGACCTCAGGGGTCACTAAGACAATACACTGTCCACTGCTCACACAGTGTAAATAAGATGATGCTGCTGTTCCCATCCACTGAATTCCTAAAACTGCATTTCTTCTTTCTTATGCTTGAAAAAGTTAATGGTCTTTTTCCTTTCTGTTTTGAAATGGGAAAATATGTGGTGATAGAGTCTCCTAATGGTCATTCAGAATGACATGTTTGCTTACAGTAATTTGTGCAAATTGGAAATCCACTTTTCTCCTCAGGAAATGAAATCATTCCCAGTGTTGACACATGTTCCCGGACAGCTGAAATAAATGGACAGTTCACATTTCTTGGAACCATGCTGCAGGCTGCCTGAAAACTTATCTGTTATTACTTACAGGTAGTCAATCAGTTGTGAACCAGAGTCACACAAGGTGAATGAAGGCTTTGGAGTGGCTGTGTATCTGCTGGTGCCCTTACAAAGCCAGCATGAATCACTGCAGAGAAGGCTGAGTGTAAGGCAGTGGAGCAAACTGCATCCACTCAGGCAGGAGGGGGCACTTGTCTAGGCTTACCTCCATCACTGGGTATTTACCTTATGTAGTAAACTTGCCTATTGTATGCTGAACGTTGGTTCATATCACTACTACAAATTTCCTGACTCATCTGCTCCTCCCTTTCAGTTTAATTTTATTTTTCAATCTCATATAACTTATCTCCAAAGGTGTGTTTCATTACCATAAGTGGAAAATATTCTTAGCTGATTATGTCATATGCAAAAGAGAAGACAAGAGCTAGTCATGCATGGAATCTTATTATAACAAACCCAACATGTGTCTGGAAATTTGCTCATTTTCAGTCCTAGACTTCTTATTATTTTCAAAGAGACTACGTGGAGAATTTCCAAATGCAGGTGGTTAATGTAATTTGCCAGGTACTGAAAAGTGAAGTTTTTTTTCTTTTAGAAAAATATTAGTTTTATTTCACACAGTTTTATCTACATATAGCCAATGTATAATGAATTTAGTAACTTCTTAATATAATTTTAAATCACTATTTTTATAGTGAACAGGAATAATGAAATGGAGAAGCTATGAAATCTGTAAATTTTATATATTTTCAGTGACATGTATGTAATAATTTTTATATTGAATATCATTAGCTTTTTGGTCTTGTATTACATTCTTCCTGAATGTCAAAAAATAAAATAAAAAAAAATACCAGAAGCAATTTTGTTGCATGCTATTTCTATTAATGAAATATGAGCATGGTTATAATTTTATGTTTTCCATGAGGGTGTAACAATAGTTTTGACCAAATATCTTCAGTGTATTAGAAAAGCTATTACAAATTATGCATAGCATAAATGTAATTAAACATTACCCAAAGTCTTTCTGTTACGACTTTCAGACTCATCTCTCTCCTCCCAGTCTCTTCCCCTCCCCAAAGCTTTTATATTTCCACACAACAACAGGTTATTAATAAACCTGGACTTTGCTTGGATTGTAGCAGCCATTGAGCACTGCCTCCCTCCTCAAGACTCTTAACCAAGCGCCACAGGTGATTTGGCTTTGACACATAGATAGCTAAAATAACGATATCCTGTTTTGCTTTGTGCTTTTAAATAAGGTAGAAAAGACAGCTCACTTTGAAAGTTAAGTGATAGCGCAGCTGTTCTGAGCAGGGATTCCCAGGCCACCAGAACATGGAGTTTCCATCCACTGAGCACAGCACATTGGGCTCCTCTTGTGGCCCGCAAAAGCCAGTGAGTATTCTGGAAGCAGTGGGCAGAGGTGAATACATTTGATTCCCCTTGCTTTGCTCATACAGAAGCATAAGGCTCAACGTAGGAGCCTCTGGGTGAAACTCCATGCTATGCAAATGTTTAGTGTAGCTCATTGAAGGGTCATTTAAATGAGCAAAGAGACTGGCAGCATTTCTATTCTTCAATACACAGAAGGATAAAAGGCATCTGTACATATTAGCAAGAAATATATCCATCCTTTAAGAATTTATTACTCCCATGCCTTGTGAATTTCTGCTTTCCATATGAAAAATTACATTTATTCTTAACATACATAGAGGAGCAGATAGGAAATGGAAATGGAAATGAGGGTGAACTTCCTATGTGTCTGACCCAAAAAGAATTACCCTTTTTACCTGCTGCAGGGATCCTGGTCTGCAGCACCTATGATTTGGAATAGAAATCATTGCAGATTGCAGCAGGACACTGTTGCAGTGTATCCCCTGGTTTCTTACCCAGGTCTTTCCCATGTGACTCTCAGATATTCCTTTGTATAAAGCTCAAGTAGCCCAGATTTAGATCTGGTTGGTTGTTTATCCCAGCTCCACCCCTGGTATCCCCTTTCGGCCCCACCATGACAAAAGTCACTTCACACAGAGCTGAGCCCTCTTTTCCCAGCTGTCCCCTTGATGGGATGCACCCCGTCTCTCAGGATGGGGAATAAATGATTCTAAGAATATAGCCCGGGTCTGAGCTGTATTTCATCTCTTTGCTTCTGCTTCTGTGAGCAGGTGACAGCTGGCACTGTGTTTTGTGGAGCTGCACAGCTGAGGGATATCCAAGCTGTCTGTAGATGGTTTGAGATACTCCAAGGCATGTAGAGGCAAGCTGGCCACATATTAAGCAGTGTACAAAGCTACATAATTACCAGAGGACACCACCACAAGGCAGGTGCACCGTGGTGTCCTGAGTAGGATCACGGAAAGGACAGACAATAACAAGATGTGCCTCTGCTCACATCTCTGTCCACAGCCAACCAGACTCAAAAGGGAAATTTGCTGCATGTTTAAAGGGAAATTGTTACATCATTTTATGGCCATAAAGGAACCAAAATTAGGATCTGTCATTAAGAGACTGATGTCTCTCCCAGGGCTGCTTTTAGAGGAGGTCAAGATCCTCAGATCCTCCTTTTTTTTTTTTTTTTTTTTTTTTTTCTTTGGCATGGACACTTGGATTTGTGCTAAGAAAATACTAATACTACTAATGAAAAAAATATTAAAAAATATTTTGAAAGTGTGTTAGTCTTTCCCACATTTTCTCTTCACTAAGTTTAATTTCCATGTGATTTTTAAAAAGCACATATTGAAAATCTTTATACTCTAGATTGAATTGAAAAAAATGAAATTGTTATAAGGGAAAGGTATTCCACTTTTGCTGGTAGTCCATTTTTGCAGGATTTTTGGATAAATTTGGCAGGATTTTTAATGGAATCAGTGTCATGCATAGATTGTAAGGAGAATTTTAATTTAAAAATGAAAAAAATGCAAACAAAAGCAATAAAAAAACCTCCCAGAGAAATAACAAAGAAATAAACCTTGCAATCACAAATAGATTGACTTTTTCCTAGTCTATTTATTTAACTTTTGATAAATTGTCTTTTATGTTTTAAAATTAATTTTGTGAGAGAAATAGTGCTGATATTATCCCAATAAAAATAAAAAAGGAAATAAATATTAAAACCACTCAACATCTAAAAAATCCAAGGTAATGACAGAGTTTCTTTCCAACCCTTCAATAACAAGGTCAATAAAAATGTCTAATTTCCATAAAGATAATACGTCTCTTACTATTTGACACGACTGTTTTAATATCACCAGAAAATCAGCAAATTTGCCCTTCACTAAGGGTAAATCATGTCTGACAGGCTTGGTGGCCTTGTACAATGAGGTTACAGCCTCGGTGGAAGAGTGAAGAACAAGTGGTGTCATTTACCTCCCTGACATCACTTGCTCTTCTCTCATCACATTTAACACTGTCCCACACAACATCCTTGTCCATAAATCTGAAGAGGGAATTTTAAAAAGAACGTGTGGTGAGTGCTCACTACATGCTCTCCTCAGGGTTCTTTACTTGGAGTCCTGTGTGCAATCTTGGAAGCCACAATAAGAGAAAGACCTAAAGCTGACAGAGAGTGTCCAAAGTGGGACTATGAAGGTGGTGAAGGGTCTAGAGGAGAAGCCCTACAAGGAGCAGCTGAGATCACTTGGTCTCTTCAGCCCAGAGAAGACTGAGGGGAGACCTCATTGCAGTTACAGGTTCCTTGGGATGGGAAGCAGAGGGGCAGACATTTATCTCTTCTCTGTGGTGACCAGTGACAAGACCCAAGGAATGGCCTGAAGTTGTGTCAGGGGAAGTTTAGGTTGGATATTAGGAAAAAGTCCTTCACCGTGAGGGCTGTGGGGCCTTGAACCGGCTCCCAGAGAAAAGATCACAGCACCAAGCCTGACAGAGTTCAAGAAGCCTTTGGACAATGCTCCCAGAAACATTTTGGGACTGTTGGGATGTTCTGTGCAGGGCCAGTAGTTGGACTCAATGATCCTTGTGGATCTCTTCCAACTCAGGATAGCCTATGATTCTATTATCCTGTGATAGGACAAGGGGAAATGGCTTTAGACAGAAACAGGGCAGTTTTAGGTTAGACAGGAGGAAGAAATTCTTTACAGTTAAAGTGGTGAGGCACAGGCACTCTTGCCTAGAGAAGTTGTGGATGCTCCATCCCTGCATATGCTCAAGGCCTCATTGGACGTGATTTTGAGCAAAATTGTGTAGTGGAAGGTGTTCCATCTCATGTCAGGTGGGATGGAATTAGATTATATTTAAGGTCCCTTCCAACACAAAAAATGCTACGGCTGTGAAAGATATTTACTTTTCCCAGTGTTTCCTTATAACTGCAAATGCCTCCATGGGATGCCTTTTGCATAGAAAATTTTCAACATTTAAACAAAGGAATGGAGGAGAGTGATCTAAACCCAAATGTAGTAAATATGAATCAGTCAATTGCTCACCCAGCCAAAGCAGCATGTGCTCTCCATGTGCTTCCTGCAGTCATCCCTGCCCTCACATTTCACTGATGCTCTCTTGTAACCATCAGATCTAGCCCATGTGTGCTCAAATTTAAATGCAAGCAGCTGTGGAACTCCAGAAATGCTCCAGATGTGGAAGTCATGTAATTTCACTGGAATTCACAGCCCTGCTTTGATATAATGTGTCAGAAGGACTGTAAAACAGAGAGGGTAACTCCCAGATAATACATCATTTATCCCCTTACCCTACCATCCTGCAAAGATCCACACACATAAAGCACCTGAACCTGTACCTAGTCCTGCTGGAATGAAAGAAAATTTACATATAAACTTCAGGTGTTTTGCAGAACTAAGCATCAGAAGCTGTATCTTACTGTTGGTATTTTTTGGTTAACTATCTTCCCACCTGAATACCTGCTCCCTTTTTTTCTTTCCTCTTTTCCCTGTTTTCTTCCCCCCTTCCCTTTCTCCCTCTCTTCCTTCTTTCCATCCAGAATCAATCCATCACTCTGTATTCTTAAAGAACACTCAGTACCACAAAATTTATGTGGAGCTTGCTGATATATCAATAATGAGACCATCTTGTAGCTGAAGAAGAAAACAGAGATAACTTTGAAGATTAAATTGCACAGGGCTGCAGAGTAACTTAGCTGCTTGTAAATTGTGTCTCCATGCCCACTACACCATAGGAATGGAAGGTGAACTGGGACTACAACCACCCCAACTCACCCCTTTCCATTCCCACTCCTGGGAATATTGTAAACACTAAAACTTTCTGTGTTGAATTTAGAGACTTCATTTCCAGGTTGTTCTGTGATGAAAATTCAGCTGACCTGAACTTGGATTAAAGAGGAGTGCAGTTTTGATTGGAAGTCTGGAGAATAATATTTAAATTCAACTGAGTTTTGTTTTAATTGTTCAAAATACCTTCCAACTCTGAACTAAAAGGGAGTGCTAACAGTAACTAATAGAGCTTTAAGGACACATACTGAATTTTAAGTGCACTTTCCTGTTCTTTCATTTTGCTTTGGAAATGCCACAAGTCTATGCAATTTACTGGAAAACAGCAATTAGGAAGGGGAATCCAGGGCACAGCAAGTTACCCAACTAGCCCAATGCCACATCTGACCTGCTGAAGAAAAATCAAAGCAATCAAACAAAAAAGCAGTCCAGGTTTTATGTCCCCATCTCCTGCTGTAGCCACCAGAAATTATACCAGACCCTAAACATTCTCTTGTGTGTCTGAACTCTACAAAGCACTTTTATTCTGGTGGAGTCATAGGATAGTTTGGGTTTGAAGGAAACTTTGAAGGTTATAAACTCCAACCCTGTTGTAATGAACAGGGTCATCTTCAACTTACTCTCATTGCTCAAAGCCCCATTCAACCTGACCTTGAATGTTTCCAGGGTTGGGGCATCTGCCACCTCTCTGGGCAACCTGTGCCAGGGTTTTTTTTGTAAAAATTTTCTTCCCTCTAACTAACCTAAATCAACTCTCTTTCTCTTTAAAATCATTATTCCTAGTCCTATGACAGCAGATCCTGTAAAAAAGTTGGTCCCCTTCTTTCTCATAGGCCCTGTTCAAGTGCTGGAAAGCTGCTGTGAACGTCCCCTTTTCCAAGCTTTCTCTTCTTCAGGCTGAACTGCCCCAGTTCCCTCAGCCTGCCTTCACGGGAGAGGTGCTGCAGCCCTCTGATCATCTTCATGGGCTTCCTCTGGACTTGCTCTGGCAGATCCATGTCCTTCTTCTGCTGGGGACACCAGAGCTGGATGCAGTACTCCAAATGGGCACTTCTCCAGCTATTTTCCCAATATTTTTTTTTTTTTTAATCTTTTAAATGTTTATTAGCTTCTGTATCTGTTTGAAACTGTTTTGTACCATGCAAGAAGTCCTATTTGCATAGGGAGATTTGATATCAAGAGGGAACATTCTTCAGAAGAGAAGCAGAGCTGACAGGCTGGCGTGTCCTTTGCCATGACTGATGCAGTGCTGCTGAGTAGAAGAATATTTGTGATGCAACCATTCCTATTAGCAATTGACCTTTCTTCCTGATCAGTCCCTGTGCTTTTTGGTTTTTCTATGAAGTGTTGAAAAGAAAAGAAGAATCTTCAAATGTCTCCTCTAGCAGAGAATCAGGAACTATCAAAGGACTCTGCAAAGATGAGAAAAATCTAAAAATGTTTAACAGCAAAGAAAGCTGGCACAATATAAAGTAGATTTCAGGAGAAAATACAGTGTGGGAAGAAGAGAAAAATTATAAAGTGATACACACACACAAAAAGAAGTTTTAGCAAGAAAAGTTAAATGTTTAGGGAACAAAATAAAGAGAAGGTAAAACCCTGGTTATGAAAAAATGGCATACATATGAAGTATGTAAATGAATTAAATTAAGATTCTACAATATTTTTTTTTTCCTGGCCAGAAAACAGTTTATTGCAAGGTGTTTATTGCAGTGCAGGTGTTACTCTTTATCATACATTTCACATGTGCCTCTGAAAGTCTGCCCCAGCAGCAAATGGATGCTTAGATTAAAGATTTGAGTGAAATATTCCACTGTGTTTTTGGTCCAGAAATCCACCTTATAGACCAGAACATGCCCACACGCAGTTGGATCAAGATTCATTGGAGTTCAGGATTCTGTCCTTTGAGGAAATAACCAGCTCAAGAAGCTTGGCATAACAGTAGAGGTGTGATGTAGCAATACTTTATAGCACAGGCCTCTGCAGTGATTTGTGTGAATAAAGTCTAATCCAGCAGACTGTCTCAAAACCTGCCAGCTGCCCTGGTTGTGGAACATAAGATTTACCACAATGTCAGAAATAACATTTGTCAACTCATTTATCCAATTATGGACTAGGGCCAGAGTCAAATACTTCAGAATAAGATGAAATAGCTCTCACAGGAGACAGCTATATGATAACCTGCCTGAGTAATGCTCTTATCCTAGATCTTAACAGTTACTGTTTGTCTTGAGCTTTGTATCATAAGGATTCATCTGTCTTTCCTCATCTTAGCTGTTTTGTTTACTGTAGCTATTCTGTGTTATTTTATTTATAGGTACATACACTTCCTCCTTTCCTCTCTCTACATTCTTGGTCTCAAATACTTGCAGTAGAAATGTGTTGCATGTTGAAATGGTATTCTGTGGGGGGAAAAAAGTAAATAGTTGTATTGGCTTTTCTCCCTTCAAAAAGAGACATTTGAGAATCTTCTCTTGATGTCTAGAATGCCAACTTTTCTCACAGTCTGAAAGATGATGCTGTGATTTCCTGTTATGTGGGGTGTCCTGTACCCATGGCTGGCCCCTGTAAAGGTGAGTGGTACCACGACTCCATGCTGTATTTATCCTAAGTAGTTATTTTTCATAAAGGCTAGTGAAATTTAAGGATCAGCTAAATTTGTAGCTTAGCAACTCCACTCATGGAAAGACCTGCATCTGTGGCTCCAAGCCAAATCTAGATTTCTATGCAAACAGAAGAGATCCTTTTTTTACAGGGAGTTCATTATCTGACTGGTCAAGATGGAAGCAGAGCTGGTAATGCAGCAGATAAACATTATGATCTGAGACAAGTTTGGCAAAACCCTTGTTTACATCACAGATGACCTTTTATTTTATCATTTGACTGTCATTTTTAACATTTTAGGGCAGAGTTTTGCTGGAGCAGTAGTAACTGGACAAAAACATAAAAAATGTTAAAGTGGATAAGGCTGAGTGAAGGGAAAAGGTGTGAGGTAAACAACTGAATATTACTTTTAGGTGGGATGAAAGATGACAAAGTGGTGTCCTCAGCTGAGGGGAGGTGACACTACTGAGACACTCAGTCCTTCACTCTCATGTTGCCCCTGCCTTATCCCACTGATGTCTACATTCCCCAGCTTACCCAGTCAGGCAATAAGAGATCATCCTCTTCCTTGCAAATTCTTGTGGTTTTTGTCCTGAGAGCAGGTGAGGGTACACACAAGGAGAAAGAGGAAGATATAACTAGGCTGGATCATTATTTCTCCTTCTCTTCTATAGTCTGATATTTTTTTATTAGCCAGCTCTGCTGGGTATGTGATGATACAAGAGCTACTTTTATCAATGTAACTTTACACCTATTCCCCAAGGAGCATAATGATCCACTAATTTTAATATTAATCTCTGTCTAATGGTGTGAACAAAACATGTAATGATGGAGGTTTTATTTAACCTCCTCACTATGGCTTTCTGTCACAAATTCCTCTGACTTTCTCTGCAATGACAGCTATCTCTGCTTCTTGCTCCCAAATGACTGCAGGCTTATAGGAGAAATCATAGTTTATTATTTTCCCCAAGAAAATGCAAAGGTTGATCCATGTGTTTGAAGGCACAGAGTTGCCAATTACAAGTTGGCATTTTTTAATGAAGAAAAATGGTTTAACTTTCTTCTATAACTTCTTAGCACAATTCCATAATTTCAAAGGTTTCATGAAACTATTGAGCAGAGCTGAAAATAAGACCCAGTATCTTTAACTAGGCGTAGCTGCACATGTGGGAATTATTTAAGCAGAGACTGATGACATGACTAATGTTCCATCTTGACAGCCTGCTCTGGTGCCTCTCTCTATTTTGCCTCTAGTCTTAGAGCTTGTGAAGCAAAAGAGTATTCTAAACAACGAAGAGTTCTGGAAAATAAACTCAGTCTCTGGGTCAGATCCCTCCACCTTTCTTTACCTCTGTTTTCTTTCTGTCCCCTTGCCTGTAAAACATCAGCAGTTAATTTTGGTGATTTTTTAGTTGTTTGGTTGTTTGAATATTTTTGTTTGATTTTGTTTAATTTTTATAAAGAATTTATGTTTTATAAGAATAAACATGATTATATAGAACACAAATATTTCAGTTTGGAAATATTTCCAGGGTATTTGTTTATTCCAGGTTTGAAATTTCACAGCATTGATACATGCATATCTCCTAGCTGTACATTAGCAGGCTGCTCTATATCTTGACTGATGGATCATGGGGTCTTTATCAGTGTATTGTGGATCTTCCCAGCTTCAGTGAATCATGGGAGATGCAGAGAAAAGTGGAACGATGCAATTGAATCACTGTTACTGTAGGGTACTCTGACAATATTCTGAAAAGCAGAACTTTCAGTTATTGAATCTTTGGGAAAATTTTGTGCTCCAATGTTAAGACTGGATTGAAAAATAAACATGACTTCCCCACCAAAAAAAGCCTTTTGAAAATCCAATTTCCCATCAGCTCTTACAATCAAAAAGCTTAAATACAGCACTTTCAGCCACCACTGCTTGCTATGGTTTTTCACAGTGAGTGGATCACCAGTCTCAGCCACTGCTCTATAAATAACCACACAGCCCTAATAAGAAAGACAGGCCCACAGAATTGCACAGCAAAATCTGGAGGCAGCCAGGCTTACCAGAGATTCTCTGTGGAGAGAGGGATCCAGCTGCCCAGTCTGCACACAAGCCCTAACCAGGAGACAGTGAAGTCACAAATTCAGTTGTGCTTAACTCTAGATATGTATGCTTTACATAAAAAGCTGGAAATTTAAAGCTCATTTCCACACAGGTTGGAGGATTATTTTTTCAGAAATTGAGAGGAGTCAGGCATTTATGTAAAACCTTTGGAATTCTTCCTTTGCATATTGAATCATTTTAGATACCAAAAACCCTGTCCATCCAGGTGAACTATGTTCTCTAGACTTAAGCAGCAAATCACAGACACAGGTCTGGCCAGGACCCCTCTAATCACATCTGCTTCTCAGAGCTTCTCAGAGAAGTGCACAAATCATATTCCCATCTAGCCTCCACCACATTTTCCTCTCACCTCCCTATTGTGTCTGTGTTCCATCCCCATTTCTCAGCATTTTTAGCCCTCTGTGCAAATGCTGATATAGCAAAATAATAAAATGAAATCTTCAGGCAATGTGCAGGAAGCCTTCCCTGCTCACACAGAGACTACCACTGCTATTCATGTGAATAGGAGACTTTAATGAGTGTCTCTCTAAGATAGTTACTCATATTAATCCTCAATAATAGAAAAATAAAAGTAAAATATATTCTTTCATCAGCCATCTAAATGTCATGATCTAGTGCTTTAATAAAGAAAAGAAGAACTGAAAAGGCTTTATATTTGGAGCAGTGTCAAAATAAAAACTTTCTTCTTCTCATTGAAATTAAGTGTGTTTTTTTTATTCTTTGAATGAACAGCCACTGCGTTTCTGTGTCATGCTGTCATTTGCATGAATGACTCTGAACCTAGGAAACTGAAATGTCTGTAAGTTAAGGATCAGCTGCTATGACAAGACTAATGATTTCATTAATAGTGCAAGTCCTACAAGGTTATGCCTGTGGCTCTGAAACCATGGAAAGATTTTAAAGAAAGATGGACATTACTGGCTGAAGCCACAGGCAGCCAGCACACATATTGAAGCCAGTGGATAACCTGCTTGGATGAAGCCTATAGCTAATTCCAGAACTCATTATCTGTCCTGAGATGAGGTTTAGTGTGTAGATGAGGGGATTGACATCGCTTCCAGAAAAGTGTCTACTTGGTAGTATTGGTCAAAAGGTGAGATGCCAGTAGGTAGAATTTAAGTATATGTAATGCTGTTTAATAATTTTGTATTTCCAATAAAACTCTTATTACTGATTGCTTGGCATCCTCTGTTCTACTTCCTACTTGACGAATGTAATAAAATGTGTTGTTAAAAAAATCTTACTGGGGATTTTCTCTGAACAGGAATTCTGTTTTCTCTGCACCATTATCTTCTCACTTCTCAGCTCTGTCAGGATGTACTCCTGGGCAGAGCTGTTTTGCTAGGCCAGTCATTAGAAAAGCCCACAACAAATAACCCAAAACATAAACTGAATATGAGTTTGTCTTGAAAATACTGATATTTGGGATACACAAGAACATTGAGGTGTTTGTGCTATTTGAGTATAGTCAAATCATGGTTCTATTCTTTTTCTTTGCAATTTTAGAGGCTGTTATGATTCAGTTGTAAGGTTCTTACAATGCCTCTGCCCTAATTAAGGTGCAAATGAGACCAGTGACAATAGTAAGGGTTTTATTTGATGGTAAATATGAGAGAGAGAAAAAGGAAGGAAGGAAAAGGAAAGGAAAGGAAAGGAAAGGAAAGGAAAGGAAAGGAAAGGAAAGGAAAGGAAAGGAAAGGAAAGGAAAGG
>JACBWW010000003.1:58523700-58553636 GCA_020086605.1 Lanius collurio
GCCTTACTCAGTTTTATTACCCCTGCCATACCAGTCAGGAATGACAAAGCTCATAGGATCTGTCTGAATGACTAGAAATATGTAAGAAATGACTAAAGGTTGGAAAAAACCCACCAAAACTGAAAAAAGCTCAGGTATCATCCGTCTTAATCCTGCCACTCTGGTCCTCACTGGTGATAAATCATGTAATTTTTTGGTGGCCATCTTTTCCAGGAGATCTAAGTGATATCAATTTCTTGTAAGAAGTAACTGGCCTCAGAAAAAGTATTGGGATGCTCAGATTAAACATGCTTTTTTCCATTTGGGATGTTCTTACTGTAGTTACAGTCTGTCATGGTTTAACGCCAAAGTGCCACAAGCTGCTTGCTCATTCTTCACCCACCCCAGGCTGCTGGTGGGATGGTGGTAGGGGAGAAGATTCAGAAAATGGAAAAAGCCTGTATTAAGATGAGAAAAGTTAACTAATTGAAATAAATTAATATTACAATAATAATAATTATTATTATTTCGGTTGGTGATATGGTAACTGATATTGTGATGATGGTGATGATGATGATGATGATGATGAAGAACAAGGAAAAGGAGAGAAAAAAATAAACCCAAGAGAATCAACTGATGCACAATAAAATTACTGACCGCCCACTAACCAACACCCAGCCCATCCTTGAGCAGTCAGCAGCAGCTCCTGACAAACTCCCCACAATTTATACACTGACCATCACATTCTGTGGTGTGAAATATCCCCTTGGCCAGTTTTGATCTCCTGTCCTGGCCATTCTCCTTTCTGGCTTCCTGTGAACCTGCTCACTGGCAGAACACGGGACACTGAAAGTCCTTGAGTCAGGGTAAGCTCTGCTCAGCACCAACCAAGGTACCATGATTTTGTCAACATTATTCTCTTACTCAATCTGAAATGCAGCACAGCACCAGTTGTTAGGAAGAAGATGAAATCTATCCCAGCTAAAGGCAGAACACAAACTCTGCTTGCAGACCCTCTTTTCAGCAGCAGTTGTAGACATGTTCTCTTTCTAGTCCTTCTGGTGTTTACAAAGTAGCACAGATGGTTTTGCATATGCTGTTTAAATGCGTCCACTCCATGGAATGCTTGACCACCAGATCAAGTACTGCAGAGCAGTCACAACTCACAGTTGGGGGCTGCTTCTCTATAGTGAAGTTGCTCTATCTTCATTCCATAATTCTTGGAACAATCCCATTGGCCTCCATGGACCAAAGATGCTATTTTCAGCTTTTTTGTCCTGCAGTGTGACATGAAAACATGTAATGATTCTGGAAGATGGAAAATCTGCTAGGATAGTGTTACAGGGCTCTATGTTCAGTATTGCAAGTCCCATCTTTAGGAGAAGTTTCTTTGGAGAAATCTGGACCTTCAAATGTGTTTTGTTTCAGAGGGATTTTACTGGTCCAGTCTAAAGGAGAGCCTACCAGCAGCTGATGCTCAAGAAAACAGGAGTTGGCATTGATCCTGGTTATATGACAGTGAAGTTCAAAAGCCCTGGCATAGCAGAGCCCATCACTGATCACATCACTAGTGGAGAGCTTGCATAGCAACTTCCCTCTGTTGCCTGAGGCCAACTATTAAATTCCTTGTCTTCCTGGGATGTCAATGGGTACAAATAGAACTAAGGTAACACAGGAAGTGTGCATGGCAACTGGCCTGCAGGCTGACAGGGGTGATTATCCCAAGCCATGATCTTGCTGTCAGACTAAACCCAAAGTATGAACCAAAGGTTTAATACAAGTGGAAAGTCCCATAAAATGTGGTCTTATGCCACATAAGATGCAAGGTGAAGAAGGACCAAAGTTCAAAAAATCTTGACTAAAGTCCTTTTTTTTTAAAAGAAATCTCAAATATGGACTTCCAGATCTGTATTTTAAACAGTCTTAATGACATGCAAGGACAGGGACTGTTGGGGGAAATGAGCAGATTGAGAAAGCAGCAGTGCAGATGGACAAAGCAGTGGTGTAGATGGGAAAAGCAGTGGTGAGATGGGCACTACCATAGACACAAACAAGCAGAATCCTGGCAGTGTCCTGGCTCAGAGCTCATATATCATGGCACCAGTGTCATTATTCTATGATTCAATGATCTGCAACTTGTAGCCCTACAGACAGCTTTAACTTATCATCCAGCAGTAACAAAAGTGTGCAGCTTCTCCTTTAGGAGTTTGAAACTACTGGCTAATCAACTTCATTTTTCAAAATGTGTGCCAAATTTCTTGTTTCAATTTGTGTGGCTGAAGCTTGTAGTCATTAATTCTTGTTATGCTTTTCTCCACTAAATGAAAGAATTCTATTTGTTCCTCATTAATGCAAACATTTTGTAATCAATTCACCTCTCAGTCACCTTTTGAAAAGCAGAACAGATTCAGTTCTTCAGGTTTCTCAGAGGAAGGCATGTACTTCAGTCCTCTAATTATTCTTGTAACAACTTTTTGTTCCAGTTTTCCCCAGTCTAACAGCCACATTGGGATACAGTGCTCCTCTCTTGCTTTCTCCTGTGATGTGTACAGACATAAAAAATAAATAAAGTTAGGAAATAAATTTAAAAATGGTCTATCTGTTCCTTCTCTATCACTAGCCAGTACAAATTCCTACTAATGTATATTACCTATGGCATCCCAATTGAAGTTTCCACTGGCTAACTTCTGCATGAAAATGTCAGAATCAGTGACTTTTCAGGATACAATTCTACCTTCCTGTGCTCTGGCTTTCATTCCTTTTCCTAGATTGGCATTTGGATGTAATAAGATTTCTTTTTGTCTGTTTGGATGGGTGTAGGTTAGCCAGAGATAGAAATTGTTCCATGTGACAGCTTCAGTCTCACAGTTACATATAATTCGGGCAAGCTTTAGGGCACCTGGAAACTATAGTATCATTTTAAAGAAACACTTAATTTCAAGTGGAATTATGCTGGAGTGAATGAGAAGGGCAAGGAAACACATCTTTCCCCCTTTCTTCTTTATTAGTGTGTGAATGTCTATGCATGACTGAGAGCTAGGTAGGACTGAAACATAGTGGTCATAGTTTTCATAGCTGTCCTCATTTAATAGTGATCTCTCTTCAGAACCATTCTTCTGCCTCTCTCCCCCTCTGCAAACTTTCACCATGTCTTGCAAATGTCCATTTATTACCAAGGAAATAAGGCACTGTATAGGTCACAGACAACAAATCCCTATGGTTCACAGGAAAAGGAAAAAAAATCTGTGCATGAAACCAGGACGTTTTTAATACAGAATGGAAATAAAAAAATATTTGATAGATTCAGGTCTTGTAGTGACAGAAGAAAGAATTTAATAGAAAGGTTATAAGGCACCACTGAGATGCATCTCTATGAAAATAAGTTAATTAAAAAAATGGCTTTCTTTGATTTCTATTTCTTTGATTCTATGCAATATCCATAACCAAATAAATGAATAAAATGCACAAGTTGTTTATTTAATTTTCGTGTCTTTATTTTTTTAGGGAAAAATCCTGGAGTTTCATTCTTTCTTCTGCTGTCACACATATATTCTAATGACATTTTAGTTTTTACTGCAGTGCAGCATGAATTCTTCTGCCTACGTGTGTTCAGCAACAAATACAAAACAGGCCAGATCTGCAGAAAAACCACTCTCCCAACCATATTTGACTCTTGTATTTACAGCAGAATTTCATTCAAAGCAAGCAGGCCCACAAGACTGAATCTAATTTTCTCATATCACTTGGAGAGTATAATGCTTCAGTGTTCACATTTAGAGAAGAACAAATTTCAAAGATTTTCTAGCACAGATCAACCCACATATTTAAATCGTACAATTGAATAATGAAATAGTTAAGCCAGTCCGGATGCAAAAAAGTTTGCAATAAGCTTTGCAGAGGGTAGGCTTACACAAGTACATTCACAAATGCAAATTATTTTCTGTATTGACAAAATTTTGCTTTTGTAGATTTATGGTAAATCTTAAATGTTTCTCTATTGCTCTGATTTCAAGAGAGAGAATAGAGAAATGAAATCTCTTTAGCACTTGTGTTTCCTCTCTGTATGCACCTCCAAATCTTTTGTTTGCTTTATGGCAGTAGTTACTTATGTCACAGACATAAATCCCAGCTGGACCAAGAGCTTAATAATTCTGCCTGTAAGACCTCCTAACCTCACCAGACTGAAGCAGGCAGTCCAGTGCCAATAATTAACCTTGGCTATGTAATATCCTCAGGAAGTTGGGTTATAATGGTATTGCCATGATGATGTGGAAGTTAACAACATGACATGAAGAGCTGACATGAAAAACGACCAATAGATTAATAATTTAGCCTTTTTTCTACCTGTAGTATCTGGCATAATGAAAGATATATTATCTCTGTGCCAGCCTTGTCAAACTTATATGCATCTTTAGATGAAAGAACAGCACAATCAATAAATACTTTCCAGTGAATTTTATCCATTATTTAAAAATCTTTTATTGTTGCTAGGTTTCCATCCTTGTTTCATATTGGAGAACTGCTCATTCTTACACTCATTCCACAAAAGCTATAGGATGTTTCTATGAAGTGTAACCGACTGCAGGTGAGAGATTAATGGTTCAAAAGTTGGTCCAATGGTTCAAGTACAAGACATGTTTTTTGTCTTTTGTTCTGACAGCAGAACTTTTCCAGAATTTCACAACCCAGCTAACAATCTCCTTGAAAGCATGTCTGGTAAGGTTTAATGGTCTTCGCTGGGATTGTCTTTCATTTCCTCCATAGTTTTCTACTCATAATAAATGTTTTGTTGTTATTATAAAGCAGCAGTTGGATTTTGTTTTCGTCTAGAAGACAAAGAAAGGAAACAAATGGAAGCAGTAGGAATGCTAATCTCAATTTCCAATTCCCATTTCCTATTTTATTTATTGTATATGTGAAAGAACTCAAGCTATTCACTCAGACTTTTAAAATAGGTCGAGAAATGTTTGGTTTCTGTTTTAGAGCTTGAAACAGAGCTAAAAATTAGTTTTTCACTAAATCCTTGGTTTATTCCACACTTCCTGTGTGACCCTGGAAAGCTGCTGCAGGGTGTAGGAGGTGAGTGAGTAATGATAGACTTTGACTCCTATCAGTGTCAGTAAGGCTGACCTCCAACTTCATAGAGAGTGTGCCACCAGGTTCCTGACCTTTGCAGAGCTTACTGAGTGAATGGTCATGATCCTGCAAAGGAGACATAAAGAAAACTAGTCTGTATCTAAATAAAATTGTTCATCTCCTGTTGCGATAAGAAGTGACACAGAGTCCTCAGGCAGGTGCAAAAGGGAGATCATTTATTCCAAAAAACAGCCCTTTTTTAGCAATTAGGCTTTTATCAGCTGCATACTTTTAAAATACAACAAACATAATTTAACCTACCGCTAAAAACCATAATGTAAACATATGATGGTTATATAACTTGTTTTCTATGGATATATAACATGTTTTCCATGGTTATGTAACTTGTTTTCCACCTGAGTCCTTACCCAGAATCCTTTTCTACTTAGCCAAAGTAACAGGAGCAGGCCATGATTTTACAAAGGCAACAAGGCCTTCATTTTATAAAGTTTTACCTACATGCAACATCTCCCCTTTTCTTTGGTTTTTTTTTTTTTTTTTTATGACAAGTGTTCATGTACCCTAATGCCAAAACAGTCTGCACCTGTAAAGCCATTATCTCATTAATACTATTGCTAGTCATCTGCTGGACACAGGATATGATACATGGAATACAGATCACAATAAATAAAACCCCATCAAGAACAACCATGCTGCTGACAAGAGACCCGCAGCACAGGGAAACAAAAAGAGTCCAGCATCCCCAGAGAGAGAGCTGCTTCTTCTGCTCTTGGAAGTGGCTACAGTTCCAAAGCTCTTAGGGCTGGAGCTCAGGGGCTGTGCTGTTCAGGCAGGCGGGAGTTCTTTAGCTAGAAATGATGACTTTAACATTACCAAATGTCTTTCTGGAAGCATGGAATAGCTGAAGAAGGTCAGCAGGAACACACCAACATGATGGTGGGTGCAGTGGGACACAAGGCTGCCTCTGTAAGCTTCCAGGTCACAGCCACGTTCCCGGTAGCCCTGCCCCTGCTCCTGCCTTGGCTACGAGGGCTGGATGGTGATTGGGTCATTTGTCCTTTCACTGGGCCTCGTCTTCTCAGAGGGGATCAGTGTTTGTCCAGACGAGCAGACAACCCCTTTAGACCTGCTGGCAATAAAACACACACTTACCTTCTCCCCTAGGTTAGCAGACCAGCTAGGCCTTGCCATTGCACACCCAATTGTGGATCCTTACATAAAACCTTTTAGAAATTAGTTTCACACACACAAATCTTCAGAGCACTATTGCTCTGCTGAAGATCAAAATTAATGATCTGCTTTTAAAAACTTTAGTGTAAATACTGTATTATCTAAATGTTCCTGAGGAGCCATATTCCCCCTTTGTTTTTTTGATAACATGCACGTGCCTTACGATGAACATGAAGGCAACACAAAAGTAAGAAAATGCATGTAATGAAACAGTAAACTCATGTCAAGCAAAAATAAGCAAAGTAATACATGTAATCAGTAGCACATGACAAAGTGATAATGATTAAGAACAATACACCCTCAATTGCCTAAATATTGTACTGAACTTAAACTTAACAGAATTTAAAATAACAGAACTTAAACTGAACACAATTAAACTCAACTTTGCCTAAACTTAACAGCACTTAAACTTGATAGAAATTAAACTCAACAGAACTTAACCTCAACAGAACTTAAATGTAGCAGAACTTCAAACGAACAGAACTTAAACCTGGCATCACTTAACAACACTTAACAGAATTTAGCCTTAACAACATTTAAGCTTTACAAAAATTAAACTTAGCAGAACTTAAAATTAACATCACTTAAATGTAACAGAACTAAAGTCCGAGTTAAGAGTGTTCCTTTAAAAGTTTCAGATTCAACAGAATTTAACTCATCCTGACTCCATCATTACAAGAAAACTACCAAAAATTTGTCATACAACAGCTAAACATCAATGAACAATATACAAGCAAACTACTGATTCATAAATTAAAAAGCAGCAACATGGATTTACTGGAGTGATTATAAAGGTGTGGCAAATACATTGTGATTTTACATAATTTAGTTGTGAGAATAGCTTGTAGTGGCAAATACATTGTGATTTTACATAATTTAGTTGTGAGAATAGCTTGTAGTTACTAAAAACATTATTGAAAATATCCATTTACAGTCAGGACTTTTCTGGTATAAGCACAATTTCACAGGATTTTCCAATGTGCAGCTGTACTAAAAAAACAAACAAACCAACATTGTATGTTTTTCAGTATTTTTCTGGTATAAGCATAAGTTTGCCAGGGTTTTTAAAGGTGCAGCTTTACTCAGTATTGCACGTAAAATCTGCTCAGTTTGCAGATGGTAAGATAGCCTTTCTTGATTGTCAGTACAATAGATTTGACCTAGGACTACGAAAGGTAATGGGATATGAAAACATAAGGATAAAACCTAAAGGACCTAGTCAAATAATACTGCCCTGTGTTTTGCACATGTAACTCTCTTAGGTCAGTGGGTGTGTAAGACTGACACATATATAAAAACCGCTATAAAGCCATGGTTTCAGATGATTCTAAAGGAGTGTGCTACTGTTTACTGCACTGTTTACCTTTTCCAACAGGAACAGAGAATATTAGAAACTCAGACAATGAGCAAATAACACATACTCATTGAGCAAGTCTGTTTTGTAAGGTGGTATCATCTTTAGTCATTTTTTTGGTCCATCACTGTACTTAAACTGCTTTGATATCAAGTCTAATTTCAATTTATAAGTTGCAAGGAAAAATAACTACACTTGAACCACTAAATAGCTGTACCTATTTGAAAAGCTGTCACATGTCTGTTCATGGTGAAATATTCACAATAAAATTACTTTATTAAACTATGGGGTAAAAGAGCAAGTGAACAGGTAAAGCCAGCACAATTCTGCCTGCCTTTACTGTGGAGAGTAGTAAATAGCTTCTGCAGCTAACAGTAATGGGGGCGTGAAGAAAAGAATGCTGCCATGGGCCTCACCCAGCTAATTGCTCTCAGCAACTTCTGTAAATCGTTCAGTGTTTTTACATCAGGCTTTAGAGTTAGTTGGTGTTTTCAAGGAGGTATCTACTGAATTTTCTAAGGGGTGACATAACGATAAGTGATGCCCTGAGGATAACAGGATTGCAAATATTTTTCCAGGTGTACAAGTTTCTAATTATTGTGGTAACAGCTAACATCATTATAACTGATGTTATAACAAAGAATCAGTATTAATTCAGTCCAATCAGACTTTTAAATCAAAATTCTTGAAAAGGCAGTATACGTCTCACATGACAAGTCGTACCAACCATGCAATATATCAGCATTTCTGCTGAAGAATTTAGACCTTGCTAAGCAGCCTCAAAGCAAGGAATTGCATAATGCTAGTGGCATGAAGAAAGACACTCCATACACAGCTCGCCTTGAATCTCTCCAATAAACAATCCTGTCAGAATCCACAGCTTACTGAAAATACAAAGTTACTTTCAACAAAAGACAGAAATGTTCTCTTGATGTAGTAAAATATATTTTTAAACATAAGTAATTTGCATTCATAAAGACACTGAGGTTGGGACAAATTAATTGTTTCTCAGAAGCTCCAAATGAGAGAAGTTTTCCTAACTATGTAATGGAATGCAGACATACTGACTTCTTGTAGGTTATTTTATATCTTCCCTTCCAAAATAACACATTCAGAAAAGTTTCTCGGCTGTCTTTGACACAAAAATTGTGGCTGTACTCCTAAATATTACACTCTTCAGATCGTATGATCAGTACAACAACTAAATCACCTGCAGGAAATCTAACAAAACCTACATCTGGCCTTGGACATTACAATTATTTTACCAGTAACTCCCTAAGTGGCAACCTTTTGCACATCACGAACATGGGAAGGTGGAGGAAACTCCACTCTCCTGCACCAACCCCTGCAGTTGTCTGACAATAGAATAACCCAAGTGCCTGCAACCAGGTGGGCACGCAGTAATAACTGACAGATCTCCGTGATTCAACACATCTTCTTGGCCTTTTCCAGTAGCAAAATGCCATAGCATCACCACCAAGACATCACCATCCCGTGTAGGGTATAATTCTACCACCTGGTCATGATTTATGGTTCTGAGGTTGGAAGGGTGGCCAAGTCAGGATAGCTTGGAGTTGGCTGATATGCTGTAGGCTAGCTCTGGGCTAGCGGGGGCCAGTGGGGCCATAGGGAGCTGATGGAGCCAAGGGGGCCACCTCTAGCAGAGCAGCTGTGGGGAGGGTTGGCACTGGGGGGCGGCCAGAGAAGGAGGCACTGCGGGGGGAGCTGGCAGAAGAAAGCCGTTTGTGTAGGAACTGACACCAAAGAAGCCACTGCAGGAGAGGCACCCTGTAGAGAACCTGCTGCGGGGGGCAGCATGCTCCAGGGAGAGCATCCTGCTCCCAGGGGCAGTGCCATGCAAAGAGGCTACACCAGGGGTGCATCAGTAGCGCCCAAAGGGGAGCATTCTGCTCTGGGAGGAGCTCCAAGGGGCCATGAGTAGTTCCCGTAACATCGCGCGAGCATTGGGTCCGTTACTCTAAGCTGAGGATTGATTCATTCCCTGGATCTGTTCCCTGGATTTGTGCCCAGGTTCATTATCAGTATCTTGTCCAGGACTTGCTGCCACAGCTACACACAGGAGTTTTTAACATCAAAGCCACTCTCATTTAGGAAACAATTACAAGGTTTTTTAACCCGTAATAAAAGTTGCTCCAATGTGGAGAATGTGCCCAATATCTTTAAGCTGCACCCATGCTCCTGGGACACCTCCCCGGTTCCCAGGATACTCACAGTCCCATGGTTCTTCATTCAGTGAATACTAGTGACCTAACCTTATAACCTGTGATGTCATCTTGCTCTCTGTCAGATTGTGGTCTGCAAATAAAGTCCCCAGCCATCATTGCAGGGTCTGAGCTCTACTTTCTGATTGCAGTTGAGGGGTCCGGGGTTGTAAGGATGAGTTGCAGTCCATCTCTTCATTGCAATCCAATATCCTGTTGTTCTGGGCCCACCGGGCTTCGTTGCTGGTCACAGTCCTCCTCCTCACTGTAATCTGATATCCTGTCATTCAGGGGCCAAATGTTGCAATAAGAAGTTACACAGAGTCCTCAGGTAGATGCAAAAGGGAGATCGTTTATTCCAAAAAAACAGGTGTTTTTTATCAGTTAGGTTTTTATCAGCTTCATACTTTTAAAATACAACAAACATAATTTAGCCTACCACCATAAACCATGATGTAAACATGTGATGGTTAGATAACTTGTTTTCTATGGTTACATAACATGTTTTCCACCTCTATTCCACCTGAGTCCTTACCCAGAACCCTTTTCTACTCAGCTGAAGTAACAGGAGTAGGCCATGGTTTTACAAAGATGACAAGGCCTTCATTTTATAAGGTCTTACCTATACCAAACAATTTCTCAGATCAGGACAACTAAATTAGGTATATCTACTTAGCTTTGCCAGGAAATATTGCTCACTTTCTCTGTGAGTAAAACACAGGATACTTTTTGGTGCTAGATCAATCTGATCATGGTCAAGGCACAAGTTTTCCAGAAATAACATCACCCTCCAGCAAGGAACAACTAGCACTGCAGAATAAATATCACAGATGAATTTGTGTACCTACTGCTGTTAGGTGCTGCAAGGCACTTGAAACACTCAGAAGTGGCTAATTACTGATGGCAATACCATTACCCCCACTTCTATATTGAGTGCTTGTCATGCTGGACACTCCTCATATCATTAGTGGTAGGTCAGTAATCTCTTGCTGATTCCAGTTTGCTCATCTGTCTACTTCTTTTCTAAGCACTGTACCATAATATTTGAGCAGGATGTCAGCAGAAGATTGGAGGGCTGATTCAAGATCATTCATGAGCCACAGTGATTGTACCAACATAAATATTTTTCAAATTCAAGACATTGATTTTGGTCACTATCAAAAAATGCAACAAAATCATATCTGTTATAGAGAGGGGTTTATGTAAAAGAATGTGAGGGCTTGTGGATAGATTCTGACATTTCAAAAATAAATTGTTTTCTCTTTTTGGGAGAATACATTCTGCTGTACATAAGAGGATATCATGCCCTTCCTGTTCATCATACAGAAAGTCTATTTAAGTTTAATTCACCCATTCAAAAATTCTAGTGAGGTTTGAAAGCATTTATTTTGGGCCATTTAGTCATAGTTCATTTTTCCTTATAAACTTTGTGAAATTTGTTCCAAATGAAAGAGTGACTGCAGTAAGCACTTATTCACAGGAGTCTGAGAGAAAGAATAACAGTCAGACGAGAAAAAGTTCAGTGGAAATCATCTAACATTCTCTACTGAAATGCTTGTGTACTTGATTATTTCTTGCTTAGCACCTACCTTAATGGTTAGTCTTCTCCTTTTAGACAAGAATGGAGAATTTCATAGAAAGTAAAAAGCATAGAAGATAATTCCCTCAAGAACAGAATAGGAACACATGTTGCCTTTTCTAATTTTTGACTGTCATAGTGAGACATTTGTTATAAAACAGCAATAGCTTTTCTGAAAAGTTGGAAAGGAAAAAAAGAGGCAGCAAAAAACACAGGCAGAGTCTTAATATTTTGATTATATTAGATACTTTTCTCTATATATGAATAATGAATAAAAAAGGAAAGAAAGAAGTAGGAAAGCTGGCAAGGCCCTTTAGTGATAACAGCAGCAGCTGGCTCACAACACTGTAGCCAAGTCATGGAGCACAACTTTCTCTGATGGACTATGTTTGTGAAAGGAAAGCTTCTTCTGAGCTAAGCAAAAAAGGAAGAAGGCTTTGAAATTAACTGGAGCAAGCTTTAAAAACAGAGAGTGATAATCTAACTTTAAAACACACAGGCATCAAGACAAAAACTTATTTTTTCTCATCTGGAGTGAAATCCTCCTCCTGCTCTCCCCCACACCATTGGTAACTGGACTGATGGGACCCTCACTGCTGGTTACAGCCTGGCCTGGTGCAGGAGCTCTGGACACCCACACCAGTGAGTCTCACCCACAGCAATCACAGGAAAATTGGTAACAGATGCTTTGCATAGAACAGCTTGAATGGTTTAATGTGTTCACTCATGCAGCCTACAAGCCACACAACACTACTCACCCCTTTAAAGCAAATGTAAGACTGAAAGAAAAAAGAAAAGTCCTAGAGATTTCAAAATGTTACAGGGCGAAGAAGAGAGATGTCAGAGACCATGGCTGCACAATTTAATTTCTTTTACGTCCTACTGTTAACTCCCTCTTTCAGACTGTAAAAGTGTAAGAACAGACCGATTAGTTAAGAATCTTGCATCCTCCAACTGTTTTAATCTGAAGGAATCTCCTGAAACTGACATGGTTTTCCATTTAGGAATACCCTAGATACATCTCTAACAGCCTTTGGAAAATTCCCTTTATTTTCTACCTGCTAATTTTGTATGAAATTAAATAAGAGAAAATTTAAACGTTTTATCTGTTGGTTGAGCCATTCAAAAGATACATTCCAATTCTGCTACTCTTATTTTCTAATGCAAACTTCAGAGATCAACTTTCAGAAGTTTTTGTTGATTTCAGAACCTGAAACAAATTGTTTTGCTCAAATAACATAGCTCCTTACATGTGTACTGGAAGTGGGACTGCAAATAGCCTTTCCCAAGGCTACTTTTCTCTCACAATATGCTGCCCTTGTCATCTGTCTGCTTAGTCTAAAGCCAAATTTTGTATATTTTTGTTCTGGAGGAGGATCATATTTAGAAAGATTCTTCTTTTTGATACTGAAAAACAACCAAAATTTTCAGTTGCTAGGTTGAACTAATGTAAGGTAAGATGATGGAAGAATGCTTATGGCAATCCAGAATGAAAAGCTTCTTTCTGTCACGGCCAGTGAGAAAAGCAACAGTGCAATGGGACAGCCATTTCTCCCAACTTCATGGTTACTTGTTCTGATACATAGCAGCCTGAAGAAAGATGATTTTATCTGATACACAGCTGTTTGAAGATTGTTTTATCAAAATTTTATTTAAATTACTTGTTCCTCAAACCCAAGAAAACAGATCTATCCAGGTTGGAAAGGAGGGGGAAATTTGCCTAATATATCGAGATTCCTTAAAGCCATCAAAGCATTGCTTAATTTAGCCTGTTGCTATGTTTCACAGTGTGAAACTCTGGAGGGATTGTTACAGAATCTTAAAAACTAAAAGATGTTAAGATGAAAGTAAGCAGAACACAATTCCTGATCCTCCATCCCTGGGACTTCATAGCAAAACCTTTCTGCTCCTGTGATGAAAGATATCTAGTTTTTGTACAAACATCACTATTTTCTCATTAGATTTGCATGGAAAGGTTGATTTTTTGGAATCCTCTAAAAAGTCCTGCAACATTTCAAGGTAAGAAGTGAGTGATGGCTGAAAAAAATTGATCATTAAAATAAGTCAAAGTCAATGAGCAATCAAAAGTAGAAATGCAGAAATCCCAAAGTGACAGGACTTCCTCAAAGTCATAGAAACCACTACTGGCAGCACTGGTCTCCTAATCCTTCTTAATACTTTCTCCACTTAGAATGAATTGACTTTGTGTTTGCTTTCAATTCTTGCCTACTGGCTGTGTTATTAATTTATTAACATTTATCTATTATTTATGTATATTAATTATTGATAGTAACTAACTTATTAATTGTGTTTTCTCAGTGAAAATTTGCAGTAGATCAACATTCAACTTAAACACATAACAAAAAATATTTGTGAATGGAATAGTAAGCCCAAAGAAGTGAATATTAGGAAGCAACTATTAAAAGGTATTAAGCATGTAATAATAAACTGCATGAATTGTTTATTTGCAACAGAATTCACTCCCATAACAATTCCTTTGATTAAATTTTTACTTTGGTTGGGTCCACATAGCAGTCCCAATGCTTTTCATGTCGTAATCTAACACAGCTCAAAGGTCCAATACTGCAGTGAGCTGCTCATGAAAAATTTATTAATCACTTACATTGTAAGATTATACACACTGTATTGAGAAAAAAATATATATATTCTTAGTTTATTAGTTTTAAATTATTCTCCTGCTTGTGTTTCAGATGCTTGACATCACAAGACATACTGGTAATTAATTTTTTTTTCAGAATTTCTTTTTTGCTTCAGTTATACAGAACCTTCAGATTCATTCCTTAAATTCTTGACTCCTGCCACTATTACCCTTGTACCAGCTCTAGGAGCTGAGAGAGTGGTGTAGTGCGAATTAAGTGCTCCCTGAGAGGTTTTTCCCTGACAGCCTGAAAAAACAAACTCCTCTTTTATTCATATGGCTAAGCGCAGCATGGAAGGAATGCTACAGTCTCCCTGAATAGTCCAGCAAGAGATGAGAGGATACATCCTTCATTTTCAGTGTCTTTTCCTAAATGTCTTTGATGACACCTCCAGAGTCCAATATTTGATGTGAAAGTGGTTTGTGTTGTGGTCACTGAGAGTAGAGTCAACCTTACCAGTTATTTCAGCCTTAAGTGATTTTTATTCTCTGCCCGTGTGGACTGAATTGGATCAATGGACCTCCTTTTGGTTCTCGCACTGAGGGTAAATGTTGTAGGTAAAGCAGATAAGTTGGGATACTCTCAGGGTTTGCTTCTATGAGAAGTGAATCAAATTAGCCCCTTTTGGCAATCTATTTAAGCACCAGAATATTTGGTATGCTTGTGTATTTAGAAGCTGGCAGAACTGAAGTCCACATCCCAATAACATTCTCATTTATCCCCTTCTGTAGGTAACATTTTAAACAAGATAAAAGATTCAATTCAATCTCAGGGCATGTGCACAAATATTCCATCTCCCCTTCCCTCTTCCTCCCCAGTGACTTAATTCACTTTTTAAACCAGAATAAACCGCACACCAGAGAGGGTTGTTGATACTTTGAAAATGAGGTGAACAAAGCAAGGAGAGTCCTTGAGGCAGCCTCAAGCAACCTGTGATCTGAACCTGAGATCTGAACAACAGAAAGGACCTGACTAGATGGGGCTTCAGTCCTTGAAACTGTGACCCCATGACATTCCTGTGCCTCTCAACTATGTGCATTTCCTCTTAAATCCTGGCATGTATTCCTTTTACATCTCTTGCACTTTTCCCTAAAACAAAATCCCACAACTGATTTTTTATTACCACCTCAAGAGCAATCAACAGTGCCTGAAATGTAATGCAGCATTTTGTTAAGCTTGGAAGTGGGATAATGATTATGTGGAGTCAAACACTGGGGCCAGGGCTAGTTTTCCCCTTTCAGATATGAGTAGAGAATGTTTCCCTCACATGCTAATGTGTTGTGTTGCAACTTCAGGCTTGATCTATGTTAGTATTTAAAGGCATATTATTGGAAAGTATTAGAGGAAGCAATTCAACCCTACAGACAAGTGGGGGAATTTAAAAGTGTTATTTCTGGATAGACTCCATTAGAAATGCACCAGCTGATACCTGTAAAAGCACAGCCTTCCTAGTCTCTGTGCTGCTTTAGAATGCATTTCCTTTGCATTTAATTCTAGAAAAGAAGTTCCTTGTTGCCACTTCCCACCCCAACAAGACACCAGCTGCCCAGGAGGCTGCATGAAGTAGATGGAGGCCCTGTAGAGAGACCTGGAAATATTAGAGTGATGGGCAATCAGCACACATATGAAGTTTAACAAAAACAACTGCTGGATTCTCCACCTGGGGCAGGGCAACCTTGCATGTGTGGACAGACTGGCAAAAGAGGCACTGGAGAGCAATGCCACAGAAAGGGTCCTGGTCATGTAAAGTTAAACATGAGACAGCAGTGCCCAGGAGGGCCAAGCACGTCCGGGAGGGCATCAGGTACAGCATCGACAACCCGGCAAGGGAGGGGATTGTCCCACTCTGCTGCAATGGGGTGGCCTCACCTTGAGTCCTGGGGACAGTTTTGGGTGTCACAATGTAAAAAAAATACAGAGCTGTTACAGAACATCCAAAGAAGGGCAACAAAGGCCACAAGGGGAAGCCATATGAGGAGTGGCTGAGGTCACTTGGTCTGATCAGCCTGGAGAAGAGACTGAGGGGAGACCTCATTGCAGTCTACAGCTTCCTTGTGAGGGGAAGAGGAGGGGCAGACATTGATCTCTTCTCTCTGTTGACAAGTGACAGGACACAAGGGAGTGGCCTGAAGCTGTGTCACAGGAAGTTTAGTTTGGATATTAGGAAAAGGTTCTAGACCCACAGAGTGTCTGGTCACCAGAGTAGGCTCCCCAGAGGAGTGGTCACAGCACCAAGCCTGACAGAGTTCAAGAAGCATTTGGACAATTTTCTCAGGAACATGGTAGGATTGTTGGGGTATCCTGTGTAGGGCCAGGAGTATTCTATTTTCTGTAATCTATAATTCTATAATTCCTGCTCTTGAGATGCCCTGCACGAAAGTCAGCACACAGCGAAGCACAGTCTCCACTCTCCAAGATGCTGCAGGGCCAGCTGGGAATCCTGACTTTGGGGAAGAGGAGGGCTGACAGGTAGCTGGAGGAGAGAGGTGCTGGCAAGCCTAAAGATGGTGCAGAGGTTGAAGCAAAGACTGAGTCAGAAAAGTCAAAATGGTTTAATTGAACTTGCTTATGATTTATGCTCAAGGTTTCCCATGGTGAAGCATCCACCCCTCTCCACGCACATGACACGCTCCTTCCTTGCATGCTCTGTTTAGCAATGAAGTCACTGACCTTTTCATTGTCCTCATGATGCTTCCAAGTATTGAATGTAGGCAGTTTCCATCTCCCAAATGCTGGCAGTCCTCTTCTTATTATTAACTATTTTGGGTTTATAGAAATTTTATAAGTCTGCTGCTGGAGGTAAGCAATAAGTGAAAGAGGATAAAAAGTATCAGAATACACTATTAGGAGATTACTGTGAAAAAGAACATTAAGTGGGAACCTAGATTTCAGCACAGGAAAGAATCACACAGGAAATGTCCTTCCTCAGGGAGGGTGCAGGCTCATCCATGCTACTGGATAATGGTTTCCTGACATATAATGATTTATTCTCCAAGATTTACACAAACTTGGAATTCCTTGTGGTCTCATGTTTTATCTCTTGGAGACATTGCACCCAAGAACAGCTTCAGAAGTTCCCAGATCTTGTTGGGTTTTGCCTGATTTCTGGCTTTGGATTTGTTTGTGGGGAGGCATAAAAATCGGAGAGTGTATTTTTCCTCTATTTTAAAGGAGACATTAAGGAGAAAAGCAAATATTAGAATATAATATCCATGTGAAGTGAGAGAAAAAAAGAGGGGATACAGATAAAAAAACACAAAACAAAACCCAAAAAAACAACAACAAAAACCCTCTAAAAATGCTCTAGAGCTGTCATGCAAAAGTAAAAAACAAAAGCATTTCCATTATGTAAGCTAGATCAGAAAATATTGCCAGTAAAATGTTTGTTTTCTCATTGCTTTTTCACCAGGAGGTGGGGCTGTTAAGCACTGGATTTATTTGGTGATGCACTGAAAAACTGTGGATAAAATGAAAACCATCTTTCTCTTCCTTTTCCCTCTGAAACTCATTGTGTAAATGTGAATGAAAAGCATAAACTTTTTAGATATTTTAAGCATCGATTTCATATGCTGATTCAAAAATTGAAATAACTTTAAAATGATTTTGCAATTGTTTAAATGAACTGCTTCTAGGAGTGAATTAAGTACCAATAGCTAATTAAAACATTAACTTGGGAGACTGGAAAGCTCAGGAGTTTTGTAATTATTACTATTCCCAAGTTCCTATTGAGTCTATTTCTAGGATAGCTCTGTAATTCAGTTATGAGGATTAAGTCACAAAAAGAAATCACAGGACATTGCAATGTGGCTAATTGCATAATGAAAAGATAAACACATTTAAGGTCACTTGATTCTAATTCTGACAAGCTGCCACAAGGGATGAAAGCAGCTTTTCTAAAGTAAAGAGCCTGAGCTGAGGGAAATGATTCTTTTTGGTGCTTCCACGGCCTGTTTCGTCACATCTGAGGGAAAAGCTCCAGACCCCTCTGGGATGGGAAGATGCAGACGAAGGAAGAAAACATGTAACATATCAGGGAAGTAGGTGCAGGCCTGAGCCCTCACCCTGTGCCCCAGCCACTGAGCCAAGATGCCTCAATGGCAGTGCCACTTGCCCCTCTTCATTTTCAGACAGAACATGTAAATGTTGAGGATGCATTTCCTTGTAAGAGATGTGTGAAGGGCATGTTGTCACTAGGACAGACTTGCAGCTAGGATAATTTTTGCAGGTAGGATAATTTAAAGGGATTCTTTTCTCCATCATGCTGTGCTGCAAGCACTCACCTAATATATCAGGAAATTTTGTTATAGCACTGTGCAGATCTGCTTCTGTACCTGCAAAGAAAACACTTCTGATAGACATCTCCAGAGACTGTCTGTCCTTTCCCTGTCCTCCATGTTCTAGTGGAAGGCATCCCTGCACATGGCACACAGGCTGGATTAGATGATTTTAAATTCCCTTCCAACCTAAACCATTATATGAATCTGGGATTCTAAAAATACCCTGTATACAGCCCACCCTGAAACAGAGCTAAAGAAAAGACCTGAAGTCAACACAGTGGATCTTAATAGACATCCAGTTAGGCATTCCAAGTGTCCCTGGTCACAAGATTTTAGTTGCATCCCCACAAACCTGCCACTTCAGAGGTGGCCCTGACCTGTTCACAACCCAAAGCCACAGTCAGGAGCTGACCAGCTCAGAGAAGACCATCAAGACATCAAGACACATTAACCAGGGAGCTGTGGCACAGTCATCAGGCAAGGGTAATAATCAGGAATTATTTCCAGCCACTGGTGTGGTGGAGTTCAGGAGTAGTGAGGGATCTTTGTGTCCTGTGGCAGGCACAGCTTTGCCAGCTCATCCAAATGCTTCCTCCCACTCACAGCACAGCACTTCGCTCTCCTCCAAGGTGACTCATGCTATGTTCACTTACATCCACAGCCCAGTGCCTGCCAAGCACCAGGAATAAAACTCAGGAATGTGGCCTTGGGTGTCCTGGTGGGATCTGTCTGCAGAGTATGGAGGGCAGTGAAGTCCCAGGAATTTGCTCTCCTCCATGACTTCATCTAGGTACCAAACAAGATGGAAATTCATCAAAAAAAAGGAGTTTTGTTATAGTCAGCTGCCTTGTGTTGTGCCCTAAATTAAAAGTTTTCAACCTCAAAAGATTTTGAAGACAAGCACATATGTGTGACCAATAGTTTCAATGATTAATAATAATAAATTCAAACAAGGGTGGATATCTTGTTCCCATCCATAAGTAGAGAGCAATAAGTAGGCAGTGAGAGTTTGACTGTCATATCCATATAAAAAAAATCAGGCTCTGGTCTATTAAAACCTGCAGAAGGGATATAACAAATAGATAAAGCAAATTTCTCTGTTCAGTGATTTTAATGTCTCTCAGTACTAGGAAGGAAGGGACTGTGCAGCATATAAGTTTCAATTCTTGGGCCCACAAATCACAAATTTAGTACTTTAATGGGCAAAGATTTCATTTGTTATCTCAGATTAGTCACTCCATGCTGTTTTTAAATGGCTCATCCACATACAGATGCCATATATATGCATTACCAAAATGTGCTGGTGATGTACAGTCACAGAGACAGAATCACAGGATCATTAGGGTTGGAAAGGACTTTTAGAGATCATCCAGTCCAACAGCACTGCCAGAGCAGGTTACACAGGAATGCATCCAAGTGGGTTTTGAATGCCTCCAGAGAGACTCCATGACCTCCTTGGGCAGCCTCTTCCAGGGCTCTGACATCTTCAATTGATGTAAAGAATTTTTTCTCCTTTTTCCTGAGGTGAAACATGTGTTTTAGTTTAAGACTACTGTTCTTTTCCTGTTGCTGGGCTCCACTGAAAATGACCTGGCACCACCCTCTTGGCACCTGCCTTGGAGATATTTGTATGTGTTAATGAGCTCTCCTCTTAGTCTTCTCCAGACTAAACAAGCCCAGATCCTGCAGTGTCTCCTCATAAGAGATATGTTCCCGTCCCTTAATAATCTTTGTGGACTGTCTCCAGTGGCTCCTTGCCTCTTTAGTACTGAGGAGCCCTCTCTCACTCACTGGGGCTGAGTAGAGCAGCAGCATAACCTCTCTTGGCCTACCAACATTGCTTTTCCTGATGCAGACACCTGAAAATACTTAATGCTAATATTGGGAAGCATCAGTACCATAAAATTCTGGTAGACCTGTGAGTGTCCACACCTTGATGCCACGGCACAGAGTCCAGTCTATATAGGTCAGCAACAGAACAAGGTCAGGACATACATACCAGAATATCTTGGAAGACTTTGAGCAGAAAAAAAATGTAGATTTATCTGTCTAGATATTAAATTCCTATTGTAAAACACACTGGACTGGTGGGAGGGCAAAGTCATAAGCTGTTCTGAGGAGGAGAGATATTATTGCAGTGTGATATAAAAGCTGCAGATGGAGTTTTACTGTGGCTTCAATGAAGCAAAAATATCATCCTACAGCACTGAACCCTTAAGTTAGAAATTTTGGGTATAGTGCATACTCAATTGACCATTGTGCATTCCTCTGCTTCTTACCTAAAACAGGGCAAAATAACTGACTTATTATTTTATGACTTAACTCTTTATTAGGAGTTACTAATTTCTTGGTTATCATTGGTAATTTGTTTTCTTTTATTTTAGTTTTGGTTTCTTCTTATGTTCAAAATACAAAAACCCAGTAAAATTAGAACTTATTTTAGTTTCCATGAACCGTTTTTTCCCCCTCGGCCAGCAGCAATTTCCTAGTCCTGAAACCTTGTTTTACCTCTGGCTAAATTTTCACACTCATTTAGTATTAAAATTTGACAAACTGGAAACATTAAAGTAGAATTATCATCAAGTAGTTCGAGGCTACAGTTTAATCTACTATAAAGCAGACTCAATCTGGTAGGGAATATCTTGTGGTAGATTTACTCTCTGTGCTTAATAAACTTTTTCATTACTTACAGCTTAAATAATTAACCACAGTTTATGCTTGACATTCCAATATTCTTTGCATACAGACATGGATAAACTGATTTGATTGTGACATTTTATGGGCAAACCTGCTGTTTTTTCTGCCTTACACATGACTGAGAAAATTATCAGGTAAAAGCAATAATATAATGATTCTAATTCAGGCAAGAGAAGGGGTGTAAGGTATAAACATATATTTGCATCCTGATTTTGATTTGAATCTATCCTTTTTTATGGTGGAAATAAGAGAAGATACTGTAAATTCTAGCACTTTTGAATCAGTAATGAAATAAGATGGTAGATGTCCATGAATTCCCAGTTCTGATGGTCACAATGTATTTCCTGCAAGGATCTTTTGAGCACCGACATTTACAGATATAGATTGGAATTAATCTATGAACTGAGGTGATGCAAGTTTTGATCAGTATGCTGTTGTCTTCCTTGCACCAAAAAGCACAAATCTGTTTCAAGCAAATTCTGTCCCCAGCTTGAAGTTGAGTGTAATATCAGTGCCCATGAGAAAGCCAACAAACAGCCCAGCTATGATGAATTGTGCTGTATGCAGAACACAAATGAAAAGGTGGCAACCTCAGCCAAAAGGAAATAAAAGAACAAAGTGTAGCAGATTTATTTTAAACATTCTTACAGGCTACTAGTAATGAAGAAAAAATGATGGACACTATAAAGGTAGCAGAAAATGTTCTTGTGAGCAGAAGTCAAAGTTCAGTTTGATTTTCCTGTGCCAGACTGTGCTTGCTGTACTGCATATTTCTGTGATGGTATTTATTATTTCATAAGTTTTCAAACAGCAGTGTGACAAAAATTGGCACTAGGGTACACCTAGATCCTGCTCCCAGTTTCTCAGATTTGAAATGGGCTCAGAGGAGACCTAATTTGGAGCTTCTCTCTGAAGACAGCACATCTCTGCTTATACCATCCATCCATTCTTTAATTGTCCCTATAGCCTGAGATCTTTGCAGTGATGACTTGCTTTAACATCTTAATTTATGCTGTAACAAAGTTCAGAGGTGCTTCTGTTCTGTTGGGATTCATAACAACTACTGAACTCACAATGGTGAAATAAATCCCAATAAACTGAATATAAATGCTCCCTCTAGCTGGAATGATTTCATAAATTATTTTGAGAATCAGCTAAACAGGAATAACACCTTTTTAATTGTTAACTTTTCCCCATTTTAATTTAACTGGAATTTCTTTTCTTTTGTTTCTTGTGAAACATTGTTGAGACTATCTCTCTAGAAGGAGGAAAATGTTTGATTTGTGTACTCATGAAAACCCCATCTCAGAATCTTTTTTGAGCTGCAACATTCATTGAAACAGGGCTTGTTTTTAATGTGAAGAAATGGAAAACAGCTTTTATTTTTATTGCTTTTGAATGGCTGGTACATATTTTTGTATTGATATCAGCAGATGTTACAGTGTGGTTCTGTCTGTCAGGGCTCAGTAAATGTTCAGTGGATGATGGACATGAAGCTCATGTGTTGTAAATGTCACTAGAACATAACCTAAAAAGAGCATTATAGATGGCAGGACATGATTGGCTGTATGCATATATCTGCCCTTTGCTTCCCCAGGGCATAATTTAGCAAGATATCCCTTCGCTATTCACCCCTACCTAATGTATTTCAAGCTGTAAAAATAAAATCATTCTTCTTCACCTTTACACCTAATTCACTTACTCTGTTTCATGGATGCTGACATAATCCAGGAGACATGCCATTCACTTCTTCAGAGTTTTTTTTACATTTACAGAGGTAAACCCAAGGATTTGGCCTAAGAAAGGATTCGATTCAGAGAAAGTTTGTTAGTGAAAAAATAAGTTTTTTCTCAGTTAATCAGATACAAAGAAATCTTGCACTCCATTATTTACAAGATTTGATGTATTTTTCTATTACCATGTGTTGGGGTTTTGGGAGTTCCCTTTCTCCTGAGGAATCCTTGAGGAATTTTCTCCCATATATGTTACTGAGGCAACAAATTCCTGAGTACTTGGGAGAAACAAAAGAACTGGCCACGGAGAGGAGGAGCCCATTTGGGGGCTACTGTCCTCACCTGGGTGTGCCTGGGACTCTACTCGGTGCAGAGACAGAGAGGCTGCCTTCTCATCAGCCCTGCAGGTTTCCTGCTGCTTTTCCTTCCTGCCAGAAAAACCCCGGGATCCCAAACCTGTCCTTCCCTGCCTCGCTGGGAGCTGAGCTGCAGAGCCTGCTACCTCCAGCCTTTGCTACTCTGTAGTCCTGCTTGTCCTGCCTCCGGGGATCCCTACCACAGCTCCGCAGCTCGATACATCTCGCCTGCCACCCGGAATTTGTGCTCCTACTGCGGCCCCAGCCTGCCTGGCCAGGAGAGCCCGGACAGACCCCAGGATCAGCTGCCCAGGAGGTTTGTGAAGCCTTTCTTCCATCCCTTCCCGGATCCCAGGCCGCCATCACTGCGTGCTCCCCGAGCTCTCTCCGGAGCGCCCCCTGCAGCCGCGGGGGAACCATCGCACCTGCCCTGCTCACCGGGAGCCGCCAGCGCCCCTGCCGGCTGTGACTGGAACTGCACCAGAGGGGAAAGGGCCTGACAGCCGAGAGAGGCTGCACTGGGTTTGTGCTTCTGTTTGCTGTCACCACTGTAGTTATTGTTGTTTGTTTGCCTGTTTATATATCTGTATTTTAGTAAAGAACTGTTATTCCTATTCTTTATATCTTTGCCTGAAAGCCCCTTAATTTCAAAATTATAATAATTCAGAGAGAAGGGGGTTGCATCCTTCATTTCCACAGAGGCTCCTGCCTTCCTTAGAAGACACCTGTGTTTCAAACCAAGACACCATGAAAAACTCTTTTTGTCTTTACTGTTTCAGAATGACAGAAGCCTTCTAATTTTTTTTTTTTTTTTTTTTTTTTTTTTTTTAAAGAGCTAGAGACCATTAAGCACCACTGAAATGAAAACCAAAATCCAACAGAAAAACTCAAAACCTCAGGAGGTGAAGGCCTTTTCCCACCATATGCAATATGGACTTGGTGTCTTATACATAAAAGAGAAAAAATAGCCTTTGAAAAAGGCACACGTGAGTGGGAGGAAGCCATAGAAATCAGACTTGGCCAGCCTGTACAGCAGAACAGAATTTTGTGGGTGTTCATACTTTCCTGCACCAAAAATGTAACCCACAAAAGAGGCACCAGTCTCTGCTCTCACTCCAGCCCTCACTCCTGTTTCATCCACCCCTGCTCAAGAAGAGCAAACAGAAACACCAACTGTTTCAAAATAGTAGCACATTTCAGTGTGATAAAAGACAGGAGACACAAAGTAGAGGAAGAGATTGGACTTCCTGAAAAACCCAAGGGACCAGCAAAGCTGATTTTCCGGGATGACCTTCAGTTCTAATTTGTAGCAGGAGCAACAAAGACATCTGGAGATGTTTGGCAGATCCCTTTCTGCTGGCAAGGTACCTCATCTACCCAAATTCCTCTCCCCACTCTTTCTTAGGTAATTTGGTTTTATGCAATTTAATTCGCCTGCCTTCACGTAGTCCTCAAACCTGATTCTTTTTACAATAGAGCCCCTTTGCAGTTCCTTGGCTCCATGAAGGGGATTTATATTTTATATTTGCATTGACTTGAAGGAATTCTGTCCCATCAGAGTGCTGACAAAAATAGTTTAGTGACTCTGCAAATCTGCCTCCATCCACTACATCTGGTTTACTTTAGTTTCAAGATCCCTGGCACAGGTGTGTTCCTATTCTCCAAAGAATTCATAGTTGCAGTGCCCTCAGCGAAAGAGCTCTGAATTCCTAGGAGAGACTAAAGTCATCTGTCAGTCCAGAAGGTTGCTGAGGCACTTTCACACCTGCTTAATTGCAGTGTGGTTAGGTTGGGATCACATTTCTGAATCACATGCAGTCCACATGTGAGCATGTGAGACTGCATGACTAGGCTTTCAATGATTTAGAAAGAGGTAATGTGGGATCAACATTCTGTAATTTTGGAACATATAAAATCTTTTACTCACCTGACAGGCCAGAGAAGAACTCATGAAGCAAAAATTGTGAGCTTTGTCATAAGTACTGTCTGGATAAGGAACTTCTCTATCCCTACAAAGCCATTGCTTGCATCCAGCTTGCAGGTGTCTTCCCATCACATAGAGTGACCAGTTCCTTGCTGAGTTCATCATCTGGATAACTGGTTATCATCTCCAGCTGGGGAACAGAGAAGTGAAGGATGTTGCACTTAGACACAGCATGAGATCATACGAGCCCCCTGCTCATTACTGCTTCTCAGATCACAAGATTATGCTATTCTTGTGCTGCACTTTGATAAGGCAGACTTTTTTCAGCCTTCTTCTTTTGTTTCTGGTTTCTTTTTATCTTGTTTTTGGGGGTTTTTTTTTGCCTCCACATTCTTATGCTGAATTTTAGTGTAGTGGTTTAGTTCAAAATATCTATTACTTACTTGTTTTCCTTCTGTGAGATAAGAATTAGGAGAAAGCAAAGGCAGACACAAAACTTAAAAGAATATAAAGAAGTTTATTAACAGACCTAAAAGGAGTGTGCAAAAAAGTCAGACTAAACCTGTAGAACACTTCTCCTTCCTCCACCTTTTTCCTTTCTCTCATTGACAACATAAAAAACAACCCTTGAGATTTTCAGTGACTTTACTACTTCTAGAATAATCTTTTTCAGTTCACTTAGGGAGAGGAGTCTCTCTTGCTCATGCTATGGAGACATCACCACAAGAAACAGTTCTCCCACGGTTTCAATGTCACAGCAAGACGGCCACCCATGTTGGTTCTCTGCTCACATGTGAAAGTCCTTTCCCTTAACTTACAGCTTACCCCACCGCTGTTTTTGAGGGTTCCTTTTTTGAGCTAATGGGGTACTAGTTTAAGGATGAGCTGTTCAGAAGCACAGATTCTCTTCAGCTATCTCTAGGAGCATCTTCATCTCTAGGAACAAAGGTTTTCTTCACTTTCATCTCTCTCTGTTCCTTTCTACTGAGGTCTGGATCAGTCCATGGCAGGCAGTGGGACTGTGCCCTCACCCCTGGGGCAATGTCAGCAGTGACATACCACTTCGCTGCTTCGGACTCCTGCCTGTCTGGAACAGCAGCGCTCAAGCTTCTCATTAAATCACAGCTTAAATCATTTGCTTATCTCAGCACAGGTACTTCTGCTCACAATTGCAGTTTGAATGCTCCACCCCCCATGCTTGCATGAAACTACAACAGGTATTCTGACGTATCAGTCCATCATCAGAGCTTTACAACAGAATTTCAGCTTCTAAGCTTGAAGCATCTCCTCTTTCTCCTCCTTCAGGGTTTCAGCTCTTCCTTCTTCACTGACTTTGGTGTCTCTATGGGGTCTTCTTCACGTGCCTTCACCTTTCCCTTTCCTCTGACCTGGGAGAGGATTAATGTCTGCAGGCTTCATCTGTTCAGGAGAAATCTTATAGCACTGAAAGGGTTAATCTCATCCAGGTCCCACAGCTGGAATTTCTCTCTCCCTGTTGGTTACACGATCTCTCCTGAGCAGCGGTCTCAGATGAATTTCAGCTGCACTCAGAGCGGGACCGGCCTGGCCGAGCTGCGCCGCGGTGCCGCCTGCGTGAGGCAGGGCTGGGGCACCGCGGGTGGAACGGGGCCGCACAGCCCCGGGGTGGCTGTCCCCAGGCCGGCTGTCCCCGGGGTGGCTGTCCCCGGGGTGGCTGTCCCCAGGCCGGCTGTCCCCGGGGTGGCTGTCCCGAGGCCGGCTGTCCCCGGGGTGGCTGTCCCCAGGCCGGCTGTCCCCGGGGTGGCTGTCCCCGGGCTGGCTGTCCCCAGGCCGGCTGTCCCCAGGCCAGCCCGGCCCACACTGAGGGGCCCGGCCCCCGGTTACCTGTCCTGAGGCTGGAAGCCAAGAGACGTTTTCCCAGGGTTTGCTTGTTCTTAAATGTGGATCACAGAGGCGTATTAAGCTTCTTAAGTGGTTTAAGAAAATTGCCAGTATTCAAAGTAGCCAATTGATTGGTTCTATCGGGTCGAGGGGAAGCTGTGAGCACCTCTTTGCTAGAGAATCACTGCTGTGGCTGAGGGAGCCCTCTAACTAAAAACCAAAATATGCTAAACCATGACATTTAATAACCTCTGAAACAGTGTAAGATGTGCCTTATACCTTCTCAGCAATGTTCCCTTGCTGCTTCTGTCCTTAATATGGATTTTTCAGGTTTTTTTTTCTTTTCTCAGGGGCATGGGCTGAGTTGTATTTTGCTCAACAAAAAGCAAAGAATGACTTTTCTATTTTTCTGGTTTTTTTTTTTTTTTTTTTTTTTTTTTTTTTTTAAATAAAGTCAGGCTATACAAGGAATTAAAACACTTTCAACCCAAGGGAGATACAAACAGTAGAAGCATTTTAACTGGTAAAGAAATGGCAAAAAACCCACGTATGGATGCAGCTGTACTGTAAATGAACCCTTTTTAACCAGTAAAGGAAAATAATCCACAAGATCTACAAGGAAGGCTCTAATCTATTGAGTTGTTTTTTTTTTTTCTGTATTATTCTATTCACATTACTTGACCTCCTGATATTACTGGGGAAGACACACAGGTTGAAAAAACTCACATAGAAATTGGATGACAATAGTTATACATAGCAAAAAATGAATTTTCAGTGAATATAAATCATACCATGCAACTGTGACATAACAAATGCATGTGCTGCTGTTACTTATAAGAATCATGTGTATAGGGATGTGAATAAAAAATGAAAAGAATGATTCTTGAGAAAGAAATAACTAGTTTTAGTGCAGAAATCTTACCTAATTTATCTAAGTTCAAGAAACTGAATTTCAAGAATATTTTAATATCTCAGACAGGAAGTTTAGCAGTCCCATTCTTCAAGGACAAAAGAAAGTATTCAGAGTGCCAGGGCCATCTTTTTTTTACTTCAATCAATATTCTGAAATATTTTAATCTATAAAAATGTAATAGGATATGATTACACTGTTTCCTTTCAATCTAAATACAGCAAAGATTATGTTTATGTCTGCTTAGCAATTAACTGTATTTTTTTAAATTTTTGCCCATCAAAAGCCTTGACTCATTTCTTTCTCATGCTTCTTATATTGTCTGATCCCAGAAATTTCTTAGTCTAAATGGCTGACCTATATTGCCTTATGACTTACTCCACTTATACTGATCTTGTACTCTCACTCATTCTGTCTGGAATGGTTGTGATATACAGTTTTCTATAATATTATTTAAGATGAAGAATTAGGATTACATTATGGATATACATAGGACCTTCCACTGGCACAGCTGTTCCAGTGAGTAATCACGTGCTCAGGCCCTGACCAGAACACTCACTTCAGGCAAAACTTTTCATAGTAGTCTCAAAATCTTCTGAATCACCCTATTTAGGGCCAATTTAGCCCACTTAGCCTAACCAGGATTTAGCAAAAATCAAGGACTTAGTGAATTTACTAAATTTAACAAACATATCACCTGTTCTGAGTTTCAGAAACCAGGTGAAAAATTACTGTGACAAAGTGCCAGATTCCTCTCAGACAGCAGGTGTTGTGGGATCATGACCACTCAACCTTGCCTGTGTGGCTGATCAGAGGCTGGATTTGCTTGAGCTGATTGAATTGAAAAGAGTTGATATAGAGAGGCTGAGAAAAGGCAAGAAATATAGAGTTCTAATTTATACAGTTACATTAGGTAAGTTCTGGAGCATGTTACAATTTTGATATTATGTTGCTTCCACCTAAATCTACATCAACCCAAGGAAAGCCCATCAATTGAGATCTGTCAAAGTCAAGGCTAGGAAGTTGTGTCATCCTGGCACTAGAAGGGCACCACTTCCCTTGCTGATGGAGCTGTTTGTGTTCTTAGGCCAAAGCACAGCATTGCCATCAGGGTTGTTGCTGGTCTAACATTCAGTTCTGCTTGGGCCACTGAAACACTTGGAAGTTTGATAAACACATAGGTTCTTTGTGCTCTTTGTGGATGTGTTTTTATCTTAATTATTCTTCAAAAAGCCCAAAGATTTCACCTATTTTAAATTTATGACAATATGCTGTGGTCAAAATTCACTATTATTCTAAACATTAATGTTGTGTCTTTTTTCTTTTAGTGAATGATTTAGAAAGCTGAATTTAGTCTGTTTAAAGGAAAGAAGTAAGGAGCAGATTTAATCAAATCCAAGAATCACCAATAGGGGTGGATATTTCTGATGCCATGGTCCTCCTTAATCTAGGAGAGAGAAGTTAATAAGAATCAGTGCTTAGAAGACAATACCAGACAATATAATTTTAGACACAAACCTTAGCTACTAGCACAGAGCAGAAAATGAGGAAAAACCCTCCCTTTTTTTGTTTAGTCTCTCGACTAATATGTTTAAAAAATGATAGTCCAGATACAGGAATTCCAGAGTGAAAAGCCACTACTTGGGTTGGCCAGGAGCTCAGTTCAGATCAGTGTTCTGTCCCTAAAATTCACAGCTCTCTGAAGTGAATCATGGGTCCTTTGAACAGACCCCAAGGAAAAGAGCACAGAGACATAGGACAAACAAAAGTTGGAAATGGAGAGCAGAGTGAGGTGATGCATCCTGTGTCATACCGTGGGTGGGAAAAATCAAAAATAAAAGATAGTCTTCCTGTTTCTCTGTGTATTTCTATATTTGTTTGGCCACAGAAACTATTATAGTAACTAGGACTTATCAGGAAAGTGTTTTTCTTTTTTTAAAACTATTGATTTTTTAGAAACAACTGAAGACTATTTCAAAAGCTTTGGCTAAAACTCAAAAGTTCTGATATCACAGTATTTGCAGTTTTCAGTCACTGTGCCCTCAGCAATTTTTAATC
>JACBWW010000003.1:58553646-58588924 GCA_020086605.1 Lanius collurio
AAAAAAAAAAAAAATTCTTTTTAGAAAACTAAACCAAACAAAAACCCTTTCCCTGAAAAATTAGTTTCTTAGCCATGAATAGGGTGAATTTGAGGGTATTCTTCTCCAAATGACCATTTATGTAAGGAAGATGGTTTTATCCAAACACTCTTCTTGTGAGTAGTAAACAGCTTTTTATATATTATTCACTCTGACAGCTCAGGCCCATGGGATTCTTCCTTACCTGATATGGACCTTGAGTAGACATGAGGCCATTATGACAGTTCACTTACCTGGAAGAGAGCAAAAGGTAGTGTATCCTTTTGGCAGCAGCACATCACTTTTGCTACCAGTCTAATTTTACTTGTTATTAAAACCAGTGGTTTGGGAAACTGGAGGGTGAAGGAAAGTTTTTACAGACTATGAATCCTTTCTGCTTCTCTGGGTAGGACTCACTGTACCTAAGTTTTATTATCAAAAAGTTCAGCATCCAGCTCACTTAGAATCTGTGAAGGGGAGAAACACGAGATAATAGTTCATTTCTTCTGTCTCAAACACAATTTAGGATGGGATTAGTAACTTTTTATGATGTGTTTGTTGATTTGCAAGTATTAGGAAAAACAAAAGCAATAGTTTAGACTAAATGTTGGGGTTTTTTTCAGCTACAAATAGTAACTGAAAAACTGACCAGCACATACCATGCTTTTCACATATTGTGTGGACATCCCTTCATTTTTTTGACTTCTCTGATGAGACAGATACTGTGATGCAAAGCACAGCCTCCTCTGCAAGTGTTGCCAAAGACAGAAGCTGATTTGATTTCTAGAATCATATTCAGTGTATTTGAGGCATGAGTTTTCTCAAACTTTCACAATGATCAAAGGCCCTGCTTTTGATATTAACTCTGTATCTGCAAGAACATTGAATTGAATTAAAAGTCAGTATCAGGTCATTGAGTGAAAACTGCTGTGTTGGAAAAGTACCAATCTTCAAAAGCAAAATATACTTCATATCTGTGAAAAAAATAAGTTATTTACCTTAATTTGAAAAATGCTATTGTTTTCACATTTTGTGGTGCTGTTTCCCAGTGCAAGTACATTGGTAGGTGAGATTCACTTAAGGCCTAATTTCATCGCTTTAGATAGAACAGGTCTTGTCTAGCTGTGAAATTATCATTTATTTGCTAAGTAGGCTTTGTGCTTCTGCACTGGGTGAAGTTAAAACATATTTGAATGTCCTTTATATATCAGGATTTTACACTTCTATAGTAAATCCTGTTCAGAGAATCCTTTTTCATTTTTTTCTCTCTGATTAAGAGAAAATGCTAACACTGAGCAGTGAATGACAAAAGAAAGTACTGTTTTATGCTAATGGATATTTAAAGCAGCCCATGAGATAGAAACAATTGGCAACTACTGAAAATGAAGTCTCACAGAGATTATGCTAATAGAGAATTTAATTTTAAAAAGATGAATTTTGATATTTTCCCACTGAAGAATTGTAATTACTGTAAAAGTCCAGCAATAAACAGAATCTAATGACTGATCCTATCTTGTATAACTTACTGGTCTTTTCATAACATAAATATTACATTAATTTTCATCTATAAGAAAACTGATGTGATCATATAGATCAAATTGAATACAATAGGTATGATCAATATACTTGAAGTGCAAAAGCACCAGAGAACTGGAAGTTGCTTAATGTGAAGCCAACAGATCTTGAAGGGAGACTCCAGGAATTGTAGAGTAAGAGTGTGAGACCCAGTAGTACCTTTAATGAAGAGTAGAATTGATGGACACATGGATAAATAGTTGGTGAGTGCCAAGGTATCCTTTGGGAAAAATTCAACCCTTACATGCCTACTGAGGTACTTTGAGAACCAATAAATATGTGGAGTTAATATATTTATTTGGACTTGTTAATATATTTATCTCAATTTCCACGAGACATTCAATAAAAAAGCCAAAGAAATGTGTAAAGTAATCTTCCCAAAATAAAGCTGCTGCAGTATAAAATGGGAGTTCCTTTTCTGGTTGAATAATTTTTTAATTGTTAGGAAAAGTGGGATAGCAGAAAGCAATCAGATTTACAGCAAAGGTAGTGGTGAAGTTCCCCACTGTCTATCCTGGGAAAGGGATGTGAATAATGAGGCAAACATTTGCTAATAACACTTAGTAATTTATGGTAAGGAAGGCAGGGAATCTGATGGCTTCTGGAAGATATTGCAACACTGCATAATGAAGCAATAAAATGACAGATGACATTTAATGTAGAAAAAAATTTACATGATGCTCAAGCAGTAACACTCCAAACTTTACATAGGAAATTATTGGTTTTTACTGTTATTACTCAGGAACAAAACCTGGGGTTAAAGTACATAATTCTGTCGAAATATTAACTTACTGATAACCAGTGTCAGTAAAGCACGTAGAATATTCAGGATTATAGGGAAAAAAGAAGTTAAAGAACATAATTATACCACTGCACAGGCTGACAGTGTGTCCACATCTTCTGCAGGGTATGATATTCGCCAGTTGATATGCCTTGCCAGTTTTATATTAAAAAAAAAAAAAAAAAAAAGTAGCTTTAAATCAGAAAAAAAGGGATGAAAGGTCTGGACCAAGTTCTGCATCCTCTGTAGGGCTGGCCTTTTCAGCCTGCAGACAGACAGTTCAGGAGGTTATTACTGAGACCTATAAAGCATAGGTGTCCTAAAGAAGATAGATGGGGATCAATTGTTAATTGTCTTTTCCGGTACAAAACCAAACTAACTAATAGGAATGAACCCAAAAAAAACTAGCAAGTGGCAAATTGAAAAGAAATTGAAGAGACCAGCTTTCCTACAGGATGGAGAATCTTCCCAGGCTGCTATTTACAAGGACAGCTGTCTGTTTCTGGAAGTCACTGAGCCATCTAAATGAATCTATGATTCTATAAACTGCTGGAGACAAGGGGAGTATTTTTGGGAAGTATTAGTATTTGCTGCATAATGCAACCTCCCAAATAGTCACTGTTGGTCACTGTCAGAGATAAAACAGTGGAATAACTGTATCACAGTTCTGACACAATATGCCTATTTTTATATGGTTATTATCAGATCCTACCTCCTGCATGCTGTGGTTAAGTGTAGATCACAAAGAGGTCATTTTTTCCTTTGGAGACAATGCATTAGAGTGATTTAAAAATAGATGAAGTATCCAAGGAGTATACTTGAAAAAACCAAAGTCTTTTGTAAAAGCTTTAGAAATTATCACCTTATACGTACTTTTTGAGGGTCCTAAATCATTTAACTTTCTTTGCAGTATTTTCTTTTAATTCAGAAAAACAAAATCTTTTGTTCAATAAAGCAGAAGTACTGAAAATAATGAGACTTTTGCATAAATTAAAGAGGTTTCTGTAATTTTCTGCAAAGTTAGTAAGGTTTGGTATATCAAATTACTATATGCCAGTTGTGCTTTTCCAGCTGTTGGTGAGGACTCAATTCAGCCAACTGAGTTTAAGTACTTAGCACTACTTCAAAGTGGCTCATGGTCTCTGAGAAATCCTCAGGGGTCTGCCAGATCCAACACAAAGGTCAAGCCAGACATTTCTGGAATAGGGACCTGAAAAGAGACAAGACAAACACTGTGGCACAGCAAACAGTGTCAATGGTTAATTGCAACAGAACTGTCTCTGTTGCACCTAAGTGATCCCTTGTGATGTGATAGCCCAAAATATCAGTGAAACTAAATAATCGGCCTTTTTATTTGAATTAAGAACATGCAGATGGACAATCACTTACATTATCCCATTTCTGTTAGGATGCCATGTTGGTCACATGTCCAAATGTACAAATAAAAAAAAGTTCAGGCTTAATGTCCATTGCTAACCAACTTTCTCAATCCTTTTTTGTCCTTTTTCTAAATACCATTATTTTCTCTTTCTGTAATGTGATAGAACATGCAGAATCCATTAGTTGGGTGAAGTGGTTACAGTTCTGTATTAGTTCTTAATGGAGCATACTGGCATAAAAGTTAATTTTGTATTTACTAGTAGAGATATATTCCAGTAGAACAACAACTTCAAAGAATCAAACAACAGTGAGAATTTGTCTTAAATGAAGAATTTCACTGAATGGAATAAGAGGGAGAAAAATTTTAGGGAGACTTAGTTAAATTTAATGAGGTAGAGCATCTGAACTCCATTCTACCCAGGTGGCAGCAGCAAGATGTGCCACTGACAGCAGTGAAAGTGCAAATGTAGAACACAGCCATTATTTTTCTGAAGTAAACGAAATTTTATTGTATTCCCCTCCTTTCCTCCATCTTTTTAGCCTACTTCTACCAATAAGGTATCTGTTGGGCTGCATGTTAATGTGATAACAAAACTGTTACAGGCCCAGTCACAGAATGTACTCATTTTCCCAGACAAGGTGTGAAAATAGTGTTTCAGAGAGAAAATCTTGAGAAGAATCAGTTTCTGGGTATTTTACTCTTCTGCCTCACACACCCCACGTGCTTTAACTGATCCAGTGGCCATAGCACGGAAATCTGTCATCACTGCACTACCAATCCAAGAAAAATTCACTTCTTTTTTCCAAAAATTGTGACTGGCCACAGAATAGGACTGCTAGCCACTCCAGAAGGCACACCAGTTTTGCTGCCAACACAGCATCTTCAGGTGCAGGGCATCAGTATCTTCCCAATGAGAAAAAGCATGAATATTAGCACCAGTGTTTACAGTGGTATCTTCTGCAAAAGCGACTTTTTGTAATGCCATTCTCTTACCAACCCCACTGGGATGACTCACCTAAGGACTGCTCAGGAGAAGCCATGTGTGTGGGAACGGGAAAAATCCCTCTTGGTTCTTATGCCTCAGCTCACTTCTATTTGTAACAGTTGGACGTCAAAATTCACAAACAATTTCCCTTTGCTGTCAAGGGCTGTGCAAGAACAAAATAATAGCACACATAGTAGGGCATTTAAATGTGACTTGGAGAGCATACTTTGGAGCAGGCTGATGTTAGATAAAGTACTGTATTATCTTCCAATATCTTCCATATGCATTAGAGTATGGTACTATTAGAATGATAGTAATGCACTCACTGTCCTATTTTCTTAATCCTTTTGCTTGGGGAAATGTGGCGTGGGTGGAAATCAAGATTAAAAGATAGGAGCCTAGATAACTGTGCATAGCTAAGCCCTGAAAATATTAATTTTTGTCTTTGAACTGCACTAGTCATGGTGGGGAGTAAATTAATGCAGGATTAGAAACACTGTTTTATACAAGATGTGATACAGGGCCAAACTGAAGAGCCTTATTCCCTGTTAATTAAACCACACAGTTCATATTGTTCAAAAAGAATGATTTAAGGAGGAGAACTGCAAATTAGAAAATGTTTTTTTCTGGTTATGTGTAATTTTAATTAACTGGAAATAAACTAATTTGACAAGTGTTTCAAAACACAGAACTTGTAAAGGGAGAGTTGAAGGTTATGCATCATCTGTGGGTTATATTTTAAGTACAATTGCATTAAAAAAAAAAAAAAAACAAAAAACAAACCCTTGATAAATACTCTAACATAAGACATTTAAAATATTTTACTGTAAGCTTTTTATAAAAATTGTTTTTACTTGGCATAAAATTAATGGTTAAATATTTCCTAACTCCACCACTAAACATTACAACACACATAATTGACCATTTCATTTTGTTTTAGTCTGAATTCTACAAAAAACACTATGCAATGAAATACAGCTCACCTATCATCATCATTCTAGAGGGATCATCCTGTGCTAAGGTGTGACTCTAACATAACTCAGCCTCCAGAAGTAAAAATCTCACTTCAGTGATGAAAGGAGAAGCCTAAGTGATTAATTTAAGATTTGAGTATCAGGAACAAAATAAAATTAAAAAAAAAAAAAAAAAGGAATCCTACCTCTTAGATTATTGATACCAGCTTTTTTCAGGCAGATAACTTTCTACATTACATTTGCTTGCTAAAGAATGAAAATAGTGATTCATGTCATGTTAGATTATCTGCAGAATTCAGTGGGTTTGGGTCTCCTTGGGATTGAGGATGTAGATGTTTCTCTTGTGAAAATCTAAGATCCTGCTTCTACATCATACTGGAATATCAGCATCTCCTAAGTATTAAATATATGCTATGAATAATAGAAAACATAAAATTGGAGGTAAGGCATTAGACAAGTAGCTGAGAATAATGCCTTAGTATCTTCAATATCTAGATGAGAAAAGATGAAGATAAACATTTTATTCTAATTGGTATCTTACATTTATTTACAGCCAATTTCCCTCTAATTTGATTTGTTTCCATTAAGTGTATCTGTTACTCTCCTTTCCTTCAACAATGGTACTTAAAATTATCAATTATTCCCCATTACTTGAGCTTCTCAGGTTGTTTTTTCTGCTGTGGAGAAAAGGAATTTTCCCATCCTAAGACTTTGTTTACTTAAGATTTTTAAAAGGTCTGTAGAAACAGACTGGCCCACTTGGCTCTGGAAGGATCACTCTCTATGGATTGCAACCCCATGATTAAGAAACAACTCTAGGAAGAAAGAGGTCCTTAAGATATGTCTAAGAGAGAGAGAGCAGAAGAAAGGCAGTGTGTTAGTCTGGTCAATCTCCCACAGTGCTGTCAGATGGGAAAGGTTGTGGACTTGAGGCACCCAGCTGGTAGTTCAGTGGAATGAAGGGAGGAAGGGGAATATAAAGTGCTGAGTTACCTGAGAGTGCTTAAAGAGAAACTGCTTATGAATATTGGACATTTTTCTAGACTGCCATTTTTGTTTGTAAATTGAGTATTTTCAGGCTCAAGTAGTGGGAAGAAATATTTCTGACTCTTGGAAGTCACAACATTATGATTACTTCATGAAGTGCTTGCCCTTTGTAATGCCATAAACTTTGCTTAAAATGACAGTTTTTAGATACTCATAATTGTTCCCTGAGCAGAGAGGTCCCTGAATCTTTCCATGTGGAATTTAATTTTTTCATTACAATTCTTTGAGCAGCCACGTGATTGAGATTAGGGAACAGATCCTGCAAAAAATATAGCAAAGTCTTCATCTGAAGACAAAGCTTGCTTACCATAGAGCATTCCAGATATTTTTTTGGTTTTTAAGGAATCACTTTTAGTTAAACACAACACTATACGCATTTTTTTTTCAAAACAAGCACTAAATTAAACTTTTTTTTTTTTTTTTTTAAACTTTTAATACATAGGGCCAGTTGCACAGGCAATTATTACCTTTCACTAAGTGATGTCAAGTCTTCTTTGAAAAAGCCTCTTAGACAGAAAGTCTGAGGTATGACTAAAGATTTGATCAAGCCCTGATAGTTAGTTACCTCAGGAGGTGAAGCCTTCAAACCTTTGTCACAGTCTTTTGAAGCAGAATCTCTTGATCAAGTCAGTCAGTGCAGCCTGGGAGCTGGAAAAGCTGTGTCTCTTGACAATAGACCAGGAGTAAAGTAGGATCCTTGAAAGATGAGAAGAGCTTCAGGGACACAGTGATAGAAAAATGAGCAGGTTTAGCACTTTAGCCTCATCTCAGTTCAATCTGTAACTCTTCCTCTGCTAATAGGAACAGAATTGTGTAGAGGAACATCAGGAATATATGAGGAACTGGCATTTCCTTTTGCTTCTGAATTTCTGTTTCCCAGAGGTGTTCAGATATTCTTCTAAGGCTGCCATGATGTCCCCCAGAAAATGTTCCTATCTTGAATCAGTGGAAAGTGTCATAGTGAGAGCCTTTAGAATTGGTGACAGATGGGGAGTATAGGGTTTGTCTATATTTATGTTTATTAGGGAAGGTGGGGAGCCCATTCTTTACTAAAATATTGTAGATCACCTTTTCTAAATGCATGCATATGTGTATGTTCTGATTTCAACACAATGTTGGGTTTTTTTTATTTGACTATGACCACAAGTAAATACTGAAAATGGTCTACACTCAGTCAAAATAAGAACAGATTGGGACAACATAGGATGAATGTGCCATTATGAGTGAATGTTAGTCTTGCAAAAAAATCAGTTTTCTGTGTAAACAAGCTGTGCATTTCTCAAGGGAGTTCTGTTTGGATACTCCAGCACTGGCCCTAGGAAGGTTAGGATTACCTCTAGAGTAGCAAGATATTTCTGTGGTCACACCTTGCCCAAAATTCCAGAGTAGTTTACTTTCAAGATGAGTGTTTCCATACATTCTGGTTGTTGGGGAAGCTGATGGCTGTAATAACTCCTTCATGCATGGGAACTGTTGAAAGTCAACTGGTTGGTGACAGTCAAAATGGCACCAGGGACACCCCCAGTGACTTATCAGAGTAGATGACTGCCTGCCACTGCCCTGGCACTGCTTCATACACAGGTATAGGCACTGCTTGAGAGAATTGAGGTCTTAATACCATGTACCCAGTGGTTTCTCAGGTGTCCTGCCTTCTCAGAGCTCTGAACTGGACTGTGACTATGGGTAGCTTCTTAGGGTCACCAGTACCTGAGGAGACAATGCTCCTATGTGAGATTTTCACAAAAAGTATGTTTTAATGTATTTGTTTAATAGCTGCCCACATTAGGACTAAACTCACAAGGCTCCCTCCATAATCCACACAGAGAAAAGTACCCTGGCAGGTTGATTTGGGGCATCTAAACTAAGCCATGCTCTGTATTGCCATCTAGAGGGGCCATTTTTTTGAGGGGGAAAAAAATCTCCTGATCAGGAATTCCTCTTTCTCACCAAATTGCATGAAAATGACTTGCTTCTACTGGCAACTCTGCCATCATGACATCATGATTGAGTTTTTCACCCTCACTCAAAGTAGAAAGACATTTTGGTGCTTAAATGGATTTCTGAGTCACTCAGAACCAGATTCACATCTTCTCTGAAAAAACCTATTTGTAAGAGAATCTGTCTCACCAAAATGATGACAGCTATTTTGGAGTCTCTGAAGTGCACAGATGCCAAAGTCTCCATCGTGGCACTGCTATGATTTGGGGTATCTGCCTGCAGACAGCTTAGGAACTGCAATTCATGTCAATGAACCATCTGTATTCCTGTTTGTTCCTATGCCTTGTTCTCTTTATGTGGAAAAGCAGAAGTACTTACAGCACTGTCTTGAAATTCTCTCTTTTAAAAGGCCATTATTTAGTGAAGGTGGGGTCTAGTCTCAGAAAAGCCACATTTCTTATTAAAGCTGTAGTACTTCTATAACTAATAAATAAAAGCCAAAATAATAAAGAAAATAAATATTAAGAGTGAGACTCATACTTGGATTCTCCATTGCTCAATGCAGTTTCCTCTTACCTGCTGTAGGCAAAAATGTTTTCTACAAAAAGTGTCAGACAACATATGGGCTCTAAAGTTAGGTGTCAAATCAAACTTTGGCATATAATGTGATTGTCCATATAGCAGGGAAGTATAAATGAATGATGCAGGTGCATGCTACTGTTGGGTAAGAGCCATGATTGTGAACAGTGTCTATTAAAGACCAATATTATGTTTGTCTTAGAGACCCAGGGCCATGGATACACAGCCGAGATTGATAATCCAACTCTGCTAGAAATTCCCTCAGCCTCAAGTTCTTCATGTTTACCAACAACTTTTAACAATGTGAAAGAGATTATAGTCCCATTGGTCAGCCCTCCTTTCAGACTATCAAACACATTTGAGACACTTACCTGCCTTTCAGAGAGCTGCTGGATAACGAGATGGCCTCTCTTCCTCCAAATCTTCAGAGAATTTCCTGTAGAAATCTGGGTAGGAGGCTGACTCTGACCTGGAGCCTTTGGAAAACCACCAGAAGGCATTGACTAAAATATTCCTTTCATTGACTTCTGGGAGCAGGGGGAATCTCAGGTAAAGAGATGACAATGCATAGTCAGTAAAAGAAAAGGTGTTAGTGGTTAAGAGAAAGTAAAACTGGAAGAGGACACAGGACACAGATTCAAAATGGACCTGTATGAGACCTGGAGAAGTTGAGCAGCATCAGAAGCAGGAGCACAAAGCTAGAACCAAGAAGAAAAGACAACTTAAAACAAGGGCATGAAAAGGAGCTTGAATCTCCCTCATCAGAACTGGCAGGCAAAGGTACAGCAAAGATAGCAACTTTGACTGCAAAACCAAAATGATTTTGACAGCAACATCAGAATTATGTCAAATGCAACAAGTTAACCACTCATTCAATTTAGCTACCCAAATAGAGAGAAGATTACACCAAATAATTAATACCTCATGTCAACAGTCAAAAGCACAGTAACTTTGAAATGGATAATGCAAAGCAGAAGGACATTTGCCAGTATCAAAGTTGTCAATCATTGATTATAAGAATTTTTGGAATAAGGAGCAAAGAAGACAAAAGAAAATGGGTGAATGACATCAAGAGTGAGAGCTGTTTTCTTGACCTGATAGTGTAGTTGTATACTACTACTTCACATAAAATATGTGCTGAAAGCAATCTTAATTACATAAAAGTTTAAAAGAAAAAAAAATATCAGAAGCAGTGGATTCTTGTATTGTTCAAAGAACAAAACCAGCTTCAAAAGGAAGACAGTAAGCCTTCAAAAAGATGAAAAAGACAGACAAGTGATATAAAAGGTGCACAAGAATGCGAAGGAAGGGAAGTACGAGTGATCTTTATGACTGGAAGTTTCTTCCAAATCCAGACATAATTCAAGAAAAGGGGAAAAAAGTTCCTGAGAGAAATTTAGATCTATATATGAGATATAACAAGTTGTAGTTGAAAAGAACTTCAATTCCAAATTTAAATCCCTTGAGAAAAAAAAAAGATGAGAAATAGAGAAAGGTATTTTATTCATTATAATGGATAGGATGGTACACATAAAGCCTTTCAAAGCAGTTCAAATATTTAAGCAGCTGCAATGAAAAACTTTTATATTATCAGAGAATGAAAGCACATTTCTGGAATCACATATCTTTGAATCTCTGATGTGCTGGTTTTGGCTGGGGTGAAGTTAATTTTCTTTGTAGTAGTTAGTATGAGGCTGTGTTGGGAACAGTGTGGATAGAAGGGGATGTTTTAGTTATTTCTGAGCAAGGACTTACCCCCAAGGGTTTTTCTGCTCCTCACCCCACCCCACCAGCAAGGAGGCTGAATGTGCACAAGGAGCTGGGAGGGGATGCAGCCAGGAGAGCTGACCCCAGGGACCCAAGGGATTTTGTACACCAGCATCAGGCTCAGCTGTAATAGGTGGGGGAAGATTGGTACCAGGGGCTGTTTCTCAGGGACTGGCTGGGCACTGGTTGGTTGGTCAAGACCAATTATTTTCATGACCATCAGTTGTCTTTTATATGATTTATGTCTTTGTCTTTGTTGTTTTCCTTTTCATTACAATTTACTATTAAAATTTTTGAATTATTATTAAGAAAAAGATTTCAATTATCAAACTGTTCTCTCAACCCACAAGTTTTCTCACTTTTACTCTTCAATTTCTCTTCACCTCATCTTGCTGCAGGGGAGGAGTGAGTGAGAAGATGTGTAGTGCTTAGTTGCCAGGGGGGTTAAACCATGATATCTGAACAGACTAAAACTGAGATTTTCCATTCTGACCCTCTGCATAACAGGCTTTAAACCTTTCCCATTATCCATTCCCACTCCTTTACCATTTTTGTTCTTCCTTCACTGAGAAGGTAGCTGGTTGAGTGTCTGAGCAGTTTAAACTGAGTTCTCCATTCCCATACAAGTCATGCCAGTTAGAATAAGGATTTTATGAAAACAAGCCAATGTTTGCAAATGTTTTTTTAAATATAAGTCTCTTGTTGTAGTTGAATTTGTATCCAGGAGTCTCTATTGTTTTCTGTCATTAAACTCTGAGACTAAATTGCTTCCTGCTTCTGGGTTTCCATTTTAAGCCTCTGAAAATAGCCTAACAATTGCATGTATTTTCCCTGCCTTATCAATATTTAAAACCACCCCAGGAGGATACTGGGTAGGATACTACATTATCCAGCAGCTCTCTGAAATGTAGGTGGATATAGAAAAATATCTCAAGGGTGTTTATGTAGGTACAAAAAAAAAAATAGTGTTAATAATTCCCTGACCAGACAGAATGGTGAAGTTATTATAGTCCTCTTTCATAGTCTCCCATTGAAAAGAATTAGGAAATAAATAAAAATTGAAGTGTTAAGAAGCAAAGGAATTTAATTCTCCTCTGGAACATTTCCATGAGCCAGAGCTGGATTAAAGCATAGATTTTGGCCTAGAACTATAAACTTGATGCATAAATATCTTAGACTTGTGACAAAATAATATTTACAGCTCCCACTAAAGAAAAAGGAAAGTTCTCATACTCTCTGTTTTAGAGGAAAGCTTGAGAATAGAGACTGGTTGTAAACCATGCAGTGAAGTCTGTACAGTTTTACACAGTCCATTTCTCCAGGACAGGACAAAAAGCTACAAAGGGAGAAATACCTTTGTCCCAAAGACATTGCCATGGTCTGTTAGACCACCACCATTCAGAGAACAGTGGTTTGGGATGGGACAAACCACTACTCCACTGGCATGGGAATCTGGGGGAAGCCAAGGAGCAGCGAGATTTCCAACAATCAGCCCTGCTGTGACCAGCCATGCCTGCTTTAATGTTCCTTCCTTTACCTTTTCCAGAAGGAAAAAAAAAGCTGCATTTGTAGGCCCATGCAGCTCTGTTTCACCAGAATCTTGATGATGAAACTGCTCAAATCAAGGGCTTCCCATTCTGGCATGTGAGACTGCTTCTCCCTCCTCTGAGCAGGGCACAAGCTGACAGCTTGTTGCACACCCCAGGGTGTGGATGACCTGCCTTTGGGGTGTAATCAGGATGTCAGGAGGCAGTTGGGGTCTGCAATGAAACCTTCCTTGACACAAGTGAGAAACGATGCCCCCAGTCGAATTCCAAAGATTCTTGCTCAGTGCTGTCAGTAGTTTAAGGATGGGTTAATGCACATGGAGCACAGTGTCTATGGACAGTCTACATCCTTAGGGAACAGTTCTCTAAAAAGTGCCATATAATAGATCCAGTGCTATGTAAGGAAGGAGGAATGGAAAGACTATCAGATCTTTGGTTTCTTCTTGTCTTTGTTGAATCCTAAATATGATGCTAGCATGATGAAAAATCAGAATCCAGGAGTTTAAAAAATGATAAAGTTCTCTCAAAAAATAACAAATAAGATAATTTCCTCCAATACAATAAAAATATTAATTATAGCAGCCTATAAAATTTTTCTCTCTAACCCCACTGAAATAAATTTAAAAGTCAAATCTTCTTTTGGATGTAATTATAAAATTATAAGATTGCTACCAGTTTAGATAGAGGTATAGTAAGGACCAGAAACATTGTAATAGAAGAAGTGTGTGCGATGCTTAAATTCAGATAATTAGGAAATTCCCAAAAGCACATGGCAACCCACGAGGCATCCCATCAATGTAAAATATTAAATCTTTAAGAACAGAAGCAGATATATCACCAGATTTCATAGTGTTTAATAGAACAAAGAAAAGGATTTTGTACAAATGTTTGGGGAGCCAAACCATCTTTTCTAAACCCATGAGTGCATTCAAAAGTAAGAACAGAGCTCATATTTCAAATGAAAGTGAAAATGGGCAGGAATTTACCTGGCCTCACAGTAGAAACCTGAAATGAGGCTAATACATAGCAGCAGCAGGAACCCATAGGAGGACCAGAATACAAAAAAAGAATTTAGGGAATAGTGCAGGAAATACACTGTATTTTTCAGCTGCAAATACTATTTTGCAATTTTTTAATATTAAAGTCCTACTAAAAAGTATGTTTAAGAAGAGAGTGAAGAGCACTTTTAAGGAAATATATTTACCTATAATATTTATTGTATTTATGCAAATAAAAATAACAAAACCAGATGTCTGTACAGTTGACACCAGAAGGAGAGGCAAATCCACGTATCAGAAACAGCCCAGTGTTACAAACATCAGTTATGAACACAGTAGGAAGAATAGTTCAGCTCTGTATCAGAAAAAAAGAGCCATATGGAAATCAAAAAAAGTTATATTAGTATATAGTGTGACCAATTATAAAATGACTTTGGTAATGCAAAATCAGAGTAGAATACCAAAGAAAAGATGAAGGCTAAAATTTCTGCTGATTCTGTTAACTAAAACTCATGTATGCATCAGCTTACCATCACTAAATCTGAGACAGGCTATTCAGGAAGAAATATAAAAATGACAGAAAATGGAAAAATGTTGAGCTCAAACAGTGCACTATGAAATTTTCCAACAGAGTTGTTAACAGGCTACCAGAAAAATTCTACCTGCCTTACAGAGCTCTTCTATGATGCTCTTCACTTGCTGCAATACCTGCAATAATGGTCCGATGTAAATTAATGGAAACAATCCCTTTTAACACCATTAATGAATTCACAAGCTGGCTAAATGGAAGTGTGTCTACTGAAGGGTAAGGAAGCTCTATATTTGTCTGGACAGAACTACAACAAGACCAGTGCCAATGTCTCACACTAAACAAGTATCACACAAACTGGGATGTTTGGAACCAGAGGCAGACACTGGCAAGAGCTGGTCATTGAAGTTGTTTCATCAGGAGGTCAATTGCCCTACCACATCATGGTGCCTGGAATTGGGAACAGTAGAAGCAACATGTGGGACATGACCACAACTCTTGTCCACTCTACCAGGATTAGCAGGGTTGAAAAGCTAAAATTCCATCTGATGAGATTACTTTGTCAGCTGCTGTAAAATGGTATTTGGGATCCTCAGTGCTTCCTCAAAGGAGCTATATTCTGACTCTGGACAAGGACTAAGCAGTAAAGCAGGAAAAAAAAAATAGTCACACTTTCCTATCATCTTTTCAGGCTGCATACACTGTCTGAGTGGTTTAGGTGGCACCTGAGCAAGGAGGAAATGTGGATATTTTACTTTTGCAAAATCCAGTGTGTAGCAAGGACATGGAAGGAGGTAATGCCAGCTGTAGCTGCTTCTGTGTACATGGGCAAGCGGCCCTGCATGTAATGGAGTGGGGCTTGGAGATATGCAAAGGTTCTCCTCAGAGCCATGAGGAGGACAAAGACAGATTTCACTTCTGTACAAACTCTAGCTCCTCCAGTAGCTTTCATGATTTTCTCCAGGTTTCATAAAGGCTGTAAAAAGCAGGGAAATCAGAAGGAAGATATAATATCCAGGCACTGTGCACCCACAGATCACAGAACAAAGCAGAAGCAAATATTGTGGCAGATTATGTCTTTCATTGCTTCAGTGTTGCAAACTCTTACTCTGGTTTCTGCAAAGTAAGTGATTTGTCTGACAGTGTCAGAACAGCCATCACAGGCAGAGCAGAGGGGATTTTCCACAAGGCCTCAAATTCCAGCCAGCTCTGTTTCAGACAGTAAACTGCAGTTTACTGGCAGTCAGACTGTACAATTTACTCAGCAATGAAAATTCACTCACAGGCCATCACACCTCCCCACAGCCAGTCAAATATCAACATTGAATTAGCATTTGAAATAAATAAGACTCTGTAAAAGAAAACTGTAAGCATCAGAGAAAATCCAAGACAGGCTATACCTGCCTGCAGAAACACTACCACAAAAGATATTAATGAAGAGCTTTGTGCAATTTCTGATGTCAAGATGCTGTCATATCTTGCTGCATACAATTCCATCAGTAGCAGACATGAAAATGAAAGAAATGCAGGACTAAGAAACGATATACAGAGGAAAGTTGAAGAACTGTCAGATGTACACTGTGGAGGATCTCAAGAACTGTTATCTCAGAAGAAAATGCAGCTCTCTAGAGAACTTTTCAACAAGGCTGTGAATGGGCACTTAATTCACTCGAGTCCTCACTAGTATATCCACCACTAGAAGACAGATGTAGAAATGGTCAAATATGCACCTCAACAAAATTCAGCTACAAGTTACATGTGCAAGCCCATGAGGGGCTGATAATGGATATGAGAAGGCACTTAAAATATTAAATGTGTAAGAGGACAAAAGAAAGTTTCCTCAGACTCAGAAAGGCTCTCCGTGACACCAACATCAAACTGCCTCCATTACAGAGGAAAGACTCTGGGAAGTGCTGAGATGTGAAAAGACAGCCTTTCTGGGAACATCCACAGCTTCCCAAAAAGTTAAAAATTGAGATAACAAAAGTAAGAGTTAGCATTGATAGCTGGTAAAGTACACACACCCCACAAGCTTTATTATCTGAAGTGCACATGAGGAGCAATGCAATGGAATACAGGGTTTCCACAACTGGAAGACAAATTGTGCTTGCAAAGAAGGATGTAGAGAAGTATTCAGTGTATTTCAATTATTTTGATAGCAAAGGTTGAATGCTGCACTGTCTTGGCAGTGGTTTCCACTCTCTCTTAGGCTGAATACCAAGCAGATGGAATGTAAAATATTTCAACTAGTGGCAGCTACCAGTAAAATTACTAAATGTTTGGGAAAAAAAACACCAGTGTTTTTACAACAACTGGGCTCTAAAAGCTGATAGATTCTTGCATTATTTGAGGTACACAGGCTCTTTTTACATTTGTGTCTTTCACTCTCAGATTATGAAGAATATGCACCACAGAGTGGTTGGCATTCCAGGTTTGTAGTGAGGCTTCCTTGACTGGGGCCACGTCAAACAACTTTGGGACTGATAGAGGCAAACAGAAGTGACAGGGCAAGTGACAGCTCTGACAGGTGATTTTTGAATACACTGCATTGTACTTGGCTGTGGGAAAATGCCCTAAACTTTACTGTTAATTCTGAATACCTTTTAGCAGTGTGTGCTTCTCCACAGTATATTTTTATATTGCCAAAATGGTTAGCAGAAAGTGGAGTTCCTTTCAATGCATGACTGAATTGCTCCATGTTTCTACCACGCCTAAGGAACAGAGTTGAGAGACAATGGTCACTGTGCAGAGCACAAACATCAGCCTGCTCCCTTCCTTCTGTTCATGTAATGTTTAACTCTCTCAATATGTTGCTGACTTTTCCTCTGAAGTCAAGATCAAAAAAATCCTTCTTTTATGCGCTCTGTGAATGATCTCAGGCAGAAAAATTGCACATCAACAACCAATAAAAAAGGAAAACTTCTCTTATCAGGAAGGACCACAGATACAAAGAAAGATAAGTAAAAATTCTAACAAAAGCCAAAAGGACCATTTTAAGATTCTCCTCTTTCCCTCTCTTTTTGGACCAAATCCAAGCTTACGTAAGACTGTGGGGGTGTTTGTTTATGTGTGGAGGTGTATTTAACTTCATGCTAAGCTGTTTTCAAAGAAATCACCTAAATTTGATATCTGGAACCTTTGTTTTGAAGGCCTTCATATCTACTTGCCTTTTCTCTTGCAGTCTTTCCACAGGGATGTTTTCCCTGGCATCACTAAGCTTTGATTTAGGCTATTAAATAATATTTTGCTCTCCAATCTATCTACTGACATTTTATTCTTTCTATGGAGATAAAACCTCTATTATTTTCAAGTGCATCTGAAAGCATTTTCTGCCTGAAGGTGTTTGAGTGTTACACAAGAGAAGGAAGGGGAAGAAAAGAAGATGCTCTTATGGACATAAACATTTGATCTGTTACAAAAATGTACCTAAAAGCAAGTGCAAAGAACTTTCTTTAGTATATTACCCACAGCACTAGTTAAACTTCCAGCCAACCCAGGGCTTCACCGTTTCGTGCCTCAGAGGAACAGAGGTCTGGCTTGAGGTCCACTTTAAGTATGAGGTTTATAATCTGAGATAATGTTGTAGAAGCAGAATTTAAAAGGAGGTGCCATGATGGGACCTAGCTGGACAGAGAAGGATGGGCAGGCAGTGGCAGGAAGATGAGGTAGATCTGAGGTGGGGAGGTATCAGCAGTGAAGTGATTCAAATGTTTCCCTCTCAACACCAGCAAGCAGGTCTGCATCAGTACGGTCTGGTTAGGAGCTGGCAAAACCCACCAAACCACACATAGCAGTAACAAAAAATACTAACCCACTAATTCTTTAAGGTCTTTAACATGTTTTTTACTAATATTCTGGTGTTGACAATAAAATTCCACCTTTAGCTGACATAGGTACTATGGGCTGACCACTGCAGTCAGACTGGAAAGTTCTAATGAAGATTTCCTGATGCAATCTAGGAGGATCTTACATTCAAATCCATGCAGAAAACCTTCTATTTAGACTGGCCACCTCATTTTTAAAAACAGGACCAGAATTAGCTACCTAGGCCTTCCTGGCCTCTCTTTATCACAGAAATTTAAACTTTGAAACCACTTTTTAAGATGTGCTCCTTACTGTCTTGCTAAACATCAGAATGCTCTTCTGGTTTTCAATACTCACTGGAAGAAACTCTGCACCAAATTTCCATTTCCCAAAATCCCTTGTGTAATTTCAGTGTATACTCTTTGGACACACACAGGAGATGGGTAACTCCCAGACCCTAAGCACCACACCTGGGGATATCAAGTACCATATTATAGCTAACTACAGTAATCCCAAAAATTATTCATAACTCAAGCCAGAGGAAAATGAAAGAACATACATTTACTAAATCAAATCAGACACATCTGCAAAGCTGTAGAAAAGTGAAAAGAAAAAATATATCCACCTGCCTAGAGACAACCTCTAACCCCTTCTCTCACCCTGCACATACCTTCAGCTGATACACTGAGAGACTCTTCCTCTTTGCTGCTGAAAACTCGGATCTCACCAACAACTGAACTCTAAGTTCACTTGAACAAAAGTCCAAATGTTTAGGGCACACCTGTTTTATAGCTGGGATCCAGGTACTGGGATCATTTGTACTCCCTGTGTCCATAGTCTCTGATCCAAACAGAAAGCAGAAAGAGGACTTCCCATATTTCCTATAGACCTGCTTGAAGATGCATGTCTGGCACAGTTTTACCTGTGTTGTTAAAGGCAATCCTTGCTCTTGTCTAAACTTCTAAAAAGTCTGTAACATGCAGTAAATCATGGTGCCCTTGTGTAGCAAGTGGGCAAATTTCGCACCTCAGACTGCTGTCTTTTCAGTCAGCTTTAGTATTTCACATACAGCATCCAGACCAATGGGTTTTATGGAGACAGACACATGAGCTAGATTCAGATCACTACTGGTATGTGCTTCAGATGGGATATTAAGGTCATCAAGGACTCTGGCTGTCTAAGGTTTTGGCCATCTTGAAATATAACATGACAGCCTGCTAGAGCAAATGATAGAAGACAAGAGAGTGCACTGAGGACTGTTCCAGAGGGCATCAGCAGTCTTTGCTGAACTGGTGCTCCTCATAAAGCTGCACTTGGAACTGTAAATATACTGAGGCTGCAAACAGAAAATACTGATTTTTTTCTAAGAGCACCTGAGACTGAACAGGTTTCGCTACAGGCCAGTGGTTAGAGCCCAGCCAGTTGCCCTATCACCATGATCACATTTGCCTTCTCTTCAGCATCTGTTCAGAATGACATTTTCCCAAGCCGTATGTACTAATAATATATTATTTAACAAACACTTGAAGGGGTGTGATGGTGTCAGGAACATTTTGGATAACAACTCTTATCCTCCCACTCTTCTGTCACTTCATTTGTTTCCCGCAAGGGTATTTCTCAGCTCCGAATTTGATCCCTGATATCTATGAAAAGAAAGAAAAAGTATGAAAACAGGGTATTTTTTTTTTTTTCCTACTGCTTTGAATTTAAGGCTAACAAAATGATTCGTATTAAGAAAATAAATCTTCTCCAAACCCAAACAGCTTTGTTTTCCCTTGGAAGTCACAATAATTTTAGTGAAATCTCAAACCATTTAGGTTAGTTTATTTTTAATAACTTCATAGGAAATCAACACAAAGAACCATTGGTTTTAGTCCTGTGAGACTGCACTATGTACTATCACCACAACACCAGCAGAATTAACCTTGTTCAATAAAACACCCTTACCATTGCTAAGATCCAGTTTTAAGGTACTTAGAAATGCCTCTGCCCAAATNTCTGAGTCCTTCTTGATTGAGGTGATGACTTGGAGGGTTTTGGTGCTACCTAGGAGATGATTTCTAAATTCATGCAGTACCATGACTTCTGATACTGCCCAATTTTGCTGTTTTGAGCAAAGCAGCACAAATCAAACAAGTACAAGAACATTGTTGAATGTGTGTCCTTGTAGACAGAAATGCAGAGACCAAGAGGATTATTTAATACCATGCATTAATACAGATGAAGATAAACACATGCTCAGAGACTTATTTATTAAATAAATAATGTAAAAGTGGGTAAGAAATAAAGTAAATTTTAGTGTCTACAACTTCTCTTCATGCCTGCCTTTAAATCTGAAAGAAGGTAGAGAGGTAAGAGATACCAGTATATAGGTGGAGTGACATATATGTATAACTAACATACCTATTTTCACCCAACATACAAGGAATAAACAGATTTTTAGGGTGCGCTTTTTTTCTTTTCCTGAGCCACACAGCAGCATGAAACAGCTTTGTAGCCTTTTGTAATTTTTTTTGGTTTATTTTTGCCTATGAAAGCCTTGATGTTGAAAGTGTTGGGAAATTAAGTCATTAAACCCAGCTTTGTCTCCAGTAGTGGGGGTGGGGAGAGTTGACAGGAAAATATGAACACTGAGCTATTTACAGGAATTGAAATTTGAAGCTCATATGAGAAATATGTGCAGGAGTGGTAAAGAGGAGGGATTTTTAACTATTACCATTACTCTGAATGGGTGCAGTGGAAAAATTAAAAACAAACTGGGAGAAATTACATGAATATTCATCACCTGTTACTGCTTCATCTTTCTAAATTATACAGCTTTTGAGAAGAGAAAAGATTTTATGTTTGAATTGGTGGTGGTGTTATGAGAGAAAAATATGGTGTGTTTTTTCAATTGGCTTAATCTTCAAATAAAATGAGAGATGACAGTAGATAAACCAAAATATTGGAAAGGACAATAAAGAAAGGACATTACTAGGGATGCTGTATTAATAACTGGCAACTGTCTTCACTTTCCTCTTCACTCCCTAAGTTACCTGTGAAACTTTTTAGACTGGATTTTTTTACTTAGTTGACTGTGCAACTTGTACTGAAATAGTAAAAACTGAGTTTATAGTTATAACTACCTGTGTTACAGCTCATGAATCACTTCTAGTAATTAATGAAATCCCTCCCAGTGACTTTTTTCTTATTCTGAAAAGAACTGTGATACTTCACCAGTTTGTACTATGACGTAGATAGCCCAGCTGGGGAAATGTAAATTCAGATACACCAGTTTTTGTCCTGTAGATGTTATTCATGAAAGTGGTGGTATAAAAGCTGTGAAAATTACCTGGTTTTTCCTTGTCTCTGAGAAACTTTGGTCACTGGAATGGACATTTGTGTTAGGTTGACAGCCACCAGGGCCTCCTGGAAAAGGCTGGTCTTAGGAGCCCTTGTCAATTAATCTGTCACTGGACCTGTCTTACCTTCCATATTAAGCTTGGCCTCTCTGGAAAGCCTGTAATCCACCAAAAATGTGCATTCTCTCACAGAAATTCATTGACCTCCTGGAGAGTAAAACTCAGCAGAAGTCTTGGAGAAACTGGATATGCTTGGATTGTGTTACAGCAGCCACAGCTACTGAGCTCTGAATGTCTGCTGAAGTATTTATACTGCCTGAAATATCTGTGTCACAAGAGGCAGAAGAGACTGTCACTTTGCTGCATTCTGCATCCACTTAGGAGGATTTTACTTCATTGTAATACTACAAACAGGAAAGGTTATTAAGAGATGCCAGGAGATGCTACTTCAATTACAAAATCCTCAGATATAAAGTAGATTTTCAAGGTACGGATACATATTTCATCCAAGTAATAATGAAAAATATAATTGCCTTTTTACAATATGAATGACATGAGGAAAAAAGGGGTAAATTGTTTTCTGTGGCTTTCATGTTCAGAATCAGAAACTCAGGAGCATGAGTGATAAACAAACCACACTGGAGCACATATAGAAGAAATTTTTAATGAGAAACTTCAACTCCTACACATTTGTAGCAAATTCTTGAACAGTTTTTAAAAGTCAGTGAATAAAAGAGTAGTCATTTGGGGGAAAAAAAAAGGTGTCATATTCAAAAATATATTTTAACTTTCAGCAGTAGCCAGCTGGAACAGTAGGCAAAAGAGACCATAAAGTCTCTTTTTTCTTCTTCTTATATTGAGTGTCTCAACTTTTTTTTTTTTTTTTTTTTTTTTTTTTTTTTTTTTTAATAACAATAAAGAAATTTGTCTCCTGGATTCAACTAAGCTGTGATTTTCAGCCATATATTTCTATATTTCACTGGTCAACATGATAAGAATTTAGTCAACAGCAAATTTCTCCATAACCTTTCCAGGGCCACGTTTTTAACACAATAAACCATGCAGGTCATGTGCAGCAGTACTGGCTGAAAAAAGAACATTTTGTTACCTGCTTATTTGGTTTGTGTTGCTGTCACAGCATCGCAGGGCCACTAAATATTGTGTTCTTGTTTTACTGCAGAACTTCACAGCCCAGAAGCTGTCTTCATTTTCCTTGAGGGTCATGCTCATCACAGCTTTTAAACTGCTGTCTTTGTTCATCCAACGAGTACACACATGGCCCTGTAAGCACATACAGCAAAGAACATATTTCTTCACATGCCACTCCTCTGAGTATGCCCTGGAGACCAAGAAGACTGCCTGGGAGATGCCTACAGGCTAACCTACAATGCCTGTAGACAGCATGTAGCTGAAGTATGAAAACTCAGCTAGAGAAATTAATGTATCTGGGAGCATAGATTCCATTGAAGTATGGCTCTTATATACACGGAACCCAGAGATCAGCCTCTGTTGGATACAAGCTGTGTGAAGAAGTAGATCTCTCCCTTCTCTTCCCAGTACATTATATTTCTCATAAATCATTAAATCACAGAACCATTAAGATTGGAAAGGATGTCCCAGGTCACTGAGCCCACCACTGCTGCTTTTGTGTGCCTGGCAGTGAACAGAAGAATGCAACAGGGTCTTTTCTAAAAAGGTAAGAGGAATGATAGATCTGTGCAGTGCAGACAGACATGGCTGCAGCCACTGCCTTCCTGCACACTGAAATTCATGTTCTGAGAGTTGTACCAGGTAGCAGGCATGGTTTTGTCAAGTTGGAGCTGCAGCACTGTGGGTTTCCTCTCCTCCCCACTGAAACAGCTCTTGGAGCCCTGTTGAGGTACATCAAGCCCCAATAATTTATGGGGAAACTTTACAACAGTGTGTTACCAAGTACCTCTAGGGTTATCACTGCTAATAAAACGATGACAGACTTCAAGCTAATGCTGCAAGGCCTCTGCTCTGGGATTTGTCAGGCTTACTGTATCTGGTTGTGTCTAGACTGCCTTGAGCTTTGGTTTAGATTGCAGCAGCTGCCTGGGGAGCACCCCACATAACTAGGTTTTTTTCCTTGTTTTGTACAGCTGTGTGGAGTAAAGCCTCTTGCTAAAATAATTTGGATTTATTAAGTGACAGCTTATATTAACAAATACTTAATCTCTTTAGAATGAACAATCTATGACTCAAGAATAATGATGTGGTGCAGAGTGGAAGTATGCAGAGATATCACAGGCTTTGAAAGTATAAGGAATGGATTATACCAGAGGCTCTACAGTTACAAAAAGTTCAGCAATGTTTTGTTTCAGACTTATGAAGGAACACAACTTCAAGAGCTGGGTAAGAAAAGCTTTAAGCATAATAAAATTAAAAAGGATCAAACATCCAATAAAATTTAAATATTCAATATAAAGTCAGATGAAATGTAGAACTGTAGACCAATAAAGAAAGATAGGGTGCAGAGTATATTCAAAGTATAAAAATTACCTGAATTGAACCCAATGAAGAGAATAAACAAACTCTCAGCATCTGCATTGCAGTCCTCTGAATTTTGGGTGCTGAGGATTTGATGCAATTCACCCTGCTTCCCTTTTTCTCAAGAAAAACTGTGTTCATCGTCTTTAAAACCTAGGAGAATACAACAAGTTTAGCAAAACTTCACAAAAAAGGAGTAAGTATTAGAAAAATTTATATAATAATCTTAGTGTTATTAAGATTTTCCTGTATTAAATACGTAATTTTGTCTGTGACTTTGTGCATCACTGCAACAATAACAAGTGTTTCCTCTACCTTTATTACATGTTTTAGACTTTAATTAACCCACCAATGAATTCTGAACTTTGCATATATCTGTTTTTTGCTAAAATAGGATTTCTGCTATAACAGCTGAAGTTTACACAGGGCCAACTTCAGTAAACTGTTGCTCTGGTTTTGGGTGGGTTATATTTAATTTTCTCCATAAGAGCTGCTATAGGGCCATGCTTTGGAGTTGTGCTGGGAAGAGTGCTGACAAACCAGGCATGCTTTGTTACTGCTGAGCAGAGGTTCCACAGAGTCAAGGCCTTTTCTGTTCCTCACTGCAGTGAGGATGCTGGGGGTGCACAAGAGCTGGGAGGGGGCACAGCCAGGACAGCTGACCCCAACTGACCCAAGCGATATTCCACACTGTGTGGTGTCATGTTTGGCATATAAAGCTGTGGAAGGAGGAAGACAGGGACATTGAGGGTGATGGTGTTTGTCTTCCCAAGCCACTGTTACACATGATGGGGCCCTCCTGTCCTGGAGATGGCTGAACACCTGCCTGAAGTGATGAATGAATTCCTTGGTTTGCTTTGCTTGTGTGCTCACCTTTTGCTTTCCTATTAAACTGCCTTTATATCAACTCATGTGTTTTCTCACTTTTACTCTTCCCATTCTCCTTGCCATTCCATCAGGGTGGTTGAATGGGCAGCTGCCTGGGGCTTCGTTCTCAGCTGGTGTTAAACCATGACAACCACCCTATGAACATGTAGCCTCAGTGGAGATCATAACTCCCTTGTCTTTTGCTCTTCAACAGTCATTCAAATGTCAACCTTCTCAAAACCATAGACCACAAAGAATAGGATGGTTCCACAAATCTCTCCCATCCTTCAGATGAGTCCACAGATGACTATTAATGAAGTCACATGGTGTGCAGGAAGTAAAAGTTAACAGTGTTAGTCACCAAAGGCAGGAACATACCTTTGTTTAGGAATGTTCCCATTTTAAAATACACCATTAGTTCAGACAGCATTGGAGGTGAGCTAGGAATTTGACTGTGAAGACATCATCAGTCTTCCAGCTAAACCAATTGAAAGGTATTGGATAAAGTACGGATGGTCTGAGAAATACTGCCAGGAAAATACGTCTTCATAGTAATTAAACAAAAATAGAAGTTATGAAAAGGAACCTAATCACCAAGAATTTCATCTGTCTGGAAAATTAAACCTTGAAAGTGGTTGAGAGTGGAGTTACATACTGGAGTTGTGCCACTTCAACACAAGTGACTGCAGCCTGTGGGGCCTAGAATAATCAAGCTTTATTTTTAGCAAACCAGAAACAGTGGAGTTGGTGTACTTCTGCTGCTGCTCACAGGCAGCTCGTACACAAAAAGGACACGTGGGTTTTGGAGATGACTTGTCATACAAGTATAAGTTCTGGGGGATTGTTAGCTGAGTCTAATTTGAAGACAGACAAAATAAGGGATAGATTATTATTTGAACTCCTCTATCTAATAGTATGAGTAGTCAGAGAAAGGGACAGGTGGAGTCTCTTTGAAGAGATGAATAAGGCTGATCACTGAAATGAGTATTTCTTTGGTGAATTCGGTTCAGAGATGAAAAGTAGTCCCTGTAAGGTAAGTGGAATAGTCAGCTGAGGAATGGTTAAAATGGCGACATGAAAGCAAGAAAATTAGCTCTCCATTATGTTGGATAACAGACAACTTGGTAACCCTGACAGGTAGGTAAGGGTGGGGAGCAGAGAACCCTCTGCACAGACACCTCTGAATCCTGTGCTCTCCCAGAACAGTCAATCCACATGTGGTTTTTTAAAGGAAATCATTGAGTCATCCACAACATTGCAGGAGAAGTGGGAATCCCTGTCTGTAGCCTCATGCCTCCAGCTTCCCTCCATCTACAAATATGCATCATGATTTCAGCTCATTCCTCCTCTTGCTGCCCATGTAGTTATTATTGGGCTGGAAGAAACAAGAAGTGCTGAGTACTCCCTTTGCCAGTATCTCTCAGGCCATGCAGCTCCTTGAAATAGCAGTGAAGGAGACTGGGGGATCCTGAGAGTAGTAAAAGAAGGTTGCTTTCTAAAATGGTTCTGTTCAGGTGAGGGAAAAGGAGGTGGTTAGAGCTGACACCCAAACATAGTAACACCCCTAAGTGGCGTCAGATATGTAACCATAGACCCTCTACAGATTTTCTTATGTCAGGGCAATTCTCAATGTAACACCTATGACTGGGTTCTATTTTTGTGAAGCTTCAGTAGCTTAGGAGTAAAATGCTCCAAAGAACCTGCTCCATGGAAAGCATTAACGTTAAAGTTAGGCTTAATTGCTTTAGGCAGCTTTCAAAATAGACTTTCCCAGAAAAACTTTCTTTTGTTTCTGAGTGTGGATGTCCTTTTATGCTCACTGAAGAAGATGTAAATTGCCCAGTAGACTGATTTCAGACTGAGTGATTTTAGAATCCTCCTCAGCAAAAGTGATGTAGAAAGGTTTTCTAGTAACACCACAGGGTAAATGGGTGAAGGATATGCTTCAGTTCATCACGTGTTTATTTTTAAAAATGACCATGATGTCAACTTAGCAGTTGGTCTGCCACAGTTAGTGGTTACATGCTTTACTTTGCAGCAGAAAAGTCAGTTTATTTCCACTTTTGATTAACAGGGGATCGATTCTGCCAGTGTCTCAGGAAAAGCATAGATATGCCAAATTTCCATTTGCTATTTATGCTTTATGGGAATCACCTTAAGCTTGGTTTCTTCAACTGGTTCTGACTTATAGATGAGGAATCCCATTAATACATTATTGCCCCCCACTCCATGCATTTCTCAGCCCTGAATGAGACTCTTATCAAAAGAATTTTCAAAGGTACAAGAAATTTTCATTTTTTTACATTTGTCTCAAAATACTGAATCTCAAGATAATTATTTGGATCATATTTTCAAGATCTCCTCATGATCAAGAAGGCTAGAATTTATTTTCTTTTTTAATGACTGTTAATATTTCGATTAAAATAGAAAAAATTACCAAAAAAACCCCACTCCACATGTTGTTACTATAGCAATAAAATATCAAGAGTTGCCAAAATAATTTTCTTTTCCTTTTCTTTTTATTCTCTTTTTCTACAGAGAATCTGTAATAGATAGAGCTCCATCAAAACCTGCAGTCTTAAATCTTTATTTGTTTCCAGGTTGATACTTTGCTTCCCAGGGCAAGACATAGGAACAGAGTTCAGCATTCAGCCCTTCATTTCTCTCATGGAACCAAAAACCCATGATTTAAGATATTTGGGAAGACAGCACACAAATCTTTCACTTCACATCCCCTAAAAAGGACTCCCCAGTGAAAGAGAGGGGCAGGGCTCTGTTGTGTTAAAAGTTTCCAGCACCAAAACCCAGACCTGTCAGGGGAATCCATTAATGCATTTTGGTGTTAATGCATTTGGACTTGCTGGGTGGAGGACGAAAGAAGCCTGGTGATGGATAGACTCTCAGGCACTTAAATGGCCATTCACATATGCTTTTTCTTCATTTTATAGTTGTAATCTCATGCTATTTTTTTACCACTTTGAACTACAGAGATATTATTTCTGCTTTCGTTTTTACCTGTAAAATTGTATTGAAGGCAAAGTGATTCAACAGACTTGAACAGACTGAAGGAAACATTTTAACAGAACAGTGTCAGTTAAACATAACTTTTATTATTTGGATGTTGTTTTAAAATAATGGGTGTATTTACCTGGGAGAATCTTGTTCACCTAAGTTTTGAATAAATAAGTTACTTGAAAAGCATAAGGGAGCATTATCCTCAAAATACCTTAAATCTAGGAACATATAGGTCTGAAGTCGTTGGATTGTTCTTGTCATATATAAATAGTACAGATAATATCCATCAAATAATCTTGTGATAAATAAAACATAAGGTAAATCCAGGTATTACAGGCAAGGCAGCAATAAATTATTGAAATCCTAAAGGCTCTAAACAAATGTGGAAAACACAATTTAGCATTTCCTTTGGGTATATAAAAATAAACTGATGCTCTAAAAATATTTGAATAATGCAAGTGTTTACTCAGTATTAAGAAACAACAAATTGATTAACAAGAGCACAGGAAGCAGTAAGTATATGCAAGAGGTTTAATGAAACTGGATTCTTTTTGGCAGCTCTGGTGAGTGATGCTTGACACTGAAGTCAATATTTAACTTGGGAATCTGTGTTGCTTGCTCTTATTTATACTGAAATTTTGTCCATAGCAGGGAGATTGGAGTGCATTAAGGATCCCTTCCAACCCAAAGCTTTCTGGGACTCTAAATAAAGCAGAGATACGCAGGAGAATTCATATCTTAAGGAGAATAAGATTTTTCACCAGCATATGATTGTTTTGTGTGCCATTAACATTTCTTACACATTGGTCAGCACAGGGTCCTTGCTGAACAAGCTGATAATGTACATTATTTTCTGATGTGTCTCTTTCCACAACTGCTGTATTTCCATGTTCTTAAAAAACTTAAAGTAGTAGCTGGAATGTGTCCAAATAATAATATTTTTGTCTCAGTTTTTGTTGAGTAAGAAATTTAAATTTCACTGCAAAAGACATGATCTTGAAAATAATTTAAAGTTAAAGATGGAGTATTGTCAGTATAATACCTCCAAAGATATGTTCAAATGCTCCAGTGGATTTAACATTCTTTGAGGAGATAATGCCTCAGCCCCTGAGGGATTTGCTGTTCCCAGGGAGGGCAGGAATGCACAACTGCCCCAGGAGAGCTTGGCCTGGTGAGTCAGAAGCTCACAGACAGAACCAGCCTGGTGGCCCAGAAGCTGTGCACAAGTGGTGGCTCAGAGCTGCCACAGGGTCTCTCTGCACACCCTGGGGAGCTGCCTGGGACATGATGTCCTTGAGACCCCTGACCCCATGAGGAGCCCACAGCACGGCCAGTCGAGCAACCAGCAGAACTGTGAGTGTTTGAGTGAGCTTTTGCCCCAAAATAATGGACATTTCACTCCCTCCTTTGATCAGCTGCTCTCAATATGCCTTAATTGCTTCTTGTGTTGGAATATATGACAGATTGGGTGACAGCTCAACAGGAATCAAGTTCATGATTTCCAGAGTGGCTTTCATGTCTAAGCAATTAATAACTTAACATTCTGATTTGAGTTAATGAAGGTCTAGTTAAGAAAGTCATTGGGGGTGGATTCATTTAATCCTCAAATAAACACCTGTGTTGATCACATAAACCACTTTGTCAGCTCCACGGACTACCCTGACTAGGTGTGAGTAACTACCCTGTGAGCCCAGGAAATTGGTTGGTGTGTGGTATCTACATGGCTGGGTTTGATAAAAGGTCAGTGTGGGGGCAGAGCTACATCTAAACTCTCACCCACCCTTCAGCTGGGGATGAGAACCCATGTCCAACAGGTCCTTCCTGATTTTACAGCTCCATGTTAAAAAGTCTGTACCATATTTATTTTCTTCAAAGTCTGTGATTAGAAATCCATCTTTGGAAAGACTTAAAAGGTCTCACTGTGACTGTTCCATGAAATAAGAGACTTCTCGGACGTGCTCATTCAGTCCATGTTTAAGATAAACTCTTGGCTCACTTTGCCTGGGACAAACACCTTGTATTCTTGCCATGGAATTAGTTTAGATTGTAATACCATACAAAGACATGTTTGCTTTAGTCCATTCATCAAATTATAATCAAATTTCGTCTGTCTCAAGAACTGGAATACCAAGGACTGCTAAGGAGGCAGATCAGGAAGTGTCTGATGGAACAGGACTAAGTAGAGCCTTCATTTATCAATAGTTCTTGAGGTAATGTTGCTCTTCCTGATAAAGGAAAAATTTAACGTCTCATAACAAGTTCTCTTAATCTTGAAGCAAGGTGTGGAGATCTTGGATCTTATTATTATTGATGTAATAGTTCTTCTCTACAAAGAGAAGAACTATTGCATCAATAAAGACTTATAAGCAAATATTAGTGGGAGAAATAACAAAAGCCAAAGGTGACTCCTTCCAGTTTAGCCCTCTCCTTCTTCCTTTATAGGTGCTCTGTGGTGAATGTCCTTCTGTAACTTTACTGTTTTCCATCTTTAAAAATGCATCTATGAAAATTAAGATACAGGTAGACTTCTATAATTTGGCATGATGTGGCATAGATGGATCATACACCCTTTGCTTTGGTAGTGAAACCTGCTCTGCAGCCTGGGATGGTGGTGCACAGCCAAATGTTGACTCTGAAAGGCTTGATTAAACACTGGGATCAGTGGGAATGCTACAGGCAGTCTGGTCAGCAAAATGGAATAATGGAATAACTGATAAACCCACAGATCTGTGTGAGAATGAGCAAAGAGTCCTCAGAGATGAAGGACTTAAATTGTCATTTTCTGGCTTACCAGCATTTTAGTTGAGTGAAAGTTTACTGGGATGTTTAAGCAGGTATTAAATCAAGTTTCAGACAAAGTTTTTTGAATTAGGAAATTATAGGAGTGGTGTTTTTTCTATTCCTGAGTGCTTTCTGTATACTGGAAAAAGAAAAGTTGGAGTAATTATTGATGAGTCCCCTCTTCTGAATTGTATTTTTCTGGACAGAAATGCACACATTTGCTTGAAAAATACAATTTTATTTTGAAAAAATAAATAGAAAAAATGCTATGGAGTTCCATGCCCTTCAACAATTTTATAATTAAATTCTCTCACTTTACTCATAAATTCACTTGTCATTATTATTATTTTTCTCATAGTCAGACAGAACTATCGATTCTGGTGTTCCACAGCATTGTGAGGTGTTTCCTTTTTTTTTTTTCACCATCAGCACCAAAGGTTCATAAAGACATGGGCAACTCATTTATGCACTCAGAGTTTTTCTTCTTAATAAGCTTCTAGAGTAACTAATTGGAAAGCAGACACGTATTCTTTTGTTGTTCTTTTCAATACATTGATCATTTCTGTGTTGAACAACTTCTTGTAAGCAGAATACTGAGATAATTCCTTTGAGGTCCCACAAAACATAATCTGCTGTGCAGAGAAGACTGTTCTGAAATAGTTGCTTTCCAAATTTAGATGCTTCTGGATGTAGCAACAATAATGAAGAGTTTCTCATCAATTAAATTGATGTTATTCTGAAATTCTTTTTTGTCTCCACCATTTACTGTTTCATTCCCTCCTTTCTACTAATCACACAACTATAATTAAGTTTGGGAAAGCTGTAGACCAAGTAATCTAAATTTCCATCCCATATGAGATTTACATGTTTAAGTAATAATTTGATCAGACATAAATCCAGCTGGCATTTTAAAATTCTCACTCATTCACATCTCAAAGTTAAGTGGAAGTACTTTTTCTCAGCTGACACCTGATTTTAAGGATTTTAAGTATTAGTGGAAAATTTATAACCTATATTATTTGGTTTAGGGCAACCATAGTGAAACCAGCCTAACACAAGCTCCCAGATCTAGGAGTGTAGTAGTTAAAAGTTAAAAACTAACCAAGCAATCAACCAACCAAATAAGCAACCAATCAAAAAAAGAAATTCCAGACTTCCAAGTATCTGAAACTACTCTGCTAATTTGGTCAGATGGTACAAGTCTGAGTGTCTTTGATACCTTTATTTTAATTGTACAGAACTAAATGAATCAGGTTGCCATATGTTGTGTCTTTATTTTGTGAATAGAGAGAAGGACACCTGGTTTGGAACCAGTGATTGCTTGACTGTGTAAAGAGAGGAGCAGAATTAGGATGTAAAACTCACTTTCCTCTCCTAAACTTCTGAAATACCTATTTAATGAGGAATACCATTTTATTTCTAACTTTCATCTTCCTATTTGAATTCTTTGGCATTACTCAAATTATTTCTGTGTCTGCTCCATCTTAAACCACATCTTGGGACAATCATCACATCTGTTCTCAGCCTCCTTTTCCTCCAGTACTTGTTCTTTTTCCTTTTTTTCTGTGCAGAGACATATTCTTGCTCACTCACCTGGCTGTTCCAGGCTACTAGTGAAGATGTCAAAAAGGAAACAGTTGTTTCATGCATAAACTCACATTATTGGATCCTCTGATATAAACCAACTTAAGTCTGTTATATGAATTTTTTGAACAATCTTTACACCTTTGTCAATCTTCTATCACCCATGTTCTCATGCCTGACCCTTTCCTGACTCTCTGCACAACTCTTTTAGGTGCCAAATAAAAAACAAATCAGCATGCATGTATTTATTCTTCTCCTTTTGTAAGTTCTCTGAAATTCTCACCATCATTCAGGCTTGCTATCTTTGAAAGAACCATCAGCTTCAATATCTATTTTCCTTCAGTTTGTCACCATATGTTATTGCTCAGTTTTAGCTCTCTCCCTTATCCTCTTTATCTCAGTTTCTTGGACGAACCCTTATATTTTTTTTTCTTGGGCAGCCTAGCACCCTTTTAGCAAAATTTCATAACAAGCTGAGTCTGTATGGCTGTGTAGCATGTCTGCTGCTCTGTCAGCCTTTTCTCTTCATGCACCAGTCTGCTGGTTTTCTGTGTCTTCAGAATCTTCTTTAAACTCCCTTCTTTGATGAGGCTGATGTGTTTTAGCTGGACACAGAAATAAGTGCATTAGAAAGGTTCATTATTAAGTACTGAAACGCGTTCTGGGGATAAGACATTTAAAGTGCTCGGTTTGGATTATGTTTCCAGTTTACATGAACTATAGTGCAATCGATCCATCATGGCCTTGTGGAAAGAAGGGAATGTAACTGATCTGAAGAAATGGCTATAGTGGAATAGAGAGCTCATAGCAATGACACAGGGGCTAGAAAGCACCTTGAATATGTCTGTTGTGTCTGTCTGATCTCCCTTTTCAGAGCAAAAAAATAAATCCTAAAGAAATTAAGATTCTGCTTGGGGATAGCTCTGAACATACATATTGTTGGCAGTATAGGCTTGCTGGAACTGGTATACAGCATTTTGAGTCACATAGCTTCAGGCAATAATTTTTAGAGGCAAGGACATTGATATTAAAAAATAAGATAGTGTCAGAGCAGAGTTATCATGAATCTCAAAATATTTATAAATGTTTTACATGTACATGCCTACAGAGGCAGGTTGAAAAAGGTGAAACAAATAAACAGCCAGGTGACAAACTACACTATCACCTGCCTTTAAGATTTCTGAACAGAGTCATAATTCACTGCCCTCTTTAGAACTGCAAGCCTCAAGGTTGGAGGAGCTTTTCTCCCACAGCTGATCTCCACAATCAATTCAGAATATGACTTTCATAGCTGACAACCCAAAATATTGCATGCTGCATGATTTACAGAGATATTGCCTGAACCACTCTCACATGGGATCTGCAAGAACATCTTTCTGGCACAGAAAATAACTGGGTCCTTTCTTCTTACTGCACCTGCTTATTACAGAGAGCAGCATCAGGTACTCCTTAAACAGGCTACTAGAGCTAGCAGGGCTACCACAGCTCAGAACAGTCAGGTGCTCCTCAGATAGACTGGTGGGTTACTACAGCTGTCTGATGTGAAAGTATTAACCTTGTCCAGCTGTAGTTACATCTTTCTCAACAGGCAGGCAAGGTTTACTGCACACAAGCACTGAGGGTAGAGATGTTTCCTTGGTTTTAATGTCATTACAAAATTAATAGAAAGGACTGCAGAGCCCAACCTGCTGTGTATATTTATCACGAGGGCTAGGCTTTCGGATTCACTAAAACAGTTTAATTTGCATGTGTTTCCACTTGAATTGGAACAGGAAGAGTTCTATTACATTGTCAAAGTATTATTTTTGCAAACCTTCTGGTTTATTGGTCTTCGTCACTCTCACAATATCAGTTTAGCCTGTGTATATTTCACCTGCTGTTATGAATTTATTTCATGGATGGAGTGAATTTCGAATAAAATATGCATGAAATTAACTGTCTTCTTTCTCTCATTAACAGTAATAACACTTACAGCAAATGATTCCCCATCCAGTGGGATTTTTTTTTAAATAAATACTCAGCCCAATTTTATTAGGAAGCTCCATTTCCTATAAAATTTTTGTAAAACTGACATATGAGTACATGACTAAGTGGCTTGCTGCCTGTGTGTTCATTTGTGTGACTACTCACTTTGGCATGCTGATTTGAAATACTAACTGCAATAATTTCCCTATTTCTTTTCTACAATAAAGTGCCCTTCAGGAAGAGACTGTCAGTTTCATCTTTTGTGGTTCTTTCAGCACAGAATGAGAGCAGGAAAACCAAACCTGCGCAATTTCCATGGAAGGAGTTCCTTATTCCACTTCACCTCAAATTTGTATTCTTATTTGAAACAGTTAAAAAGCTGAAAATATTGCGTCAGACTTCTACTTTTTGTGACAAGGTAAGCTTTACATTCAGATTACTAGGTGGGTGGCTATTTTGGGAAATCAAGTAATTCAAATGGTTACAACTAGCTATGGTGATAGGATGCTGGGCTGGTTTTGGCCAGGGTAGAGTCAATTTTTTTTCCAACTTGCCAAAACCACTCCTGCTACCTGGTACAACTCTCGAAACATGAATTTTCACTACCAGTGACTGGTGTGGGATTATGTTTTGGATTTGTGCTGAACACAGTGATGATAATAGAGCAGGGTTTAGACAGAGCCAAGGCCTTTTCTGCTGTTCATGCTGCCATGCTGGCGAGGAGACTGGAAGTGCTTGAGATGCTGGGAGGAGACGCAGCCAGGACATGTGACCCAAACTGACCAAAGGGATGTTCAGTGCCACAGGACATCATGTTCAGGATATAAAGTGAGGGGAAGAATGAAGAAGTGGGGGGGTACATTTGAAGTCATGGCATTTGTCTTCCCAAGTCACACATGATGAAATCCTGCTGTCCTGGAGAGGGCAACACCAGCCTGCCCATGGGAAGCAGGACATTCATTCCTTGTTTAGATTTGCTTGTGTGAGCGGAATTTGCTTTCTTTATTAAACTGGTTTTATCTCAACCCACAAGTTTTCTGGCTTTTTTCTGTCTGATTTTTTCCCCTGATCTCACTGATGGGGAGTGACTGGCTTCTTGGGGCTTGGCTGCTGGCTGGGGTTAAACCATGACACATGCAAAGGTGGTCACAGTGATTTCAGAAGACAGGTAACTACAAAAGCCCTATTCCTTTGGTAATGTGTTGTAGGGTGTTTTGAATCACAATAGTTTGCCCCAGCCAAACCATCTTTAGTTATTCCTATTGGAGCCCTCAGAGTGAGACCAGGCTGG